>CM038115.1:12559849-13159849 GCA_001642375.2 Mentha longifolia | reverse complement strand
ATGTTGATTTTCGTCGCACTTTTAGGTTGGAAAGTACGTAGAAGGGCTTTGTTGGGTGCTACAATGCTATTTTTCAGAAGTTCCATCTTGGAGTTGGTCTGTATATCTTCTTCAACTTGGTTAAAATTTGTCATTTAGATCCCAGTAGTTCGTGTTTGGATTTGTTTGCTTCGGTTTGTAGGTTTTATCCGTTTGACTATGGTCCGTTTGCGTCTGACATAAGAGGAATCTCTCAGCTGGAAGTGAGGTTTCAGAAAGGTTTGCCCTTCAAGCCTTTTGAACAGCTCATGGCAGTTCTTCCTCCGAGGAGGTAAATCCATCCCGTTTCGTTTATGTTAAAATTAAACCAAATGAGCTAATTAAACTACTAATAATTTTGGAATATTATGATGCAGTTCTCAGGCATTACCTCTAGCTTATAGGAGACTTCTGGTTGAGGAAGATTCCAAGATAATCTACTTCTATCCCACAGGTAAGTCAGTGCATTCTCGAAGCAACTGATTATGTGTGTGTTTCGGAATTGAAATTACTGCTTCATATACAGAGTTTGAGGTGGACGTCGATGGCAAGAAACTTCTGTGGCAGGTTCCAATTTTTTTTTGCATTTTGTAACTTATCATATTTACTTTCTTCTTGCTGATGTGGAGTCTTGAATCTTGAGTAGGGTATATGCAAGCTGCCGATTATAGACGAGGATGTTGAAAATCAACTGAAGATGAAATGCTCTGTAAAATATTTTCAATATTGGTAACTTCTGGCTCTACAAGATTCAGTAATTGAATAAAACTTCTGTACTAATTATACAGGATGAAGAAAAGATCAGGAATGAACCAACTCCTCATCAGCTGTTCCTAACGCATTCGAGCAAATTTAGGAAAGAGTTACTATCATGCAGAGAGACAACGAACTCGGAGTCGATCAAAGGAGCAATTGCAATTGAGAGTGAAATGTAGTACTGTTTCTGTTTGCTGCTACTGCTCTATCTGCTTTAATATTTGGTTTTATCTAATGATGGTATCGATTTCAGACAAGGACTTAAAGGTACGATACATGTGATGTGTGAGGATCTGACTAGAACTGATGATGACAATTCCACAGATGATATGTAAGCCATCAAATAAGACACATTGCAAAGTATACATTCTCATTTCTCACTCATAATCTCTGCTTTCCTTCTTGATCAGGTACATGTACTATGAGATCCCTCAATGTTTCCGGAATATTCCTCGACTTCTTGAAGGCATTAATTTCCCCGAGAAGGTAAGCAAGCAAAAACCCAGACTGTAATAACAGCAGGATTTTCTTTTATAAATTGATCATGATCCTATGCAGACTATAAAGAGAGATGACTTGGAGGAAACCGTGCTTTGGCACGAGCACCACAGAAAAGGAGCTATGCGAAACAATTATTCGTGCGTTACTTCAAAAACTACTTTCAAATCCATATTTGCATAATGATACACCTTTTGAGCTGACTGTTAAATAATATTCAGACACAGGTCTTACCAAAAACCAGACACTGTACTAAAACGCACAGGTAATGGAAAAGGATGCAGTTCGGGTCGTGGAAAAGCATCCATACCTCAAGAGAATCAAAATGACAAAGGTGATGGTTTGTTCAAGCCTTCTTATAGGAGGCATGATTATGGAGGCAATGAAGGACTCCAAATGTTGGGATCAAATTATCATGGAAAATCGACCTATAGACCTTATGACGGCAATTTCTGGTCACGTGGCAGTGGTGAATCTGAAGACTGGAGGGCAAATAAGTCATTTGCACCAAATGTAGGTCGTGGCGAAGGCCGAGGTTGAGGATGGTATGTGAAAAAATCTTGAACCTTTACTAATATCAATGGAGAAGAGGACAATACTTAGTTTTTGCTGTGGTGTGTTTTTACTAGCACTGTTGTTTTTTTTTTGGGATCAAGAAACTAAGGGTACATGAAATATTTGTCGTTTTTGTGAAAAAATGTAGTACTTTTTTCTTAGATTTACTGCTTTCAGTTTGAGAGACTAGTACTCAGTTATGATGATGAAGGTGTACCATAATATTTTGGGATCAAGAATGAATTATGTAGTTTTTGTGCATAAACTCTTAGAACTACACAGATATTTAGATTATTTCATTTATTACTCATATTTGTACTCAAAACTAGTTACCGATTTCTGCACATTAAAAAAGTTATAGGCATACTGTAACACTGATGTGGTACAATCCTCTGTAACTTACAATACAATTTAATCATGTATTTTCTTAATTATTGATGCTAAATCCTCATCTGGATATGAGAACTGGCTTTGAAACCACAATACTAAATTCTACACCAGATGAAATAAAACAATTTACTAAAAATTATTATTGCTACACATTACACTATCTAATAATTTCCCAAAGCATGATGATGAATCATGAGCAAGATTGCTGCCTGAACCCAAACCTCTCATTCCTCAGATCATACTCAACATGGAAGTTCTGCATCAAGAAATTCCCCAGATCACAGCGGGCCCACTCACGAGCTCCGGCCCCAGCAGCGTGCCATCTGTCACTGCAGTAAAACACAAGACCTGACTCTTCTACCCTCCAAAGCAGAGGCTTCCACTTTCAAGTTTTTATGAACCGTATCGCCATCAGAAGCATTCTTGCTATCTCTTCTCTTCTCAAGACACAAAATGATCACAAACACAGCAAGAGGAGCAACAAGAGCAAGAACTGCAGCACACACAGCAGCAACCACAAGGGCCTTAGAACTCGTCTCTATACCGGCACTAGAACTCGTATCTTCTACCACAGGGTCATGATTGCCTATTTGAGAAATGGGCAGTGTTGAAGTTGCAGGATCATAGAGTACCTTCACAGTACTAGAGAATTTAGGCAGTGGCAGCTCAAAATTGTTGCCACTTAAGTCCAACAGCCTCAGTGATCTTAAAAGAGTGAGATTTTGAGGTATTCTTCCCTCCAAATGGTTGCCCTCTAAGTGAATCTCCACAAGTGAAGATAGCAAGGAAATGGAAGGGCTAACTGTCCCATTCAGTCCCAAATTCTTCATGTTAATCACAGAAACCTCGTTCCTCGGATTGCAAGAAATCCCCCACCATGGCCCTGCACATGGATCATTCCCCTTCCACTCAGAAGCAAGCCTAATAGGATAGCTCATGAAACGGAGAAAGTCCAAAAGCGTGTTAACCGATGGATCACACTCCACACCGGGAACATGTTGACAGAAAGAGTTGGATCCATAGTTTACTATTGCAGCACTGATCTTAGGCATTGGCCCCATGAACATATTATTGCCCAAATCCAAGATTTTGAGGTTCAAACCGGCTAAACCGGGAGGGATTAGGCCAACGAGACGATTCCCATTCACATTTAGCTCTCTTAATGAAGTTAAAGAGCCGATGCTATCAGGAATCGGACCCGTGAACTGATTCCCATGAAGCCATAACTTAGTTAACAAAACCATATTACCAACAACACTTATAGAACCACTCATGCCTCCACCTTCTTGATCATTCAACCACAGAATCTGCAGCAAAGAGCCATCAAAACTAGAGGGTATCTCACCACTCAGCCTATTAAAAGACAGCCTTAAAGAATTGAGAGACGAGAATCTCCCAAAAAACTCAGGAATCTGGCCATAGATATTGCAGAATGAGCAAGAAAAGTTCACCAAACGGGTCGACTCCGCTAGATCACCCGGTATAGCCCATCCGAAGCTCTGATTAAACGGGTTGCGATCCAAAGCTAGCACCAACACATTGCTCAGTCCGTGAAAGAAATCAAAAGGGATTGTGTCAAACTCATTGTAATCCAAGTATGCATACTGCAAATTCGACAAGCCACTAAACGAGGGAAGCTTGCCATTGAAAAGATTCTTTTGAAAACCGACGTTCTTGAGCTCACTCAACTGGTTCAGATTCTGGGGCAACGGGCCCTTGAGCCCGAGGCCCTGAACCTGAATCGCAGTCACCCTGCCGTTAGAACAGTCGATGTGAGGCCAAACGGGGGGCCCGCACGGATCGTGCCCGTGTAAAGGCCATTTCAGGAGATCTGGATTCTCCAAACCGTTTCTGAAATCGTTCAGAATCTTGAAATCGTTCGGATTTGTCACGGCATTAACACATCTCATGAGTAGGAAAAGTAGCAGCGCTATGGCGCTGTGTGTTAATGCCATCGGATCAAATCCAGTGATCCTTTTTCATTACATCAAGATTTTCTGACAGGCATTATGAGATGTAATGATTGGGACATGAAATCGAGAAGCGTTAGAGACGAACCTGCATGCAGATTTGGGGAAGGGAATGATGGATTCTGTTTAGGTGGGAGAAAGAGAAGAGAGTGATGCGGGAGATTTTTGCATGGTTTCGGGTTTGTTGTTTGGGGGTTTTGACTTGTGAAAGTTTGAACGATCAAACCCTACACTCGAATTGTACAGTTCTGTCGCCATCACAGCAACTCCCCTCATTTATCGTTCGAGTTGTTTTGTGACTGGATTTGCGTTAACAATTTTGTATTTTCATAGAAATAATTGACAAACATAAAATAGTGGTGGCAGGTGTAAGTTCTTACACATGTCGTCTAGCGAGGTATTAATTTATTTTTCTACATAAAAAAAGAAGAAGAATGGAATAAGCGGATGTCATGACTATGACTCATGTAATAAAGTAAGTAAACAAATTAGAGAAAATAGTACTCCTATAAGAATTATTTTGAAAGTTTGGTCTTTAATGTTGGTACCTGTCAAGCCCATATGCCAAACAAAAAGAGATCGAGGAGAGGTATCTTCTGCAATTTTACCAAACTATTTGACTTTCTCAAAGGAAACAAATCACTAATTATATATATTCATTTATTATATATACATGCTGTATTTTCCAGCTCATTCATTTATTATACATGCTGTATTTTCTGATGGAATAAAATGTACTGGAAATACAATAATTTAATTTATTTTACATAATAAAAATAGGAATTGATACGTTTACCCGGGTGGATAAGGATGGGTTTGCTTTTGCCATGTCCATTACTATTTATTTATTTATTTTATTTCTAATTATGAAATACTTTGGATTTGAGTAATTAAATTGGTGATTTCTATGACATGAGTCTTCTGTATCATTCAACCTTCATGTATACATATGTTTATTAGCACGGTTGCCAAAGTATACTTGGGAAGAGTTGTGTAATAATATATGTATACTCGAGATTAATAAATATTTTAGAAAAAAATTCCATTTAGAAATTCTAGATGCGAATGAGGTCCAAGTGAATCTGGGTGATATTATATATGGCCGGTGGTCTTATAATTGTGGGGTGTTATATACATATAATAAAGTATCAACATTTATACACAAATAAACAATAAATATACTTGTATATATGAATACAAATGGACAATAAAATTGATTGCATATAATCGATAGAAAAATTTAGAAGGACTGAGGACACCACAAATTTGATCGCTAAAATTCAAAATTATATCCCAATATAAGTGTATAACACAAAATTAATTAACCTAATTCAAATAAAAACAGCTTAGCAAGTAATAAATCAGTAAATGCCGATGCATTAAATAGCCGATATATGTACCTTTTCTTTTTTTCAGAAGAAATTAGCCACCCATCGTTGAAAACTATTACCGATTTCCAAGCTGAATTCACGTTATACAGACACATGTATACGTATGCATGTAATAATTAATTAGGTAATCAGGGTACACAAATATTTGTGAGAAAATATTTAAAAATTGAAAGCAAATCTCGATGAAAATAAAAAAATCATACGATGACTAGTGATATTTCAATAGATCACATTGAACGTACAAATATATGAATAATAACTAATTGGAATATTATTAATAATCACATAGATTGTACGTACAAATAATATTCCAATAGATGAGGTGGTTTCTTTTGTATGGCCCTTAATTAATTGCATGCACTGATTGTTATTTTTACAACTTGGTCGTAATTATTAGTATATTGATTTTATAGTTATTATTGAACGTAAACAAAAACTCAGCAAACTCGCATATGCTATATTAACTATTAAGATCAGGTGGTTTTCTGATATAAGGCACAATAATTATTTTACAACTTGCTATATTTTATATTCTTAATCTATAAGCATCTTCATTTTTGTCAGGGCCGGTCCTATGCTCCGCTAGACTCTAGGCGAAAATAGAAAGGTGGGACCTTTAGAAAAAGAAAAAAAAAAAACAATAGAAGATATAACAATAATTTTGGAAGTCTGCTGAGCGCCCCGCTGAGAGAGCGAGTGTGAAGTGTGAACCAAGATAGAATTTTGGGGCGGCCAACAAGAGTCGAGAAACAGCGCCTATAATTTTGTTTTTTTAACGGAAGATAACGTTACCTTTTCGTTTCAATTTGGGAAGATCACATAACTTTTTTTTTATAATGCCAAGAATTAAGATTAAGTAGTAGTACTAATTAATTTTTTTTGTGGGCCCCCAAAAATTTTGGGCCCAAGGCATGGGCCTTGTAGGCCTTCACACAAGTCCGGCCCTGATTTTTGTAATTATAAAACCATCGCCAACGACGAAAAAAGAGCTTGCAAAAAATTAGATTTGTACCATCTTCATTTATTTTGATTTATAGTTTTTGAGATATTAAAATCAAGATCAATCAAAAGTTAAGAAAAAATTATGATAAAATGGTCAAAATGTAAGTAGTGTCCACAAGAATTGATTAGCATATCATCCCCCCCCCCCTCTCTCTCTAATTGCAACAAAACTCTTGACATAAATATTGAAGAGTTATGAGACTTATAAATGTCACTAAATCAAAATTGCGACACATTTGAATGAGTAGCTATTATACATTGCCACAAAAATAAAAGCATGCCACTAAATTTAGTGACATTTGATGATGTAATTAATTTATTACATTTTCCATATACTTATGATTTTATATGTCACAAAAGTATATACATGATGTACAAATGTAACAAAAATTTTGTTACACTAAACATGTAGCAAATTTTGTGACATATTTTTTGGGTGTCACTATTAGACAATTTTATTGTAGTCATGAGAATTAGGAATCAATCTCAACTGTTCATTTTCTGAAGATCAATGGTTGTCAAGATAGAAAGCATAACTGTACACATAATAAATTTAATTTGTAAAAAATATAATTTCAATATTAAATATTGATAATAAAATGGTCTTACTAATTTCAAATCTATATTTTCTATACAAGCTTGGGCAACCAATGAGATCACAAATTTATCCGGACACCATATTTTATATACCTGACCCATTTATAAAATAAAAAAACAGAAGCAAAAAAAAACAAATAAGTGGAGTCGGTGCTATTTCCGAGCATCAGCCCTATTTGAAATGCGTATTCTAATCTGAATCGCATTTTACTCACATTATACATATGCATGTAATGTTAAATAAAGTGATAACAAATTAACCGAATTTGGAAGCTTTTCTTGGACATGATCTAGAAGAAATATTAAAATCTTATCGTATCTACATGAAATTAATAAATAATAAATATTGCTATCATAGAATTCCGAGATTCCGTACTTTACATATTTACATATATGTAGATACAAAATTATTTATTGTGCAAAATTCGTCATGTGATGTTCTAGAACATTGTCGTAAACCCTATCAATTACTATTAAAATTGACATTATATGAAATGGTTCCAGATACATAAATATAATAATTGGACGGTTGTTTATTATAAATACATTTAAAAATTATGACATTATAGGAATTAGAAATTATTGGTAATGGGGATGTAGCTCAATTAGTAAAGCATTCAAATATAGCATTTGAAATTATTTTGTCGTCACAAATCAGTTGTATTTTTTAAACAGAAAAAGAAAAAGAAAAAGAAAAAAAAACAAAAGTGAACAAAAGCCCAACAAGCGGCCCAATTATCGGGCCGGGTTTTAGAATGAGTACTGAGCCCATCATCGAAGTCCGCCGAATCTCAGGAAATAGTTGATGGTAAATTTACTTACCATAACGTACCAATACGAATGCTCCCCTACTCACCTGATAGTATTACTATTAGGCTCATGATTTTTTTTTAAGGTGTATTTTTTTTGATAGAAAAATGAAGAATAAAAAAAGATTAAAAGAATATTATATATAATGTGATCCCTTACTTATTTTATCACGTGTTCTTTAAAGTAAAAAAGATGATAATATATTCTCATTCTAAATATGTAAAAAAATTATTACCATAATTTGGAGTGAAAATGTGAAATAATAAGGTGTCTTAGGAAATTTTTCCTACTGTCTGAGGAAAATTATTCATCGTAGAGAATATTGAAAATGGGGGAAAATGTTGTAAATTTATTTATTTTCCATCAAAAATACATTCTCCCCAATTTTCCATCAAAGAGAACATACGCTTAGAGGATATTATTTTGAGGAACAAAACTAATCTCATGCGATGAGATAAAACATGAGATGAGATAGAATATTTCTGATCCCGTATATTTTGATGAGACTCATATGCCATTATTAATACCATATTAAGTGATAAAGTACGAGCCAATACCGGGCCTTAGAATATACTTTATTTTTAATCGTACAAAGTAAACATTAGATTAGGTCGGATAAAATCAGTCAATCCGGCCTAATCACTCAAAGTAAACGTTACCTTAAGGTTTAGTTTTTATAGCAATTTTTTTTTTTTTTTGATAATATTTATTTTATAAGATATATTATATAATTTCTTTTTATATAATGCCGTCACAGTAACTGTGAGCAATAGAACGTTACTTAGATGTACAAATATCTGTACTAAAAAAAGGTAAAAATGCATTTTTTTTCTTTTTCTTGTTTTAAAGTTGCTATTAAGTTTATAGTTTCTTGTATAGGTCACGTATCAATTCCGACTTAGGAATAGGGCTATTTAAGAAAGGGCATACTTGGGTGAGCCCCGGTGAAATATGTGGCCGTTCAAAAAATTGGCACTTTTATTTGTATAGATTAACACTTTTCTGTATAAAGATTGACACTTTTAAAAATTGACACCTTTATTCGTTAAATAATTATGTTAAATATTACCAGTTTTATTTATATAGATTAACATTTTTCTGCATAGTGATTGACACTTTGACCCGGCCACACTATGTGGCCGGCCTCACCCAAGTCTTGCCATTTAAGAATTATAGAGAGATCACAAACTCTTATCTGTGAATGATTTTTTTTTTCTTTTTTTTTTTCATTTTCAAAAATCATGATGTTGGTGATCCAAATAAAAGAGACCGTATCAAAGTTGCAATATTTAGGGGGTGTATTCAAATTGGAATTTAAAAGATTTTAATAGACTTTTCATAATCCATGAATTCTACTAATTCCATAGATTGTTTTAATTCTATATAGAATTTAACGGATTCTATTAGATTAATTATTTATATTTTAATGGAGTTCATAAGTCTTAATGGATTTTCAAAAAGGGAAAATATTTGTATAAAGGTCTAGTTATTGTTATTTCGAATTTAAATAAATACAGTAATAAATAATATGTCGTTGCTTTTCTTTAACAAAAAATTGCCTTAGCAGTTGAAGGATCAAAACTCAAAACATTCTTCTTCTTTTTACTTCATTCATTCGAATCTTCGCTGTGTTGTAACATTGTAACAAAGACACATATGAATAATGATATACTACTATTCCTATATTATTAATTCCCTTTTGTTTGGTAATGATTTTCTGTCAATAGTCTGAATATAAGACTTTTGAATATTTTAATCAACATCAGATCTACTCCAATGGCCGCAAGAGACGGAGTCACCTTCATGGCTGCTAAACCCAGTTGCATAGTATGTAATAGAGAGAGAGAGAGTGGAAGTGGAAAGAGGTCTCTGTATAGTTCGAGGATGACGAGGATGAGGAGGAGAAGTAGTAACAAGAATGGATCTCGTTTCAGTGGACATACCCAACGCGCACTGAACTACATACTTTGAAAATCTTTGGTGGGGAGGTGAGATTTGTATATGGAGTTTTTATTTGTATTTGACATTTAAAATCCTGCAAAATCCACAACTTATTTAAATCCTAAAAATTTTCAATACCACCAAATTTGAATGGATATTTGAAAGTTATAATTGAATATCAACAGATTTTTAATGACTTTTTGAAATCTGAATTGAATACTAACAGATTTTTAATGAATTTTTAAAATCTAAACTGAATACCTATAGATTTTTAAAATACAATATTTTTTTAAAATCTAAAATGAATACACTCCCCTTAAAGCTATACTTAGAGGAATTTAGAGTGCGAGAAACGAATATGGAAAAGGAAAATTCATTTAAAACTCCCAAGGGCCAAAGAAGTTCAATCAATGCAAAAGTTCCTCGAAGATCAAACTTTTTGACGGTCATTCTCTTCTCTTCTATCCTAAACTACATTTTATTCAATTTGTCAAAATAAATAAATAAATAATAAAATAAAATAAAATTGAAAGTTATTTTTAAGTAAGGATAATGTAGATTTTTCGTATTGAAAAAGAAATTGACGTGGTGAAAATTCGAATGAAATTCACAGCTCCACTTCCTTGTTCTTTTATGAAAATGATTTAATATGAAATCTATTTGCAATTCAAATGTTTTCGTGCGCGATGGAACAGAGAATATAAATGCATTGATTCTTGTATTAAAGGTATTATAGTTTCTTGTATACGTCACGTATCAATTCCGACTTTGGAATAAAAGAGAGACGACAAACTCAAATCCGTGAATAAAAAAGATTGTATCAAAGTTACAATTAAGATTTAACTAGAGAAATCTATATCTATATTAATATAAGAAAGTATGATAGTTTCCCTCCAATATTTTTGATATTTGAGTCTCATTTAATTTTTGTAATTAACTAAGCTATACATATTTTAAAATATATTATATTATTTTCTATACAATTCCTTAATTAATGCATTTATTTCTATAAAAACTCATTTTTATTCTTTAAAGTTCAACACATTAATTAAATTTCAAGTATAAATATTAATTTGACCAACTAATTTCTTCTCATTTGTTTCTTTTAAATGTAATTTTGAATAATCAATTTAAATAGGGAAAAGGTGACTTTATGGCCCCAACTTTCATCCCTTGGTTACTTTATGGCCCCAACTTTGATCTTAATTATTTTATGGCCCCAACTTTTATTTCTTAATTATTTTATAGCCCCAACTTCGATCTTAATTATTTTATGGCCCCAACTTTCATCACTCGGTTACTTTATGGCCCAATTTTTTTTTATGTTAATCATTAGCTTGAATTTATTAATTTTTTTGATATATTGTACATTATTAGAGTATATATTACATGGAGGGAGATCATATAGAGTACATTATTAAATTATTGTATATTTTTTTAGCACCTTTTATTGCATGTTATGCATTTCATTAATAATTTTTTTTTATTGTGTTTTAATAGAGCATTTTTATTGCTTATTTTAATATTTTTCATTGCATATTTTATTGCTTATTAGAGCATCTTTTTATTGTACATTTTCTTAGCACCTTTTATTGCATGTTATGCATTTTATCAATAATTTCTTTTTTATTGTTTCTTGAGCATTTTTTATAGCTTATTTTAATATTTTTCATTGCATAATAAAGCACATTTTATTGCTTATTAGAGCATCTCTTTATTGTATATTTTCTTAGCACCTTTTATTGCATGTTATGCATTTCATTAATAATTTTTTTTATTATTTCTTAATAGAGCACAATGGTGTAGATTTGTTTTTAGTTATCACAAGGATAACTATTTTCAATATAATCATTCCCTATATTACATTAATCATTATGTTGACAATGCATATATTATTTTTACTTATTGCATGCATTAATTTTTTATTTTTTATTTTTAGTGTGTGCAAATAGTCACATAAATATATAGTTTTGTTATATAATCTTTTCCATGTATTGCATGCCGTTTATTATTTTTTTACAAAGTATCACTTTGTAAAATAATCAAGAAATAAACGCTTGGGCCATAAAGTAATCAAGAAATAAAAGTTGGGGCCATAAAATAATCAAGATCAAAGTTGGGGCCATAAAGTAACCAATAGATAAAAGTTGGGGCCATAAAATAATCAAAAAATAAAAGTTGGGGCCATAAAATAATCAAGATCAAAGTTAGAGTCATAAAGTAACCAATAGATAAAAGTTAGGGCCATAAAGTCACCTTTTCCCATTTAAATACCAAAACTAAGTAGTGAATCTCAATTTTACTGTCTCAACATCTCTCAATTTAATGTAATACGGAGTATTGGAGTTTTTTTTTTTTTTTTTGGTTCTTTGCTATGAAAATTAAAAATATATTAGTATATACAAGTTCATTTTTTATTTTTACACACACACAAAATTAATACAACAATTGACAGTGAACTTAAATAACTCAATTAATTATGTCCGGACTCTTATAAAATTATAATTATGAAGTTGATTCATATTTAAATGTTTAATCAAACAATCTCTGAGAATGAGCTATAAATTTTACACATGCATATAAAATGTGTATATATATATAATCAAATTAACATAGCATATGAGAGTACACATGTATATGAATTTTTTTTTGTTATTTTATGAAATAAAGTAGAAATTATTAATTAAAAAGCATTAAATACTTATTATATTATTTATAGATCAAACCCGTGCATCGCGGGTGTACAATTCTAAATTGAGAGCGCGAAAACAAAATATGGAAAAGCAAAATTCATTAAAACGCCCAACCCAAGGGCCAAAACAAGTTCAATCTTTGCAAAAGTTTCTCGAAGATCGAAATTCATTTTATTCAATTTGTCAAAAAAAAAAAGAAAAAAGAAAGTTTCGTCTTTATAAAATCCACTTGGGATTCTCTATATTGTAAAAACTGAGCACTATGTGAGCACCAATTTACCATGTCAGCATTTTTCTTATTTTTTCACAATTTTCTATAGTAGTACTTCTCTCTCTTCCTTGTATGTTGCAACTGCCTTTAGTTAATTAGTTTTCTCTCTCATGCGTATTTTTCTGTCTAAGTATTAGCATCAATTTTTTCATGTTTAATACATTAACTTAATTAATCTATAATAATTAAATTAAAACTAATAAATCCTATTTGAGGATTTCTAAACCCTAATTGAGTACTTATAAACCCTAGCATAAAAATCATAAACCCTAATTGGGAATTCATAAACCCAAGTAAAAAATTATAAATGTTAATAACAAATAATAAAGTAGTTGAAATTAATAAAATACAATCAAAATTAGTAGACATATATGGAATAAAGAGATAAATTCATTATGCTGAAAAAAGAGAGATAAATCTTGCAGCAAATGGAATGCTCAAATTCGTGAAGGAAAATATATAAAAATACAAATATGTAATAGTTGTTGGCCTGGCAAGAGGCGCTCACAAGCACTCAGCACAAGTCGGGCAGCGTAACATTTTTCTATATATATATATATATGGAAATATATGAAATAATATTCTACATTATATGAGAAGATTGCAACTAATTCAAATCTTGAGAAATATGAATATTTCTCGTATTATATATCCATTTTTGTGTTCCAATCATATACTAACTTTTAATTTCTACTAGTTTTATATATATTTATTCAATAATTTTAATTTATAATAATTTAGTTTAATTTTATAATTATTTTTTAGGGTTCACCGATCTGATTAGAGTTTATAATTATTTTTTGGCATTTAATTTCAATTTTATTAGCTAAAATAGGGTTGATAAATCCAAAATTAGGGTATATTATTTTTTTTAAAAATATTTTTTTAGTAATAAATGTTTATTACTTCATGATTTATTATTATATTGCAATTTTTATTTTTATAAAAAAAATATATAATAAAATTAATAAAAATTAATATTTGGTACGCAATTAGAACACTATAGTTAGGGCTCGTTTGGTAGACAAGTTAGGATATGGCAAGATATGATAAAAATAATCACAAGTCTCTATATTAATTGAAACAAGGGTTTAAAAAGGGTGTTTGGTAGGTATGATACAAACTCCAGTTTAAAATATGCAAGTGTTTGATAGGAGATTATAATAGCCATGTTAGGTTGAGTAAATGACCAAAAGATCCTTCATTTTACCGTATAAAACCTTTGAAACCCTAGAATTGCAATTATCAGAGTCCCTTTCACAAGGCGCGCTTGAGGCTGGAAAATCGGAGCCGAACTGGCGTCTCTCATAGGTGACTAGGGTTTCCATTCTTCTTGAAATAGATTGAGTTCCTTATTTTTTAAATCACATATTAGTAGAATGCACGAAGTCAAAGAAGGCGGAAGTTCAGAGCTTAATTCGAGTTCAGTTCTTTCGCCCATAGGATGGTGATATATTATCTGCCATAATCTGTACTCGTTTGTGTTGTCTCATATGCAGTATAGTTTCTCATATTTTGTAGAATCTTAGACCTTATCTTACACTCTTCCATTTTGTTGTGATGTTATGAGGCTTATGTACTACAATCCTCAAGTTTTCTGCTTCTTATTCCTGTTTTTGTTAGGTTTGTTGACTATATGATTTACACGAACTGCAGTTGTTTCTCATTCGTATATTGTGAAAAATACAGGTAGCAGCGGATTCAGTCGTCGGGCAAGGAAAATGGCTGGAAGGCGATCTTGGACAAGAGCTGAGGAGGCCGGTCTGATTGCAGCTATGAAATTGGTTATTTCAGAAGGTTACAAATCTGACAACAGATTCCGGGCTGGATACATTAACAGAGTTGAGGATTTGATCGGCAAAGCGTTTCCAAACACTGATTTGAAGTACACACAAATCAACTCGAAGCTGACTAGTTGGAAGAAGAGTTACTACTCTCTCACTGGAATCCTCAGTCGATCCGGCGTCAGATTCAACTTGAAAGGAAACTTCATGATTGACTGCGAGGACGAGCAGTGGGAGCAAGTGATTAAGGTAATTGAAAGCATTGCACCTCTATTTTTTCCTGAAAATTTCAAGTTAAAAACTTTGCATTTGGATTTCTCAGACTTAATACATCATGTGTCTGTATATGCTGCTGTATGAGTTATTGTGGGAGTCAGTTTGAATAATTCCAAGTATGATGATACTATGTTTTGAGTCATAGATTTCTGCTTTTTCTTCCTTTCTTCAATTTCTGCGTTTATATACTTTGTTATTATCTTGTACAGAAATATAGATAAAGTACAGATTGCTTACTTGCAACATCATGGCCCTGTATATTGGATTAAAGTCCATTTCTAGTATGAACTGCGGTTTTAATATTTATTACTTTAACATGTCGACCTTCATTGAATTTATTTTGTGTTGCTTCATGCTTAGGCTGACCCCAACGCACGCCCAATGCGCTATAAGAGCTGGCCCTACTATGAAGATTGGCAAGATCTCTTTGGGAAAGATAGTGCCAATGGTGAAAATGCTGAAGATATCTTGGACGCTTCTAATGCATTGGATGATGACATCACTACTGGCGATGACATAGGTTTCGATGATGGTGTAAGCCTCGAGGATATGGCCGAGAATGAAGCTGCATCAGATGGCATCTCTCACAGCGCGAATCGTAGGGCATCGCCAATTCCAAAGCCAAAGAAAAGCAAGATGGCGGCTGAAATATCTGGGATTAAGGAGGTGCTTGGTGAAATTGGTAAGAAAACAGACGAGCGACTTGCTACATTGGCGGAGGGCATTGGCTATGAAGCCCAATTAGGAAAAGCTA
The DNA here is from genome assembly GCA_001642375.2 of Mentha longifolia. Taxonomy (NCBI): domain Eukaryota; kingdom Viridiplantae; phylum Streptophyta; class Magnoliopsida; order Lamiales; family Lamiaceae; genus Mentha; species Mentha longifolia. The sequence continues at coordinate 13,144,143 of CM038115.1, read as the reverse complement.
GGAAGGGAGCCTTTGAACAACTAGGTCGCATTGGGACTTTGTCTATTGATGATCGGTTCGACGTATGCGAGATTCTCGGCAAAGAACGTGACAAGCTAGAGATATTCATGGGCTTGCCTGATTCTGCACTCCCCCTGTTTGTTGCGCGTCTGCTGCGTAACAAGGGCTGTACCACTTCAGCTGTTTAAGTAGATTATGCATCATGGTTTTGGGCATGTGTTCATCATTGTCTTTTTTGTGCTATGTCGCTCATATAATCATGCATGGTGTTTATTTTATTTGGCATTAGGATTGGAAGATTGTTATGATTCGAATATTAATCTCTGCTTTGGACAACTAGTAGTAGTTCATGTCATTTCCTACTTGTGCTGACTTGATTCTGTAACTAAGGACAGCAGTACTACGTATGAATTTATGGCTGGTTTTAATATTAGGTCTAATGCGTTTAATGATTATGTGATGTTGGAATTTTTTAGCAGGATCCATAGGCAGAGTATTGATGGATTATTGTATATATGGTATATATGGTCACCATTTTTCTGTTATACTTCTTTCTCCATTTATTACTTTCTTTATAGATGCAGAGATTAGGTTAAAGTAGTTCCTACCAATCTGAAGTTTGTTCAAAGGGCGATAATTTATAAATTTTTAAAAACATCTTGGTTCCACATGTTGGAAAAATGGAATTAGGCTACACATTCATTTCTTGCATGCAGTCAACAAGAAAAGTTCCCATCACTCCCTTCAACACAGAAGAGGTGGCTGCACTACTTCAATTTTCATCTAAAAGGAATCCACAAAGTAAATATGGATACAACGTATGCCAATATTCGAAGCATAACACATAATAGCACCAACTTTGAACGATATTTTTGAAGAAAAAACATACAGAGTGGCTGAACAACATTCCTACTTAATCATGGCGGAATCCTCACGAAGGAAATAAACACACATACTAATAGATACTCTGAACAAAATAACATGGAACAAGTTACGGTAGCTCTTGAACAAAATTACTAGATATTAGTTCTAACATTAATGACTTATATTAGCATTACAGAATAAGATGTAGTTGCGAAGCCATCGCATTACTTCTTGGAGGACAGGCTTGGGCTAGATGATCCACATGAGCTTGAATACATGTTCTTAAACAAGTTTCGAGATCTACTACCTTTGTAGGGTGGTGGGAGTGCATTCCGTGAGTGGTGGGGACTCATGTGGGTGGTAGATTCTTGGTCAGTGTTTATGTCCATAGCCTCGGAATCAAATAATTTTCGGCGTGCGGAAACAGAGATTGGGGAGGTGACCTCATCGAGATCTACTACGTCGTCCTTGGTTGTGTCGTCCGTTCCAAACAACAGTTCAAGCCTCATGAATTCCGGCTCCCCATTATGATAGTACGCTTTGGCAAATTCGTTTTTCTATGGGAAATAAAATAATTCAAAATAAAAAACATAGGATAAAAAAAATTACAGTTAAACATATAAGAGAAAAAGATAAACATATGATATTAGTACATTGTGCTTTAAAATAAACTACTACCTCAATAATTTTCTCCCATACTTCATCTGTGTAGCCATCATCCTTGCAGAATTTTCATCAAAATCGACGCCATCATGCACCCTCACGAAGTTGTAGCTGCGGTATCGTTGGGCCAAGATTTCTACACGTTAAATTACTTCGATCTCGGTTATTCTACTACCAAAATGAGAGTTTAATTCCCGTCGAGCTCTTTTGAGCTCGTGGTTAGGAATATCTGATCCCTCTCTACCATTCTCGATTTTATACGACATGAGAGAATGTAGAAAATATCTATCCATCTCTTGAGTCCATGCACTTGTATAAAAATAAAAAGATTGGCTGGGAATGAATGGTAGAGGCATTCTACGAGTAGGGATGATGATAAGAAACTTCGTAGGATGGCAAGGTGATTGTATAGTATAGAGTGGGTGATGCAGCGTAAATGCGTGACAGGAAGAAAACTCGTAAAACACGAGAGAGATGAATCTCAGATTCAATAATATTCAATACTGCCGTCCACCATTGACCAACAATGCTTAAATACGAAACCCTAATCACCGAAAAATAAGAAATAACAAAAAGGACCCCAAACAAAAATCCAAAAATACGAAATAACCTGAAAAACTATAAAATTGTAATTTTGACCCCCTAAATGATGGAATTTGCCCGAAATCCGTCACAGCTCATGGCGGAATCATGAGTTTTGCTCAGAACGTCGTTTCCACCCGAAAAACACTAGGATTTTGCCAAATTCTGACACTTGCGCGAATTCTTCGGATGATCAAGACATTGCATAAATCGTGCCGCATCAGTGGGTTGATAAATATGTTTTCTTGACAGAGCTATTTATAATTGAGAATCATTTTCATGGTGTGGAGGTATGAATTTTCAACTTAGTAGATGTGTTGTTGCGCCTGCTATTGAGTTGTCCCTTCCGTTATTGCTTTTCACAACAATAAAGCATTATAAATGCAGAAAAGTGATGACATTCCTAGAAGATGGAGATGAGATTCCTGATAAAGGCCAAAAGCAACAATTCTAGTTCAAATGCTAGTTCTACAAAACAACAAAGTCCATATCTTTTTAGATAATAGGTAGTAATGGTCATAGCCATTCACTAGAAATCCTTTTTACCCCTTCCACATGCCAACTACAGCAACCTACCAATAACAATTCCTATTAAGAGAAATATCACATTTATGAAAGCGAGTGCGATCTGCCCATGAAGGTCAGACCTCATTTGTACTCCAGCTGGATCACTTTTGATACTTGTCGTTTTTCCTCCACTTGACATTGCAAAAGAAGTGTTGCATCGTGTATCAGGGTAGCTCTTGCCGTTGTCTGGGTTGAAACCATTATGCTCAAGTCCATGGTGCTCGTCATGCCAAATAAAGGACCGGGGGTGATTATGATTCCGAGGACACTTGTAGAACTTGCGTCCCGGATTTTGTGTCTTTGTTCCAGCTACCTTTAGCACCATTTTTCCCATTCCGCATCTGCAAAGAGGGGCCTCAATTCCATTGTCGCCACTGTTTTCCATCTGCAATGTGAAAAGAATTGGAAAAAAGGTAATGAGTCAGAGATAAATGGAAGACAGAGAACAAATAAAATAGAGGCAAGATAGTACAACCAAAGCAAAATAAAACAGAGAACAAATCAATTTGGCAAGACAATATATAGAAAATTCAGAATAGTATTAGAGCAACACAAAGGCAATAACGGTATATAGAAAATTCAGATTTAATATTACAGCAACACAGAGGCAATAAATGTCTCACATGCAATCAAACGAAATGCACATTCAATTGAAAAACAAAAACATTAAACTTAGTTTAGTCTTTGGATACAAATCAAACGGTCATAATCAGCACATTAAACAAGCCAAGGACAGTTTCAAATGACAGGGAAAAGTAGTGTCATACTAGCACTTAACAACACAGGTATTAAACAGTCACAACTATTTCAGACTTTATCATCCATAGTTTTCCCACATCATGCTTGCCAAATCATCTCTTTTTTGGTTCCACATGTTTGTTGACTCAATGTAATCCACAAAGCCTTCATCATCGTGATCCTCATCACCTTGACCATCACCCTCACTTTCATCAATTAATTGTTCTATGGGATCAACGGTCATCTCAGTTCGAATGAAGTTGTGGAGGAGAGAACAAGCCATAAGTAGCCTGATTTGAACTTTAATGGGATAGTACGATGCACTCCTAAGTATTCCCCACCGCATCTTCATGATTCCGAAGGCGCGCTCGATCACATTGCGGGCTTTAGTGTGTCTCATATTGAAAAGCTCGACTGGATTCTGAGGTGATTGAGCTTCGGGACCCCATTCTTTTAGATGGTACCTAACTCCTTTGTAGGGTGTCAAAAATCCCTCACTATTGGCGTATCCATTGTCGCAAAGGTAATAGAAACCTAAAAAATTGAAAGGAGGGAAACATAAGATTGGCTGTAAGAGATGTTAAAACAAAAGTGTGATAAATTGCAGAGTATATGCATTTTTAAATCAGATGATTACCCTTTGGAACTTTCAATCCATTGATCCGGTTAACTGCATCTCTCAAGACCTTTCCATCAGACGCGGAACCCTCCCATCCAGGCAATACATATACAAACCTCAAGTTTCGATCGCAAACAGCAAGTGTATTCGTGCAAATTTGGCCCTTTCTAGTTCTATATCGTGGTTTATCATGGTCCTAACTGCAACATTAATATATGTTCCATCTAGGGCTCCTAGGCATCCCTACATGAAGATATGAGGAAATAAGCATAACATGGCTGTGACAATGAGAAAGAATTCAGAGTACAAACGAGGATATACCTTAAACCACTTCCACCTTGGGTCAGTTTCATTTTCATGGATAGCCGTGGGTTTCACCAGAAAAAGACTATGCAATTTTAAAATTGCTTTCAACACTACATGGACACAAGCATATATGGTTTGGCCTGATCTTTGAAAGTTAAATCCAACCACTTTGTTTTTTTTGTGATGTGCCAAAATGCCTAAGAACACAGCGACTTGTTCCTCTACACATACATATCTTCCATCTATCAGTCCACCTTCTTCTCTCAGTAATAAACAAAGCCTCCCAAAGGTATTTCTATCCATTCGGTTGTTAGAAATACAATTTGCATCACTCAAATATACCATTCGATTCAAGTGATGCTCTTGAGTTGGAATCCTATCGATCGTACTATATGCTCTTGAGCGATTCTTTCTCTTTCTACTCAATAGTTTGAGTAACATATGAATGCTCAAATATAGATGGAGGATATATGACTTCATTATTTCTTCAACCATTAAACTTATATATGAATTTTCAATACTTCTATTAGGCATTTTATAACTCCTTAGTTCAGTTTTCGGTTGGATATGATGATTCTGCACATGACAATTGAATTAGTAAAAGTAATGGCACATAACAAGCAGCCTGATAACCATAAGAAGAAAGATCGACAAACATCTCTCAAAATGAGTGACTGCAGTTGTTATTGAAAGGCCCGAATGATTCCTACTTTTTCATATTTCTAATTCTTCATTATTTTGGCAGTCACAAATGTTAATCATTCAATCAGATCCACAAGGTGAAAAAAATTCAATATGAAAGTATTTAACTATATGAGCAGTAATTGTTTGAAGCAAGAACATTATTCTCAAAAAATGCAAATAAAACAACTGATTGACTCTAGGCATCATACACAAAAGAAAAATTACAAACAAACTCCATGGACACAAAGCGAATAATTCAAAGAAATTGGAACTAAAAAAACGAAGTTGAATTTTTTTATTTATTTCAATGACTACTGCAGATACCCAAGTTTCAAAATAGAAGAATTTATATTTTATATCAGTGGGTAGCATCAGATTTCAGGTTTCGCTTAGGATTACATAGATCTGAGAAAACAAAAAAGAATGAGATTAGGGCTAGTTTGTAACAACTCCTAAACTCAGAGTTCGGTCTGATTACCTCGTCGGCGTTCACGCTGGGTATGTGCGCTGAAATCTTCTCCGGATATCTCTTCGTCGTCCCTCGCAGGAGATTCTCGTGCTATAATGGCGAAAGGAGAAAGAAGATTTTGAGATATTCTTGTGTTTTACTTCGCTCAATCTAAGAGATGAAAAGGGTAAATCTGGGCAAGAAATACGCGTCTAGTATACTGTTCACGAGCGTTAATCTCTAACCCAACAATTTGGGCAGTTGAAATTATAAGCTAAAACCTAGTTATTTACACGGGCCTTTAGTTTTAACCGGGCCCCCATATAAATTACAAATACTACCAAACACATGACAAACCCACACTAAATTTATCGAACCTGTTATAACCACCCTACCAAACGAGCCCTTAGTATAGAGGATAGACTTGTATAAAATCTGGAGTACTTGCAAATATAATACTACTACTATTTTCCTAAAAAATAAAAAAAGTGAAAGGTGAGATAACATAAAATGAAAATAATAATTACAAAATCTATGCAGGAATCCAACCGTCGCCGTTATCTTAACTCAGCACTGCGATTCCTGCAAAGCGATTTCCAAGAAAATTTGAAAGAGGAGTAAAGGAGGAGAAGAAGCAGAGAAGCAGAAGCAGCAGCAGTAGCAAGAGAAGAAGAAAGATGGGTGTGCCGTCGTTTTACCGGTGGCTGGTCAACAAGTATCCGAAGATAGTGACTGACGCCGGCGGCGGCGGAGGAAATGCGCCGGAGTTCGACAATTTGTATCTTGACATGAACGGGATCATCCATCATTGCTTCCACCCCGACGACAATGTAAACTTCATCTTCATATTTTTTGAGTTAGTTTTTCTTTTATTTTTTTTTTATTTTTTTTTTATTTCTCAAAGTTTCTGGTTTTACTTTATTTTTTGATTTGGTGTTTAGATTTTTCCTCCGACGACTTTCGGCGAAGAGCATGCACGAATACATCGACCATCTTGTCGAAATCGTTAAACCACGTAAACTGTTGTTCATGGCTATCGGTATGTTTACCAAATTTGTATTTTTAATAGCCATCGTACTCTATAATATACCCCTTTAAAATTCCATTTTCAGTTTTTGGAATGAGCAAAATTTTGAATCAAAACAAGTACGAAATACATTGCTAATTATAGGTTGGACTAATTAAAATGCCAAGAAAGGTTAATAGTAAATGAGTTGCATATACCGAAATGCTTCCATTGATGAATCTTGGTGTTGAGTTCATTTTATAGCTTGAGGAGGTATAATGTCTAATCTTAGTCTATAATTTTGTATGCATTCAAGTACAGATGGTGTAGCTCCACGGGCGAAGATGAATCAGCAAAGAGCTAGAAGATTTCGTGCTGCAAAGGACGCCAATATTGCTGTCTGAGAAAGATTTCTCACTTATTTTGTACTACAAAACAACGTTAAATTTGCATTTGTCATTTGTTTTTTTTTTTTTTTTAATTTTTAATTTCTGCTGCACAGGAGAAACTTGAAGAACAAGTGAGGAAACAGTTTGAGCTCGAAGGCAAAGTCGTTCTTCCTAAAGTTGATTAGAGCTTTCTGACTCTAATATTATTACTCCTGGGACAGAGTTCATGCACAAACTCTCCCAGAATCTAAGAAGCTATATAAATCAGCGAATCAACGAGAATCCTATTTGGGGAAACATTGAGGTTGTAATTAGAGTCATGTATGTAAGCATAAGTTGTTATTTGGAAAAAGTGAGATGGAACAACGTGTTTCGTTGCAGGTTATCCTCTCTGATGATAAGGCACCGGGCGAAGGGGAGCATAAGATCATGAGTTTCATCAGAGCTCAATGTTCTTCGCCTGAATATGATCCAAATACTAGCCACAGTTTATATGGACTTGTAATATCAGAACATTACCACCCAAACTTAGATTTTATCCTTTCTTGATGTGTAATGAAACTACTAATGTTGATGCAGGACGCGGACTTGATCATGCTAGCATTAGCAACACACGAAGTACACTTCTCGATCCTTAGAGAGGTTTGATTGATTCCTCTGTCTGGCTTTTGTCAGTGAAAATATTTTTTGAATAGTTTCACTATATTTTCTTCGCTTCTCTTATTTAGTGATTGTTTGTTGTTAATAGGAGGTGCTACCTCCAAACAGTGGACCAATAAATAGAACGACGAATAGCTCTATTAATTCGAGAGGATGGTTTAAGGAGGTATCATGTGTATGATTCAGATTTTCAACTGCATGTAATTTATCGGATGCCTGTTAGTTCATCGTTCTGATGTTTATTTTGACTTTAAGTAGAAACCTTGGCAGCCTTCAAGTGGTAAATCTATCATTCATACAGCTAAAGATCATTTTCGTGTTAGTAAACGAAAGGCGTTTCAGGTATTCATCCATCCAGAAACATTTCTTGAATGGCTTATATTTATGCAAGAACTGAGGTAAGATTTCTCTATTTGTTGACATAGTTTTTGTCTTGTGGGTGCAGTTTCTGAATGTTTCTGTTTTGAGAGAATACCTTGCTCTTGATATGGAAATTCCTAGTTTCGACAAATTTGAATTTGATCTTGAAAGAATCATAGACGATTTCATATTCATTTGCTTCTTTGCGGGAAATGATATTTTACCTCACATGCCAAGCCTTGAAATCCATGAGGTTCTCTAGTTATCTATGTTACTTGCGGAATACTGTGTAATGTGTTACTCAAAAGGAATCATAATCTGCACGTCTTGTTTATAGGGCTGTATCGATCTTTTGATGGATATATATAAAAACGAATTCGAAAATCTTGGAGGTTACTTGGTGAACATAGAGAAGGTAAATATCTAGTATGAACTTTGATGGAAAAAAAAGGGCTTATAATTATGGTGGAATGGAACTCGAAACAGGTGGATGACTAAAAAGGCAGTTATATCAAGTTGAGCAGAGTGGGAAGATTTATACTCGCTGTTGGTGCATACGAGGAGAGAATATTCAGTAAAAGAACTCAGATCAGAGACAGAAAATTGAGTCGAACCCTTGCTGAGTACAGAGATGCTGTTAGTTTTAGCAGTTGCACTATTCAGTCTTCCCTTGTTTCTGTGTTGCTTTATGGTGAAGGACTTACAATCTGAATCTTGCTTTGATCCAGAAAGAAGAGGAACAGAACAATTTAGAAGAAGAAGCTTCCTCAGAAATAATGGGAATGCACAACATTCGTTTTGATGTACGCTTATAGCTTCATGTTATCCATCTTCTATAGTTTTACGATTCTGTCTTATGTTATGAATCTTCGGCGCAGGAATTAAGTATATCTGCTCCTGCTGTAGATGCTGATCAGGTATGAAAAAACCAAAAATGTGTTGCTCTACATTCATCTTCATGGTGTCTTAGAGTACTTTTTATTTATCAAATCAGGTTTTGGAAAATACGAAAGAGTTGCATCAGAAATTGAAAGAGAAAATACGGAGTGAATCGGATCTGTTGAAAGATGGCAGTTTTGGTACAGATAAGGTCTGCAGCTAGTAAATATGTTCCTCTTATTTCTTTCCTGATAATGTGCTATAGTCAGTCATATGTGGCCATCTTTCGTAGGTAAAGTTTGGCATCCCGGGCTGGAGAGAGCGGTATTACAAAGAAAAATTTCGCGCTGAAGATGCAAAAGAGATGGAAGAGAAGAGAAAATCTTCGGTATAAGTTCAAATGCTGAAAATTTATCCCTTTTTGATAATATAAGTGAAGTACTTCTTGATTTTGAAGATATCATCATGAAATCGTAATATAGAAATTGATATCTCCATGCATACATAGTATAGTAAATAGTACATTTTATATGTGGCAATCGTAAAATGGTTACTATATCATATAGTATTTGCTACATGTCAGAAAAAGAAGTTAAGAATAGCTATATCAATTTAGTTGATTTACAATTAATTAATAGAAAACTATAAAATACTAATCCTATGAATTATAAGGGCAATGTAATGCAAGGTAAATTGTTTCTGAATATTTTGAAGTTGGAATTATATTTTCAACATTTATGCACAAACTCAAATATATACATGTAGTGTGTGCCTGTTGATCTAGCAGCTATAGAAAATTAATGCTTTGTATGAATAAACAAAACTCTTTTATGCATAATAAGAATATGAATAAATCTAATTATGAGCAAATAAAAACTAAAATCTCATAAATCTTAAAATGTGGGATGAAAACGAATAATTTAAATAATTGAGTTAAATGCCAACAATCAAAATCATAGCAAATAAATAAAAGACACGTATAGATGCCCAAATGCATATAGTTTCAAGCTTGTTTATCCAAAATAACTTAGGTGCATGAAATTTTAAATCTTAAAAGAAAAAAATAGCAAGAAGAAAGAAAAACCTCCTCATCATGTCGGCGTTGTTCTTCTTCTTTAACATGTTCCTTTTGCATGATCTGCATGCGGTTTATCCTTCTCCAATTTAATGGGTTCAGAATCGGATGTCATTTATTACACCTTCTTCTTCTTCTTCTTCTTCGGGTAAACTGCAAGATACTACCCTGTATTTTGGGAAACCTACACGAAATCCCCTTGTGTTTTATAATTTGCATAAAACACCCACGTATTTTAAAAAACCTTGCACGATTAACCCAAATCGTGAACACATATCGCCGTTTGCTCACTTTAGCATTATTTTGTTCGATTTTTTTGATTGTTTTATATTCTAATACCTTAAAAATTAATATTTCAATAATTAAACTTCCAAAATTTATAAAAATCGACATTCGATTTGCAATTTTTCCATTAAACTTTAAAAAACGAATAATATGACAAATCGAGTGTTGATTTTTTAAAATTTTAAAATTTAATGATTGCAATATTATTTTTTAAAGTATTAGAATATAAAACAATCGAAAAAATTGAACAAAATAATGCTAAAGTGAGCAAACGGCGATAGGTGCTCACGGTTTGTGTTAATTGTGCAGGGTTTTTAAAACACGTGGGTGTTTTATGCAAATTAGAAAACACAAGGAGATTTCGTGTAGGTTTTCCAAAACACAAGGTAGTATCTTGCAGTTTACCCCTTCTTCTTCTTCTTCTTCTCCAATTTTCTGGTAAGATGGTGCCAACAACGATTGGATAAATTTTTAGGATTCTCTAATTTTCAATGAACGACCTAAAATTATTTACACTCTCAAACAATTGTTACATTCGTGTGTTCATGGATGTTGGTTTTAAAACTAATCAATATTGGAACGTAGCTTCAATTTCAAACTGAACTTCATGAAAACTGCAAAAAGCTAAGTAACAAACAAAATGAAAATATTAATTTTCACCTAATAATCATAAAAGTTGTGATATGCAATGACCAAATTATGAATAGCAGGATAGGAATATACTAATATAACATTAAGTGCTCGTTTGGTTCAAGTTTGGTAACGGAAACGGAATGAAATCAAGTCAAGTAAGGGAATGGTAATGATAAAGGTTACTTTTATTGAGTGTTTGGTTCAATAGTAGAAAGGGAGTCACTTGTGAGGGGGGTTCCCTTTCTCCTTGTTTCCCCTCCTTCTTGAGGGGTAACAATGTAATGGATTGAGTTACCCCCAAGTAAGGGAAATGGATAACCTATTATTCAAACCAAACAATATGTAATGGAATCAATTACTTGATTCCCTTTCCATATCCAAAAAAACTTGAACCAAACATGAGCTAAGAAGAAAACATGAAAAGGATACAAAATGAAAGCAATGATTTTCACATCCAATATTCACCATCAAAGCTCACTCTCGCTAACTCTGCAAACAGGCGGCAGATTCGCTCCACCAATACCTAATTTGAAGTAAACAGCCACATGTCTCGTATTGACACAATGGAAACCTAGAGAAATTATTATTTTCCGTTAAATAAAATATGTATACCTGATCTATGATTTCAAGGTCGAGAATGAAATTTCTCTACCATGTTTGAAATTATCTCTGTAGTCCCTACTCTGTCGTGCCATCGCAATAGTCTCTAGCATTGTTGATTACCATCTTCCGATGCTGCAATCACCGTGACCACCTTTCTTCATCCTCATGACTTGACAGCACAATTCGAATGATAGAGTTTTAAAACCTAAATATTAAGAGCCGGGAGAATATGACTTCTCTTATCCTATTTCTCATCGTGGTTACCAAAAAAGAAGAAAATGATGGTTATACGGTTAGTAGTGGTTAAGCATGAAGTTGAAACTGCTTGAAACTGTTCACCCAAATAACTGCCTGTAAATAGTGGGATGAAATTAACTGTTAAAATTTGGCGCGGCATCAAATTTATATACTTATGGCATATCTGTGGTGGTAGTAGACCTGCCTGGGCTTTTCGGCCCGTCGGGCTAGCCCTAGCCCAGCCCTAAAGTCAACGGGCTGAGCCCTAAACCGAAAGTCAACGGGGCCCGAACCTAGCCCTTGCCCGCCACCGAGGGCCGGGCTAGGTTCATAGTGCAAACGAACCGCGGCCCTACGGTTAACCGCCGGCCCGGCCCGCCGGGCTTGCATTTGAACCGCCGGTCCTTTATAGCCGTTGGAAGCCCGACGGGCCGGGACCGGCCCGACGGGCCCAACGGGCAGAAACAGGGGACCAGGCTGCTGCTGCTGCGTGTTGTGTGCGGCTGCATGCATGCAAGCACCACCAACGGCTCCTAGCCGTTTTTTTGGCCAAGATCCTCCTCTCCAACACTCCCCATTATATTCCTCTTATAAATTCAAGGTGTTTTCAAAGATCAAACACCCAAATTTTATTCTTAAGCTCTCATTATTACTCTCAACTCTCAAGCTCTCATTCTCAATTTAATTCTCTCAAGCTCTCAAGCTCTCACTTTCTCAAGCTCTCACTCTCATTCTTGAAATCTATATTGTCACTATTTCTACTCATTCTCTATTCTCACTCTCACTTTCATATCTACACACACATATTATGTCTTCTTCCAAAGGAAACAAGGGTAAGGGCAAGATGGTCGGTGCCGGTGGTGACGACGGAAATAGCCGACAAACTCAAAGGTCAAGAAGGACAGAAATAGCCGAGGAAATCTCAAGGCAAGTAGCCGAACGACTACAAGCCGAAGAGTATGCGAGACTTCAAGCCCAAGAGCAAGAAGATGAAGCCTTTGAGGAGATGGTCAATCGATGGAAAGCCAAGGATTCGAATTTCGTGGCTCCATCAACGACGACGATGAAGAGCACGACGACGACGACGATGAAGACGATCAACCTCTTCCTCCTCCTCCATCAAAATCCAAGAAAGAACCAAAGTCCGAAATCTTCAAGAAATACTTTCGAAAAGTTGAAGTTCCGAAGAGCGAAGGAGTTCATCCTCTAGCCGATGGTCGAAAGAGGTACATTGTGTATTGCAACTATTGCCCAACCCATTACAAATGGATCGAAAATGGAGGCTACGGCACTATGAATAGGCACATGGAGAGCACTCATCGAACGGAGTTCGGAATCTCGACTAGTCAAACTCAAATACGAGTTCCCACTTCATCTTCGGAATCGGGTACGCAAACTTTATTTAAATTTGATAAAGGTCGATACGAAGATGCTATGGCTAGATATTGTGCTATGAAGAAACAACATTTTAGTTATGCCGATAGAATAACGTATGAAGCATCATATAAAGATGGTTTAGGTCCCAATGCTAGTAAAGTTGCTAGAACTCAAATGCTTAAGAGGATTAAGCGTCAATGCATGGAAAAACAAAATGATTTGATGACATATTTGCAACGTTTGGGTCATAAAGTTTCTATTTGTGCCAATGTTTGGACGGATGCATATAATATACGTAGTTATATAGGAATTACATGTCATTGGGTTGATTATAAATGGACTTTGCAAAAACGTTTGATTGCATTTAGGGAGTTTGAAGAGCCTCACACGGCTCAAAATATTGCTTTGATTATTATCACCATTTTAAATGAATATGGTTTGATTAATAAGGTTTTTTCGGTTGGTTTTGATAATGCATCGGCGAACACGGCTAGTATTCCTCAACTCATTGAAGCATGGTGCACCAACTTTTGATGGAAAATACTTTCATTCTAGATGCATTTGTCATATTTTGAATTTATGTGTCCAAGATGCTTATGATATTTTTCAAGAGTCCGTTCTTCCTATTAAAAATGCCGTTAAATATTTGCACAAATCAAAAACTTTGGGGAAAAAATGGCAAAAATATTATCGTTCAAAGAATATTGTTTATACGTGTTTCAAAGCCGATGTTTCTCATCGTTGGAATTCTACTTATGAGATGCTTAATAGTACGATGGAGTATAAGGGTCATTTATGTGATTTTTTTAGGAAAGAATTTTTCACGGCTCAATTAGTTCTTAATGAGAGTCATTGGGATGCATGTTATGATATATATAGATTATTGAAGGTTTTTCATATGGCTACTAAACAATTATCGGATGTTTATTATTGTACTTCCGTTAAAGTGTTGGAACATTGCATGTATATTGCCATGTCTTTTAAGGCTTGTTTTACTAGGTCAAACTTGCAAGGTGTGATTTATTTTATGGTTCAAAAATGGCTAAAGTATTTTAGGGAGATTCCGAAAATTTTCTTGATTGCTAAATGTTTGGATCCTAAATGGAGATATGAAGGTGTTTGTCAAATGCTACAAATTTATTATGATGCTTTTTTGCAAATGGACTTTAGTAATGTTGTAATTGATGGTGAACAAATATTTTTTGATCTTCCTAATGTGCAAGATATGAAGGATGATCTAGATAGGACTTTGATAGAACTTTTTGATGAATATAGGAGAAAATATGGTAGTAATGAAGATAATACAAATATTTCTTCTTCTTCTTCTATGTTGCCTTCATTTGATTTTCCCTTTGCTATGGATACAATGGATCCTTTAGTTAGACAAATGCGAGGAATGTACCAAAATAGAAGTTATGATAATCCAAGGAGCCATGGTAATAGTAAATTGGATATATTTTTGCAAACTCATTTTGTCTTTGGTGTTGAAGAAAGTGGTCCGTCGATCGACGTGTTGAAATGGTGGTCGAAGAAGGTGGAGTACCCAATACTCTCCATGATGGCGAAGGAGCTATTTGCCGTCCCGGCATCCACCGTATCCGTTGAACAAGCCTTTAGCACCAGAGGTCTTATGCTAGATCAAAGAAGATCAACAATGAAGGCGCAAACATTGAAGCTACCATGTTGCTCGATGATTGGTGTAAGGCCGACCTTAGAGCTCAAGAACCGGAATGGGATGATCGGAATGAGAGCGAAGATGAAGCCTTCACCGAGACGGATCGATCGGCATCGGCATCGGGTGCGGAATAGGAACCGTTGTGTTGTAATAAGAACTACGTCGACTTTGATTCCTCTATTAAAATGAGGATACGTAGGCAACTCAATTTTGAAATTAAAATGAGTTCAAGTCCCTTATTATAATTTTTAGTATTTTTCTTGTCAAAGGTAAAAATACTTATTCAATTGTCAAAGTGATTAAATAGAGCTTAATTTAATATTGTAATTTTTTTCATCAATATTGCAAACCTCCATCAATTGATAATTTGATATGCATTATCAACAATTTAATGAGTAATTTAAATATTTTTTTTAAAAAAATATATACATTAAAAGTTGACAAATTAACATTTCCTATTCATTAAATTAATTAATTTAAAAGAATAAAATTTAAAATTTAAAAAAAAGTTGAAAGAAAAAAATATATATATATATTTAAACACCCCTTAAGGGGCAAAATGCCGAGAGGAAGTTTGCAAAACATAGCATTGCTCTGTTTTTTTTGCTTCAGCCATCAGCCCACGGCCCTTTCCCATTTGCATGAACCGCCGGGCCGGCCCTAAGCCCTACGGTTCTGGCCCGGCCCGAAACTGGCGGGCCTAGGGCCGAGCCCTAAACCGCGGCACAAGTCTAGGGCCGGGCTAGGTTCATGCAGTCCGAGGCCCGGGGCCCGCCGGGCCGGGCCCAAAACCGGCGGGCTCGGCCCGTGGGCATGACTAAGCCCAGTCGCCGTCGATCGAGATGCCATCTTTACCGAACGAGCGAAAATATCCGGCGGCCAATCGG
Source organism: Mentha longifolia (assembly GCA_001642375.2). Lineage (NCBI taxonomy): Eukaryota > Viridiplantae > Streptophyta > Magnoliopsida > Lamiales > Lamiaceae > Mentha > Mentha longifolia. Next base: position 13,128,606 of record CM038115.1, on the reverse strand, counting down.
AGAAGAAAGCAATCGAGCAGCTGTTTCACAATATTTCTAAAAATCGAGCCTCCGGCGTTGTTGCCCAGTCGCCGTCGATCGGCTCGCGTTCATCCGCTTCCCAGGCCCCAAACTTCAGGCCGCCATCTTTGTCAAGAGTTGCCCCATATGAAGATTCCTATGCGCTCTGGTTCCTCAAGCCACAGATTTACGGTCTCCATCTTCCGGCGGGTGTAACAGTTGAAGCCGATGGTGACTCATCGTTATCACACACATTTTCAATCGGAGGGGAAGGGCTCGAATGAGCGCATATGTGCGATTCGAAATAATCGAGCCATGGCAGATTGCTCGCATCAGGAAGAGGATCGATCGAGCATATCAAGGCTCGATCGGGGTCAATATACTCGATCGATCCTTATAAAAAATAGCCCGTGTGTCATCTCCTCTCCTCCATTGATGCATCAACATGTTTTTGTTTGGAGATGATGCAACAACGTGTTGAATGAAAGAAAAATAGATGATGCAACAACATTTTGTTTGATTTGTTGATACCATAACTTGTAGCACAAAAGGTGTTCGAAGAAATGTCTGACGGAAAAGAACAATAATGCAGCATTTTAGGCTTCAATTTCATGACTCGAATGGCAGTGTTCATGGCTCGATCGAGCTAGTACGACCAGCAGTGCTAGATCAAACCAGTCTAGAAATAGGTGCTCGATCGAGGTCTGCTATGCTCAATAGACCCATTACGTCGTTGATGGTCATGCTCGATCGAACCAACACCTATTCGATCAAGCATTATATATCTCGATCGAGCTCGAACATGGATATGGAACATTTGTTGAACAATACAACCGCCATCCACCATTTTTTCCGAAATGCGTGAACGATATCTTCAAACTCAAGCAATACCTTTTAGTGAAAGTTGCCGGAACGTCGATTAAATCCGGAAACTTAAGGAAGTTAGCGACGGAAGTTGACTCGCCGTCTACGATTAGTGTTGATTCGCCGAAGATTGAGTCTACAATTTTTTTTATCGCAGATTGACGTAGGTTTATGTATCTATCGTGATTATGTGATATATACGAAACATAAGGAAGTTCACGATGAAAGTAGACTCACCATCGACGATTAGTGTTGATTCGCCGGAGATGGAGTCTGCAAATTTTTTTGATTGCAGATTGACGCAGGTTTCACGTATCTATGGTGAGAATATGATATATATGTGATATATACGAAAATATAACTGATTTTAAAAGTTATGGTTTTCTTAATTATGAAAAACAAAATTTAAATAAAAAGGGCAATTTTGTCTCAACACGTTGAAAGTTGCTAGAATTTATATGTTTTTAAGTTAGTGGCTAATATTTATTTTTTTGTTAAGTTAAGTAGCTATTTTTGACCATTATCACTTTAATTTTGAATTGATAGTTAAATTAGGCTACTAATATTTTAAAAATAACCGTTTAACTTTAAAATTACAAATCTAACCTAAAAGTGGCGCCAAAAAATAACTGTAAAATTCATTTTGTTTTTATATAAATATATAGAATATACTCTCTCCGTCCCACTATATTAGTTTCATTTTCATTTTCGTCTGTCCCACTTATTAATCCGATTTCCTAAAATGGTAAAAAATTAGTGGCTACAATTAACCCTCTCTCCTTAGAATTGATTATAGCCACATATCCATATCCCCCTTAGTTATTGTGTCCATCCAAATGGGACTAATACCATGGGACGGAGGGAGTAGATAGATTTGGACGCATCCAATCTATTGAGCCTTTCTATTTTTGGACGTAGACCCCATGATAAAAACACTATAACATTTCAAAATAATTACAAATATTAGATGAGATTACAATTAAAATACTTTAACATTTTAACACAATTATAAAATATTATATGGGACCACAATTAAAATACTTTAACAATTTGACTTATTAACACATAATCACAACATATTAAACATCGTGCTAAAAAAAAATCCAACAAATAGAGACAGATGGAGTATTGTTATATACATATAATGCATTATAACGAGAATGCACGCAAGATCGAGATATGCATAGAAATCCATCACTGTATGCATAAAAATGCATAGTTTGTAGCTTTTGATCAAAAAAATAAGTTTTCACAAGAATACTATTTCACCTTGTGCTTTACTCAATTTTACCCAATACAACTCATCTTATATATAAGAGTAGACCTAAGTTGTATAAGGAAAAGTCAACTATACAGAATATTACAATTGCTAAATTACAGTCTAATTAAATTAAATCAAATCAAAAGATTATATCCTTGATTTATGTTACACTATTACACCCCCATTATTATTATAAATATATATATATACTATAAATATATATTTATCAGAAAAATTAAACCTTAAATGAAAAACAGAATTATTGATCAGTCCTGAGCACATTAATCGGCCGTAAATGTAATGAATGACATAATTTATTTTTTTTGTTGAGAAAAGTAATGAATGACATACTAATTAAAGACAATAGGGAGATAAAACAGAAGACCGGAAATAAGGACGCAAACTATAACGTTGGTTGCAACAACCCTTGTAATCCAGCTTGACGATGCTTTCCCTCTTCGGATTATAAAGGAACACCTTCTCGTCTTGTTCCAGAACGGCCACGACCTCCGATCCCGACTTGGATTCCGGAATCAAGCACTCTAATGAGCAGTCCTTACATGCTATCAAACCCTTCTTCATTAGTTTACTAATGGTTAAGATGCTAACATCATGCATCAACACCCATTCCTTGCTATCGATATCAACTCGGCGTTTGTAACCCACTTCTTTCGGCAGCATGTAAAACAAGAGGTTATTCCTACGCAGCACCGCCAACCACAACACGTCATCATCTGCCGACCTTGTAACTGCGTAACATATGTTTTTATCTTTACGATAGGAGGGCACCTTGATCAATTGGACGTGCTTATCGCCGCCCTCTGGATCGTAAACGGCTATATCTCCGGATACTGTGTACCAGTGGACGACGCCGTTCGCCACCACCGGGGGCATCCTGGACAATTCAAAGCTGCCGGTTGCAACCAGTTCTGTGATGCCGCGGCTCCACTTGCCGCTCTCGGAGGAGTAAGAATCAATATTACGGATTCTCTCTTTATCTCGACTCCTAAAATAATACGTACCTGCTCGGATCACCGTGTAAACCGGCGGCACGTCCTTATCATTTTTTTTGCAGATCAATCCGTGGGAGCGGAGCGATGGTTTACGTGGACTGGACTCGCTGGTGACATGATTGTATTTATCAAGCTGCTGATCTTCTAAGATGAGGCAGCGTTTGCCGTGCCACGGTGGCGGCAGCTCCACGAATTTTCCGGTAAGTGGATTGCCGACGTGGTAGGTGATGACGGTCCCTCTGCTGCGGCTGCAGAGGATGAGGCCGTTGGAGGAGTTGACGAAGTGGCCGACGTGTCTAGGGACATTTATGTAATTTTCTTCCTTGCAAATAGGAAGGATGTTGCAATGCTTGGCCGTGATGGTATTCGAAGTCTCGTGCTTTGCTGCTCTCTGAAGAAAGGCAACCAAGCGATCGCCGCCGCGGTAGGCAGATGCGTGACGGCGGAGGAAGGCAGGGGAGGAGAGGAGATCTCTCCATTGAGATGACACAGCCTTGAATCTGAACACGGATTTCGGAGGCAGCAAAGCGAGAACTGCCATCAATACGTCGTCGTTGAAGCCAATTCTTTCCGCCATCTCTCAAGTCAAAATTAAAAGGAGAGATCCGTTTGTTTATTTATTACAGTCGAGTGTGTGTGATCTTTTCAAAAAGGAATCTAATACGTGTCCTAGCCAGATTAGGAGTTGTAATTGCAGTAGGAAATTAACATCGATAATCTTTATTATAAATCGAAACTCTGCGCCATAAAAGGCACGTAATCTTCATCGATTCCCTAATCAGATCTTTTATAACCACTATTTCTTCTCTTATCGGCATAGCTAAGGTATACATGCCTTTGATTTGAATTAATCTGAGTATTATATTGGACGTTGAATCTGTTTGATCATTTGTTTTAATTATCAAGAGCAGCTCAATCTTCCAACACTTTAATTACTTCCTTGCATTTTATACATAACTATTTCCCTTTTAATGGTTATATGTCTTATACTGGTGTAATATATACTGTACAATGCTGTTGCAGTTTTTGTTGATTATAGTAAGGACGTGATTTTTTATGAAAAAATGTACTATCAAGTAGTACTTTTTCGAAGATTTACTGTTTTCAGCTTGAGAGACTAGTACTCAGTTATCCTGATGAAGGTGTACCATAATATTTTGGGATCAAGAATGAATTATGTAGTTTTTGTGCATAAACTCTTAGAACTACACAGATATTTAGATTATTTCATTTATTACTCATATCTGTACTCAAAACTAGTTACCGATTTCTGCACATTAAAAAATTTATAGGCATACTGTAACACTGATGTGGTACAATCCTCTGTAACTTGCAATACAATTTAATCATGTATTTTCTTAATTATTGATGCTAAATCCTCATCTACACCAGATGAAATAAAACAATTTAATAGTAATTATTACTGCTACACATTACACTATCTAATAATTTCCCAAAGCATGATGATGATTCATGAGCAAGATTGCTTGTTGAAATTTACTTGTAGATTTCAATTCTCTTATGTTTTGGACTTTCTTCACTTGTTATTTTCTATGGTTTTTGTGCAAATTTGGGCTGGATTAAGGGGAGAAGCGTTGGGCTTGTTTGGATTGGGCCTGGCAACGGCTGCAGCCCAAGCTACTACAAGACTTCTAGGTATGGATGAAATCTGGGCTGGATGCAATCTGGGCTTTGTTCTCTTACAACCCAATACTCATTACATACCTAGATTTAAGAGCCTAACCTATTTGAGAGGAAGACTCGGTCAATTAGAGTTCAGCGGTGACGTGGGATGAAATTCACTCCCACTATCAACTACCGAACGTGAAGATCGTGGGAAGAGAGGGAACCAAGAACGTGGGATGGAGAGCGTGAAGAATTCAGAGATATATACTTCAATTCTTGGAGAAGGGAGTTGCGCTTTTGGAGAAGAGAAAAGTAGATCGCAGATTTTAGAGAGAAGATCCAAAAAGCTGTGTTTGAATTGAGTAAACTAGCTTTAGGGTTAGTATTTTTCATAGTTCTTTTCCTCAATTCTAGTTTGTAATTCTTTGTGAATTATAGTAAATCGTTTCGCCTTGAGGCACGCAAGATATCTTCACGATATCTTGCACAAACAAGTTCTGGGTTCGTGTTTTTCTGGGTTAATTTTTCGTTCAAAACTTTCTGCTGCGTTTCTGTTCATTGTTGCACTCACAGTGCTTCTTACAGTGAACATCTCTGTGTGTTTCTGACAGCAAGATATCTGATATCTTGCGAAAACCATTCCCGTGTCTTCTTTGTTCTTTGTTGATTTCTATTATTTTCCGCTGCGTTTGTGCTTTTGAGTTTGATTCTGTAGCAAACTCTGTAAGCACTTCTGTGCGTTTTCTGCCCACCGGTTGATACCAACAAGTGGTATCAGAGTCGACACTTGATACACTGAGTGACGGTCCTGGTACGGCCAGATGGATCTCACCGGCACGGTGTTCAACAAACCTCCAGTGTTGGACGGTTTGAATTACTCATTTTGGAGAGTAAGGGTCAGACACTACATCAAATCCATTGATGCTAGAGCATGGTCTCATGTTCTTCATGGCTGGTCACATCCGAAGAAGACGGACGAAGAGGGAGACTCTGTTCGAAAGCCAACAAGAGAATGGACAAGGGACGAGAATGAGGCTGCAACGTTCAACGACAAAGCCTTAAATGCTATCTTCTCTACAGTGGATGTCAACATGTTCAAGTTGATCAAGAATTGTGAGTCTGCAAAAGAGGCTTGGGATATTTTGGAACTCCACTGTCAAGGTGACACTGCTGTCAAGGACACAAGGGTACGTATTCTCACCACAAAGTTTGAGAATCTTCGGATGAAAAATGACGAATCGGTGGGTGATTACTGCAACAAAATCTTGGATATTGCCAATGAGTGCATGAATCTTGGAGAACCCATTCCCAACAAGTTGATAGTGTCAAAGGCGCTGCGCACATTGACTCCCAAGTTCCAGCAAAAGGTCACAGCAATCACTACGATGAAGAATGTTGGGGCCCTTGAGTTCACAGCCGTGATGAATGATCTCAAGATGTTCGAAATGGATCTGGAAGCATCAGAAGGATACACACCAAAAAGGAATCTTGCTCTTCAAGCCTCATCATCTGGCTCAGTGTACACACCACCAAGGGCGAGCCCATCTGAACAAGCTGATGATGATGTCATCTTTGATGACATGGAGGAACCAAGCATGGAACTTTTAATTCAAAAGGTAAATGCTTTGGTCAAAAATTTCAACAGGTTTGCAGGTAGAGGAAGGGATCAAAACAATTCAGATCCAAATAGGAGAGTTGGCAACTCTGTAGTTCTTAAAGTACTCCCAAGTTCATCACAAGGGAATGTTGTTCCCCCAAGAAGAAATATGTCAGATCCACAACAGTTCAAGCAGAGGGATTACTCCAAAATTCAATGCCATGAATGCCGAGGGTATGGTCATTTTGCTAATGAGTGTGCAAACACATTCAGAAAAAGAGGTAAAGTTTTAAATTTTATTTCATTAAGTGATGATGAAATAGCTGAACCTTTTACAGAGACCCCAGAACCCACCATAGAGGAGCCCTCAATGATGGCTACAGTATCATCGATCATTGATGATTCTAGTGATTATTCTGATTTGTTTTGTCTAACAAGTATTGTAGAACCTGTACATGAAGTAAGTGAGGAATTGGAACTCGTTGATGATTCACTCCAGGTGTTGATGGAACTCAAAGGTTCGTACGATGAGTTGCTAACCAAGTTCAAGAAGCAAGTCAGAAGAAATGAGGTCCTGACAAAGGAGAATGATGAGCTAAAGACTCAGCTTGTGAGATTAGAGGTAATGCTCACACAAAAAGATTCTGAGTTAGGTAAGCAAGCCGTTAGACTTGATCTAGCTGAGAAAACATTTCACAAACTGAATACTGGCTCTTCAAAGTTAGATAAAATTCTTGCGTTACCAAAAATAGGGTCTAAAGGTTTGGGATTTGTTGAGGAAACAAAACCTGTTGTTTCTAATGTGCTATCAACAAATGGGAGACCATTTGTTAGATTAAAATCTGACTTGCAGGAAAATGAACTGGTGAAGTCATCAAGAAGGATTTTCAAGTGCCATCACTGTCACAGAGCAGGACACATCAGGTCTTACTGTAAGGAATGGATAAAGGAAAAGCAAAAAAGAAAGATGCTCGGAGAAAAGAAAATGGAAGGTGGGACACTCTTCAAAGGTAAAGGTAAAGGGCTTATTGGTTCGAAGAGCAAAAGTAAGGTTATGTGCAATGTTATCTTTGCTGCTTCAAGTACAAAGATAGGGGGCGCTTGGTACTTTGATAGTGCTTGCTCTCAACACATGACCGAATCAAAGGAGCAGCTAAAAAAGTTCAAACCCATTGGTGGAGGAAATGTGACATATGAAGTGGATGCTACTGTGTACATCTCAATGATAGGGAATTTGTTATACTTAACTTCAATCCAACCTAATATTCTGTTTAGTGTCTGTCCTCATGCCAGGTTTCAAGAAAATCCACATTCAGATTGGGGAGGAGACTTGGAAGGAAGGAAGAGCACAAGTAGAGGTTGTTGCTACATTGGCAACAACATTGTGTCTTGGCACAGCAAGAAACAGAATTGCGCAACACTGACAACCTCAGAGGTTGAGTACGTGGCAGCGGGGAGTTGTGCTACTCAACTGTTGTGGTTGAAAAGGATGTTGGAGGATTACAAACTTGAAGGGGAGGGTATCACAATACTTTGTGATAACACCAGCACCATCCATATCACAAAGAACCCTGTCCAATTTGGTCGCACTAAACACATCGACACCAGATATCACGTCCTTCGAGATTTGGTGGAGAAGAAAATACTTGAGGTAAAGTACCTTCGAACTGAGGATCAAATTGCAGATATCTTTACGAAACCCCTTGATTTTGAGAGATTTTCTAAACTTAGAAACTCTCTCGGAATGTGTTCCATCTGAAAAGTTAGGTGGATGTTGCTAGCTCTGCATTCTGCCTTGTGCAACCAACGAAATTCTGGCTAGTATTTCTTTCTTTATTTAAATATAAAAATTAAAAAAAAAAATCCCGTATAACTTGGAGCACAGTCAGTGTTAAAGACTCTGCATAAGTGCATCCTTGAAAAACGGTGTACATACAAAAAAAAAAAAAAAAAAACCGAAAAGAAATAAATTTATCTAGCCAGATATAATTCGTAATTTTACAATGCAGAGCTCAGCAACATGGTTTTGGGATGTGTGATGGAACACTTCCCTTGAAAGTTTTTATTGCTTTGGATCTCTTTCTATTCTGTGGGGTATAGTTGATATATCTCAAAGTTTGACCTTCATGTCAATCGTATTTATCTCAATTATTTGTCTCTCTCTTTCCATATCTTAGTTTCGATTTTAAAGATTGTGATACGAAGTCTCTCATATCATCCCTCTTTAAATCTGTGTATATACCCCTATCTCTCTGTTAGTCTATGTTATCTTTTCTGTCCTTCTTACATCTACACCCACACTGACTCAAACCACTTCAAATCCTGCTTTGATTCCTTCGCCTTCTGTTCCACAAGCCAAATTCTTCAACCCTTTCGTCCTCTATCAAGCATCTGGATTCCATGCCTTCGAATCATCGATGCTCAACCCCAATGTCAATGTCACTCAGCCTCCTGCAAAGACGAAGTCACTCTGTTGCCAACATTGATGTGTTCCTTGCTAAACACCAACACAAGCAGCTTGATCTTCTGCTTTCTTCACAAAAAGGGGGAGATGAGTGATGATGCGGATGCTGAAGAAGAGTTGGCTGATATTTATGATGAAGACAAGGATGTTGTTGAAGAAGAGCTGACTGATATTTATGATGAAGACAAGGATGCTGTTGAAGTGAGATGTTGATCCGGCTGTGTGTTTCTGCAGAGTTGGCTGTTTTGTTTACTAGACACTGTGTTTATCTCTGCATGTTTTGTGATTTTGATGACTTGGATTGACATTGCTGCTGCACAGGTTTTGTTCACGATTGTTTAATGCTATGAACTAGTTGAATGTTTGGTTTTAGCATTTGGTTTGCATAATTCTGGTGGGTTATCCATTTTAGAATTTATGTGGTTTTGTGAAGAAAGTCAAAAAGGGGGAGTTTGTTGAAATTTACTTGTAGATTTCAATTCTCTTATGTTTTGGACTTTCTTCACTTGTTATTTTCTATGGTTTTTGTGCAGATTTGGGCTGGATTAAGGGGGAGAAGCGTTGGGCTTGTTTGGATTGGGCCTGGCAACGGCTGCAGCCCAAGCTACTACAAGACTTCTAGGTATGGATGAAATCTGGGCTGGATGCAATCTGGGCTTTGTTCTCTTACAGCCCAATACTCATTACATACCTAGATTTAAGAGCCTAACCTATTTGAGAGGAAGACTCGGTCAATTAGAGTTCAGCGGTGACGTGGGATGAAATTCACTCCCACTATCAACTACCGAACGTGAAGATCGTGGGAAGAGAGGGAACCAAGAACGTGGGATGGAGAGCGTGAAGAATTCAGAGATATATACTTCAATTCTTTGAGAAGGGAGTTGCGCTTTTGGAGAAGAGAAAAGTAGATCACAGATTTTAGAGAGAAGATCCAAAAAGCTGTGTTTGAATTGAGTAAACTAGCTTTAGGGTTAGTATTTTTCATAGTTCTTTTCCTCAATTCTAGTTTGTAATTCTTTGTGAATTATAGTAAATCGTTTCGCCTTGAGGCACGTAAGATATCTTCACGATATCTTGCACAAACAAGTTCTGGGTTCGTGTTTTTCTGGGTTAATTTTTCGTTCAAAACTTTCTGCTGCGTTTCTGTTCATTGTTGCACTCACAGTGCTTCTTACAGTGAACATCTCTGTGTGTTTCTGACAGCAAGATATCATTCTGATATCTTGCGAAAACCATTCCTGTGTCTTCTTTGTTCTTTGTTGATTTCTATTATTTTCCGCTGCGTTTGTGCTTTTGAGTTTGATTCTGTAGCAAACTCTGTAAGCACCTCTATGCGTTTTCTGCCCACCGGTTGATACCAACATTGCTGCCTGAACCCAAATCTCTCATTCCTCAGATCATACTCAACATGGAAGTTCTGCATCATGAAATTCTCCAGAATCACCGCGGGCCCACTCACGAGCTCCGGCCCCAGCAGCGTGCCATCTGTCACTGCAGTAAAACACAAGACCTGACTCTTCTCACCATCCACAACAAAGAAATAATTCTCAAAAGGCAGCACAATGTTCTAAAAAAAAAATTCAATTTCTTGAAGTTCTCCAATATTATTACTATTTTATAAAATTATTTTTATCATGATCACATATATAACAAGAAATTTCTTGAGAATGGAGACTACTACCGGGATCAATTGTTTTGAGAATCGTAATGGTAACAACGATTGGCTAAAACGCTCAAGCTTGAGATGTGCATTCGTTCTTTGGAATATCTTTCGTAGTAGGGGAAGCAGTATAAACACTCGTATATCATTATCTAATAAATAATTTTATGGTTGTAATTACTATTTTTTTATATTCTATTTATTTTAAAATTTCCCATACATGCAATAGATTATGAGGTATACTCCTGTGCGGCCAGTAGTACGGTATGACTCAATTGCAAAGCCCACAATCTAACAGGTCTACAACTGAAAATATGAAACTTTGAATATTTAAAAATGACACCCATTGTATTGACAATGACACTCTGTAGGGGATTTACTTTTGTAAGAGATAAGAGACATACATACTATTACCTTTAATCTCTATTTTATTCTATTGTAAGGAAAAAGATTTCCCAAGGTGGAGTGAGGATTGCTAGAACTCGGATGCTATTCTTCCTTGCTCCATAAGTGTGTCTGCATAATTCATTTTCCTTAGGGTGTTACGATATATGGGAGAGAGAGAGCCAAAGCATCAGTAATACTCCGTATTGTTTATTAATTTCAGTTTCGGTTTAAAAAATAATATTGCTGATGTGGAATATTTTTTAATTTTTTTTTAATATGACATGGCAGCCAGCAGCCACATCATCTTTTCGTTCACCGGAAATTGTAGGTTTGGACATGTTTTAGTTGAAATTATGAATAGTTCAAGACAGATTTGGGAAAGAGATGATAGTTTAGGATTTAAAGTGATATTTGCCCAACTCAAATCCGTGAATAATCTTTCTTTTTGTTTGTTTTTTTATTTTCAAATATCATGATGTTGGTGATCCAAATAAAAGAGACTGTATCAAAGTTACAAGATTTTTAAAGCTATAAGGTACTACAATATTATGCACTTTATTTTAGAAATATATTCCAACCACGTATTCTATAATCCATATGCATACTCTTTTTACATAATTAAGATTCATAAACGTATCACAAATATTGAATAATTAATAAAATTGTATCTTAAATAGTATTAATATGAATTAAAAATATTATACAGTAGATTGTTATTTTTTGATATAGTCAAATATATAAAATCAAATAAAATTTCAAAATTTAATTGTAAATCAAATACTAGTACAATAAATTATAAATCAAATTATATTAATAAAATTTAATTAAATTATTATTTTTATAGTATATAATACGGAGTATTACCTAAATTCAATTCATAGTACAAAATGGAGTTTTATTCTCCAAAATGGAGTATGATTGGAGATGTCAACTAGAGAAATTTAGAGCGCCAGAAACGAAAAATGGAAAAGGAAAATTTATTAAAAGGAAGTTTAATCATTGCAAAAGTTCCTCGAAGATCGAACTTCAATTTTTGACGGTCATTCTTTTCGATCTTTATTCAATTTGTCCAAAAAAAATTTGAAAGTTAAGGATAATGTAGATTTTTTGTATTAAAAAAGAAATTGATTGACTCGGTGAAAATTCGAAAGAAGTCACAGCTACACGTCCTTATTTTTATTTTTTTTACAAAAAATGATACAGTATGAAATATAATTCCGGCTTTTAAAATCTACTTGCAATTCAAAATACTGTATTTTCGTACGTGATGGAACAGAAAATATAACATTTTTCTAAAAAAGAAAAAAAAAAGTGTGAGTTCAAAAATATATACTCTCTCCATTTCATATATATTGACACCTTTCTTTTTGGCTTTTCTGGCACGTTTTTCCACGCTTCTCGATGAAGTATCCCGTAAAAGAAAGAATTCTTCACAAATCCATTTTAAAACCTATCATCGATAAACGTGGAAAAGCGTGCCAGAAAAGCCAAAAAGAAAGATGTCAATATATATGAAATGGAGGGAGTATATATATGCAGAAGTTCAATCGTCGCCGTTATCTCAACTCAACACTGTCGATTTCTACAAAGCGCTTTCCAGGAATATTCTGAAAGAGGAATAAAGGAGGAGAAGAAGCAGAAACAGAAGCAGCAGCAGCAGAAGAAGAAGAAAAATGGGTGTGCCGTCGTTTTACCGATGGCTGGTCAACAAATATCCGAAGATAGTGACTAACGCCGGCGGCGGAGGCGCCGCCGGAAACGCTCTGGAGTTCGACAACCTATATTTGGATATGAATGGGATTATCCATCCTTGCTTCCATCCCGACGATAATGTCATCTCTAAACATCATCTTCATATTTTTTTGAGTTTGTTTCTAATTTTTCAGTTTCTTAAGTTTGTTTACTTTGTTCTTTGATTTGGTGTTTAGCTTTTTCCTCCGACGACTTTCGGCGAAGTTTTTGAAAGCATGCACAAGTACATCGACCATCTTGTCGAAATCGTTAAGCCACAAAAACTGTTGTTCATGGCTATCGGTATGAATACCAAATTTGTATTTAATTATCGTGTATTTTAATAGCGATCGTACTATATAATATACCCCTTTAAAATTCCATTTTCAGTTTTTGGAATGAGCAAAAATTTGAATCTAACAAGTACGAAATATATTGCTAATAATAAGTTGGACTAATTAAAATGACAAGAAAGGTTAATAGTAAATTTGTTGCATATGCAGATCGCATATTTATAAATGCTTCCATTGAATCTTGATGTTGAGTTCATTTTATAGTTTGAATCTGATCAGCATTAGATATAGTTAGTTAGGGTCTTCTTCTTTTTTTCTTTTTTTTTTTCTTTTTTTTTTTGTGAAATCATAACTTAATATGTTACCAAAGGCTTCTTAGTCTATATTTTTGTATGCATTCAACTACAGATGGTGTAGCTCCGCGGGCGAAAATGAATCAGCAAAGAGCTAGAAGATTTCGTGCTGCAAAGGACGCCGATATTGCTGTCTGATTTCTCACTTATTTTGTACAAAACAACGTTAGATTTGCATTTGTCATTTGTTTTTCAATTTCTGCTGCACAGGAGAAACTTGAAGAACAAGTGAGGAAACAGTTTGAACTCGAAGGCAAAGTCGTTCTTCCTAAAGTAGATTCAGAGCTTTCTGATTCTAATATTATTACTCCTGGGACAGAGTTCATGCACAAACTCTCCCAGAATCTAAGAAGCTATATAAATCAGCGAATCAACGAGAATCCTCTTTGGGGAAACATTGAGGTTGTAATTAGAATCATGTATGTAAGCAATAAGCATAAGTTGTTATTCGGAAAAAGTGAGATGAAACGTCGTGTTTTGTTGCAGGTTATCCTGTCTGATGACAAGGCACCAGGCGAAGGGGAGCATAAGATCATGAGTTTCATCAGAGCTCAACGATCTTCCCCTGAATATGATCCAAATACTAGCCACTGTTTATATGGACTTGTAATATCAGAACATTGCCCTAACTTAAATTTTATCCTATCTTGACATGTAATGAAACTAATAATTTTGATGCAGGACGCTGACTTGATCATGCTTGCATTAGCAACGCACGAAGTGCACTTCTCGATTCTCAGAGAGGTTTGATTGGTTTCTGTGTCTGGCTTTAATTTTCTCAGGGAAAATATTTTTGAATAGTTTTACTATTTTCTTCACATCTCTTAAGTATTGATTGTTTGTTGTTAATAGGAGGTGCTGCCTCCGAACAGTGGACCCATAAATAGAACAACCAATACTTCTATTAACTCGAGAGGATGGTTTAAGGAGGTATCATGTGCATGATTTAAAATTTCAACTGCATGTAATTTATCGGTTGCCTGTTAATTCATCGTTTTGATGTTTATTTTCACTTTAAGTAGAATCCTTGGCAGCCTTTGAGTGGTAAATCTGCCATTCATACAGCTAAAGATCATTTTCGTGTTAGTAAACGGAAGGCGTATCAGGTAACCATCCATCCAGTAATTTATTCAAGAACTAATAAGGTAAGATTCTTCTATTCGTTGACATAATTTTTGCCTTGTGCTGCAGTTTCTGAATGTTTCTGTTTTGAGAGAATACCTTGCGCTTGATATGGAAATTCCTAGTTTCGACAAATTTGAATTTGATCTTGAAAGAATCATAGACGATTTCATATTCATATGCTTTTTTGCTGGGAATGATTTTCTACCTCGCATGCCAAGCCTCGAAATCCACGAGGTACTTTAGTTATCTATACTACTAGCGGAATTTCTCCTTTTACTATGTAATGTGATAGTACTAAGAAAGGAATCATAATCTGCACGTCTTGTTTACAGGGCTGTATCGATCTTTTGATGGATATATATAAAAAGGAATTCCAAAATCTTGGAGGCTACTTGGTGAACATAGAGAAGGTAAATACATAGTATAAACTTTGATGAAAAAAAAGACTTATATTTATGGTGGAACTTGAAACAGGTTGATGACAAAAAAGGAAGTTATATCAAGTTGAGCCGAGTGGGAAGATTTATACTCGCTGTTGGTGCATATGAGGAGAGAACATTCAGTAAAAGAACTCAGATCAGAGACAGAAAATTGAATCGAATGCTTGCTGAGTACAGAGATGCTGTTAGTTTTAGCAGTTAAAAATATTAGTCTGTTCTTGTTTCTGTTTTGCTTTATGGTGGACTTAAAATTTGAATCTTGCTTTGATTCAGAAAGAAGAGGAACAGAACAATTTAGAAGACGAAGCTTCTTCAGAAATAATGGGAATGCACAACATTCGTTTTGATGTACGTTTATAGCCTCATATTATCCCTCTTCTGTAGTTATGTGCTTTTGTCTCATGTTATATGAATCTTCGTCGCAGAAATTAAGGATATTTGCTCCTGCTGTAGATGCTGATACGGTATGCAAATACCCAAAATGTGTTGCTCTACATTCATCTTCATGGTGTCTTATATTACTTTTTATTTATTAAATCAGATTTTGGAAAATACTAAAGAGTTGTTTCAGAAAGTGAAAGAGAAACTACGGAGTGAATCGGATCTGTTCACAGATGGCAGTTTTGGTACAGATAAGGTCTGGAGTTGGTAAACTTGTTCCTCTTATTTCTTTCTTGATAATTGTGATATAGTCATAGTGACATTTGGCCGTCTTTCGTAGGTCAAGTTTGGCATACCGGGGTGGAGAGAGCGCTATTACAAAGAAAAATTTGATGCTGAAAATGCGACAGAGATGGAAGAGAAGAGAAAATCATCGGTACAAGTTAAATTCTGAAAATTTTAACTCTTCTTGTTAATAAGCAAAGTACTACCTGATTTTGAAGAAGGACTAAGAATTTATATTGATAGATGAAGTATTTTTAATCAATAAAATGTTGATCATCGTTACAATGTTAGGTTGAAAAGTACATAGAGGGGCTCTGTTGGGTGCTACAATACTATTTTTCCGGAGTTCCATCTTGGAGTTGGTCTGTATATCTTCTTCAACTTGGTTAAAATTCGTCGTTTAGATCCAAGTGGTTCGTGTTTGGATTTGTTTGCTTTTATTTGTAGGTACTATTCGTACCATTATGGTCCGTTTGCGTCTGACTTCAGAGGAATCTCTCAGTTGAGAGTGAAGTTTCAGAAAGGTTTGCCCTTCAAGCCTTTTGATCAGCTCATGGCAGTTCTTCCTCCCAGGAGGTAAATTCATTAAGCATGATCTTGTTTTGATTTATGTTACAATTAGGACAAATGATCAATAAACTGATTTTTTGGAATATTACGATGCAGTTGTCATGCGTTGCCTCTAGCTTATAGGAGACTCATGGTTGAGGAAGATTCCAAGATAATCGATTTCTATCCCACAGGTAAGTTGGTGCATTCTTGAAACAACTGATTCTGTCTGTGTTTCTAAAATGAAATTACTGCTTCATATATAGAGTTTGAGGTGGACGTCGATGGCAAGAGATTTCTGTGGCAGGTACAAATTATTTTTATTTTGTAACTCCAACTATTTACTTTATTGCTAATGTGGAGTCTTGAATCTTGAGAAGGGTATATGCAAGCTGCCGTTTATAGGCGAAGAGCGTCTCCTTGCTGAGACTAGGAAAATTGAAAATCTACTGAAGGTGAAATGCTTTGTAAAATGTGTCCGATATTGGTAACTTATGGCTCTACAAGAATCAGCAACTGAATAAAAAATTTGTACTAATTATACAGGATGAAGAAAAGATAAGGAATGAACCAACTCCTCATCAGCTGTTTTTGAGAGGTTCGAGCAAATTTAGGAAACAGGTACTTTCATGCAGAGAGACGAAGAACTCGGAGTTGATCAAAAGAGCAATTGCAATTGAGAGTGAAATGTAAGATTGTTTTACTAGCAAGAAAATAAGAATTCATAGCTCTATATGATTTTCTGTTAGCTGCTATTTGGTTTGATCTTATGATGGAGTCGATTTCAGACGAGGAATTAAAGGTACGATACATCTGATGTGTGAGGCTCTGACTGAAACCGATGATCACAATTCCATAGATGATATGTAAGCCATCAAATAACACACATTGCAAACTATATATTCTCATTTCTCACTCATAATCTCTGCTTCCCTTCTTGATCAGATGCATGTACTATGAGATCCCTCAATGTTTCCAGAATATTCCTCGACTTCTTGAAGGCATAAATCTCCCCGAAATGGTAAGCAACCCAACTACTTGGAATCAACTCAGAATGTTATAAGAACAGAATATTCCTTTATAAACTGATCATGGTCCTGTGCAGACTGTAAAGAGAGATGACTTGGAGGAAACCGTGCTTTGGCATGAGCACCACATAAACGGAACTGGGCGAAACAATTATACGTGCGTTACTTCAAAAACCACTTTAACATCCATTCTTGCATGTTGCTACACATTATGAACTGACCAATAATCTTCAGACACAGCCACTTCCAAAAACCAGACACTGAACTAAAAGGCACAGGTGATGGTAAAGGATTCAGTTCGGGTCGTGGAAGAGCATCCCTACCTCAACAGAATCAAAGTCATAACGGTGATGGTTTTCTACCTCAACAGAACCAAAATCACAACAGTTTTGGTTTTTTCAAGCCTCCTTATAGGAGGCATGATTATGGAGGCAATGAAGGTTTCCAGGCATCAGGATCGCATTATTGTGGAAAGTCGAGCTACAGACCTTATGATGGCAATTATTGGCAACCTCGTGGTGGTGAATCGGAAGATTGGAGGGAGCATAAGTCATTTGCACCTAATGGAGGTCGCGGACAAGGCCGAGGTCGAGGGTGGTATGTGAAGAAATCTTGAACCTTGCTAATATCGATGGAGAAGAGAGCTGTACTCTCAGTTTTTGTTGTGTTGTTGATTATCTATACTTTATGTTTTTTTGGGATCAAGAAACTATGGGTCCATGAATTTTGTTGTAGTTCTTTTTGTGCAAAATGTATTTAGTTATTAAGAGAGTAGTACTCAATGATGCTGATGAAGGTACAGCATGTGTAGCATATATACACTTTAATCAATGATTTTCTTAGTTATTGGTCCTTATCTGGATATGAACTGGCTTTGAAACCACAATACTAAATTCTCACAACCAGCAAAATAGAGTAAAGGATTACCAAGGGATTGGGGTTAGAAGATCAAAACACATTTCTTTTTAATTGGATGATTGCATTAAATATTCCCTTATATTTGTATTTTCTTAATTAAATTAGTTTATAAACATTGACAATTTTATACTGATTAATGTATCTTTCATTGCCCCTCATTTATGTTAACGTGTTATGTGATAATTCATGAGAATAAAACACATGATATATTAATAGCAGAAATGGTCCCCTACCCACCGTGAGCACACTTAATGTGCCCACGGCTGACGTGACAATGCTTTGTCAATGATTTTTTCTTTTGGGGTTCACTTTTTTTAAGTAGGATTTAGTTTTTTATGGTAAAGTTTATTTATATAAGTTATATTAATTATTATTTTTCATAAATTTAATGCCTCCACCTCAGCCGTGGGCATATGAAGTATGCCCACAGTGGGTAGGGGAGCATTACTCATTAATAGCTCTAATGAATTAACTAAAGGGTTAATTGAAAAATAAAAAAATCAACTTTCACATTTTTGAAAATTAGGCATTACTTTACTTTTGAAGAATGATTGACGAATTAAATCATGAACTTTTATTTTTTACAAATTGAGTCATGGACTTTCATTTCTATAGTTAAAATATTCTAAAAAAAAAACAATACATGCCTCCTCGTTAAAAACCTTCTCTAAAAATCATGTGGAAAAAATTCGATATAGAAAAAGAATATACTAATTACCGGGATTGGATCCTCTATTGTCTAATGGTGTTACATTTCCTATTGCATCAATAGATAATTGACATGTGTTAATAATATTTCCAAAACTACTCATTTGTCATTATGAATTTTTTTAATTATTGCTGATTTTGGAAATAATATGGACACGTGACAGTCATCTAACGATATAATAGGAGATGTCACACCATTAGGCAATAGATGATCTCAATCCCTAATTACCTCATTAACAAACTAATTGCCTCCTTATGCTATTGGTGTTTTTGTAAAAAGAGAAAGACAGAATTATGAAAATCAAATGATATAAATGGAAAACCGCCAAATTTCATAACAATTTCACTCATCAGCTCAAATCACGAGAATGGCCGCCATTTGTTATTACTTCCGCGAACTGGATCTTGGAGAGGAAAATTGCAAAAACCACCATATTGAGGGAGGCGGAACTTCAATCGTGGTGCGCAAAGCTTTCAAAATAGAATCGACATAATCTATTGAAAATTCAGATTTAAAGAAAAATTATAGCGATATTGTATTGTCGGACACTCAAAAATCTTTTAGTGGCACATTATTCATGAGTCTAGCAATTTCAGCAACATGATATTCAAAGTAGAATTCCACATGTAAATTTCATCCCTGCAATATTTTTTCTTGTGTTAAAGATATATGTATATGTGTAATTAGTGGATAGTGAAGTTTATTTACAGAAACCTATGTTTGAAAATCGGACCGACCGGCTGGTCCGATTGGTTTAATCGCGAACCGGTACCCGGCCTGATTATAATTTATTTAAAATTTCCAACTGACTTGAAGCGAAAACCGGTAAAAAAATTGGTAGATCGCACCCGGTATAAAAAAAAATATAATTAACACAAAATATCATAGGTCCGATTGGTTTAATCGCGAACCGGTCACATACCTGGTCCGATTATAATTTATTTAAAATTTTCAACTGACCCGAAGCAAACCGGTAAAGAATTTGGTGGATCGCACCCGGTCTAAAGCATATAATCTATACCTTATTATAAAAGTGTGTTGTTTTACAAATTTTGATTTGCCTTTTATGTCCCTACTATATAATATAGTTTAAGGTTAATAGTGTAATTTGAAGATAATTAATATCTCTTGTAGTTCCTTAATACGCTTTTGAGAGGAATGAAAGATTTATATATTCGTATTATTGAAGAGTTATTTATTAATTAGACTTATTTGTTAATTGCTCTTATCTTTTTGTATCAACATAAAATTTAATGTATGCGCCTTTACAAAACAAATGAGAAATATACCTTACATGTCTTTATTTTCTAATATAGATTATGTCATCATTTAATAATTTTTTTAATTGTTTACATTAGTTATAATTTGTCGAATAAACATATTTACAAAATGCAAAAACTTGGGTGAGGCCGGCCACATAGCTAATCTATATGAATAAAAGTGTCAATCTTTAACATAATTATTTTACGAATAAAAGTGTCAATTTTAAAAAGTGTCAATCTTTTAACCGGCCTCACGGTGAGCCATGGTTGACCCAAGTGTGCCCCTTTACAAAATTGCAAATCCAAAAATTAGCTTAAAAAAAAGCTATAGAGAGAGAGAGGGGGGCGATCAAGGATAAAAAAAGGACCAAAGTTATGATATAAATACAAGTGTATAAATAAGTAACATTAATATACAAGTGATAATTTTTATTTGATATTATAATTGTAGGTGTAAAATAAATCTTACTACACAAGGAATTATAATGTACAAATTATAACATCTGATGAAGTTTCAACATTATACGTAAGAAACTTTGAAAATATATCATCAATTTAATCGGTTGTATAGCCAAATGACTTTTTGCCCCCTTACATTGCCTATTTTAAAATTCTAGCAAAATCTTACAAGATATGTAATTTTAACAAGTATTTTTTTCATATTTCTAAGAGCAAAGAGAAGAACAATCGTTCATAAACTAACAAAGTCAAACAACAAAAGATTTAATACACAAGGAATCATTTGTCTCAACTTAAGTGTCATAAATATGTTGAAAAATAAACGGCAATACTAATATACATTTGATAAGTTGTGTTCAATATAATTGTAGATGTAGAAATAAGTTCCAATATACAATATTTGATGAATTTCAACATTATAGGTAGGAAACTTTGAGCATATACTCCCTCCATTTCACTTATATTGACACATTTCTTTTTTGACTTTTCTGGCACGCTTTTCCACGCTTCTCGTTGATGGGTTTTAAGATGGATTTTTGAAGAATTCTTTCTTTTAGGAAAAATCCATCTTGAAACCCATCAACGAGAAGCGTGGAAAAACGTGCCAGAAAAGCCAAAAAAGAAATGTGTCAATATAAGTGAAATGGAGGGAGTATCATCAATGCAATAGTTGTACAATCAAATAGACTTTTCTTATGTTATCCATTTTAAATATAACAAAATCTTAAAAGACTTGTAATTTTAACAAACATTAATTCACAAGGCCAAATAACTTTACATATTATAAAGGTTTGAGTTTATAAAATTCAATTACAATACACTTTATAAATAGAAAGGAAAAAAGAAGTTGTTGATGATGATAATGAATAAACTCATACTTCAAGGGTGTTTGGTATGATGGAATGAAATTAAGGTAGAAATGAAATGAGATTATAAATGGAATGAATACTTGATTCCTATGCTTGTTATGAAAAAAGAATAAGAAAGGAATTTAATCATTATTTTATTTTAAAATTATAATAACTGTATGTTTTAAAATTAAAATATTATTTTAATTTTCAACTCTTTATTGGTGATATTGGACTTTCGGTAAATATTGAGATGGAATGCAATATTAATGTCAATAACTATTACTATCATTTTATATTTGTCTTTCACGCGTTATTATTTTTTTTTTCTTTCTAATATTAATAATTCATTACACATTTAAAAGTTATATATTAGTAACATCCAATTTAATTTTTTTAAATAAAAATTACGTGGCACAAATAGTAGTATAATTTATGAAAGTTATTATTTTTACTCTATTTTTATAAAATTTATAAATAAAAAATACTCTACGTGCAACGCACGTGATCCCTGCTAGTTAATAGAAAATATCCTTAATTATGCATGCCATCTGTGTCGCTTCAGATTTCCGCTTTTCTACTACTTGTCAAACTGTAAACATCTATCTATTATTATTTTCAAATTCGACAATGAACTAGGGTTTGATTTTTGACGAAAAGCGGCCCTCAATCTTTTCTACAAAGTCTCAACTCTCACGTAAGTATATTAATCTACAACATATAGCTAGTTTTTTGTTTGTTGCGTTTTCTCTTATTTTCAATTGAAGTTTAAATTGTATATTTTGAACGAAGCTATGATTTTATGTTATAAGCTTCGTTCAAAATATACAAACTAAACTTCAATTGAAAATAAGAGAAAACGCAACAAACAAAAAAACTAGCTATATGTTGTAGATTAATATACTTATATGAGAGTTGAGACTTTGCAGAAAAGAATTGAGGGCCGCTTGTCGTCAAAAATTAAACCCTAGTTCATTGTCGAATTTGAAAATAGTAATAGATAGAACTTTCTTATAAATCCTTTACTTTGTGATTAGAATTAAACAAAATCGTTCTAAAATCCACCAGCAATTCAGCCTTTCAAGAATCGAAAACCATACTCACAAAAATCTAACATACATCCCACAAAAAAAAGAAAAAGAAAAAGAAAATAGATATTATCATCAATCTAGCAGGAAACCTTGCCTACATTGGGACTGAGATATAGAGATTTCAAAAGAGGTATCATCACCAATCTATATCTACTGCTGAGAGGAAGATTGCGGCAAATGAACAAGTATGAGGAAAACTCGAACCAAAAAGTTACCTCTCGAAATTGTTACAAAGCTCAAGGATGAGCCACTATAAAATCAAATGCAACAGCAAGGTCTTCACCTATTTCTGTTTCACTCGATTGAAACTCAATTGTGAAAGAGTTGCACCGTGTATCCTCCGTTTGCTTTTTTACTTCTATAGATTTTAATTTTGAAGGGCATCTGCGGCAAAATAGGTTTTTAATCTCTGCGAGGGGCGTGAATGTGTGATATACATGAGAAACATTTTAGGTCCTTAATTACGGCTTATATTAAATTTTGTATGATTGACTTGGAGAACGAGGGCACGGCCAGTTTAAGTTCAATTGAATGACACTGGAAAAATGATTAAAAATGAAAATGACGGGCGTCTATAATGGGGAGTGTTCTGATTATTTTACTTACTTGACATATATTATATTTGTGTTTTGAATGTGGATGGCATGGATGCCCTTGCCGTCAAACAAGCATGCAAAAGTTCACAAAGGAGCATGCTCTCAAGATTGGACCAATTATGAGAGATCATATAAAAAAGAGAATTCCGGTAAGAAATAAGAAATGATCATATCCATCCATTTGTTATGATCTATGGTTAATATTAGTTGCATTAATAAACTAATTCTTATCCATTTATAGATGTGTGAAGGTTAATTTTGTACTTTTATTTTGATGATATCCGTATATTCCTAAAATTATGGAACTCATATTGGTGTGTTTGTTCTCTTTCCTAAAATAACGTATGGCCTCTTTCCTAAAATAACGTATGGCCGCCTCCTTTATTGGTTTATTTATTTATTTTTATTATTTTATTAACAAAGTCAAAGTCAGTTTATATTTTAATAAATATGTATCTTTTTTATTTTATCATATTAACAAATTATTGAAAAAAAAACCCCAGAAAATACATGTTAATGTTTGTCAATTTTGGAATGTGCATTACATGGAACCGAAGCATTATATAATACTTCGATGTGCATTACCATGAAACTTAAAATGCATTTTGCAATATATAAAATGCATTATTACAAATTATGCAAATTGTTAATATTTTTAATGCATTATATTTATATGTAAGTGCATTATCCTATAGGTGTAAATGCATTATAATAATTAAAAATGCATCGTGTGTAATTTCATTACAAAAGTTAAACAAATGCATTATTCATATAAAAAAAATCACTAATATTTTATTACTTTATTTTGTAAAGCATTAAATAATAAAAATGACGCATTGCATTGTTATGCTTTTAATATTTTGAGAAGATAATACTATAATAAAATCACTTTAATTTTCACTTATGTATTACAAATAGTATAGTAATGCATTACTGAACACATTATAAATATGCATTACAAATCGTGTAGTAATGCATTATAATTTGATTTCTCTAATTTTTAGTTCAAATATGGACTTTGATTTCATTTGCATCGACTAATTTTAAAAATGTGCACTCAAATTTATTTTTGTAAGATTTGCAATTCTTATATTTTTGGAATCTTTAATATTGGTGGTAGCATTTCAAATTCCATTATAGTCGCCAGATTTGGTGGAGTAGTGGACATGGTAAGTTTTAATTTTACAAATTTGTTCTCAAATTGAATAAAAGTCGGCACATTCAACCCAAAGTTAATCTGTGTGCAATTTTTTAGAATTAATGTTGACCGTGGATTGTGTATAAATAAAGAGATCATAATCCTTCTTATTTCTTACACTAATAGAGCTTTTTACGTGATCTCACATCTCAATTTATATATTTATACATGAAAGCATTTTTTTAGAAAGAAATATGACTATTAAAAAAATGTGCATAAAAATAAAGAACGGATAAAAGGACAAAAAGAAAAATAAAAATAATGTAAAGGGGAAAAAATGAAAGAAAAGTAATTAATATTGAAAAATGAATGGAAAAAAAATAAAGAAATAAAATTGATTACTAAAAAGGAAAGGAAAATGAGATGGGAAAATGTACTCGAGGATAATTGAAAACGAAACCAAAGAATTCAAAGACTCATAGCCAAACATCAGTTGAACTTTGTTTTATTTTTTACTATTATATTATAGGTTGCATAAATTATATGAAATATATGTGAAAGTACTAATATACCCCTACTTTTTTCATGGACTCTACTGCCCCCTCTAGCTTCGTCACTCATCGTATTCTTTGATAGGTTTATGTATTACTCCCTCCGTCCACAATCTGTTGTCCAAAAATAATTTATAGAAGATTTTGAAGCTTTGTGATGATGGTTTTAAATTGTATTTTTAGAGTTTAGTTTTTTTTATAGGATACTACAACACTCGTAGTACCCTGTAAAAAAAACTAAACTCCGAAAATATAATTTAAAATATATCATTACAAACTTTAAATATAATTCTTTTTGCTCTTTGGACAAGGAACACAAAATAGAGTACTTTTACGAAAATTGAATCAATTGATAGCCAAATTATAATACCCAACATCAAGTAAACCATATGAAAATAAAAAATTCATTTTGATAGTCTTTGTCTGATCTCATCATCTCATCGAGAAAGTAAAAGTAATAAAACTCTAATTTAAGTTAATAAACTATTAATTTAATTAATTTCGTATCAATATTAATTTATTTATTTTCTGTATGATTTCTCGTTTACGAGTATTGATCTGCTGGGCGACATTAAATAGGCGACTCATGAGCGCCTCCTCTTCTTTCCGTTCTTTACGCAACAACTTCCCTCATTTATTTTTTCTCCATTTTCTCTATTTGTTTTTTTCTCGTTCCGCGCACATGTATTTATTTTCTTATTTGAGCGGAGAACATCATAATTACTCCTTCTAATTGAGATTTTGCTTGTTCTCAATTAATTCATTTATACTATACTGTACCTATATGTTAGTACCCGAATTCTTAATAAATTTAACAAAGTAAAGTAACTTAGTATTCAACTATACCTTAACTACAGTACTGAGAATTAAAGTATTATACCCTAACTGATAAATTATAAACCCTAATCAAAATTATTAAACCCTAACTTAAAATTCATAACCCCTAATTGGGATAATTAACCTTTAATATAAATTACCTAATTGATAAATTATAAACCCTAATTCATAAACCCTAATTGGACACTAATTTAAACTAATTTAAAATATATAAACCCTAATGGAGAAATTATAAACCCTTAATTAAAATTAGTTAACCTAACTCATAAATCCTAATTGTATTTCATTGATTAAATAAAACATTTTAACATATATGTATTCGTATGTAGTTGTGTAGACACGTATAAATATATAGAACCACTGCTAGAGAGAGAAAATGTAAAAAGGAAAAGAAGCATAAAGTAAAATGATAACAATATTGGGCTGACGTGGAAGGAAGCACTGGCGACTCCAGCATGGAGCATTGGGGATGCAGCTGTACCCCAAAAAAAAAAAAAAAAATTACTAGTATTATGTACTTCGTATTATGTATATATATTAACAAAAAATACTAGTATTATGTATTTATTCTGTAAAATTGTACTATTAATATTATATACTCACTTTGTCCTGCTGAAATGGTCTTCCTTCTTGAACATATGTAAGGAGTATAATAAGAAAACAATATTATTTCGGTGGGACATAAAGAATAATTATTTTTCGCACCCCCGAATTATAATTCCTGGAGTCGTCACTGGAAGGAAGTCGCTTAACTTATAGTCGCCTAGCATATCAATATTGTCTCGTTTACTTATGTCATTTTTTATAGTTTACTAATTGCGTTATTTGCTTTTGAATTAATTGAATTAAAGAAGAAACTAAAATAAGTAGTAAATGCTAGTATAAAAAAATAAAAAAAAAACAGAGCATGTTGTCCTGCTCCATATATTGTATGCGTGGATAATATATGATTAAATATGAAGATGGCAACCAGATTACTTCTTATTCTTAATATTTTTTCTTTTTCCTTTTTTTTTTCCTAATTTAAAGTTTTTTTTTGTTTAGTTTGATTATGACTCTTCATTTTTTTCCAACTTAGTTTGATAGAGAACACGGAAACTAAATCTACAGTTATGAGTCTCAACCGAGTGAACATCAAGGGCAATCATCTCAAAGCAACCCACATCAAAATGAGATATAGCATGGAGGTTTACACGGAAGCAATAGACGGTGGCAAAAAAAGATATTTACTTGTAAATTTTGTCACCTTTCTTTTAAAGGTGGAGGTATTAACCGTATGAAGCAACATCTTTTGTGTTGGATTTATTCGAGGATCTTTGAAGGAGAATGTTTAGAAAGCAAAAGAAAGGCAATGTGTTATTGATATATTGGTGAGGGTGAATCACAATATGATGGTAACACTCAAAGTAATCATTCGTTAAGTCAAGGAGTGCTGCAAGGCTGGACAATCTTATGTGACATCAAAGAAAAAAGCAACGCACGGTATTAAGTTTATTTAAAAATATTTTAATTACATCATACAAGAAAATTGTTAGACACTCCGTATATATTATTCCCTTCGTCCCATATTTTTGTATTAAATTTCATTGGGCCTGAGTATAATTTTTTTTTTGATAAAATAGCTGATATTTGATGATAAAGTTTTTGTGAGTAGGATTTGAAGGATTAAGTTGTTGGGAAAAGAAGAACAAAAGAACAAGAGCCCAATAATTGGCCCAATTATATTGGGCTGGTTGTACGGGCCCATCGTCAAAGTCCTCCAAATCTCACGAAATAAGATGCTAAAATTTAATTATACAAGGTAGAAATATCTGAACTAAAAAACTACTACTCCTGAATACATTTATAGTATTTTAGTAAAATTCAAATCCCAACCTAGGAATATATCTATTTAAAAATTTAGAAGAGATGAAAAACTCAGATCCTTGATTTTCATTTTTATCTATCTGTAATTTAATCACACCTATTATGATCTACCCAATACATGCAAAAATATTTATTTCTTGAAAAAATACTCTTTACGTCCACCAAAAAATACCATTAACTGTTTTCTCAGTCATCCATAAAAAAAATCGGACATTAACTCTACGTTAATAATTCTCTTTCTATCCTCAAATTTTATGATCACATTTATAATACACATATATGAAGTGAGACTCAATTTTTACTTGAACTCGCCCAATATAAAAATCAAAACTGTGCCCGTAAAAGCTAATTGTGACTTCGTGAGTACCATTTCTTACTCAAAATTGTTAAGTTATTTTTTTTTATTTATAGATTAATCATAATTTGGTAATTTTTAAAATATCCATAACAATTGCAAACGGTGAGAGTAAGTGGATCTAAAGAGAGGACTCCAATTTCTTCAATTCCGTATTTTCATATTAAGCTCATGTTTGGTTCAAGTGTTTTTGGGTATGGAAAGAGAATCAAGTAATTGATTCCATTACATTTTGTTTGGCTTGAGTAAATAGATTAACCGTTTTCCTTACTTGGGGGTAAACCAATTCATTACATTGTTACCCTTCAAGAAGGAGAGGAAACAAGGAGAAAGGGAATCCCCTCACAAGTGACTCCATTTTTACTATTGAACCAAACACTCAATAAAAGTAACTGTAGATGGTAAATCTACAATCAATGATATGACCGGCTCGACAGGTTCGTCCGGTAGACGGAACGGGCACTAGCAACCTGTCAACACAAGTAACACACGTAAGAGCCCTTCGAGGAACACCGGAGGGGTGTCAGCCGAAGGACCTCCGACGCTCAAGTCAGTGATCAGAATAAGTAGGTAGAATGATAAATGTAAATAGATAGAAAATGATAAGTAATGAATAATAAAAGTTCTAGTCGGAGGCAGATTGGCGGAGAGTGCAGATGATGAGGGAATGGTGACGGGAGTCCGTCTGATGAGATCCGCTTGCCGCCTACTAGAAGAGAGCATGGAGTGTTCGGGGGGCGGAGGAGCCGATTGCTAGAATGAATATGCTTGTAAACGGAAGGTGGAAGATCCGACTACCAGAGTGAGAATGCTAGTAGTCAGAATGTTGGAGAGCCGATTGCTAGAGGGTGATTGCCAGTAGTCGGAACGTCTCCATCTGCTTGACTAGCAGGCTCAATATATAGGACGGCCTATCCGTCTAGGGTTTTCTCCTTAAACCCTAGCCGCTAACCGCCTACTGAAATCGTGGGGAATCTGCTCCCGTCCGGCTCGTCCCGTCTGTTACGGTGGATAAGGTTCCATCTGTTTCATTCGGCTGACTCGGTAAAACCTTAGTCGGATACGGGTCTGACTAGACCAATAAATAGAAAGTTGGGCTGGCTTGCTTTTAATGGGCCGATTGAGTAGACCGTTTGGCCTGGGCCGGCTACCGACTGCTGATTACTTATGGACAATTGGGTTTGAGCTGGTTAGGCAGATTTTGCCCACTACAGTAACCATTATTATTATCATTCCCTTACTTGACTTGATTTTATTCCCTTTTTATTACCCAACTTGAACCAAACGAGCACTAAATCTCTTATAACACCAATGCTCAAATCAACAATAAACCCTTTAAAACGGCGAAGGGCCGTAGTAGAAGTACAATCATTTATAAAATTCTCGAAGATCGAGCTTCAATTCAATTTTTGACGGTCATTCTTTCAAGTCGATCCAATCACAAAATCAATTTTATTCAATTTGTGAAAAATTAATTAAAGTTATATTCTTAAGCAAGAAAATGGTGGATTTTTTTTTCTTCGAAATTCACAGTTACGCGTGCTCTAGTTGCAATTCAAATGAAACGGATATTCTCCACAAAAAAAAAATAATAAATAAAAAAATAAAGTGTGCAACATGAAATTAAAAAAAGTAAAATAATAATTACAAAATGTAGCTAGGCAGAAGTCCAACCGTCGCCTTTATTTGATCTACGTAAGCACGGTAAATTCCAGCAAAGCGCTTTCCACGAAGTTTTTATAAGAATAGAGGAGAAGTAGAAGAACACAGAACTTAACATTTTTGGAGATCAATTAATCATCTATGTATTAAGGTTTCATCGTCTTTAAATAATTTCATCATATATATTCCCAGTTTACGGAAGCTTTAGTTTGTTGATTTTTGTTGAATGGTGGCAGCAAGCTAGCTAAGCCTAAGAGAGAGAAGAAGAAGAAGAGTGGGTGTGGCGTCGTTTTATCGGTGGCTGGTCAACAAATATCCCAAAATAATGGCTTATGCCGGCGACGGAAACGCTCCGGCGTTCGATAACTTATATCTTGACCTGAACGGCATCATCCATCCTTGCTTCCACCCCGACGATAATGTCATCTCTAAGCTTCATCTTCATATTTTTTGAGTTGTTTCTAATTTATATTATTTCTCAAGTTTCTGATTTTTATTTTATTATGTGATTTGGTGTTTAATCAGCCATTTCCTCCGACGACTTTGGACGAAGTTTTTGAGAGCATGCACGAATACATTGACCATCTTGTCGAAACGGTGAAACCACGTAAATTGTTGTTCATGGCTATCGGTATACCAAATTTATATTTAATCATCGTGTTTTTAATTTAATCATGCCGGAAGTGTCGTTAGTCGGTCGTTAAATTCTGTTGTTAAAAGCTCTTTTTTTAGTGTCCGCCACTTTCACCTTAAAATTAAATTAATACTACTAACAATAAAGATTCATAATGTATAACGCTTTTTCAATATAAATGTACTCTCTTCAAATAACTACTACTGTATAAAACATTGTGCTCTGTTTGGAATTGAGCAAAATTTGAGATTATAATAAATGAGTTGAGTTTATTTTATAGTTTGAAGAAGAAGTCTAGTATCAGCTAATCAGTATGTATAACTCAGTTGAAAATCATTAAGTAAATGCTAATCATTAACTTAATTTGTGCTATTTCAACCATAGATGGTGTAGCTCCAATGGTGAAGAAGAAACAACTAAGAGCTAGAAGATTTTGTGCTGCAAAGGATGCTGAGATTGCTGTCTCATTTCTCCCCTATTTATAACACATTTCTTGTAGTAACCAACCTTAAATTAAATTTGCAGTACTTGTCATTTGTTTTATAATATAATGCTGCACATGATGCTGCAGGAGGAACTTGAAGAGCAACTGAGGAAACGAATATTATTACGCCTGGTACAGAGTTCATGCACATACTCTCCAAGAATCTAAGAAGCTACATAAATCAGCGTATTAACGAGAATCCAGCTTTGGGGAGACATTAAGGTTGTATCAAGAATTAATCACATATGTAATCATAACTTTTTAACTAAAAAATGAGATGTAACATTGTGCTTCGTTGCAGGTTATCTTGTCTGATGATAAGGCTCCGGGCGAAGGGGAGCATAAGATCATGAGTTTCATCAGAGCTCAACGTTCTTCGCCTGAATATGATCCAAATACGAGCCACTGTTTATATGGAATGGTAATGTCAGAACACTATCTAAACTTTGAGAATAGAAAAACAGAAGCAAAAAACAAATAAGTGGAGTCGGTGCTATTTCCGAGCATCAGCCATCTCTATTTGAAATGCCCATACTATCTGAATCACATTTTACTCACATTATGCATATGCATGTAATCTATATATCTATATATAATCTATAATAGTACCATGGAAAGTTCAGTTCATTAATTACTAACATTTATTTACATTAATGTCAACTACTAATTATATAGATCATATATAATATTAGTCTAAATAATCTTTCAGTTCATTAATTACGTCTTATTATATATATTTATGTCAATAAAAAAATATGATAAATACTATAGAATATTAATGTACATATAATTGTATACACATTTGCATATTTTTTATTATTTGATATAGGCGTATTTTTTATATTATTTATTTTGATTTTGATTATACATTATTTATTCAACCACTCTTTCATTTTAATATAAATAATAAATTATACTTCGTATCTATTAGATTATACAAAATTAATTATTTTCATTTGTATTATATTTATTTTCAATCTTTCTTTTTAATATGAATAATAGTACTTTATTTTTAAATTCCTCATGATTAGTATGTTACAATATTAATTATTTTTATTGTGTTGGATAAGAATAAGGATAGCATAAAATTACAGATGCAACTATTTTGCAAATCAACTATTTTTATTCATTTTTTTAATTTATCAATTCATAAAATATTCTACTTAAATGGTGTCATAATTGTATATTAAAAATATTAATTCATGATAAAGGTTTTACCCTTATCGTCTCCGACGAACGAGCTATTCGCCGGAAAATATGAAGATAAAGACGGTCGCGAGCGGTGCTCGTTGAACTCACGTCGAAGATGCAGAAATTAAATAAAAAGACGTAATAGAGAAATTAGGGTTTATTTTCTTGATTGATTGATTGATTCCTATTCTCCTAATAACACTCTATTTATAATGCTAAAACCCTAAACAAATATGGAAAAGATATACTAAATATTAATAATAATCTAAACAATAAACTAAAAGATAATCTCTAATAATACGAGATATACTCGTATCAATTCACCAATTAATGGAGACATTACAAAAGCCATCACCATGGCTTTATATAAATTTCGATAAAATGCTATCAGAAATATCTACACTACCATCTTTCACATAATTTCTACTGTATTACACAGTGGGGGAGGAAGAAAAACTTTGAAGAGTGAAGAATTCTCATAAACTACAAGAGATGGATGGAAAGTAAAATGGTTGCAACAATGCATTCACCATTTTTATTTTTTTATTTTTTTGAAACAACTCACCATGTATTTTAACAATTGCAAGTAGAAATAAAGTATTCTATTGTTGTTATTAGTTTATTTTCAAGTTTTTTTCTTATGAGATTACAATTAAGCTTTGTTGTGCCTTTCATTTCTTTGCTTATAAATAAAAAGCGTTGGTTTAGCCAATAGTAAAATAATACTCCCATCCGTTCTCCATTTCTTGACCCTTATACTATTCGGCACGTTTTTCCATCGAAACCTAGTACGAGTTTTAAAATATAATTTTAAAATATTTTTTCTTTTAAAGGATAGTACGACACTCGTAGTAGCCCGTAAAAGAAACAATACTTCAAAATTATATTTTAAAACTCGTACTAGGTTTCGGTGGAAATGCGTGCCGAAAAGTTTTGGGTCAAGAAATAGAGGACGGAGGGAGTATATGCATGTTAGGCTAATTTGAAAAGTTATCAGGTTTTCAGTTTTAGGTACCATACATCCACCAATTAATTTATTTATTTTGGAAGGACCACCTTAATTTTCTTGCAACACCAGCTAGCTGTTGGTTAAATACATGAGCATATCAGTCAAAATCGATCGAAAACTAATCTGGATTCTATTTGCTCAATTGATTTAAGCGTTTCAATTTAAGAAAAAACCAACGATAAAAATTTGAGTGACGGCATATTTTTGTTACAACAAATATATATAATTATAGTGACAATCATTTCTCATTTCACAAAAGATAATACTAGTAGTGAACTTTTATAATACTGAGACTATTTATTGACTCTATTTATCTACACGATGATTATATATATTTTGGCGACTAAAAACTCTTATTCGGTGACGATGATTTCTACTATCATAAGTTTACAAAATTGTGATTAGTGATAATCTATATGTGATCAATATCTGTCGTTTATAAAAACCAATTTAATTCTTGTGTCATTAGAAAGTGAGAGATGGTTATATTTTTGTTACTAAGAGCATCCCTAGCATGTCGGTATCTTGGGGATCGCTGAAGCGCCGTTGAGGCGCGAACGGGGACTCCCTTTTGCGCTTCCGTGCACGAGTTTGGACTCCTTTATTTATTTATTTATTTATTTTTAATAAAAAATTAGATATTATTATTAAATCAACCATCTTATTTTCAATTTTGTTTTATTTTTTATTTTCAATTTTCAATAAACAAACTAGTATGGATGTCAAATAGTTTTGCCATGTCGATGAGCATGTGCCCAGTCAATCAATTTCGATAGTTTTATTTTATTAATGCAAAACTAACGTATGTCATGCTAAAGTAAACAAAAGAATATATATATATATATATTAATAATTTGAGTTATTTCATAATAGTATGAGTTATTCTAGTGTAATAAAAATAGTTTATGTTATTTTTATATTTTTACCCTACTGTAATACTATTATTTATCATCACTAAATATTTGACACCAAGGCAAAGCCAGGACCTAGCCGACCCGGCGACGGCCGGATGAAAAAAGAATTATTAACTACTATATTTTATTTAAATTTTATATTTTTTCTATATTTATAATATATAATTGTACAATGTTTATAAAGTTTTATGATCCTAGCTCTGCTACTGCACCAACTAGTCACGATTTATTTGTGTCTAAAATAATCTATACAGCGACAATAATTAACAAGATACATGGACAAACAAAATAATACTGTATACACAAACACATATGTGGATATTGTACGGAATATGATTAATAAACAATCAAGATTTGATGCATTCACATTCTCACGGATTAACAATTTTCGTATCAATCGAAATATATAAAACAAAGGCTTGTATCAGCCCGGTCTTACAGAGCAGTCAAGCCTTGAAAGCAAAATAAATTATTTGGTCCATTAATCCACTCAACCCACAGTCCAAAAAGAAGGCCACATTCAATGGATCTCAATATGAATCCGAGCTGATACAATTGTCTTCCAATATACTCCGTATGATAGAGTGTAATTTTTTGTTAGGAAATATTGTTAACAATTATTGGCAGGGGCGGTTTAGGAGGGTGTGCAAGGTGGGCGACCGCACAGGGCCCCCGAAAAATTGAGGCCCCAAAATAGTTTGGTTTATACTATGCTTAAATAAATAAACTAACCACCGGTAAACAATATTTGCATCTAGAGCAGATGGCTAGCGCATTTGTCATGCCATTAGCACCCTGTGTTCGATACACCATTCGCACAGTTTTGTAACTTTTTTTGTTTTTTTTTTGTTTATAGCATTCGATAGTCCATTGGCACATTTTTGTAACTTTTTTTTTTTTTATTATAATTTTTTTGGTATGTGAGGCACGATAGTTTGCATTTATGTCATTACTATCCTGAGGGTTAAAACTTATTTCAACCAAATTTTAATATGTTCCTTTTTGATGAATCCTTTTGAGTGTTCTTTTAGATATAATTTTATAAATGAAAAATAATTTTATAGTAATCATAAAATTAGAAATTTGCTAGTTATTTACCGAAAAAGATATATTGGGCAAAGTGAAAATAATTTTAGAAAAAAAAAGTATGGAAAAGTTACATACTAATTCAAATGACGCCTATAATTATTATGATTTTATATATTTATGTATTAAAATATTGGTAGACTGATGGTCTTTATATTATATACAAAATATTAATTAGAATTAAAATTGGTAAATTATTGATATTACATAGTTTTGATATATTGCGCACACATTTGTATGATGCATGAACATATTCAAATATCAAATGGGTTAGTTTTAACTAAACGATTAATTTAGAAGGAGCATTTCAAACCAATTCCCTAACACCACAAAGATAAATTAATTTTTCTCCATATATAATATATTACGATGACAAAGATCATTATGTTTTGGTCATATATAATTTTTAAGACATCATATAACTATATATGCTAGCTTTCATGGCGACAAAGGTCAACACACTTATGTATGTAAGTAAAGCTGGCTTGACATTTTTGCATAGTAAGATCCAAACAAAGGGGTGAAATTGCTCAATGAGAATGACAACGCAAAATTATATTGACGTTTGCGAATTTTTCTTTTATCTTTCAATTTAGAAGATAAAGTTATTGGTTATTTATTTATTTATTATTCATTTTTATTTTTTTTTGTCAAAGCAGTCGACTACATCAATTTATATAATTTAAGTGATCTTCCAATTATATATGCAGTAGCATATATATATGAAAATATTTGAAGAAGGAGATATAAAAATGATTGTAATAAAAATCGAAAAGGAAATAGTTATGAAAGGGCATTTTATAGTGATAGTAATTCAATAAGACGGTTCAAATCATAATTTAAAATACGAAGCCAGTCCTTTAAAAATACGAGGGTATTATGGCTAGCTAATGGCCATATTGATTGGTCCTATTAATATATTTTGGTATAGTGTAAGACTGTAAGAAATGTACCGATTGACTCAACAATATGTATGAAATTGTGTTGGTTAATTTTTATATTTAGTGAATATATTTGGGATGTCTTGGATTACTGAAGCTATTTCTTTTCGTTTATAATTTGGCCTAATTACATACTCCCTCCGCCCCACCTAGCTTGAAGCATTTGGTTTCGGCACACGAATTAAGATGAGAATGTTTAGTGTGTAAAGTACATTGTGTTTAGGGATGTAATACGGTTTATATATTTTAGCATATTTTAAAACTAAAACATCATAACTACATAAAAACATATAGATGTCTGATCTTCAATGAAAGATCTTATCAATACCTTTAAATTTGGTATAAAAATCATAAAAATCGGAGAACAAACAAGCAAGTTATGATAATTTAAACTTTTAGAATTTAAATTATATTGAGATACGTGCTGAGAGATGAGTGGGTGATAAGATTTAATTAGGGAATATTAAGTGTAATAATAAATTTACTAATTGTATCATTTAAACCCTAATTATTTTCCAAAAATGAAATGTGTCAAGTAGCATGAGACGTCCCAACAATGAAAATGTGTCGAGTAGGGTGGGGCAGGTGGAGAATATAAATATAAAAATAGATAATTTATAGTACAACATAATTGTAATGTATGTGGTAGCTAGAAAAATGTAGGGAGTATTATATACACACACATACATTACACACACATGCATATTTTTTTCATACACACACACACCGTCGATATCGTAACATCACACACACATGCATACACATAGTGTTCACATAGAAATAAATTCTGGTGTGAAAAATAGAAATATATATGGACCATATCTTCGCATGATTTACGATATTGATATCCATATAAGCATGATAATTTTTATATATACATATGCTTAAAGTAACAAACTTATTGTTTATTGCAATCATGCTTGCATTGCTATATGACCTATAATTACATTAATTTACAATTATTTTGTTGTCACAAATTAATTACTGTATTTTTTTAACAGGAAAAGAAAAGAAAAACGAAAATGAACAAAAGCCCAACAGGCGGCCCAATTATTGGGCCGATTTTATAATGAGTATTGGGCCCATCAGCAAAGTCCGCCGAATCTAACGAAATAGTTGATGGTAGATTTACTAGTGTAATGTACAAATATCCGAACTTAATAAATGCATTGTTTCTTATTTTAAAGGTATTAAATTTATAGTTTCTTGTATAGGTCATGTATCAGTAGGCTTGTAAACAAATTAAACAATTTTGATTCGATTCGAGATTCATATTTTTTTCGATTAGACGTATTCGTATTCGATATTTTTTTTTATTCGAATTCGAAATCAAATATTTTTTATGATTCGATTACTTGTCAAATACAAATAACAAATTATGATATTCGACTCGATATTCGTAAATATTCGTTTAAATATATATATATATATATATATATATATATATATATATATAGAGAGAGAGAGAGAGAGAGAGAGAGAGAGAGAGATAGAGAGAGAGTTTGGTTCATATAGATTTAAATCCTAGTGTGAGAAGTGCGAATTATGCTTAAAACAATACAAAATTATGCTTATAGTGCATTTTATGCTTATAAGCATAAAATAAGCCATAAGCACAATTATGTACTATAAGCATAATTTTGTATAGTTGTAAGCATAATTCGCACTTCTCACACTATGATTTATTTGCATGTGAACTCTTCCCTATATATATATTAAGTATATGATATAATTTCTTAAGTCCATTCAAAAATTTATTTCTTGACTACTTTAAAAGCCCATAACTATTTTAAATTTGTGGCTTCAAGCTTGTATTGAGTTTTGCATACTGTGGAATTATGAATGTTATACTCCCTCCTATTTTTTTAATAGTCATTCTAGTTTTTTGGTTATTTATAATTTAATTGTCATTTTAATAAATTATACCAAGAGTGCCCTTAGTTATTACTCACATTTATTTTGTATTCTCTTACTTTTTTTTTGAAGAAGAAGTTGAATAGAATTATTGGAGAAAGTAATTTGTGTGATTTTCCACAAAATAAATCTTCATTAAATAAGGTTAATTTAGGGGGAAAAAATATTTATTAATATGTGTGCAATAGGCTAGAATGACTTTAAAAAATTGGGAGGGAGTATTTATTTATGCGCGTTTAGTAATTTAGTTGTTTATTAGGTTGTATAATTTTATGCTAAATATTGAATTTGAATCGAATATTCGAATCGAATCATTTTCTTTCAAATAGTCAGAAAATACAATTTTGAATATCATTAAAAAAACGAATCGAATTATCGAATCGAATCGAATATTCGCGAATATCATTTCGAATCGAAAACGAACCGAATATAGTATTCAAAAAATATTCGAATTCGAATTTGAATATTCGAATAACCAAACGAATTCGAATCAAATATGGTGGTATTCGCTTCGATTCGATTCGTTTACAAATCCATGAATAATATATATATATTTTTTTTTCATTTTCAAATATCATGATGTTGGTGATCCAAATAAAAGAGACTATATCAAAGTTACAAGATTTAAAGGTCTAGAGTATAACATTATATACTACTTCATTTTAAAAATACTCAAATATGTAAAATTAAATAAAGTTTCAAAATCTAATTATAAAAATCAATTACTAGTACAATGAATTATAAATCAAATTAATATTAATAAAATTTAATTGAATTATTATTTTTATAGTTTAATATTTACCCAAATACAATTCGTAGTCCAAAACGGAGTTTTATTCTCCAAAATGAAGTATGATTGGTTTGGGGGAAAAGGTGACTTTATGTCCCCAACTTTCATCCCTTGGTTACTTTATGGCCTCAACTTTAATCTTGATTATTTTATGGCTCCAACTTTTATTTCTTGGTTATTTTATGGCCCCAACTTTTATCTCTTGATTATTTTACAAAGTGACACTTTGTAAAAAAAATAATAGATGAAATGCAACAAGTGGAAAAAATTATACAACAAAACTATATATTTATGCACAAAAATAAATAAATAAATAAATAAAACAAAATAAAATAAAATCCAAGCATGCATCAAGTGAAAACTATTATGCAACAAAGCCATATATTTATGCGAAATTTATATACGCAAAACACTCTTTGAAAAAATGCATTAAATATACATTATTTTAGGTGTAAAAGTATTCTTAAAAAAAGAAGCACAAAACGATATATATTGAAGTTATAAATTAATCTACAAATACATTAAAAAAAATAACACTTCTATGTTTGGTAACACAATATAATATATACTCTAATAATATACGGAGTACAATATATAAAAATAATAATAAATTCAAGCTAATGATTAAAATCAAATTAAAATTCAACGTATTAAATTTGATGCAAGAATTATATGTTTTGCTGCAAGAATTGATGCATATATTCATTTACATTATGTATATGCATCAAAATTAAATTAAAATTTCAATATATTAATTTTGGGGCCATAAAATATTCAAAAGATAAAAGTTCGGGTCATAAAGTAATCAAAAGATGAAAGTTGGGGCCATAAAATAATCAAGATAAAAGTTGGGGCTATAAAATAATCAAGAGAAGAAAGTTAAGGTCATAAAATAATCAAGATAAAAGTTGGGGCCATAAAATAACCAAGCGATGAAAGTTGAGGCCATAAAGTCACATTTTCCCTTGGTTTGGAGATGTCAACTAGAGAAATTTAGAGCGCGAGAAACGAAAAAGGAAAATTTATTTAAACGAAGTTCAATCTTTGCAAAAGTTCCTCGAAGGTCGAACTTCAATTTTTGACGGTCATTCTTTTTTTATTTATTCAGTTTGTGCACGTTTTTTAATTTTTGTAATGATTTGTGGATAAAGTGATTGAATAAAATGATATTTTAATTGAATAAAGTGATATTTTGATTGGATAAAGTGATATAGGGTCCATGTCCAAAAATAGATAGACACATATTTTGTGGACGGACGAATGCGATAATAAATACGTATATTTTGTGGACGGAATGAGTATTATTTTATATATATATATAAAAATGATATAGTGTGAAATATAATTCCGGCTTTTAAAAATCTACTTGCAATTCAATTATTTTCGTTACGTGATGGAACATAAAATATACTACTAACATTTTCCTAAAAAAGAAAAGAAAAGAAAAGAAAAAGAAAAAGTGAAAGTGAAAGGGAAAGGTCACCGTTATCTAAACTCAACAGTCAACACTGTCGATTTCAGCAAAGCGCTTTCCAGGAATCTTAATACGGAGTATAATAAAATGGAATTCTCTTCCTCAACACTCCTTCGTTTATTTTTCTTCCCAAAAATATCTAATCAGAGCAAATCATAATATCTATAGATTAATATTCCCTCCGTCCCGCCAAAATGATTTGATTTTTTTTCGGCACGAGATTTAAGAAGAGAGTGTTTAATTCATAGAGTGTGTTTAATAATTAAAGTTTTAAATTTTTTATAAATATATTTAATATTAATTAAGTATTTCAAGGAAAATAAAGTCATTAATTAATTTTTTTATGCATTAATTAATTATTTTAATTTATTAATTATTTCCTTTTTAAGAAACAAGGCCATTTCGGTGGGACGGCCCAAAAAAGAAAACAAGGTCATTTCGACGGGACGGAGGGAGTATAAAATAATATTGTATTGAAACCATATAAAAGTTTTAGTCAGTACTATCTCTAAGAATATTAAGTTATATATTAAGAATAAAATAAGTATTTAAGTAATGTATTTATTTATTAAAGTTTAGATATGTAGCATATTTTTATAAAATACTACGAAATTTGTAATTCAAAAGATGAATTATATAAAGGGAGTAAAGAAATATGTATATATATGTAGTATAAAAAAATATGGAGTACATTTTATGTACTATAATGCATGTTATATATAATTATAATTCATCGTTTATCATTATTCATTATCGGTAATCATTATAATGAATAGATATTATGGTAGGGTGGACTTTGAGTCCTACTTATAGTGTAAAGTGGAACTTTTTTACGTGAATACTACGTCTTAAATTGGAGGGTATCTATTTTTTTATGAAGGACGAAAAAATATATATACTCATTTATCATGGACAGTGGTAATACAGAGTAATATCTAATAACTTGTGTATATTCATATATACGGATATGTGCAGTGCATGAATTCACTATCAAAATTGTGAATATATCAAATACAAAAAAACTGAGCTCCATATCAATGAGTTACCATAGTATTATCGAGATATTTTAAATAAAAAAAAATTCTATATATAAGCCCCCCATCATCAAATTGATCATAAAAAAATTATATCGAATTAGAAATAAAAAAAAAGTATTCATTTTGACAGAGAGTTTTTTTAGTGTTCGCCCCTACATAATTATATATATATACATACATTTTCCTAAATCTCCTGGTAATTTTATAAAATACTTATCACATAATTCATCTTACATGGCTCTTCCTGTTTGTGATATTATTCTAGTAAAATGTGTACTAAATTCTCTAATATATTTAAAATGTGAAATGCTTAATTGTTCTAAATTTCTACTTGCAGTATCTTGTATAAATGTATTTTGTTTTGTAGGATTAACTCCTAATAATAATATTCTAATTTGACTTGTGAAATTGTAAGGATTTTCTCATAAAGATTTTATTTGATTAATTTGTTCAGGAGCTTGATTCTTTTTTACTTTGCCATAATCCTAAGGCAATTGGTCCTAGAGTTGTTTCTAAATATGCAAACATATCAATATCTGTTCTTTTATTTGTTTCTCAATTTCTTACTACATTTTGTTCCCAAATTAAAATTTCATCTGGCCATAATTGTGGACTTTGTTGTTCTAATAATAACATTTCTTTACTGCATAATTTTCCTATAGGCATTCTACTTCCTTTTCCTTTAAATTGAGATTCTCCTTCGTATTTTAGATTAGAGGGAGCCCAATTTTCTCTACCTGTATTTTCTGTTGTGCCTGGTCCTGTATGTGAGAATTTCATTTTTGGTCTTTTATATCCAGTTATATTTGTATCCATAAAATTTGCTTCTTTTTTATAAAAAATCGTAATCATACTTTTACCATTTATTATATCACTTACTAATGGCAAGTTAAAGTATTTTTCTAATTCAACATATAACTCTTCATAATTCATACCTAATTCTGTCATACATTCAATTATCATATTATCTACTTGTTCTTGTATATTTAATTAAGTGAATATTTTATTTATTATTTTTTCAATAGAAGTTTTTGTTTCTTCTATTTTAAAACCTGTTTCAATTTCAATTTATGATTCATTATCTGAATAATCATTTATTTTTACTAAATTTACTATATCCAATTAAATCAATTTGATCATAATCTTCTGATTCAGGTTCTGTATCATAAATAGGTTCTGAATCATAAATAAAAGTTTCTTCTATATTTGCCATTAATGTATGCTCAATGTTTTCATCATCACTTTTTTTTTTATTTTCTTTTTTAATATAGTCTGTGAATCTTAAATTAAAAGATCCAATACTTGTTTCATACATAAGACTTTTTGTGGAATTAAAATATTATTTTCTTAATTAGTATTGAAATTTTCTAACGACCAATCTAATCCAACAAGATCTTCTGGATTAATTTTTATATGATCAATCATTTTTATTCCTTTACTATTAATATTTTTTACAATTCCATTTATATTTACTTTAAAATTCATACCGAACTAGAAGGAATAACGTAAACAGGTTTATAATTTTCCCACAAATAGATATAGTCACACATCAGAGTTCGCTCAAAAGCGTGGTGGAACTGGTGAATTAGATTTCTTTAAACAATCTCAAAACCACAGAATAAATCAAATAGAAAATGAAACAATGTCTTATTTAGGAATTTTTTTAGGTCACAAATTAGAAAAGGGACCAAATATTACAAATAGCGTAAACTACCCTATAATTCAGAAACTTGAAAAAATAGGATTAATAGGAGAAGATATCACTAAAACAAAAATAAATTATCTAAGTAAAACAAAAAATTAAGAATCCTGATATAAGGATTATTACAGCAAATATAGAATATTCTCCTCTTGATAGAGAAGAATTCAAAAAACAAATTCCAGAAATGTTAGAACAAAAATTAATTAGAAGACCAAAAAGTCCACATAGAACAACAGCCTTTATAATTAGAAATCATTCAGAAATTAAAAGAGGAAAAGCAAGAATAGTTTATAATTATAAAAGATTAAATGATAACACAATTGATGATGGTTACAATATTCCAAATAAAGATGGATTAATTAGTTTAATCCAAAATAAAAAGATTTTTAGTCTCAAATCAGGATATAATCAATTATAATTAGAAGAATGGTTTAAACCATGGACAACTTTTACTTGTCCAGAAGGACATTTTGAATGGAATGTTTTAAGCTTTGGCTTTAATTTTAAAATTTTCATGTATACATAGAAAGCATATTTCTCTAAAGCATTTATTACATTGATATCTTATATATGTATATATATATATATATATATATATATGTATATATATATATATATATGTGTGTGTGTGTGTGTGTGTGTGTGTGATAGGAAAAATTTATTAAATTTACAAAATTAAAAAGAACACACCAACTAATATACAAATTAAATTATTTAGAGAGATAACACTTGGAGAATGTTTGATCACTAGATTGCTTGATGATTACAAATGAATGAGTGACCAATGACCTATTTATACAAGTGAGGAAAGGATTCTAGATCCATACATGTTCGAGATCATTCCTATGTTCTAGATGATTCATTATCTAGAACATGGATGGATCTAGAACCCTTCCCATGTTATAGTTACTTCTACTAGCTAGAACATGGGAAGGATCTAGAACATCGATGGATCTAGAACCCTTCCCTCACTTGTATAAATGACCACTCATTTGTAACCATGAAGCAATCTAGTGATCAAGCATTCTCCAAGTGTTATCTCTCTAAATCTTCTTTACTTAGCCAATCTTCCACACTTCACCCACAACACCATTAGAGTTAGGTTGAGTTTGCTAGCCGCAATGGGCGGGACAAGGAACAAAGGCTGCACGGTTCGTTGTTAAGGGAACAAGTCTGCGACAGTTACAAATAAAAGAAGAAGAAAAAAACAAAAAAAAACATGTGATGTGATGTGTTGCGGGAATTACCCCATCCGTCCCGCTAGAAGCGGCCTGTTTCTTTTCGACACACAAATTAAGAAAAAATATAAACAATTCAAAAGTTAGTAAATTTATAACTTTAAGTACTAAAAAATAGTAAAAGTATCTCTTCACATGAGTTTTGTCCGGCCCAATAAAAAAACAGACTACTTCAGTTGTGACGTCCTAAAGTAGAAACGTGACGGAGGGAGTATAATGGAAGAAGGGCTAGGTAGAGTGGGTAGTGGCTTGGCTGAGTGCCTGAGCCGCCAATTACACTAGAATTGGACGAAATTAATTTTTTATTGGAAAACACGTGTCGGCTGCTGGCGGAAGAACCTTTATAATTAAGGTAGACGCAGCATCGACTTTACCGGCAGGAGTCCAATCATCGCCTTATCCGTACGTCCCTCAACTTTATTTAATGCACGTAAGCACGGTCTATTCCAGCAAAGAAAATAATACAAAAGAAAAAAGGAGAAGAAGAAAGTAAAGAACACAGAGCATTATTGAAGATCAATTAATCATCTGCTAGGGTTTCATCGTCTTTAAATAACATATTTCAACATATATAATATTTCCAGTTACGGAAGCTGTAGTTTCTTGAATGGTGGCATCAAGCTAGCTAAGAGAGAGAAGAAGAATGGGTGTGCCGTCGTTTTACCGATGGTTGGTCAACAAATATCCGAAGATAGTGACTGACGCCGGCTACGTGAATGCGCCGGAGTTCGACAACTTATATCTTGACATGAACGGGATCATCCATCCTTGCTTCCACCCCGACGATAATGTCATCTCTAAACTTCATCTTCACATTTTCTAATTTAATTTATTTCTCAAGTTTCTGATTTTTATTTTATTCTTTGATTTGGTGTTTAATTAGCCAATTCCTCCGACGACTTTCGACGAAGTTTTTGAGAGCATGCACGTATACATCGACCATCTTGTCGAAATGGTTAAACCACGTAAATTGTTGTTTATGGCTATCGGTATGAATACAGAATTTATATTTAATCATCGTGTTTTTCATTAGCGGTGTATACCCGTTTTAAGAATTTTTAACAACTTATAATAGTGGTTTCCTAGC
The DNA here is from genome assembly GCA_001642375.2 of Mentha longifolia. NCBI lineage: Eukaryota > Viridiplantae > Streptophyta > Magnoliopsida > Lamiales > Lamiaceae > Mentha > Mentha longifolia. Next base: position 13,083,756 of record CM038115.1, on the reverse strand, counting down.
TAGTGTTTTGTTAAAAGCGCTTTTTTTTAGTGCTCTGTTTGGAATTGAGCAAAATTAGAGATTATAATAAATGAGTTGCATAGATCACATAATTATATAAGCTTCCACTGAATCTTGATGTTGAGTTTATTTTATAGTTTGAAAAAGTCTAGTATCTAATCAGTATGTATAACTCAGTTGAAAATCATTAAGGAAATGCTAATCATTAACTTAATTTGTGCTACTTCAACCGTAGATGGTGTAGCTCCAATGGCGAAGATGAAACAACTAAGAGCTAGAAGATTTTGTGCTGCAAAGGATGCTGAGATTGCTGTCTCATTTCTCCCCTATTTATAACACATTTCTTGTACTAACCAACCTTAAATTTGCAGTACTTGTCATTTGTTTTCTAATATAATGCTGCACATGATGCTGCTGCAGGAGGAACTTGAAGAGCAACTGAGGAAACAGTTTGAAGATGAAGGCAAAGTCGTTCTCCCCAAAAAAGATTCAGAGCTTTCTGATGTGAATATTATTACGCCTGGTACAGAGTTCATGCACATACTCTCCAAGAATCTAAGAAGCTACATAAATCAGCGTATTAACGAGAATCCGGCTTGGGGAGACATTAAGGTTGTATCAAGAATCACATATGTAATCATAAGTTTTTAACTAAAGAAAAAAAAATGAGATGTAACATTGTGCTTCGTTGCAGGTTATCTTGTCTGATGATAAGGCTCCGGGCGAAGGGGAGCATAAGATCATGAGTTTCATCAGAGCTCAACGTTCTTCGCCTGAATATGATCCAAATACGAGCCACTGTTTATATGGAATGGTAATGTCAGAACATTATCTAAACTTTGTATCGGTGTATCCTATCTTGAATCTTGATCTGATATGTAATGGAACTATTAATTGTGATGCAGGATGCTGATCTGATCATGCTAGCATTAGCAATACACGAAGTACACTTCTCGATTCTTAGAGAGGTTGATTGATTTCTATGCCTGGTTTTTGTTAGTCAACCGAAAATATTTGAATTCTTTCACTTTTTCTATTTCAACTATTAATCATTTGCTGTTAACAGGACGTGCTGCCTACATACTGTCAAAACATCGGAACAAATACTAGTTCTGTTAGTTCGAGAGGACTGTTTAAGGAGGTATATTAAAGAATAATTAAGAATATGAACTGCATAATTTACTAGCTGGTTTCTGTTAATTTATTATTTATTGTCTCTTCTGTTCTTAAATAGCACCTACAGCAGCCTTCGAGTGGGAAATCCGTCATTGATACAGCTAAAGATCATTTTCATGTTAGTAAACGACAGGCGTATCAGGTATCCATCATCCAGTAACTTACCCTAAAATAGTCATGATTTCTTAATTAGTGCAAGAGCTTAGAAGGTGAAAATTTTGACACCTTTTTTCAATTGTGTTGCAGTTTCTGAATGTGTCTGTTTTGAGAGAATACATTGCTCTCGATATGGAAATTCCCAGTTTCGACTATGATCTTGAAAGAATTATAGATGATTTCATATTCATCTGCTTCTTTGCTGGAAATGATTTTCTTCCTTGCTTGCCAAGCCTTCAAGTCCATGAGGTTCTCTAGCTATCTACATTACTAGTGAATTATCCTTCTCATTGCAAAAATCTTCTCATCACATCTCAATTATAGGGCTGTATTGATCTTTTGATGGATGTATATAAGAAAGAATTCCAAAATGTTGGAGGCTACTTGGTGAACATGGAGAAGGTAAATAATTACTATATAAGCTTTGATAAAAAAGAATGTTCTTTTTGGCTTTTATTCATGGTGGGAGTCGAAACAGGTGGATGATGAAAAAGGCGGTTATATCAAGTTGAGCCGAGTGGAGAGATTTATACTCGCTGTTGGTGCATACGAGGAGAGGATTTTCAGCAAAAGAACTCAGATCAGAGACAAAACACTGAGTCGAATCGAAAAGAACAATCTAGAAGAAGGAGCTTCGTCAGAGTCACAGATAGTAGGCATGTACAGCATAGATGTATGTTTATAGCACACTCTCCTGTGTGTTTTTGTGCTTCATATTATGCTGTCTTAAGTTATATATCTGTTGCTGTGGAAATCAAAGATATCTGCTCCTGCTGCAAACTTTGTTGTTCTCTATATTCATCTTGTTGGTGTGCTATATTACATCTCATTTACTATATAAGGTTGTGGAAAATACAAAAGAGTTGAAGCAGAAACTGAAAGAGAAATTGAGGAATAGATCAGATCTAACGAAACATGGCCGTTTTGTTAAAGATAAGGTCTGCAACTAGTAACTATATTCCTTATTTCTTTCTTGAAAATGTTATAGAGGTTTGATCATCTTTGAAAATCTCATGTAGGTTAAATTAGGCACCCCGGGTTGGAGAGAGCGCTATTACAAAGAAAAATTTCGTGCTGAAACCACGACAGAATCTGTGGTATGTTCAAATGCTGAAAAATTCATCTATTAATTTCCTTGAGATATAAGTAAAGTTCTTCGATCTTGATTATGAAGAGGATCTATAAATGAGGTATTTTTGATCAATAAAATGTTGATTTTCGTCGCACTTTTAGGTTGGAAAGTACGTAGAAGGGCTTTGTTGGGTGCTACAATGCTATTTTTCAGACGTTCCATCTTGGAGTTGGTCTGTCTATCTTCTTCAACTTGGTTAAAATTCGTCGTTTAGATCCAAGTAGTTCGTGTTTGGATTTGTTTGCTTCGGTTTGTAGGTTTTATCCGTATTGCTATGGTCCGTTTGCCTCTGACATAAGAGGAATCTCTCAGCTGGAAGTGAGGTTTCAGAAAGGTTTGCCCTTCAAGCCTTTTGAACAGCTCTTGGCAGTTCTTCCTCCGAGGAGGTAAATCCATCTCGTTTCGTTTATGTTAAAATTAAACCAAATGAGCTAATTAAACTACTAATAATTTTGGAATATTATGATGCAGTTATCAGGCATTACCTCTAGCTTATAGGAGACTTATGGTTGAGGAAGATTCCAAGATAATCGACTTCTATCCCACAGGTAAGTCGGTGCATTCTTGAAGCAACTGATTATGTGTGTGTTTCGGAATTGAAATTACTGCTTCATATACAGAGTTTGAGGTGGACGTCGATGGCAAGAAACTTCTGTGTCAGGTTCAATTTTTTTTGCATTTTGTAACTTATCATATTTACTTTCTTGCTGATGTGGAGTCTTGAATCTTGACTAGGGTATATGCAAGCTGCCGTTTATAGACGGAGATCGTCTCCTTGTGGAGACGAGGAACGTTGAAAATCAACTGAAGATGAAATGCTTTGTAAAATATTTTCAATATTGGTAACTTCTGGCTCTACAAGATTCAGTAATTGAATAAAACTTCTGTACTAATTATATAGGATGAAGAAGAGATCAGGAATGAACCAACTCCTCATCAGCTGTTCCTAACGCATTCGAGCAAATTTAGGAAACAGTTACTATCATGCAGAGAGACAAAGACCAAAAAAATCAAAGGAGCAATTGCAATTGAGAGTGAAATGTAGTACTGTTTCTGTTTGCTGCTACTGCTCTATCTGCTTTAATATTTGGTTTTATCTAATGATGGTATCGATTTCAGACAAGGACTTAAAGGTACGATACATCTGATGTGTGAGGATCTGACTGGAACTGATGATGACAATTCCACAGATAATATGTAAGCCATCAAATAAGACACATTGCAAAGTATACATTCTCATTTCTCACTCATAATCTCTGCTTTCCTTCTTGATCAGGTGCATGTACTATGAGATCCCTCAATGTTTCAGGAATATTCCTGGACTTCTTGAAGGCATTAATTTCCCCGAGAAGGTAAGCAAGCAAAAACTCAGATTGTAATAACAGCAGGATTTTCTTTTATGAATTGATCATGATCCTGTGCAGACTATAAAGAGAGATGACTTGGAGGAAACCGTGCTTCGGCACGAGCACTGCAGAAAAGGAGCTCTGCGAAACAATTATTCGTGCGTTACTTCAAAAACTACTTTAAAATCCATATTTGCATAATGATACACCTTTTAAACTGACTGTTAAATAATATTCAGACACAGGTCTTACCAAAAACCAGACACTGTACTAAAAGGCATAGGCAATGGTAAAGGATTCAGTTCGGGTCGAGGAAAAGCATCCCTATCTCAAGAGAATCAAAATGACAAAGGTGATGGTCTGTTCAAGCCTTCTTATAGGAGGCATGATTATGGAGGCAATGAAGGTTTTCAATCATCGGGATCAAATCATCGTGTAAAATCAACCTATACACCTTATGACAGCAATTTCTGGCCACCTCGCAGTGGTGAATCTGAAGACTGGAGGGTAAATAAGTCTTTTGCACCAAATGTAGGTCGTGGCGAAGGTCGAGGTTGAGGATGGTATGTGAAAAAATCTTGAACCTTTACTAATATCAATGGAGAAGAGGACAATACTTAGTTTTTGCTGTGGTGTGATTTTACTAGCACTGTTGTTTTTTTTGGGATCAAGAAACTAAGGGTACATGAAATATTTGTAGTTTTTGTGAAAAAATGTAGTACTTTTTTTCTGAGATTTACTGCTTTCAGTTTGAGAGACTAGTACTCAGTTATGCTGATGAAGGTGTACCATAATATTTTGGGATCAAGAATGAATTATGTAGTTTTTGTGCATAAACTCTTAGAACTACACAGATATTTAGATTATTTCATTTATTACTCATATCTGTACTCAAAACTAGTTACCGATTTCTGCACATTAAAAAATTTATAGGCATACTGTAACACTGATGTGGTACAATCTTCTGTAACTTGCAATACAATATAATCATGTATTTTCTTAATTATTGATGCTAAATCCTCATCTGGATATGAGAACTGGCTTTGAAACCACAATACTAAATTCTACACCAGATGAAATAAAACAATTTAATAGTAATTATTACTGCTACACATTACACTATCTAATAATTTCCCAAAGCATGATGATGATTCATGAGCAAGATTGCTGCCTGAACCCAAATCTCTCATTCCTCAGATCATACTCAACATGGAAGTTCTGCATCAAGAAATTCCCCAGAATCACCGCGGGCCCACTCACGAGCTCCGGCCCCAGCAGCGTGCCATCATCCACAACAAAGAAATAATTCTCAAAAGGCAGCACCATTTTTGCCCCACCCTTAAAATGCATCTCCATTTCTGGGATCCTTACATCCTTGTACCCTGTAATATCAAAGCAGGGCCTCAGCCCCGTCACACCCTCCACCTCCGTGGCCCTCTTGTACTCCTTCACCTCCTTCGAGAACGCACCGGACACAGCCTCAAACACCGCCTTATTCATGTAAACGAACGTCGATCCTGAGTCGACTATGGTCCCACCATTGCCATCTGAATCTGGGATCAGTTCTTGATGACGAACTTCAACTTTCTTCCCTCCGATAACAATCTTCTTCAAACCGACGTAGTAGTAGTCTGTTAAAGTGCTGTCTCCATCCCTAACTGGATTCTTCAGCAACGGAGTGTAGCTAAGTTGAGCGGATTTTTTACCAGAATCTGAATCAGAATCCATCATGAGGAAGCTGCTCTTTGGAGTGTTGTCGAATTTGTGAGAAACATGGCAGTATGAGAATTTGTTGAGGCCTAATTGACTTGGCAGTGAAGAAACTCCTCTCCCAAATCCAGCCACACCTGCAGGTTGATTCGAGGAGAAAAGAGAGCACCCCACAAGAAAATCCTCGATTTTCTTGTGGGGGAAGGTGAGAGTCTCAACCATGGCGACGCCTCCGGTAGAGCCTAAGCCGTAGAGAATGATGTACGGAGGGCAGATTTGAGTGCAGTTTGCTTTGGAGATTTGGCATTCTTGACAGCTGGACATGGGATCGAATGGTTTGTGAACTTTTATTTCATAAAATAATAAATCATTAAAGATTAAATGAATTGTTAACAATGTATCTATTTTAATTAAGTAATGACTAAACACTCTTAGGACTCCCTCCTTGGTATTTGTATAAAAAGTAAAGATGTCAAACTCCATGAAATGGAGGGTGTATATGATACGATAGTATCACTTATATTAGGATAGTATATTTTCTATTTAATTGTTTAGATTCATATTTATCATTACCTTATCTTTTCCTTATATTAGGAGATATTCTAGCCATATAAATAGAGGATTGTAATCTCATAATTATTTATCAAGAATAAGAACACAATTATTGGCCCTAAGGGATTCTCTCTTGATCGTGTCTTCTGCTGCCAACAGAGTGCGACTCCGCGTTCAGCCTCCATCCACCGACGACCTTCACGTCGAAGGCGCCGGGCTGTTCTTCTCTCCGCCGACCTCTTGCTCGAGGCGCCGGACCGTCCTTGCTCTTCGATCGACTAGTCGATCACCTGTTAGGGTTTTTACCTTAACAATTGGTGCTCTCGTTGAGAGCTCTCTCCCGAAGAGCTTTCATAGCCGAACTCACGCCATCATCACATCATCCACGCCGCCAGTAACCACCGCCCAGCCGTCCCCCTTTCCCGTGCCAACCCACACGACAGCAGCCCAAACGAAAAAAAAAAAGGAAAAAAAAAGAAAGGTACCTGTTCTCGTCGTCCAACATCGGCTCCACACACGTCTGCACAGCGAATATCCTTCATACCAGCAAATTTTCCCCCGAATGATGAGTAGAAGGAGATACTTGTATGAAATTTCTGGCGACGAGGATTCCATCGCACAGCCGCCACCACCATCAGCTGCCTATGCGCAAGGCTTGGATAGCCTCCTGGCGCGTTTGGATCGGCTCGAGGATCGCCTCGCTAACATCGATCGGTGTGCCTGTACTTTGGCGCAACCCTCACAGCACGCCCCGAGCCACCCGCAGGATTTCGGCAGGAGCAATAGGCGGCAGCTGGGCTATCCGACCTCAGACTTCGTTGCCGATTGCGGTGGGGGCGTTCGCCGCATGGACCAGTCACTCCACTGGCAGCCGCCGACCTTCGATTTTCCAGACGTTGCTGCCCCGGAGAGGGATTTTTTGTGGGAGAATTTATATTCAGGGACGCGGCGGGATAGGGGAGCTGCAGCCCCAGATTTCAACCAGTATCGTGGCACGGAACACACTCCCCGTCGCGGTGCGTTCGTGAGCAACAATCGTAGGGCCTTCGGACGAGCCTTTCCATACGCTCCCGCTGACGATGCTCGTTCACTCCCACCACCTCCGACTTCTTCATGGGATCGTCCAAAACCTAGGGTCATGCAGCCTCGACCACAGCCCTCTTTCTTTTCATGGGACCGGCCTCTCTTTCGTCCTCAGCTTCATGTCAACGACTACGAGGACCCTAATTGGTGCGTCGATGAAGCGATTGCTTCGGACGACGGGGGCCTGGTTATGGCAACGGAGGAGGAAGAATCTACACCAATGTTTGATCCGAAGCCGGAGGTGGCTAATACCGACGCATGCCACGTGCAGCAGCTCCCTGAGTTGCAGTCAGATGCAACCGTAGGTGGTGGTGACTTGCAGTCGGCGAGGGAGGAAATTGAGGCGTTGAATGTTGACGAGAAGGAGTTGAGCCATGAAGAGCATGTTGAAGCATTCGGAGGAGCTGCGCGAAGTGATGACGTTGTTGAAGTTGGAGAGGGAATTACAAATGATTTCATCACTGGGCATTACACACGGAACAATTCCACCTACGCAAGCTACGTGTTCGATCAAATGCGCAAACAAAACAGTTTCTATTGGAACACTATTTTCTACGTCTACCCGAAGCAAGGAGATGTTGCAAGTATGAACAAGATGTTTACTTCGATTCCACGAAAAGATGGTGGTGGAGACTTAGACGACTTTGTTCAATTCATGAATGCGAAGTGTGGAACTAGCCGTGATGCAAAAGGCCAATTGTTGGGAATTAGTTGGTGTGTGTTTGATCCCGGAGGGGATATCTCATTCTAGAATGCACTTTGTTACACTTCGCCCCGGTGTTCGTGGTTCGTGGCAACGTGGTACCCACCTTGAGGACAAGGTGGATTTCAACCGGGGGAGAGTTGATACGATAGTATCACTTATATTAGGATAGTATATTTTCTATTTAATTGTTTAGATTCATATTTATCATTAGCTTATCTTTTCCTTATATTAGGAGATATTCTAGCCATATAAATAGAGGATTGTAATCTCATAATTATTTATCAAGAATAAGAATACAATTATTGGCCCTAAGGGATTCTCTCTTGATCGTGTCTTCTGCTGCCGACGGAGTGCGACTCCGCGTTCAGCCTCCATCCACCGACGACCTTCACGTCAAAGGCGCCGGGTTGTTCTTCTCTCCGCCGACCTCTTGCTCGAGGCGCCGGACCGTCCTTGCTCTTCGATCGACTAGTCGATCACCTGTTAGGGTTTTTACCTTAACAGTATATAATTATGCTTTTAATGTATAAAATGTTTAAATAAAAGCATGCTTATAGTACTTTGAAACCATGCTTAAATCAATGACAGCCATAGATTTGACTAAGATTAATGGTCCAAATTCATTTCTATTCGCGCCAAAATTTATTAACATATGAACCAAACTCTGTAGATACTAATTTGTTTATTGCGCAAAATTCGTCATGTGCTGTTGTAGAACATTGTCGTAAACCCTATCAATTACTATTAAAATAGACATTATATGAAATGATTCCAGACACATAAATATAATAATTGGACGGTTGTTTATTATAAATACATTTAAAATTTATGACATTATAGGAATTAGAAATTGTGCATATCCATAAAAGTGCCCTTTTTTAATAAGTAAATGGAAAAACTACCCCTTTTTTATTAAGTATATATGAAAACTACCCTTTTTAGGCTAAATGAACTCCAAATTTTGCTAAAGACAAGCACCATTTCATTTGTTTATTCCTTTAATTCACAACAAAGCATAGTATGATCCTACGCTTCTAAAATGGTATCAGAGCCCTAGGTTTATTTGGAAATTATATTTATTTATTATATAATGTTTATTACCTAACGGAGGAGACTTCAAGAAAAAAAAAATGGAACCAGACTATTGTCTGAGTTGCGAGTGTTACAATTCATATCTCCAAATTCTAGAGGCGAACAAAACCAGTGATCTTACTCTACTACGAGTAAGACAAGAGCGTCTCGAATAGTGTTGGGGTTATATACTGCAAAACATACTTTTATGCGTGTATATTAACTGTATCTTCCTGTTTTGTGGAAATAAATATTGTCATATGATTTGCATATTAATTCGTGTTATGGTTATGCAAATAAATGTCCGGTACTATATATTATAGATAATATGGTGTGGGTGGTCGCACGGAAGATCATATTATCGGTTTCTTATATAGTTAAATGGTGTTCGCAACCGAAAGTAATCTTGGACAAATTACTTGTTAAGGTTGTAGTATAAGCTGGATAATAGTTGGTCTTGGCTATTAGCTTATACTAGTGCATACGATCAGAGTTGCACTGAACGGGATCGAGGTGAGATAAATCCTTTTATACTGACTTATTAAGAATCACATCTCGGACGATTATTATTTCTTAATTCTAGTTGTCATAATATTCAATTATGTATTTATAATTGTTATTACTTTGATTTACCATGAGTGAGAGTTATTGCAACTCAAAGAATCTCCGTATCTTGGGTAATAATATTATAAATATGATAATTAATATTATAGCTAGAAATCGTGTCTCGGTGCGCCGAGTTGATGATGTCCCCTTGAGGCGTTCTAAGGATTATTATATCAAACCCTGCAGGTGGATTAAGTTCCGATATAATAATGAGGTCGAACGGGTACTACTCTCGGTATAAGATATTAATTAATTGGAGCAGTCAGTAGCTTAAATTAATTAATGGACATGCGATATCTTAAACACGGGAAATAATATAATTCAAAGAGGAGCCTGGTATGTAGTAATTTGGGAATGGACGGCGATGCAATATTATTTTACTATAGTGGAAAGACTATAATATTAATATAATTAAATAGAGTATTCGGGGCCAGAGAATACTTGGATTATTTAATTATATTGGAAGGCCCAGTCCATGTCCTCCTCAAGATCCCTGGAGTAGCCCAATAGAGCATAGCCTGGCCCATTAACCAAGCTCTAACTTCTCCACCACTCCACTTCTTATATAAATAAGGGATAAGTGGAGAGTGAACAGACGTGATTTTTATTCTTCACAATCTGGGAGAAGGGGCGCCGGTTTCTGGGTAGTGCAGAGAAGATAGATTTTCGCCCACTCGAAATTCTTCTCGTTGCTAGGGAATACTCCAGAAGATCTCGGGGTTTACGATCAAGAGCTAGATCTCGTGTGCAGAGATCTAGTGCGTGGAAGATCATTACCTTGACTCAGATTCCACCGGTGATTACGCAAACAGGTATATATGATTTAGATCTATTTCCGCTTTCAAGATCGGAATTCATATGTTAATAATTATTGTAATTAATTAAATCTACATCCGAGGGATCCCGGATCCAACAAACAGGCGGTTCGAGAAAATCTACACCCAAGAGAAGTCCGTGCCCGGGAATGGACTATCAAGTTTATCTTAGATCGCCTCATGATAAACGCTTATCTTGAGGGGAAATTAAGAAGTCTTATGAGGACAGCCCATCAGGATCATATTTGATGGACCCAAAGATAGGCCCTAATTTCGTAGAGATTATGCCAGATCCGGCCAAAATCTCTATGGATTTACAGGAAGTCCAGAAGACGGTGTAAAATTATGGCAACAGCCAATATGGAGTACCTCAAAAGGTGGATGAAATATCCAACAAACAAGATGTCATTCTCGACATTCTAAGGGATATTCAAAAACGAGTGGAGAAGCTGGAAGCACATCCATGTTCCAGTCGACCAAGGAGGGGTTTCTTGTGGGATGAACCAAAGAGATACCCGTTACCAGTCAAGGAGGGCGAAAAGCGCGACCCCAGATTAGATCTAATTAATAGTACGATCCGAGGTAAAAATCATGAATAACCTCGAGAGGATTGGACTAGAAGATCTACATGAGTTAGCAGAATCATTTGCTAACATGAAGGTGGTGGATCTCAAGATGGGCAAAGTCGAAGGAGAGACATCAGGAGGTGGTGCAACCCCACCACCTACAAGAAATCCTGATGACTTTGATGCTGGAATTTCATTCCATCAAAGAACTGAGGGTTTTGCGGAGGATCAATTCAAGGTTAATCACAGACGAAGGACGAAGTGGAAACAGAATACTCCTTCTGCAAAATCAACCTTGGAACCCATCCATCCATATGGAGTCACTCTCAATATCGATGAAATCAATTTCAAAGATAGAGAGAAGGCTTTCCAAGAATGGGAGACAGCGATGAGGGTGGCAGGATCTACCCTCGATATGGATACAGAGGGATATGTTAAGTTCCTCGAATTGAGTCTCGCAGGAGTCGTTAAGACTGCGTGGGACGATGGCCTAACCACAGAGGTCAAAAATGAGTGCTTTAAAAGTGAGCACTTTGCAGAAAAAGTGAAGAATATGGCCAATCTCCTAAAGAATCATTTTCTGGGAGTTGGTTATTTCGGAACTTATGATGAAGAGAAGAAGAAGAAATTCAAAATGGTTATTCTCAATCTAAGACTTGCAGTCTTAGATCAAGAATCACTCAACAAGTTCTTGCAGCTTTTCACAGTTTATCAACATCAATCAAAGACTGATGATAACTTTGCAAAGGAAATTTTCTTTTAAAATTTCCAAATCCATGGAGAGAAATGTTCATTCGTGATTATGTTCCAGGTAATTACGATGGAGTTGGAAAAAGAATGTCTTTTGTGCACAACAAACTTGCAGAATGGTGTCAGCAAGCTACTGCACAAAAGAATATCAAGAAATTACGGAGGATCAACAAGGCAGCCCCCCTTAATTGTGAAGACAATGATCTCCCAACGGTCATTGGAGAGGATCCTGCTAGTTACAAGAAAAACAGGAAGAATAGGTATCAGCCCTATTCTAAAAGGAAAAGATCTTGGAAACCCAGAACGATGTGGTCTAGACAAAAGGCTAGATCATACAAAAATGGACAGCGAAGTGGTCCATCAAGAAATAGGTTTCAATCCAGAGGTGCAAGCTCAAGCAGACCCCTGGAGAGAGCACCAGCAAGGAAAACTTTCCGAAAAGCTCACACCAGAGCTAATGAAAGTTTCAAAGACTGCAACTGCTGGACGTGCGGTGCAGCTGGGCATATCTCTACAAATTGCCCAGAAAACAAGATGATGAGGAGGTTCGAGTCAACCCCAGACATCGAAGACGCGATCTACTTCCAAGATCTCGTACAAGTCTACCAATTTGAGGATATAGCCTCAGATGAGAGCATTTACGAACAGGAAGAAATCCTTAGTAGTGAAGGAGATAGACCAACTGATTCAGAATCAGACTGAACCGGAGGTTCATCATCAGGAAAGTGAAAATCGAACGGGCTATTCAAGCCAGACAATGATTTCACAAAGCCAGATCGACAAGATCATGAAGAAAAGCCTTAATATACAGAAGTATCAAGGCTTTACAGCAGGGAATATCAATTATGCCCTGAGGAATTTCAGTCTTAAGACTCAAAAACACCATATTGTATATGGTATTACGAGGCGAGAGATGTCACTCCCAATCGAGCTCACAGGGAATCAAGTTGAGATGCAATTGATTCCAGCAAGCGATATCCGGGAGGATCTTGAAAAGATGAAGCCGGAAATTGCGGAAAAAATGAGTTGGATACATATTTGAGCAATTCAATTAGTACTCAAATCCACCCTTTTCGCGGGTGTTGATTCTCCAATTAACATTGCAATTTGTGACAAACGAGTCAGAAACCTCAAGGATTCCGTAATGGGAACCATTGCGGGAAATTTATGTGCTGGACAGGTGGTGGGGATTATATATCCTAAGATTGCTTACAATCTTAACGACACCAACTTCAGCAGAGCCCTGACACTTTATCAGGACTTCAAGAGGAAAGAGCTGGTGGAAGAAGGGAATAGACCTTATTCCATCACATATCAGGTATCATATGCGCTTTCTAACTCACATCATACTGAGTTATTCCTTGGAAAGCAGTTCATTGAGATACCAGATATCTTCAAGAAGGTGACAATGGCAATTTGTCCCGATAGAATTGAGTTTCCACGTTTGAGAAACGTGGATATGCAAATACAAGACAGAATGGTCATAACCAATGATCAAAGTCTTAGAATACAATCAAGAAGATTTTCATTCCAAGGAGATAGGATTACTTCTCAACTAATGGGAAGAAATCTTATTAAGAAGAGTCAAGAGTCTCAGAGTTTTTTACCCACTCTGAGTTACAAGAAGACGGCTATTACCATCAAATGTCCGGAAGGATGGAGAGGGGTTACTGTCAGATTCAATATAACAAGATGGGAAACCAGTTTCCCTTGCAACGTCTTGTACTATCTCGAGCAACCAGAAGTCCATCATTACAAAGGAATGATTGAAATTGGAGGACATACGGTGGAAATCAAAGGGCGAGCAGGAAGAGATGAGAATATCCTCATCTTAGGTTTGAATTTCCTTGAGAAATTCAAACCATGGATACAAGGAAAAGATGGCATGGAAGTCACGATCAATGAAAGAAAAATATTGATCTAATGACTAGTCCATTCTCAATATACATTCCTATTGGAGTGTTATACGAGAAATATAAGGCAGAATACTTTGCTGCTTATATTGATTCTAGTGCAAGAATATGCACGACAAAATGAGGAATCTTTCCAACAGAAGTCGAAGAAAATCTACCTCGGATTGCAGGAAGAGATTTTTCCAAGAAAATCTTGATTCTAACAAAGGGAGTCAAGATGGTGGAAGTGCTAATTGGAGGAGCAGGCCAGACGCCTTGGCATAAGGTTAAAACTCCACCAATTTATTTTCATGATACAGGAGCAGATATCCTATTAGGAAACAATTTCTTGCAGATGTTCAAGAGATATATGCAAGATAATGAGAAACAAAGATTAGTGTTCACAACCCAATGTGATCACAAAAACATTGTTCAAAGGCTAAAAGGGGCATTCAACAGACAAATACCATTAGTCTTTCGCAGCAAGCATGGTGATGAAGGACAACTTCGAAACCCAAAAATGCAAGATCAGAGAAGGTTCAATGAAACTTTATTGAACTACAGGATCAGAGGAAAGTTGATAGACAACGAGTTTGAAGATAACGAAGCTGAGATTCAACTCCTAAAGGTATCTTTAATTTCTAAAGATATTGAAAATGATACGCATGTGTCATTAGAAGATGTCAAAAGGAAGATTGTAAGGTGTTACAATGAGAATCCTTTGACATGGTGGGAGAAAAACCAACTCAGAGCAACCTTAAAGGCAAAGCCAGACAAGGTGAATGAGTTTGTTAGATTCAGACCAATCCTGATGAATCTCAGAGATCAACAGGACATGAAGGAGATTATCAAGGAACACCTTGATATGAAATTAATCGAACCATGTAACTCGCCATATAGTAGCCCAGGCTTCTTGGTAAGAAATCATGGTGAGATTAAGAGAAATAAACCCAAACTCGTTATTAACTATAAAGATATTAATGACGTTTTAGAGTTTGATGGTTATTTCATTCCAAGTAGAGAACACCTTATTAACTGCATTAGAAATGCTAAGGTTTTCTCCAAGTTTGATTGCAAGTTAGGGTTTTACCAGATTCGCATGGAGGAAAGTAGTAAGAAGTTTACAGCCTTCTCTACTCCGCAGGGACATTATGTTTGGAACGTGATGCCAATGGGGTTAGCTAATGCACCTCAGATTTTTCAGAGAAAGATGGATAATCTTTTCAAAGATTATTTCTTTTTTATGTTTGTTTATATTGATGATATTCTTATAATATCAAAAGATATAAACGAACATGTTAAACATCTCGAGATTTTTGCAGATATTTGTTATAAGGCAGGACTGGTGCTTTCAGAAAAGAAGGCAGTCATTGCAACCCGGAAAATGGAATTTTTGGGAATCGAGATAGATGAATCAGGGATAATTCTACAGGACCATATTGTTCACAAGGTCAAGAATTTCTCTGAGGATTTAAAAGAGAAAAAACAACTTCAAAGTTTTCTAGGAGTTGTTAATTTTGCAGGAGCATTCATCAAGAATCTTGCAAAATATAGGAAGATTTTTAGCTCGTTGTTGAAAAAAGATGTTCCGTTCATTTGGACAGATGGACATCGTAAAGGAATGAGAGATCTAAAGGTGGTTTGTGAAAACCTCCCAAAGCTCTCTATACCACAAGACGAGGATGATCTTGTCTTGAATACGGATGCCAGTGATCATTGGTGGGCGGCAGTGCTTACAAAGATCACTCCCAATGGGGAAGAACCTTGCAGATACTGTAGTGGTTTATTCCAGGAAAATGAGGCCATTCGATGGCACATCAACGAGAAAGAATTCTTTGCAGTTCGAAAAGCCTTTAAAAAATGGCCCCTTTTCTTATTAGCAAAGAAATTTATTCTGAAAGTGGATAACACTCAAGTTAAAGCTTTCTTAAAAAGCAAGATAGAATCGAAACCTGAAAAGGCTAGATTACTTAGATGGCAAGCTGAATGTCAATATTTTATTTTTGATATTGTCATTATAAAGTCTCATGAGAATGTTCTTGCAGATTTTCTAACAAGAGATGGAGCCAACTGAAGTAAGCTCCATCAACAATGTCATGAGACATCTCAGGGAAGACCTTGAGATGCTTCAGAGGGAATGGGACGAGTGTGTTTTGAAAGCTGTACAAGCTGGAAAAATACAATCTGTTGACAAGACGAAAGTCTCAAACAGAATACAAGACTGTAGGCTGGCACAGACTAAGTGCTGGAATACAATACAAGAGCCACTCCTTCGGGCTTCTAGGGTAAATCCGGTTACCCCAGAAAAAGAAGCGATTCGGTTGCCGGCCCCTATAACGATAGCAGAGGATTCAAATACCTCTAGCACGAGCCCTAAGTTGGTAGTATCAATACTATCGGCCCAAGGAAAATATGATACTCATGAATCAAATCCTGAGGCATCATTTCAACCCGGCACCTCCGGGGTTAAGGAGGGAGAGATTAATCTTAGGCCATTGAAAGGCATTTCTAAGATTAATACTGACAATATTATTCAAGTTTCTCCTTTTTGGCAGGCTTATCAGGCTAGCTGGGAGAAGTTGATGACAAGGCGAGGAATCAACCCAAACAAAACCTTGGTTGATGTCTCAGGAAAATATCCCCGATTGTGGATGATGCCAGGAGTTCATCCACAAGAAGTCAAAGAATGGTATGAATTTGGGGCACTTGCCTCAGTTTATACGGTCTCCCCATCGTTTACAGAAATTAAGAATCTACCCAAATGGATTCAAGAAGCTGTTTACGATTCATGGTCTAACAATGACCAGCTCAGCCGAGGAGATATTTTGGAGCTTTACTTTATAAGTGCAGCGCCAGAACCCGTTGGGAAGGGGAACCATGAAGCCTTTCATTACATAAGGCTTAGGCGAACCGACGAGAGGAGCTGTTGCAACATACAGGTTCCACATGGAGAAGTACCACTTGTATCCATGGTCACCGAGGATGAAATCTCAACCCGCAGGGCTTGGGGTTTATGGGTCTGTCTCACGGAGATGGACAAAGTCAAGTATCAGTTCAAGTTCTTTCAGAACTCAGTGAACGGATCATTCCTGTTAAACACAATAACAGGAAAAACCACGAGATTTGCAGAAGAGGCTTTCGAGAGAAAGAAGAATCTGCTTTGGGAAAATAAGCTTGTGACGAGCAAGGAAACTCATCGCAAGTATTGTAACATGGCCCACTATGGAAACTGGATCAATCATATTTGTCCAGCATGCCCAGGCCAGAAGGAGTTGGAGTTTGGCAAGAAGTTCATGCCTAGAGCAGGACGAGCTCGAGCCCAAGACCAGAAGGAACCAAGGGCACCACCGAAAGGAAAGATGCCCAGGGCCCCGCCAAAAAAGTAGTTGGCCGACACAAGAAAATAGAGTCATGTGACTTTATGAAAGAAGAACCTCATCCAAAAAGAAGACGACAAGGGTGAGGGGAAAAAAGAGATTCCCACTAAAAGAAACGACAAGTGGGAAGACCACTTACCTACGGTCCATAAACGAGATTATGATATTCCACCAAACTCTATCAGTGGAAATCAAAAATGGAGGATGCCAGACTCCATAATTCAACGCAATTATCACAACTTTTTGTGATAATGGAGGAAAATGACCCATGGATCAAATGGGAACAAGCTGGCGTCGGTAGAAAATGAATCCGATGTAATAATTCAAGGAAGGGAGGCATTCAGCCTCTATAAATAAAGACGAGCGAGGGAAGCAAAGATCATCGATCATTTTCTTAGCTTTCTTCAATATTAGCTTTGTAATAGTTTCAGTTTTTCGAGTGCATGAGTGTTTTCCATTCCGCTACCATAGGTAGCTAAACAAGTTTGTCTCATCCCTAAAGGAGATTTACTTATGTAATAAATATATATATAATTCCCCAATAAAAGTTTGGGCTTTTGCTCATTACCTTCGTATTTTAAATTTTTGTTTACCAACAAACTATAAGCCCGCAGTGAGTCTTTTGCTCAGTGTTCTGAGCCATTATCACGATTCCTGGAGCGCTGCTCAGATTGATAATTAAGACGAAGGCGAGGCGGATCAGAAGCTTAGGAAGGAATTCGACAGAGAACCATAAGGTGCTCCTGGTGGTCGGACGCAGTCTATAAAACCTCTGGCAAAGAAGATCCGCAGCAGTAAAGGTATGAAGTTGGTATTCATTAATTTTATTTACGGAAGTGTGATGGGTCTGATTATTGTTTAAAAGAGGGTTTCATTACTATGTTGTTGTCAAAAAAAAAAAACCGAATGAATAGTGTTATGAGAGAATAGTGTCAACCGGGGCACTGTTCACATGAATAGTGTCGACCGGGGTACTGTTCACAAAGAATAGTGTCAACCGGGGAGTGTAAAATAGAGATTAAGGGCACTTTTCATATATACTCCCTCTGTTTTTTTTTTATCTGACTCAGTTTCCTTATTAGGGTGTTTTTTTTAAGTGACCTATTTCTATTTTTGGGCCAAAATTAGCACATTAACCCAATTACCTACACCAAATCCTAATTAGTGAGAACCCTAATTCCCCTTCAACTTATGAATCTTTTTCTCTCATTATTGGTAATTAACGTTTCTGTTTTTCCTTACAAATATGAAAGGCCACGAAAATTAAAAATAAAATAAAATAATGAATAAATATATCACAGCCACTTCAAATTAAAAAAAAAAAAACAAATACTAGTATAATAGAAATATAATAATTATAGGAATAAATTAATATAATAATTATAGAAATAAAAGAAACAATCAATCATCAACTTTAATCTACACTAATGATTCTATAGTGAGTAGTGTTTAATCTCTAATCTTTGTTTTCTTAATTTTTGTGCAAAAAGGAACTAGGCCAGATCGAAAAAAACGGAAGGAGTATTATATAAAGAAGGGTAGTTTTTCCATATACCTCTTAAAAGAGGGTAGTTTTAAGGATTGTCACTTAGAAATTATTGGTAATGGGGGTGTAGCTCAACAGGGCGCCCAATTATTGGCCCGGATTTTAGAATGAGTACTGAGCCCATCGTCGAAGTCCGCCGAATCTCACGAAATAGTTGATGGTAAGTTTACTTACATAAAGTATGAATATGAATGCTCCATTACTCACCGTAATAGTATTAGGTTAATGTTTTTCTTTTTAAGGTGTATTTTCTTTGATAAAAAAATAAATGATAAGAAAAGATTAAAAAAATATTATCCTGTAATATGATCCCCTACTTGCTTTTATCACGTGTTCTTTAAAGTTGAAAAAATGAAAAAATATTATCACTTCAAATGTGTGAGAAAATACTATCATTATTTGGAGTGAAAATATGAAATAAAAGGCTGTTCTAGAAAATTTTGGAAAGATGGGGAAAAATATTGTAATTTTTTTTTTATTTCCCCTATTTTTCCATCAAAAATATATTTTTCCCAATTTTCCATCAAAGAGATCATACGCTTAGAGGGCGTTACTTTGAGGAACAAAACTAATCCCGTGCGATGAGATAAAACATGAGATGAGATAGAATTATTCTTATCCCACATATTTTGATGAGACCCATATGCCATCATTATTACCATATCAAGGGATAAAGTACAGGCCAATACCGGGCCTTATATTTTTAATCGTACAAAGTAAATATTGGATTAGGCCGGATAAAATTAGTCAACCCGGCCTAATCACTTAAAGTAAACGCTCCCTTAAAGTTTAGTTGTTTTTTAATTGAGTTTAGTTTTTTTTATAGTATTTATTTTATAAAATATATTAAATAATTTCCTTTATATAATGTCGTCACGACAGCTGTGAACATATTAAGTATGTTTACAGTGAGCAATAGAGCGTTACTTAGATGTACAAATATCTGAAATTAAAAAAAAAAGTATAAATGCATTGTTTCTTATTTTAAAGCTACTATTAAAATATAGTTTCTTGTATAGGTCACGTATCAATTCCGACTTAGGAATAGGACTATTAAGAACTGTAGAGAAATCACAAACTCATAATTTGAATGATTTTATTTTATTTTATTTTATTATTTTATTATTATTTTATTTTTTTTTCATTTTCAAATATCATGGTTGGTGATCCAAATAAAAGAGACCGTATCAAAGTTGCAAGATTTAAAGCTATACGTAGAGGAATTTAGAGCGCGATAAACGAAAAATGGAAAAGGAAAATACATTAAAACTCACGAGAACTCACGAGGCCGTGCCAAAGAAGTTCAATCAATGCAAAAGTTCCTTGAAGATCAAACTTCAATTTTTGACGGTTATGTGGGCTGTGCATCCCGGGTAGAACAGCAGCAGTGGAGATATGCAGTCCCAAAACAGGTCAGAATTTCCTTCCTTTAAACCTCCAATTTGCTTTGATTAAGTAATCCATTACCAACAACAATTAATTGTACATACTGTTAATTGAATCTGTCAATGAAAGTCTAAAACCTATCGAATATATTTGATCCTTTTTTTTGATGGATGATTTGGTCTTTTTCTTGATTCATTTTTTTAAATTTCATTTTGCCATAATTTTCAGCAAAATCTCATTCACATTATGGGCGTCAAGGGTTTCGTCGAAGGCGGCATTGCTTCCATCATTTAAGGCTGCAGCACCCACCCTTTAGATTTAATGATGGGTGATTTTTATATGGTAAGTCCTTTGCGTCTACTGAAATATACATTGTTGTATAAGCGGTTAGCATGCAAAGTGAAGACCTCGGAGTTCTTATCTGCATATTTATATACGTGTTTAGGAGTTGAAGAGTTTTTTTTTTTTTCCTATTTTATTATTATTATTATTTTCAGTGTAGATGTCAATGATGCATAAAGAATGTGAAAAGTAGCAAATACATCCTAACGTACACACCCCTAACGCGTATAGGACCCCAACGTAACATTCGGGGCAATAATAACCTCAACGTTCTTTAAGTTGTGCGAAAAACACCCTCATCTATCGGTCAAGCTAACGCCGTCTCTATATTTGTTTTTTACCTTTTCTCGAGTGATTTTTTTTTCCGCTCGATCTTCCTTCCTACCCCCTCTAGCCACCGTAGCAAAATGCTGAGCAGCAGCAAGGGCACGTGTTGTTGCCCTTCTCCTGCTGTCATACCATCTCTCTCTCTAATCTGTGCCTCATCTCCGGCGTCCTCTACTTGTCGGCGTCTTTAGTACAATACCACCGGCAAAGCCAGCACGGCAACGACCGCCATTGTAGCAGCAGCAGTCGGGAGGTGCCGCCCTCGTCTCACCGGCCATCTCTTATTTGTCCGATTCCGATGGAGCTGCACAGAGTAGCATCGCCACTGATTCTGGCAGCTCGAGACGCCTCACTTACTATCAAAATTTGCATCTCGCGACCGTTCCCGGCTGCTCCTCCCCGGCAATAGCAATCCGCAGCAAAGGGGAGTAAAAGATCTCACCTGACTTTAATTAATTAATTTTAATGCCTTTTAATTTATATAAACATAATCCAACATTTAATTGCTTGATTTTAGAGTTTCATTATAGCATTTGCTTTCAGAGTTTGTAATCAAAAATTACTTCAATTCTAGCACTTTCTCTGTCCTTGAGTGAGAGCTCAGGCTGTAGTTTCAAAAGGCGGCAAAGATTAGGGTAGGGTTTTGGTGGGTCCCACGCAAACACTAATAAAAAAAAAAGGAAAAAACGGAACGGAGTTGGTACATCTGTTAGTCAAGGGTGTTTCTTGCCCCACTTATAGAACTTTGAGGTTATTATTGTCTCGAACGTTATGCTGGGTTTCTACACGCGTTAGGGATGTATTTGCTACTTTTCCCCATAAAGAATAAATCCACGTTTAATGCTGAATGGTGAATGGGACGGTTGCTCAACAATTTTAATTAAGAAGGAGAAGAGTCATTAGTAGACAAATGAAGAGTTGGTCATTGTTAACATTATTTTTTTAAGATACCAAGAAAGGTGGGGAATTTATGTGCATGGTGAATGGTGATTGGTGGTCGGTAGCTGTAGCAATTTGAATTAAGAAGGACAGATTGGGAAGCTAATGAAGAGTCGTTATTAATTACCAAGGTAAATTAATAAAGAGTTAGCGTAGGAGTGGAAATGCAGGGACTTAATGTTGAAGAGCCCTAGATTGTGAAGCTGGAGAATAATTATTTTGTCATACAAATGAAAAGTGAAGCATTAATTACGTTGAAGCATTAACTCTACAAAATTGCATGCAATTTGGGCGGGCTAAGCAGCATTTAGGCGGGAAAAAACATGCAAATTGATTTTGCTTTAATTAATATATATACTGTATATAGAGTAGCCATCCATCGTTGAAAAATATTACCGATTTCCAAGCTGAATTGATATACAGACACATATATACGTAGCATGTAATAATTTATTGGGTAATCTTGGGGGTACAACAATAATTGTGCAAAAATATTTAAAAATTGAATGCAAATCTGGATGAAAATAAAAAATCATACGATGACTAATGATATTCCAATAGATCAGGTGGTCTTCAGATATATGGCACAATAATTATTTTACAAGTTGCTATATTTTATATTTTTAAACTATAATCATCTTCATTTTTGTAATTATAATTCTATCGCCAGCGAAAAAAGATCTTGCGAAAATTTGTATATGTTAATCATATATAAGCTGAGTTTGTGTGATCTTAAACACAGTATTGTTAATTTAGACATTCTTATGTTTAAATAATCACTAAAAAAAATAACTATTTGTGACAAACTGTTGTAACAAATACAAATTTTGTTACATTTAATGATTATATGTGAGGAAATTTAACCTCCTTACATAAAATGAAGCTCGGTGGCAATTTTGTAATATATCAGAAAAGTTTCCCCAATTATATCTGCTCAATTCTGAATCCCTGGCCGGTCAAAATCTAACACACACTTTGCAAACAAAATCCAACACAAATCGTCGTCTTCATCGCCGAGCGCGGAAGAGGTGGCTCCGCAGTGGCTAGAGTTTCCGCGAGAGATAACGGCGCCGATAGGTTTGTAAATTAACGATTGTCGATCGAAAACCTCAAAATCAAAGGCGATGGAGCACGAAGCAGGCGATTACTATCGGCGTCGGTTTTCACGCGTCGTGGAACGAGAAGGCTCTCTGCTCCGCCATGAAACACGCTTGTTTCCACCATTCACTAGCCTATATTCTTCACTCGCTTTTCCAAATTCAACAAAAAAAAAAGGAACATATATCTCTAGTTGAGTAGCTGGACTTCGCATTTTCAAAATAGAGTTCCGGTGGATGCGATGATGTTGTCGAAGCTACAATTCAAATTCTGGAGGTATAATTCCTTTTTGGCCATCTTTTGTTGGTGTTTATTCATATATTTGTACATTCTTAATAACTAAATACATTTTGCACGATGATTTGATCCCGATGATTGAAAACCTTCATTGCCTCCATAATCATGCCTCCTATAAGCAGGGCCGGTCCTGAGCCTAGGCCAGGGGTGCACCCGCCTAGGGCCCAGGACCAAAAGGGGCCCCAAAAAAATTTAATACTAGTATTATGTATGTAAAAAAATTATACCATATTAAAATTTTAAAAAGGCATAAAATTTTGAAAAAAGAAGATAAAAGACACACTAGCAAATATATTTATTTAGGCTTCATACTTAAAAAAAAACTTAAAATAGATGCAGATTATGTGACTTAACAAGTTTTATTTATTATGTATAGAGATTATTTAAATTTTATACTCTTTTCGTCCCGCTTCATTAGTCGCATAAATTGGATATATGTAAACTATAAAATATTGCTTCGAGAATAATGAAGGGAGAAGTATATATTATATAGGGGCCCACATTTCTTATTTTGCCTAGGGCCACCTAAATCTCTTAGGACCGGGGCTGCCTATAAGGAGGCTTGAAAAAACCAACACTGTTGTGATTTTGGTTCTGTTGAGGTAGAAAACCATCACCGTTGTGACTTTGATTCTGTTGAGGTAGGGATGCTTTTCCACGACCCGAACTGAATCCTTTACCATCACCTGTGCCTTTTGGTGCAGTGTCTGGTTTTTGGTAGTGGCTGTGTCTGAAGATTATTTGTAAGTTCATAATGTGTAGCATTATGCAAGAATGGATGTTAAAGTAGTTTTTGAAGTAACGCACGTATAATTGTTTCGCCCAGTTCCGTTTCTGTGGTGCTCATGCCAAAGCACGGTTTCCTCCAAGTCATCTCTCTTTACAGTCTGCACAGGATCATGATCAGTTTATAAAAGAATATTCTGTTCTTATAACATTCTGAGTTGAATCCAAGTAGTTTGGTTGCTTACCTTTTCGGGGAGATTTATGCCTTCAAGAAGTCGAGGAATATTCTGGAAACATTGAGGGATCTCATAGTACATGCATCTGATCAAGAAGGGAAGCAGAGATTATGAGTGAGAAATGAGAATGTATAGTTTGCAATGTGTGTTATTTGATGGCTTACATATCATCTATGGAATTGTGATCATCGGTTTCAGTCAGAGCCTCACACATCAGATGTATCATACCTTTAATTCATCGTCTGAAATCGACTCCATCATAAGATCAAACCAAATAGCAGCTAACAGAAAATCATATAGAGCTATGAATTTCTTATTTTCTTGCTAAACGGAATGGAATCAAGTGAAGTAAGGGAATGGTAATGATAATGGTTACTTTTATTGAGTGTTTAGTTTAATAGTAGAAAGGGAGTCACTTGTGGGGGAAGTTCATTTCTCTTTGTTTCCGCTCCTTCTTGAGGGGTAACAATATAATGGATTTGATTACCCCCAAGTAAGGAAAATGAATAACTTATTACTCAAACCAAACAAAATGTAATGGAATCAATAACTTGATTCCCTTTCTATACCCAAAAAAACTTGAACCAAACGTGGGCTTAATTACAATTGCTCCTTTGATCAACTCTGAGTTCTTCGTCTCTCTGCATGAAAGTACATGTTTCCTAAATTTGCTCGAACCTCTCAACTACAACTGATGAGCAGTTGGTTCATTCCTCATCTTTTCTTCGTCCTGTATAATTAGTACAATATTTTTATTCAGTTACTGATTCTTGTAGAGCCATAAGTTACAAATATCGGACACATTTTACAAAGCATTTCACCTTCAGTAGATTTTCAATTTTCCTCGTCTCAGCAAGGAGACGCTCTTTGCCTATAAACGGCAGCGTGCATATACCCTTCTCAAGATTCAAGACTCCACATTAGCAATTAAAGTAAATAGTTGGAGTTACAAAATAAAAATAATTTGTACCTGCCACATAAATCTCTTGTTGTCGACGTCCACCTCAAACTCTATATATGAAGCAGTAATTTCATTTTAGAAACACAGACAGAATCAGTTGTTAATGCACCAACTTACCTGTGGGATAGAAATCGATTATCTTGGAATCTTCCTCAACCATGAGTCTCCTATAAGCTAGAGGCAACGCATGACAACTGCATCGTAATATTCCAAAAAAATCAGTTTATTGATCATTTGGTCCTAATTGTAACATAAATCAAAACAAGATCATGCTTAATGAATTTACCTCCTGGGAGGAAGAACTGCCATGAGCTGATCAAAAGGCTTGAAGGGCAAACCTTTCTGAAACTTCACTCTCAACTGAGAGATTCCTCTGAAGTCAGACGCAAACGGACCATAATGGTACGAATAGTACCTACAAATAAAAGCAAACAAATCCAAACACGAACCACTTGGATCTAAACAACGAATTTTAACCAAGTTGAAGAAGATATACAGACCAACTCCAAGATGGAACTCATGAAAAATAGTATTGTAGCACCCAACAGAGCCCCTCTACGTACTTTTCAACCTAACATTGTAACGATGATCAACATTTTATTGATTAAAAATATAAATTCTTAGTCCTTCAAAATCAAGTAGTACTTTGCTTATTAACAAGAAGAGATAAATTTTCAGAATTTAACTTATACCGATGATTTTCTCTTCTCTTCCATCTCCATCGCATTTTCAGCATCAAATTTTTCTTTGTAATAGCGCTCTCTCCACCCTGGTATGCCAAACTTGACCTACGAAAGACGGCCAAATGTCACTGTGACTATATCACATTATCAAGAAAGAAATAAGAGGAACATAGTTACCAACTCCAGACCTTATCTGTACCAAAACTGTCATCTTTAAGTGAAATGGAGGGAGTATCTTTTACAAAAGTGAATCCCCTACAGAGTGTCATTGTCAATACAATGGGTGTCATTTTTAAATATTCAAAGTTCCATATTTTGTCGTTTTCTAATTTGCTTCATGGCCATATGTTAACTATTTAATTAATTAGTTCTTTTTCTTGTACTTGCAGTATGGATAGAGATAATGTTTATTATATGAGAATTGAAAATGCATATATTGGTGGTAAGATTAGTGTTTGGAACAATGGGATTGGTTTGGATGGACTTTTGATGATTTATCTAATTCAATCACTCGATCTGGTCAATCTGTTAAGCAATATGCCTTCAGGGTTAAGAACAATAATATATTTGTTTTCTTTGATGATGAACGTACATTCTCCAATAAAATTTATGAGTGTGTTGATTGGGAAAAAGGAACAGATAACATTTAGAGAAGAAAATTTTGGAAGAATGTAACTTGATAAGATTGATTTTTCCGTACATATTTTTTATTTAAATATTTGTTTGTATTCTTTGGTTTAAAAATTAATGTTGCTGATGTGGAATTTTTTTTTTAATTTTTTTTAATATGACAGTCGGCGGCCCCATCATCTTTCCGTTCACCGGAAATTGTAGGTTAGGATATATTTGGAAAAGAGATGATAGTTTAGGTTTTTAATTAAAATTATTGATAGTTCAGGGCATATTTGGGAAAGAGAAGATAGTTTATGATTTAAATTGATACTAGTATTGCACTCGTGCTATGCACGGAATTTACATCACAATTAGTAATAAAGAAAATTAAATAATATAATAAAATATATAGAGATATTTTATTGTAATCTAATAATTTATGACAAAGACTTGCATGACCGCATAATGTGGTTAGGTCTTGAATGCTTATAAATTATTTAACTCAATCCATTACTTGTATTGTTTTCAGTTGTAGGCCTGTTAAATTGTGGGCTTTGCGATTGAGTCATACCGTGCTACTGGCCGCACAGGAGTGTACGTCATAATCTATTGCATGTATGGGAAATTTTAAAATAAATAGAATATAAAAAATAGTAATTAGAACCATAAAATTATTTTTTAGATAATGATATAAGAGTGTTTATACTGCTTCCCCTACTACGAAAGATATTCCAAAGAACGAATGCACATCTCAAGCTTGAGCGTTTTAGCCAATCGTAACCATCACGATTCTCAAAACAATTGATCCCGGTAGTAGTCTCCATTCTCAAGAAATTTCTTGTTATATATGTGATCATGATAAAAATAATTTTATAAAATAGTAATAATATTGGAGAACTTCAAGAAATTGAATTTTTTTTTAGAACATTGTCCTACAAATGCTATCAAACGTAGAGAGTAGCTGAGTAGGGGATAATTACTTGAGTAAATTTTTTTCCCACCAAACATGGAGAGTAGTTACTTCAATTGTTTCTTAAATCCAAAGAACATTGCTTGAATGCTAATTCAGAATTTAGATCGAAAAACACATAACTATGATTAATTGAGAAATCAAATGATCATACTTAGAAATTCAATATGTCTGCAACACAAAATGTATAACTACAATAAAGACACTCATAATGACAAAAAATATGCAAGGCGATCCAGAAAATTACCAAATAATTTTGTGCTTGCAGATAAATCGCAGATGGTGGTGCCGGACGTCTCTTCGACAATCATGATCTAATGTTTCGCCCCAAACCATCGCAATCATTTATGTATACGCAGTTTGACAGCTTCGTTTCCCTTCGCTGCACCAGTGAGCTGAGATCATTTTGGGCTTCGTAATCTTAAGTCAATTAAATCCTTTTTTTTTAAATGACTATTAGGATCGAAACAAAGCATGGTGCGAGAATTAGAAGAGATATTTCTGAATTAGCATGCAGAGCGTGGTTTTTGAAAAGAATAATAACGACAAATCCCAGCTTTGACGTCTCCGCAACGTTGCCCGCTTCAGATTTTCGACAGACTTCTTTTCTTCTTGACAAATCCGACCTCCTGCAACTACTCTTTGAGGACACCTTTTTCTTATAATTACCGGATAAATCGTTTAAAAAAAATTGAGATGTAATTTTACTTGGATCGAAGAATAACACTTAATAGATTTCTAAGAATAATGAAATGTTCTACGGAAAATGAACGATTACATAATGGTCAGTCACTTTAAAAATGAAATTTGAATCGTGTTCAAAACTGCTACAAAGGAAGACGTGGAGTAGTGGGAGATTAAGATCCGCATGGTTTCTTCCTAAAATTGCAACTGCTTTTTTTCATTTCATTATTATAATTAAATAAAATTAGTAAAAATTGTGACCTTGAAATTAACAATATTTTCAAAATTGCCATTATAAAATTGAAATCCAATTGATTGGATTCCCTCTTTATATATATACTAGATTTTGCACGCCCGTGCGATGCACGGCCATAAGTATAGACATTAAATTATAAAAGATATTATAATGCTTATGTTTTAAATTTAAAAATATGTGATTAACCGCGGTAAAAATATGTGATTAACCGCGGCAAATAGAATTTGGCTTGTATAAATTCAACAGTAGAGAATATGTAGAAATAGTTTAGAATACCAACAGATGATTTGTTTACATATGTTAGTTAATCGTGTACTCACAGATATGGTTCATATTGTAATCATTTTAACACTGCATAAATCATAAGGTTGCAAGTATTATCTATGCGCGTTCATGTGTGTGTAACACTACTACATTGCAAGATATCAAGAATATACTATTATTTGACGTAGGCCTTTCAGTTGGTTAATTAAGTTATGATCTTTATACCACTATTAAGAGGGTGTTTGGCTAAGCTTATTTGAAATAATTTTAAGTATTAACAGCTTATAAACTGTAAAAATAAGTTGGGGTGAGGGAGCTTATTTCTAAGGAGCTTATAAGCTCTATAGCTTATTTTTGGAGCTTATAAGCTACTTAAAGAACTTATTTTGCCAAACACATTTTCAAAGCTTAAAGCTCTTAAATAGCTTATAAGCTACTTAAAGTAGCTTATAAGCTTAGCCAAAACACCCCTAAATTGTCTAAAATCAATTCAAAAAACAAAAATGGTATGCAATGTTTTGAAAGTAGAACAACTCACAAAGAAAATCCACATATTTTCTCGTGAAACGACAATTACAATTTGCTGAAAGCAACTATGAAGAACATCTGCCTTTTCTAAATCATTCGAAATCCTAGCATATTAAACAGAATTTTAATAAACACGCACAGTTAGTCAGTTATACCAACAACCAAAGATGAACTTTAAAAAAAAAAGGAAGAAGAAGAAGAAGCAGAAGCAGAAGCAGAAGCAGAATAACTTAAAATTGCGTGATAAAAGATCACAAGTCATATTATTAATATTGCTCTTTGATAACCTTCTAAAAGATCTTGGAAAAAATCCATGATTGAGAGATCTCCTGCCACACAGTCACTAAAACTCTTAGATCTCAAGGCAGTTAAATTAGTCATTTCGAGACCTTCAAAACTATCCCAAAAATTCTAAGATCCGTGTTCCTTCGATGAATTAAAATCCAAAACATGAATACATATCTATATATATAATCAACTTGTGCACGTCCAAGTTCATAAGAACAAATCCATGAGATTCATAAGGCCTTGATTCTCATAGAATGTGCACACTCAATTACGTAATTATTTAAATTAATTAGTTTTAATAGTCAAGATAAAAACGATGACTCTATGCACAATCAATCCAAAAAAATGATATATTTATTTACAAAGATGATTATTTTCTTTGACATGGACGACGATAATAATTGGCATAATAAGAGCCATCCTTCTACTGAACTAAGATAACACAAGAAAGTTATCACAATTCAAGAATGTTGACGAAAATAATTACAATTTGCAGAGTTGGCAACCAATCAAGGAGAAGTCTATTTTCATCATCTTCTCCAACACAATGCCATCTTTGTACTACTCAGATCCACACACCGATTGCACCTCTAAAAAATGAATTTGAATTGGGAATCGAATTATTAGAATATTCTTTTTCTTCGAAGAAAGACAATGTTGAAAGTAGAGGAGAAATGAGTCTTCGCGAAGATTCATCGCCCAATTTTGGGGCATAGACATACGGATCATCCCTAATTGACGATTGGGATTCGGATGAGGAAGAAGCAATAAGAAGAAACCAATCTGAGGGAGTTTTTCATTGAGACGTGGACGTGGATCTCATCTCAAGCAGTTTAGCGCGTGGAGGTTTATTCCTGATTTAACATTGACCTTCAAATTAATTTAATCTACAAAATTGCCACTACAAATTGATTTGCAATCAATTTATAATTGATTTGCTGAAATCATCTCAGGTTTTAATATATAGATAGAGAGAAATGATATGCTACTCACCTCCCGATTGACACTTTCGTGGACACCTCGTCGTTTTATCATGTTTGCATTACTTTTTTTTAATTTTTATTTTTATTCTATATTATAGTATCTTAGAAATTAATTTACAAATCATAAAATCTAAAAAATACATAAAAATCAAAGCTCGATTTATTTTATTACTCATTTTTTGAAGTTAAAAATTAAAAAAAAATTGAACATTGATTTTTTAGATATTATGATTTGTAAATTAATTTCTAAGATACTAGAATATATAATAAAAATAAAAATTAAAAAAAAAAACAATGCAAACGTGATAAAACGACGAGGTGTCCACGAAGGTGCCCACCGGGAGGTGAGTAGCATATCATTTCTCTATAGATAGATAGATTTGAGTTTGCCATCTCTCTTTACTTCTTAAACTAATCTCTCTCAATTTCGTCAAAAAATCTATATTTATTAAATATATATGAGGTATAAAATAAAGAAACAATGCCATTTCGACAAAATGGAGAAAGTAGTATTAATTTGTCACAACAAAATAATGTCAAATATTATAAATTACTAATAATTTCTAATTCCTATAATATAATAAATTTAAATTAATGTAATTATAATAAACAACTGTCCATCATATAGGACATAAATCTTCAAATTTTTAATTTATGTGTCTGGAATCATTTCACATAATGTCAATTTTAATAATTTTGATAGGGTTTACAACAATGTTCTACACAGCACATGACGAATTTGGCGCAATAAATAAATTTGTATCTACATATATGTAAATATGTAAAGTACGGAATCTCGGAATTTTATGATAGCAATATTTATTATTTATTAATTTCATGAAGATACGGTAAGATTTTAATATTTCTTCTAGATCATGTCCAAGAAAAGCTTCCAAATTCGGTTAATTTGTTATCACTCTATTTAACATTACATGCATATAATGCGAGTAAAATGTGATTTCAGATTCAAATAGTGAGGGCTGGTGTCCGGAAATTTCTGTGATCTCATTGGCTGACCCAGCTTGTATAGAAAATAGGGGTGAGCACGGGTCGGTTAACCGACCATTTTACACTTAAAAAAACCGATCATGTGATTTTTTATCGGGTCGGTTAACCGTTATAAATTAAAGAATAAAGACCAAAAACCATGAAAACGGTTAACCTAAAAATCGGGCCGGTTAACCGTTTATCTAACGGTTAACCATAAATAAAAAAAATATTCTATTTTCAATTGTTCATAATAGGAAAATTCGAAATAATTCATATCTTAGAAAATACATGCAAAATAAATAATTTACAAAAATTAAAAATAATAAAATTAAATTGCATAATCCTAATAGAATAAGCTTTGCAATAACTTAAACTAACAATCGAGCTACCTTCAATTGCTTATTAACCTTTGGCTCCATTAATACTCAGAATCGGGTGATCTTCTCTCAAACTTTATTAGTAATATCTAATAATATATATATATATAATATAATATATAATATAATATAATATGTATATATATAAAATTATATATTTATTTAATTGGTACCGGTTCGGTTAACC
The DNA here is from genome assembly GCA_001642375.2 of Mentha longifolia. NCBI lineage: Eukaryota > Viridiplantae > Streptophyta > Magnoliopsida > Lamiales > Lamiaceae > Mentha > Mentha longifolia. Next base: position 13,052,138 of record CM038115.1, on the reverse strand, counting down.
GTCGGTTTTTTAGGGATAGAAACCAAAACCGAACCGTTAGAGTCGGGTTTTGAAAATTAGAAATAAAAACCGAACCATACGGTTCGGTTACCTATATTTTCGGATCGGGTTCGGTCTGGATAGTCGGTCGGTTCGGTTTTTCAGTTTCTTATGCTCAGCCCTAATAGAAAATATAGATTTTGAAATTGGTAAGACCATTTTATATTAATAGTAATTAATATTGATAGAAGAATAGCAAAATACCGATCTTTTATTTATATGTGTATTTATGTTTTTATTCGTTTAATATATATATATTTATTTTTTTTGCAATCATGTTTATTTGGATATGAAATTATATTTTTTTACGAATTATGTATGTATGTATGTTACAGAAGCTTTCTATCTCGACAACTATGATCTTGGAAAAATTAATGGTTCAGATTGATTTCTAATTCTTAATGACTATATATATAGAGATGAATAATATGATTGTCACTTCTTGTGGGCACCTTTCATGGGCATCATTTACATTTTGACAATTTTATCATTATTTTCTTTTAGTTTTTTATTGATCTTTATTCTAAAATATACCTAAAAAAATATGAATCAAAATAAATGAAGATAGTACGTACATATCTAATTCACTACAAAAAAAAGTTGCAAATGCAGCGATTTTTTTTGTTGCAAAAGATTAAATTTTCATCACAATAGGTTATTTGTGAGGAAAAAAAAATCGTCACAGATTCGTCATATTAAGGTCCTCGCATATGACATAATGTGAGGAAAAAAAATTCCTCACAATAGTCCTATTTTTTTTGTCGCATAAACTCATTATATGTTACGAAAAAAATCCTCACAATTGACTTATTTTTATCACAAAAATTCGTAGTTATTACAAGCTATACATCCTTGTATTTTTGCGCCAACACCTCTGATTATGTTCACTAATATCAGTAATATGTATGGTGTGTTCCAAACCTTGCAGTGCGACAAAAATTTCACTCAAAATCACATGTTTTCATAGTAGCACAGCTGCACATCAACAATATTTATTTACAATGTCACATGATTCCACCCTAACACAATAACATCAATTTAATTCTAAAATCAAACTCAACCACTAACTATAATACAAGAGCTTTCATAATCATGGCCAAATAATTGAAGCCTTACTTCAATTAGTCCTATACAGACACCATGGCTTCTTACATCAACAACGCGGTGTAAGAAGACGAGTAGGCTTGCGACATTGTTGTGTTGTGATCAGCTCGAGGCTGTCGATTCCTGCAACAAGAGATAATCATTTCATAAAACTACACATTATTACTCTCCTTGAAGCTATCCACCCAAAAAAAAAAAGGGAAAATGGTGAAGATAATGAAAGCGGCAAAAGCAACACACAATCTCCAACAGATCAACATGGATTGTGCTGAGATACATTGGTTGCACCTTCTCAAAATTTTACAAAACCAATAATGCAATGGTACGTCAAAGAAATGAAATCACACCTGTAAGGATTGAAATCTTCTTCATCATCATCAGGTGAGTCATAATTCGCATGATCCTGAGCAAGTTTCTTGGAATAGCCCTCATCCCAATACACCCTCTCCCAATTTTCTCTAAGCTCATTATATAGTTCCATGTATCTTTTGCACCAAGGTTCGTGCTCCTTTAAATTGCAGAAGAAAGAAAGCTCAAGTAAACCAACTGCAATCGCCATTAGTTATTATACTGCCAGACATAGATTCTTAAGCCACATTAATTGTTGTAATTGTAAAAATTATTTAAATTGAACATAGAATTCATCATTTAAGGTTATAAACAGAAAGTTATTCTAAGAGGTTTTCTATCTTGAGAGATGCACATTTCTTGATTTAGACACCAAGTATCATGCTTTTGGAGTATGATATAACCACCCAAAACTCTATAAACACATAATCCTCTGCATAAACCTCAAATACAAGAATAAAAGTAGCATACTGTATTTTAGATTGCATTTCTGCTTCAATGTCTGGAGCCAAAATTAGACATCACAACAGTGAAGCGAAACTAAAACAACGACATAAAGAGTTGAGGAATACTGACAAACAAATGGGCTTTAGCAAAAAAAATGTTGATGTGCACTAAACTCTATGAGATTGGAATTTAGCAATCACTTCTAATAAAATCTTAGGAATCTACAGCTGGTTTTCATAGAGGCTTGGTGCAAGCAAGTGTCAATGTGGTAAGAGTTAACAATAAGGTTAAAACATCAAGCAACAGCAAAAAGATGACAGAACACACAAAATAGTCCTCAATTCGATTCAAGTGCAAGTAAGGCCAAGTATTTTTGAGCAAATATAGTCTAGTTTCTTGCCATAGGAATCCAGCTTAGGAAAAATTGGAAGATTAAGAACGAGCCAATGAACTAGTTCAGTTTGCTAGAGTGGCACCAGCAGCTTCGTTGTTATTTAGTGGGAATATCTGCAGTAAAATGAAGTTATTTGTCTCCATTCCAGATGTCAATTGTACTGTGCATAAAGTTTGTAGAGTTAATTACTATATAGTTGTCATACATCAGACATGAACACCCATAGAATTTCTTCCATTCCAACTGAGAAAGCTCCTATATAAAACTAATATGAACAAGTCATGTTCTTGGATTAAGGTCTCTTATAACTTTTGTTTTTAGTTTTATTATCTATGAGATTTTGTTTCGACGGAATGTAGGTGAAGAGTAAAATGTTACCATTATGCCACACAAAGATAGTGTTGGAGTTGTGTCAGGTGCTAGTCCATTCTCCAGGTTCAGAATATAATTTTTCTTCATAGCTGTTTTGGAAGAAGCAAATGATTAAAATAACAATTAATATATGTGTACCTCAGCAATATTATTTGTTTACCTCAGCAATGCTAACAGCTTTTTGTCACTAAAAATCTTGCTACATCAGCTCTTGCTAAAGCTCTAACCTCCATCCTTGATAAAACATATCATTCTTAAATAGTATTAAATATTTGCTACAGAGATCATCAGACATTTTGTTATCAAAGCTTAAGAAATAAAGTAGTATCTCTCTCTCTCTCTCTCTCTCTCTCTTATTTTCGTTGTTTCACTTTTGGCACCAACAAACTAGCCCCAATTAAAACACAAAAAACAGAGCAAAGCTTTCTCCAAAAAATTAAACAGAGCATAGCATAGTATAACAATTTCAAAGTATAATCGCTCATTAATCCAAAATGAAAGAGGAACTTCTACAGTGAAGTAATCATAAAGGAAGGTAATCTGCCCAGAACTAGTTCAATTAGTGCCGAAACCCCCTTAACAAACAAAACTAATCTCACATTTGATTTCTCAAAAACGAGCTAGACAAAAAGAAGTGCAGCATAAACACCAACAAAAGATGGCCAAAAAGGAATTATACCTCCAGAATTTGAATTGTAGCTTCGACAACATCATCGCATCCACCGGAACTCTATTTTGAAAATGCGAAGTCCAGCTACTCAACTGGAGATATATGTTCCTTTTTTTTGTTGAATTTGGAAAAGCGAGTGAAGAATATAGGCTAGTGAATGGTGGAAACAAGCGTGTTTCATGGCGGAGCAGAGAGCCTTCTCGTTCCACGACGCGTGAAAACCGACGCCGATAGTAATCGCCTGCTTCGTGCTCCATCGCCTTTGATTTTGAGGTTTTCGATCGACAATCGTTAATTTACAAACCTATCGGCGCCGTTATCTCTCGCGGAAACTCTAGCCACGGCGGAGCCACCTCTTCCGCGCTCGGCGATGAAGACGATTTGTGTTGGATTTTGTTTGCAAAGTGTGTGTGAGATTTTGACCGGCTAGGGATTCAGAATTGAGCAGATATAATTGGGGAAACTTTTCTGATATATTACAAAATTGCCACCGAGCTTCATTTTATGTAAGGAATTTAAATTTCCTCGCATATAAAATGTAACAAAATTTGTATTTGTTACAACAGTTTGTCACAAATAGTTGTTTTTTTTGTAGTGATTATTTAAACATAAGAATGTCTAAATTAACAATAGTGTGTTTAAGATCACACAAACTCAGCTTATATATGATTAACATATACAAATTTTCGCAAGATCTTTTTTCACTGGCGATAGAATTATAATTACAAAAACGAAGATGCTTATAGTTTAAGGGTGTGTTTTGTAGGGGAGATGAAGCAAGATGAGCAAGATGAGATGAGTCATCTTGCTTCATCTCCGTGTTTGGTAGCTAATAGCCGGCCCGTTCTTCATGTACCAAGCCCGACATGAGGTGAGATGACTCAACTCTCAAATTTGATGAGTTGAGTCATCTTACCTAAATAGTAATCTCTACTTTCCAATTTTACCATTAATTAAATAAAATAATTGATGCTAATAATAATAATAAAAAAATCACTGCTAATAATAATAACACTAAACTAGATTAAAATAGATAAAACGATTATAATTAAATATTTAATAAATAAAATTTTATTATATAAAATTTTAATAATATAGATGTTTGTTGCTGTTAATTAATAATAATAATAATAATTATTATTATTATTATTATATTAATAATAGAAATAATAATAATAATAATAATAATAATAATAATAATAATAATAATAATAATAATAATAAGTAGCAATGAGTAATCACAATTATAACTGTCCAAAGTTCAATTATTGAAAGGGTATTTTGGTCAATAAGGTCTCTCATCTATAGATTATCAATTGCACCAAACACAAATATTTTCTCATCTCACTTTAAAATTTTGCTACCAAATAAGCATATGACTCTTTCATCTTGGACACTATTCATATGATTCATCTAGAGATGAGTCATCCCTAGTTTTCGAGATGATTCGGCAAAATGCACCAAACACTGCCTAAAAATATAAAATATAGCAACTTGTAAAATAATTATCGTGGAAAGTCGAGCTACAGACCTTATGATGGCAATTATTGGCAACCTCCTGGTGGTGGATCGGAAGATTGGAGGGAACATAAGTCATTTGCACCTAATGGAGGTCGCGGACAAGGCCGAGGTCGAGGGTGGTATGTGAAGAAATCTTGAACCCTGCTAATATCAATGGAGAAAGAGAGCGGTACTCGCAGTTTTTGTTGTGTTGTTGATTATCTATACTTGGGTTTTTTTGGGATCAAGAAACTATGGGTCCATGAATTTTGTTGTAGTTCTTTTTGTGCAAAATGTATTTAGTTATTAAGAGAGTAGTACTCAATGATGCTGATGAAGGTACAGTATGTGTATCATACAATTTAATCAATGATTTTCTTAGTTATTTGTCCTTATCTGGATATGAACTGGCTTTGAAACCACAATACTAAATTCTCACAACCAGCAAAATAGAGTAAAGGATTACCGAGGGATTGGGGTTAGAAGATCAAAACACATTTCCTTTTAATTGGATGATTGCATTAAATATTCCCTTATATTTGTATTTTCTTAATTAAATTAGTTTATAAGCATTGACAATTTTATATAGACTAGCAGAGATTACGTGCGTTGCACGTAGATATATATATTTTTTTTATTAATTTTAAAAAATATGTTAAAAATAATATAATTTTTGTTATATTTCACTATTTATGTCATACTTATTATTTATTATTGTAAGTTTTATTATATAGTACGTAGGGAGCAATATATTCTTGAGAAGATGAATAATGTTCTTGAAAATTTGAGAAGATAAATAAGAACGGAAAAGTAGAATTGTAGTTGAAGTATGAAAACTTTATATAAATTTAATTCAATAATAAAATTACGTTCAAAATTATTTTATTACCCTTAAAATAGATTTAGAATAAGGGGTATATTAGGCAAAATAAAAATTGTAAGAATTGACTCTTTTATAATAGTAATAATAGATTAATGTATCTTTCATTGCCCCTCATTTAAGTTAACGTGTTATGAGATAATTCATGAGAATAAAACACATGATATATTAATAGCTCTGATGAATTAACTAAAGGGTTAATTGAAAAAAATAATAATAATAATAATAATCATAAAAAAAATCAACTTTCACATCTTTGAAAATTAGGCACTACTTTTGAAGAATGATTGACGAATTAGATCATGAACTTTTATCTTTTACAAATTGAGTCACGAATTTTCATTTCTATAGTCAAAATATTCTTTAAAAAAAAAATTGCAATGTACATGTCTCCTCGTTAAAAACCTTCTCTAAAAATATCATGTGGAAAAAATTCGATATAGAAAAAGAATGTACTAATTACCTCATTAACAAACTAATTGCCTCATGCTATTGGTGTTTTTGTAAAAAGAGAAAAGACAGAATTATGAAACCAAATGATATAAATGGAAAACTGCCAAATTTCATAGCAATTTCACTCACCCAGCTCAAATCACAAGAATGGCCGCCATTTGTGATTACTTCCGTCGAACTGGATCTTGCCCGCATGTTGGAGAGGAAAATTGCAAAAACCACCATATTGAGGGAGGTGGAACTTCAATCGTGGTGCGCAAAGCTTTCAAAATAGAATCGACAGAATCCATTGAAAAATCAGATTTAAAGAAGAATTATAGCGTTATTGTATTTGTCAGACACTCAAAAATCTTTTACTGACACATAATTCATGAGTCTAGCAATTTCAGCAACATGATATTCAAAGTAGAATTCCACATGTAAATTTCATCCCTGCAATATTTCTTCTTGTGTTAAAGATACATGTATATGTGTAATTACTCGATAGTGAAGTTTATTTACAGAAACCAATGTTTGAAAATCGGATCGACCGGCTGGTCCAATTGGTTTAATTACGAACCGGTACCCTATTCGATTATAATTTATTTAAAATTTCAACTGACCTGAAGCGAACCGGTAAAAAATTTGGTAGATCGCACCGCACCCGGTATAAAAAATATATATAATTAACACAAAATATCATCGGTCCGATTGGTTTAATCGCGAACCGGTCGCGTACCTGGTCCGATTATAGTTTATTTAAAATTTTCAACTGACCCGAAGCAAACCGGTAAAGAATTTGGTGGATCGCACCTGGTCTAAAGCATATAATTAAGAGAAAATATCCTTAATTATGCATGGCGTCCGTGTCGCTTCAAATTTCCGCTTTTCTACTATTTGTCAAACTGTAAACATCTATCTATTACTTCCTCTGTTTCAAGATTGATGACATATTCATTTTCCTTTCTTTTTGGCACACATTTCCACGCTTCTTGATGATGGGTTTTAACATAAATTTTTGAAGTACCTTTTCTTTTACGAGATACTACGTGTGTCGTAGTATCCCGTAAATAAAAAAAATACTTCAAAAAATTATTTTAAAACCTATCATCGAGAAGCGTGGAAATGTGTGCCAAAAGGAAAGGAAAAGAAACGTGTCATCAATCTTGAAACATAGGAAGTACTATTTTCAAATTCGACAATGAACTAGGGTTTGATTTTTGACGACAAGTGGCCCTCAATTCTCTTTTGCAAAGTCTCAACTCTCACGTAAGTATATTAATCTACAACATATAGCTGGTTTTTTGTTTGTTGCATTTTCTATTATTTTCAATTGAAGTTTAGTTTGTATATTTTGAACGAAATAAGAGCATTCCGGTAAGAAATAAGAAATGATCATATTCATCCATTTGTTATGATCTATGGTTAATATTAGTTGCATTAATAAACTAATTCTTATCCATTTATAGGTGTGTGAAGGTTAATTTTGTACTTTTATTTTGATGATATCCATTTGTTCCTAAAATTATGGAACTCATATTGGTGTGTTTTGTTCTCTTTCCTAAAATAACGTATGGCCGCCTCCTTTATTGGTTCATTTATTTATTTTTATTATTTTATTAACAAAGTCAAAGTCAGTTTATATTTTAATAATATGTATCTTTTTTATTTTATCATGTTAACAAATTATTGGGAATTTTTTTTTCCAGAAAATACATGTTAATGTTTGTCAATTTTGGAATGTGCATTACATGTAACCGAAGCATTATATAATACTTCGATGTGCATTACCATGAAACTTAAAATGCATTTTGCAATATATAAAATGCATTATTACAAATTACGCAAATTGTTAATATTTTTTTTAATGCATTATATTTATATGTAAGTGCATTATCCTAAAGGTGTAAATGCATTATAGTAATTAAAAATGCATCGTGTGTAATTCATTACAAAAGTTAAACAAATGCATTATTCATATAAAAAAATTACTAATATTTTATTACTTTATTTTGTAAAGCATTAAATAATAAAAATGACGCATTGCATTGTTATGCTTTTAATATTTTGAGAAGATAATACTGTAAAAATCACTTTAATTTTCACTTATGTATTACAGATAGTATAGTAATGCATTACTGAACGGCAACGCATTATAAATATGCATTACAAATCGTGTAGTAATGCATTATAATTTGATTTCTCCAATTTTTAGTTCAAATACTTTGATTTCATTTGCATTGACTAATTTTAAAAATGTGCACTCAAATTTATTTTCGTAAGATTTGCAATTCTTATGTTTTTGGAATCTTAAATATTGGTGGTAGCATTTCAAATTCCATTATAGTCGCCAGATTTGGTGGAGTAGTGGACATGGTAAGTTTTAATTTTACAAATTTGTCCTCAAATTGAATAAAAGTCGGCACATTCAACCCAAAGTTAATCTGTGTGCAATTTTTTAGAATTAATGCTGACCGTGGATTGTGTATAAATAAAGAGATTAGAATCCTTCTTATTTCTTACACTAATAGAGCTTTTTACGTGATCTCACATCCCTATTTATATATGTATACATGAAAGCATTTTTTAAAAAGAAGTATGACTATTAAAAAAATGTGCATAAAAATAAAGAATGGATGAAAGGACAAAAAGAAAAATAAAAATAATGTAAAGGGTAAAAAATGAAAGAAAAAGTAATTATTATTGAAAAATGAATGAAAAAAAAAAAGAAAGAAATAAAATTGATTACTAAAAAAGAAAGGAAAATGAGATGGGAAAATGTACTCGAGGAGAATTGAAAACGAAACCAAAGAATTCAAAGACTCATAGCCAAACATCATGCCATCTCCACCAAATGCCTTGAACTTTGTTTCATTTTTTTAACTATTATATTAGAGGTTGCATAAATTATAGAGGTAATATGTCTTTATGTCCATAGATATAAGAGCAAAACAAATTCTATCCAAAATTTAAGAAAAGATAAATTTTGTCCATATTTTGCATAATATGTCTAAAATACCCCCACTTTACTTTTAAGTTTGTTTCTCTCTCTTCTCCCTTAAAACTTTACGACTCCCTCTCTTTTCCTCTAAATCATTATCTATTTTCTCTCATCTCTCTCTCTAAAATTCAAAATCCAGATTCCAAGAATTAAAGAGCTGCAAAAATGGTGAAATCCTGCAAAGGTCTGGCTTTGGAGCTTGTCAAATGCCTCAGCGAATCGGATTGCGTTAAGGTCTGCTTCACAACTCTTGCACACCCTCCCCCCCTCTCTCTCACCGTAAAAGCCCTAAACCCTACTGGGCATCTTTTGGTCGCGACAGAGACGACGGCGAGGCTGGAGGAGATGACGGCGAGGCTGGAGAAGACGACTGCGAGGCTGAATCGTGGGTGAAGGTGTCGCCTATTTCTCAAATTTGGAATTTTTTTTTTCCAGATCTGGGCCAAATTCGAATGTTTGTGGTGCAATCAACCACTGGGCTTTGTTCTCCTCGGTAAGACGAAGAGATGAAGGGGTAGCTCGCTTATTTTGGTGGAGAAACGAGGAAGAAACTTGCCGGAGAAGATGACACGCGAGAAGATGACACGCGTGGTAAGAATTTATCAAATTCTAACCGTCTCCGAATCGTTTGGTTAGAAAATTATTGTTTCTTACCATTCATTGTAAGATTTTTATAATTCTTACCAACTCATGTATATATGACATTGTTTTTTTATTTCTTACTATAGTACACATTTCTTACTTTAATAATTTTATTTCTTACCTTTTTTTTTGGACTGTGATAAGAAATGTATCATTTCCTACCAAGTATGAATTTTGTTAAGAAATATATCATTACCTAACTGGGATAGAGTGTAAGAAGTAATTAAATTCTTGCAACATTCACAAATTCTTGCCAAGTATGAATTTTGTTAAGGAAGGTAAGAAACTATGCAATTCTAACTGAGTAGAGTAAGAAATAATTAAATTCTTCCAACATTCACAAATTCTTGCAAGTTCTTACCATATTCACAAATTCTTGCCAAGTAAGAATTTTGTTAACGAAGGTAAGAAATTATGCAATTCTAACTGAGTAGAGAGTAAGAAATAAGTTAAATTCTTACCACATTCACAAAGTCTTGCCAAGTTCTTACGACATTTATAAATTATTGCCAATTAAGAATTTTGTGAAGGAATGTAAGAAATTCTGCAACTCTAACTGAGTTGAACATAAGAAATATACATAAAGATAGTTATAGCTTCTTACAGAAAAAAAATAAAAAAAAATAAAAAAAAAATAATAAAATAAAATTGGGAAAAAATGAAAACTGAAAAAAAGTAAAGAAGGAAAACTGAAACAAAAGGAAAAGAAAAAGAAGATAAATATAAAAAAAACGAAAATAAAAAATAAAAAAAGAAGAGAAAGAATGTGTGTCATATAAAAGAGAAGAGAGAGAAGAGAGAAGGGAAGATAGAGAAAGTGGAAAAGTAAAAGTAGGGGTATTTTGGGGAGGTTTTTGAATTGTTGGACAAAATTGTGTGTTTTTAAATGTTGGATAGATTTTGTTTTCCTTATCTCTTCATGGACTTTTCTTTTTTTGCCCCTAAATTATACTTATGAAATATATGTGAAAGTACTAATATACCCCTACTTTTTTTCATGGACCCCACTACCCCTCTAGCTTCGTCACTCATCGTATTCTTTGATAGGTTTATGTATTATAATTCTTTTTGCTCTTTGGACAAGGAACACAAAGTAGAGTACTTTTACGAAAATTGAATCAATTGATAGCCAAATTATAATACCCAACATCAAGTAAACCATATGAAAATCAAAAATTCACTTTGATAGTCTTTGTCTGATCTCATCATCTCATCGAGAAAGTAAAAGTAATAAAACTCTAATTTAAGTTAATAAACTATTAATTTAATTAATTTTGTATCAATATTATTTATTTATTTTCTGTATGATTTCTCGTTTACTTATGTCATTTTTTATAGTTTACTAATTGCGTTATTTGCGATTTGAATTAATTGAATTGAAGAAGAAACTAAAATAAGTAGACGCTAGTAAAAAAACAAAAAAAAAACAGAGCATGTTATCCTGCTCCATATACTGTATGCGTGTGGATAATATATGATTAAACTAGTTTAGTGCCCGTCGAAATTCGACGGGGCTCACTTCTCGTGAAAAATAATAATAAAATTATTTATTTTGAGAGTATAGTTTGTTAGGATCAATTCGAAAAAAATAAAATTAGACTGAATCAGAATAAATGAAGGGAAAAAAAGAAGATCAATGAGGTGTGTCATTTCTCGATTAGTTTTACTCGTTTTGAATGTCGAGTAGTCCGTTGATCATTGTAATAGAAAAGTAGATTAGATGAGGTCCTGTTTTTCGTATAGTTATACTCATTTTGAATGTTAAACCGTCAATGATACATTGTGATAAACTTTAAGGAAAGGAAACACCTCATTTTACGCTATTAATAATAACTAAAAATATTACCTCTTAATGCAATGAATTTTTAATACTATATTTTTGTTCTAAATCCTACAAAAAAAAAAAACTAACAAAATTCAATGGAAAAAATTATCTACATGGAATTTTCACATCAGCGCATTAAGTATGATTTAATTAGCTAAAATTATTAATTTAAAAGCTTGTACATTGTCGATTTAATTGAAAAAGTGTGCCTGTCGATTTAAATGATTGATTTAGGATTAATTTAATTCAATTTAAATATTAAGTCCGCCCGTTGTTTGATATAATTGACAGTAAACAGGGAAAGTCGATTAGGCTAAGGAGGATTGTCATTTCTTGAGTAGTAATATTAGTTTTGAGTGTGAAGTGTGAAATCATATGTTGTTCATTGTAATTATTGTTTGTGCTTTATTTAGATAGCATAAGAATAATGATACATGAAGATATAATCACGAAAATGCACAATATTCGATGTTGGATTATGATCCATAATCATATGATTTTTCTGTTATTATTTTTTTCATACTTATTAATCAATTAATTAAACTATTTTTTAATTGAAAAACTATTTATTTTAAAAGGAAGTTTCATAAAGTAAATTATAATGGCTTAAGAAAAATAATCGAAAATAGAGGATTTTTTTTGCAGGATTAGAATCTGTAAGCAGCCCGTTAAGCCGCCCATTGCTTGATATAATTGAAAATAGGTCAAGGATATTTTTTTAGTAGTTGTTATTTCGGTATTTGTCATTCCTTGAGTAGTAATATTCGTTTTGAGTGTGAAGTGTGAAATCATATGTTATTTATTGCAATTATTGTTTGTGTTTTATTTAGATAACATAAGAATAATGACACATGAAGACATTATCACGAAAAATGCACAATATTCCACGTTGGATTATGATTCGTATATCATATGACTTTTTGGTATTATTTTCTCTTTACTTATTAATCAATTAATTAAACTATTTTTTTAATTCAAAAACTATTTACTTTAAGAGGAAGTTTCCATGTCTAATTAGAACTTTTATTTGATTAGAACACTTCTCATAATTCAAACTACTTATTAATATATCTAAGTAATGCTCCAATGCCCACCGTGGACATGCTTAATGTGCCCACGGATGACGTGACATTGGAATATATAAGGAAATTAATAAAAACCCTACCAAAAATAATTAAACCCTACTATAAAAAACTAAACCCTAACATAAAAAACTAAACCCTAAAAGAAAAAATTGCAGACGTGTCATTGCCACATTATCGGTGGGCACATTAAGTGTGCTCACAGTGGGTAGAAGAACATTTCTATAATATATCTATATACGTCAATTATTTATAAATATATACAACAATTGTTGATATAATACTTAGTGGAAAAATATGATACATATATATATATGGTATATAAATATAGATATATATATATATAGTAATTTGGAAGAAACCTAATTAATATTAATTAATTGGATTATTGATGTTATGCATAATATATTTAGAGCATTCGTCGATGGTGAAAAAAATTGTAAAATTAAATAGGGGCGGTGATAGTGAAAAAAAGAGCTGATTTTATGGGTAAGATTTTAATTTAAAAGCTATTAATTAAAGATATATATTAATATTAAATAACTAAAGATCTAGAGATATACATACTTATTAATCATATTTAAATATTGATTAATTACCCAAAATTATGAGAATTCAATAAAATAATAAAAAAAAATCATAGTTGATCGACTTTTATTTTGCTATTATATATATATAGATATGAAGATTGCAAGGTTAAAGTCGATGCTGCGTCCACCTTAATTAAGGTTCTTCCGCCAGCAGCCGACACGTGTCCTTTTTCAATAAAAAAACTAATTTCGTCCGATTCTAATATAATCAGCGGCTCAGCCAAGCCACTACCCACTCTACCTAGCCCTTTTTCCATTATAATTCCTGCAACACATGACATATTCACATCACATTTTTTTATTTTATTTTTTTGTAACTCTATGTCTCTCTCTACTTTTACATCAAAGTTTTTTTATATACTTATAAAACTTATACTTTAACTAATTAGCTATGGGTGTCTTAATTACGTATTCTGTAATCATAGTATAGGATTAATGCATGATTGTAATTATCACTAAATGAATACATTTGTGTAAAGTCGGTAATGAAAATATTTTTAAGTCACTTAAGTTAAAATTGACATTTTATTTTTGTTTCATGGTTTAATTATTTTTCTATACTTATATTTCAAAATATTCATTAAATACTAGGGTTGAGCATAAGAAACCGAAAAATCAAACTGACTGACTATCCAGACCGAACCCGATCCAAAAATATGGGTAACCGATCCGTATGGTTCGGTTTTTATTTCTAATTTTCAAAACCCGACTCTAACGGTTCGGTTTCGGTTTCTATGCCTAAAAACCCGGCGATTAACCGAACCGGTACCAATTAAATAAATATATGATTATATATATATATATACATATTATATTATATATATATATGTGACATATCATATGAAAACTAATTATTACGTGAAAACTGCAATCCATGCATTTTATGCATAAAATGCAACATTTTATGATGGGTTGCAGTTTTCACGTAATAATTAATTTTCACTATAACGCATCCATATATATATATATATATTACTAACAAAGTTTGAGAGAAGATCACCTGATTATGAGTATTGATGGAGCCAAAAATTAATAAACAATTAAAGGTAGCTCGATTGTTAGTTTAAGTTATTGCAAAGCTTATTCTATTAGGATTATACAATTTAATATCATTATTTTTTATTTTTGTAAATTATTTATTTCGCATGTATATTCTAAGATATGAATTCTTTCGAATTTTCCTATTATGAACTATAGAAAATAGAACATTTCTTTTATTTATGGTTAACTGTTAGATAAACGGTTAATCGGTCCGATTTTTAGGTTAACCGCTTTTATGGTTTTTGGTCTTTATTTTTTAATTTATAATGGTTAACCGACCCAATAAAAAACCGCATGGTCGATTTTTTAGGTGTAAAATAGTCGGTTAACCGACCCGTGCTCACCCCTATTAAATACACACACATATAATCTTACTTATATACTAATCCTGGTAACTAAAATATTTATTATAATAATACATAAACACTCAACTCGTATCCAAGCTCAATATTAGCATGATTTTTTTTATTTTTAAAAAGCAACAATTCAAACTAAGACAATTAAATTGGAATTCAAAGTGAAAATACAAATCCAACAAGCACAAATCACGAAATATGAGATAAACAATACGGAATACGGAGTAAAGAGAAAATAAGTTCCAAGTTTCAACTATACTTCAACAATCACTTCTACCATGGGCTTGGGTACTTGCATCAATCCACCACTATTTAATTTAAATTTATAGGGAAGTTTTTCATAATTAATCATTAACTCTTTTCTGAAAGGATTAATGAAAGTAAATTAACACTATATCTATCTCCTACTAAAACTCAAGGTATAATATTAACTCCCAAAAAGCTCTACAAGTTCTTAAACCTCTTACTAGCAAGAATTACCAATATTGTGTGAATTTGAATCCAAGTGCATAATTCAAAGTCATTAAGCATTTAAACATACACCTTATATGTATTAATAATGGCCTATTAGGGGTGGGCATCAGTGCAGTTACGGTTAACCGAACTCAAAATTCCGGTTAACCGAACCAAAATATCTGAAAAAACACTAACCAAATACGGAAATCTAATTAGGTTACCTCGATAACCGAAATTTTATTCGGTTACCTCGGAAAAGGCAAAAAACACGTGTTTTGGAATGATTAAAATTAAAACGGCAACCCACGACACGTGGGTCGCCTTTTCAGCATCGAATTTAGTTCACATTTCGGCAACCCACCGATAAAACGGCGGTCGCCGTTTGCCGTGCCTCCAGTCGTTGTTTGCTCGCAAAAGTTCGGCAAGCCATGTTTCCAAAACGGCGGTCGCCTTCTCCTAGCCTATATCCACCACCCAAACGGCAATTCATGGTCTGGGTTACCGTTTGGGTTGCCTTTTTACTCCGGCTCGGTTTCTCTACTTTTTCTCCCTTGTTTCTCGACCGTCCATCTTCAATAACATGACAAGCACCAATTCTCCTCCAAAATCTACCAAAATAAAAAAAAAAAACACGACAAGAACGACCAAAGGACGAGAATACAAAAAACGAGAGAAACAACGACACAACCTAAACTATTATGACACAAACACGACTTGAAATGAAATAAAATGAACCTAAAATGAGTGTTTATCACATCTATGATGCACTAATTTTAAAATAATAAAATTTATATTATTAAACACTACTCTCATAAAAATTCGTGCACAAAATGATTCAAACTACTAAAGTGGAATGAAGAAAGTAATATAATACTCTCTCCATCCACCAAATCTGTGCCTAGAATATTGTGGCACAGATTTTAATTTTTGAAATGATTGGTGGAAAAATTGATTATTTAGGGTCCCAGCTTTTGATGACAAGGTGGTGTTTTAGTTGATAAAATGATGATTTGATTGATAAATTGATATTTTGATTGATAAAGTGATGTGAGGTCCATGTTCAAAAATAGGTAGACACATATTTCGTGGACGGATGGAGCTATAACATTACATTGTAATAATAGTAATTACTCCATCCGTCCACCAAGTCTATGCATATAATCTTTTGACACGGTTTTTAAGAAGTTGGTACACTTTCATTAACTACTTATTATTTAGTTATTCTCAATATGATGAGTAATCTATTTGATACGGTGTTTCTTTTTTTTTTTTGCCAATTTTTAGGCATGCTCATTAGTTTAACTTATAATCATTTGTCTCCAACAAAGTATAAAGTTATAAAATAATAATACTATTAAGATTAGTAGTGTGGGACGACCCTATAAAGTATATTCGACTGGTGAAATGGGACAGAAGAGTATATATGACGTATGAATTATTTGAGATTTATTAATCCAAGTGCTAGACTTAGCACTTCAGTGATATACTGAATAAATATGTGATTTATTTAATAGGAGATAGAAATTTATTAATCGTTCATTTTAGTAATTTTATAAATATAATTTTATGAATCTCATAACATTTCACAAAAGGCACAGTTAGAAGAACTTAAAGAAAATTTGAGATTATAGAACGAGGATAAGTTCTATAGCACGCTTAGAATTGTTTAAGAATGATTATTCGGAAATAAGAATTTTAGAATGAGAATAATGCCTATTGAATTACTAATTTATTTTTGCGTGGTCATCATGATTGTAATTCTTTAATTTAGAACCAAATATGACTTATGTACATCAAACAAAAAATAATACTACCTCCATCTCATTTACTTATGTACATACACTATAGATCCCAAAACCAATGCAAAATTATTAAAGTGTGAAGTGAAGGGGTGAAGTGATATAAAAAGTGTGAAGTGAAGGGGTGAAGTGATATAAAGTGTGAATAAAGTGTGAAGTGATAGAGAGAAGTGATATAAAGTTATTTCCATTTTAGGAAACGTACATAAGAAATGAGACAGACTAAAGCAGAATACGTACATAAGTATATGAGACGGAGGTAGTAACTACTTATATCATTAAAACTTCACAAATATAATTATAATCCTTAATATATATCTATATAGGGAAGAGTTCGCGTGCAAATAAATCATAGTGTGTAAAAATGATAACGATGCTTAAAGTTGTACAAAATCATACTTAAGTATGTATAAAATTATGCTTATGACATAATTATGCTTATGACTGTACAAATTGATGCTTAAACATAATCATGCTTATGGTGTCTTGTAATCATGCTTAAATCAATGACAATCATAGATATAATTAAGATCAATGGTCCAAATTCATTCGCATTTCTCACATCAGAATTTATTTATATATAAACCAAACTCTCTCTCTCTCTCTCTCTCTATATATATATATATATATATATTAGGGCTGGCAAAATTGGCCCGGCCCGACGGGCCGCCCGGGTTTAGGGCCGGGCTGGGCATCATATTTCCAGGCCCGATAGAATTTCGGGCCGGCCCAGCCCGCCCGAAAATGGCAAAAAGCCCAGGAGGCCCGGGAAAGCCCGGCCCGGCCCGGATATTTTACACTAAAAATATACAGTAGGGCGGGCTTGGGCCTTGAAAATTGAGGTCCGAAAAATTTTCGGCCCGGCCCGGCCCGAAAAATGTCAAAAGCCCGGTGGGCCCGGGCCGGGCCGGCCCGGCCCGCCATTTTGCCAGCCCTAATATATATATATATAGATGCGTTATGGTGAAAACTAATTCTTACGTGAAAACTGCAACCCATCATAAAATATTGCATTTGTTACACAAAAGTGTTGCATTTTTATACATAAAATGTTGCATTCTCATAATGATGCATTATATGCATAAAAATAATATAAAATAATATAAATAATATATTTTATTATGTAACATTTTATGCACAAAAATGCATCATTTTATACATAAAATGCATGTATTGCAGTTTTTACGTAATAATTAGTTTTCATATGATCTACTACCGAGATATATATATATACGCACATGAAAGTAGATTAAAAAAAAATACAAAAGTCAGAATACGTGATGCGTGGCATGGGCGTATTACAAGTTTCAATAAAATTATAAACTTTCAAACTCTTATTATTCGAACTATTAATTTGAGAAATTAAAAATTGGGTTAAATTGTGAATATTTTTAAAGTTATTGATTTAATTTTTATATGGGTGATGCTATATATTCGGCTATAATGTGGCTGATCATAATTAATATTAATATGTAGTACTAATAGTTTATGTATTTATGCCAAATTCTTTTAAATTCTATGAGAAAATTCAAAAAGTGGTACTCCCTCTGTCCTCGATTTACTGACTTTGTTGACTTTTTAAATGATTTTGGAGCTTCGTGATGATGAATTTTAAATTGAATTTTTTGAGATTAATTTTTTTTACACGATACTACAACACTTGTAGTACCTTGTAAAAAAAACTAAACTCTAAAAATTTGATTTTAAATCTATCATCACAAAGCTTTAAAATAATCTAAAAAGTCAACATGGTCAGTAAATCAAAGACGGAGGGAGTATAATATATGTATTTTTTAGCAAATTAACCCTTTAATTTATTGCATAATCGTGACTACTTTAAAGAATTTATTGCTTTTTTATTTAAGAAAAAAATGTAATTACTAGGGAAAAAAATATTTTTATATTCAAATTTAAAAGTAATTAATAATAATCTCTTATAAACATTTAAATATTAATTATAACTTTTAATTATAACTTTTAATTTCTTATTTTTTATATTATGCATATTAAAAAAAATATCACTGTGTGACCGACCACATTATGGCAAATATCATTATTGTTTTTAATTTTCCTTATAATAAATACTTAGTTACCCAGATTAGTATATAAGTAAGATTATATGTGTGTGTACTTAATGAATAATTTGAAATATTGTGTAGAAAAATAATTAAACCATTAAATAAAATTAAAATGTCAATTTTAAGTGATTAAACATTATTTTCAGTACCGACTTTACATGAACGTACTGTATTCATTTAGTGATAATTACAATCATGCATAATCCTATCCTATGATTAAATGAAAAACTTTAATGTGAAAAAGTAGAGAGAGACCGAGAGTTACAAATAAAAGAAGAAAAAAAAAACAAAAAAAAACATGTGATGTGATGTGATGTTGTGATGTGATGTGATGTGATGCAGGAATTATAATAGAAAAAGGGCTAGGTAGAGTGGGTAGTGCCGTAGTGGCTTGCTGAGCCGGTGATTATAGGAGTATTTGAGCATCTCCAGCCGAGAGCTCTTTCGGCACTATGATGGTCGGGAGGGGCTCTCTCCAGATTTTATCTCCAGCTGCAAATCTTTTTCTCAGGCTTTTTTTTTTATTTTTAATTTATTTATTTTTTATTTTTGATATGTTTTTTTAATTCATTTTTGTTTTATTTTTCGTTCGATTTTATTTATTTAATTAATTTTATTTTAAATTAAAAAAGCAACGATATTTTTGGATTTTTTTTATTAAATTGAAACGAAATACATTGAAACGAAATACAACAATTAAAAAAAAAAAACAATAAAACAAGCCTATTTTTCAATCATGCTCCACAACCGAGTCCTCATGAGAAAATGCTGCTCCAACTCCTCCGGTGACATTTGTGAGGTATCAGTGACGAGCAACTTGTTGTATACAGTCATGATCTTGCCCATATAGGCTTGCTTCTTCTTCTCCAAGACGTCCTCTTTCTTCTTTGCAATCGATAAGTACGTCTGATTAACTTCGGCACTTGATTGCCAAAACTCATGTTCGGCTCCCTCCGGAACGTCCTCCAAATTAATCGTCCCCTCAGCTTGTTTTGCCTTTCCCTTTATTCCTCCTTTGGGCGAGAGCTTTTTTGTTCCCGATCGGGCGGGGGCGTTTCGGAAAATAGCCATCCTCTTCAGCAGCTTATGCGTCGGGATTGTTGGAGTTGGACGACTCGTCTGTGCCATTCTGCTTTTTATTACCAACAAAAAGATCATACTTGGGCAGCTTCAGCAGCTCTTGATAGGTCTTCCCATATTGGAAAACTTGTTTCGTCTCAGCTTGATACAGCTCACATGCTTTGTTGAAGACGTCGTTTGAGTCTTCTCCGCTCTTCCACTCCCTCACAGCTTGAGCGTAGTAGCCATGGAATTTGTTGCATTTCGGCATCATCCGCTGATAATGCCCCTTCAACATCTTCTTATTTCTGGGCTTGTAGCCAATAGTATGAATCGTATCATTGTACCTAGCTACGACCTTGCCCCAGAAAATGACCTCCTTCTGTCGATTGCCAACTCCCGGATCTTTGGAAATGCTAGACCACACTTTGATGAGATAAGCCGACTCCTCCGGACTGTATGGTACGGCCTTCGTCTGCTCGGTTAGCTCTGGATTTGGGGGGGGAATGTCGATGCGCTTGCTTTCTTCTTGGCCGCTGGACGCATGTTCGAAACTGACTCGAACGAACTCGACAGATTCAGCCCTTCGAGATCTTGCGTCGTACCTTGACTTCCCCTGGACCGCGACGTTCTAAATTGATCGAAGACGGGTGGAGAGACACTTGATAACCACCGGCAGGAGGAAAGCCCATCACTCCGTGGGTAGGAGGACTCGCGTAGGCCGCGTATCCGAGGTTGGAAGGCCGCGGCGGCGACGGTGGAGAATCATCGTCGCCTTGAGAATCATCGTCGGTGGAGAATTATCGTTGGGATGCGAGGAGGAACCACCGACAGCTTGGGATCGCAACAATTCAAGAAATGACTCGTCATCCATCGTTGGATTTGGTTGAGAAAGAAGGAAATTATTTGAATTTGTAAAGAAATTGTGGGATTGTGAAGAAGTGTAGATGAATTGTGGAGGTGTGAGAAATGATTTGTGGGGGTGTGTATTTATAGGGAGGATTTGGCTTGCTAGCCGTTGGAAGAGCCGTTGCCTTGCAACGGTTGAATTTTAATTTTTTTTTGCGCAAAAATCAAATTATAAAAAAAAAAATCCCGGCTAACGTCATTATGACGTCAGCACAGGGTGGGAGGGAAGGGCGCGAGCCGGGCTCTCGATTGTGCACCGGACTCGCCAGACGACGGGCTCGCGAGCGGGCTCGAGCCCTGGGCGGCCGGTGCGCTGGAGATGCTCTTAGAATCGGACAAAATTAGTTTTTTTATTGGAAAATGACACGTGTCGGCTGCTAGCGGAAGAACCTTAATTAAGGTGGACGCAGCATCGACTTTACCGGCAGGAGTCCAAACGTCGCCTTTATCCGTACGTCCCTCAACTTTATTTAATCCACGTAAAGCACGGTCCATTCCAGCAAAGAAAAGAACACAAAGAAAAAAGGAGAAGAAGAAAGTAAAGAACACAGAGATCAATTATTCATCTGCTAGGGTTTCATCGTCTTTAAATAACATATTTCATCATATAATATTTCCAGTTACGGAAGCTGTAGTTTCTTGAATGGTGGCATCAAGCTAGCTAAGAGAGAGAAGAAGAATGGGTGTGCCGTCGTTTTTCCGGTGGCTGGTCAACAGATATCCGAAGATAGTGACTGACGCCGGCTACGGGAATGCGCCGGAGTTCGACAACTTATATCTTGACATGAACGGGATCATCCATCCTTGCTTCCACCCCGACGATAATGTCATCTCTAAACTTCATCTTCACATTTTCTATTTTATTTTATTTCTCAAGTTTCTGATTTTTTATTTTATTCTTTGATTTGGTGTTTAATTAGCCAATTCCTCCGACGACTTTCGACGAAGTTTTTGAGAGCATGCACGTATACATCGACCATCTTGTCGAAATGGTTAAACCACGTAAATTGTTGTTTATGGCTATCGGTATGAATACAGAATTTATATTTAATCATCGTGTTTTTCATTAGCGGTGTATACCCGTTTTAAGAATTTTTAACAACTTATAATAGTGGTTTCCTAGCTAGTGTTTTGTTAAAAGCGCTTTTTTTTAGTGCTCTGTTTGGAATTGAGCAAAATTTGAGATTATAATAATTAATAAATGAGGTGCATAGATCACATAATTATATAAGCTTCCACTGAATCTTGATGTTGAGTTTATTTTATAGTTTGAAAAAGTCTAGTATCTAATCAGTATGTATAACTCAGTTTAAAATCATTAAGTAATTTAATTAATGCTATATATTTCAACCGTAGATGGTGTAGCTACAAGGGCGAAGATGAATCTACTAAGAGCTGGAAGATTTCGTGCTGCAAAGAATGCTGAGATTGCTGTCTCATTTCTCCCCCATTTCTTGTACAAACCAACCTTAAATTTGCACTTGTCATTTGTTTTCTAATGCTGCACATGATGCTGCTGCAGGAGGAACTTGAAGAGCAACTGAGGAAACAGTTTGAAGATGAAGGCAAAGTCGTTCTCCCCAAAAAAGATTCAGAGCTTTCTGATGTGAATATTATTACGCCTGGTACAGAGTTCATGTACATACTCTCCAAGAATCTAAGAAGCTACATAAATCAGCGTATTAACGAGAATCCGGCTTGGGGAGACATTAAGGTTGTATCAAGAATCACATATGTAATCATAAGTTTTTAACTAAAGAAAAAAAAATGAGATGTAACATTGTGCTTCGTTGCAGGTTATCTTGTCTGATGATAAGGCTCCGGGCGAAGGGGAGCATAAGATCATGAGTTTCATCAGAGCTCAACGTTCTTCGCCTGAATATGATCCAAATACGAGCCACTGTTTATATGGAATGGTAATGTCAGAACATTATCTAAACTTTGTATCGGTGTATCCTATCTTGAATCTTGATCTGATATGTAATGGAACTATTAATTGTGATGCAGGATGCTGATCTGATCATGCTAGCATTAGCAATACACGAAGTACACTTCTCGATTCTTAGAGAGGTTGATTGATTTCTATGCCTGGTTTTTGTTAGTCAACCGAAAATATTTGAATTCTTTCACTTTTTCTATTTCAACTATTAATCATTTGCTGTTAACAGGACGTGCTGCCTACATACTGTCAAAACATCGGAACAAATACTAGTTCTGTTAGTTCGAGAGGACTGTTTAAGGAGGTATATTAAAGAATAATTAAGAATATGAACTGCATATTTTACTAGCTGGTTTGTGTTAATTTATTATTTATTGTCTTTTCTGTTCTTAAATAGCACTTACAGCAGCCTTCGAGTGGGAAATCCGTCATTGATACAGCTAAAGATCATTTTCATGTTAGTAAACGAATGGCGTATCAGGTATCCATCATCCAGTAACTTACCCTAAAATAGTCTGATTTCTTAATTAGTGCAAGAGCTTAGAAGGTGAAAATTTTGACACCTTTTTTCAATTGTGTTGCAGTTTCTGAATGTGTCTGTTTTGAGAGAATACATTGCTCTCGATATGGAAATTCCCAGTTTCGACTATGATCTTGAAAGAATTATAGATGATTTCATATTCATCTGCTTCTTTGCTGGAAATGATTTTCTTCCTTGCTTGCCAAGCCTTGAAGTCCATGAGGTTCTCTAGCTATCTACATTACTAGTGAATTATCCTTCTCATTGCAAAAATCTTCTCATCACATCTCAATTATAGGGCTGTATTGATCTTTTGATGGATGTATATAAGAAAGAATTCCAAAATGTTGGAGGCTACTTGGTGAACATGGAGAAGGTAAATAATTACTAGTATAAGCTTTGATAAAAAAGAATGTTCTTTTTGGCTTTTATTCATGGTGGGAGTCGAAGCAGGTGGATGATGAAAAAGGCGGTTATATCAAGTTGAGCCGAGTGGAGAGATTTATACTCGCTGTTGGTGCATACGAGGAGAGGATTTTCAGCAAAAGAACTCAGATCAGAGACATAACACTGAGTCGAATCGAAAAGAACAATCTAGAAGAAGGAGCTTCGTCAGAGTCACAGATAGTAGGCATGCACAGCATAGATGTATACTCTCCTGAGTGTTTTTGTGCTTCATATTATGCTGTCTTAAGTTATATATCTGTTGCTGCGGAAATCAAAGATATCTGCTCCTGCTGCAAACTTTGTTGTTCTCTATATTCATCTTGTTGGTGTGTTATATTACATCTCATTTACTATATAAGGTTGTGGAAAATACAAAAGAGTTGAAGCAGAAACTGAAAGAGAAATTGAGGAATAGATCAGATCTAACGAAACATGGCCGTTTTGTTAAAGATAAGGTCTGCAACTAGTAACTATATTCCTTATTTCTTTCTTGAAAATGTTATAGAGGTTTGATCATCTTTGAAAATCTCATGTAGGTTAAATTAGGCACCCCGGGTTGGAGAGAGCGCTATTACAAAGAAAAATTTCGTGCTGAAACCACGACAGAATCTGTGGTATGTTCAAATGCTGAAAAATTCATCTATTAATTTCCTTGAGATATAAGTAAAGTTCTTCGATCTTGATTATGAAGAGGATCTATAAATGAGGTATTTTTGATCAATAAAATGTTGATTTTCGTCGCACTTTTAGGTTGGAAAGTACGTAGAAGGGCTTTGTTGGGTGCTACAATGCTATTTTTCAGAAGTTCCATCTTGGAGTTGGTCTGTCTATCTTCTTCAACTTGGTTAAAATTCGTCGTTTAGATCCAAGTTGTTCGTGTTTGGATTTGTTTGCTTCGGTTTGTAGGTTTTATCCGTATTGCTATGGTCCCTTTGCCTCTGACATAAGAGGAATCTCTCAGCTGGAAGTGAGGTTTCAGAAAGGTTTACCCTTCAAGCCTTTTGAACAGCTCTTGGCAGTTCTTCCTCCGAGGAGGTAAATCCATCTCGTTTCGTTTATGTTAAAATTAAACCAAATGAGCTAATTAAACTACTAATAATTTTGGAATATTATGATGCAGTTATCAGGCATTACCTCTAGCTTATAGGAGACTTATGGTTGAGGAAGATTCCAAGATAATCGACTTCTATCCCACAGGTAAGTCGGTGCATTCTTGAAGCAACTGATTATGTGTGTGTTTCGGAATTGAAATTACTGCTTCATATACAGAGTTTGAGGTGGACGTCGATGGCAAGAAACTTCTGTGTCAGGTTCAATTTTTTTTGCATTTTGTAACTTATCATATTTACTTTCTTGCTGATGTGGAGTCTTGAATCTTGAGTAGGGTATATGCAAGCTGCCGTTTATAGACGGAGATCGTCTCCTTATGGAGACGAGGAAAGTTGAAAATCAACTGAAGATGAAATGCTTTGTAAAATATTTTCAATATTGGTAACTTCTGGCTCTACAAGATTCAGTAATTGAATAAAACTTCTGTACTAATTATATAGAATGAAGACGAGATCAGGAATGAACCAACTCCTCATCAACTGTTCCTAACGCGTTCGAGCAAATTTAGGAAACAGTTACTATCATGCAGAGAGACAAAGAACTCGGAGTCGATCAAAGGAGCAATTGCAATTGAGAGTGAAATGTAGTACTGTTTCTGTTTGCTGCTACTGCTCTATCTGCTTTAATATTTGGTTTTATCTAATGATGGTATCGATTTCAGACAAGGACTTAAAGGTACGATACATCTGATGTGTGAGGATCTGACTGGAACTGATGATGACAATTCCACAGATAATATGTAAGCCATCAAATAAGACGCATTGCAAAGTATACATTCTCATTTCTCACTCATAATCTCTGCTTTCCTTCTTGATCAGGTGCATGTACTATGAGATCCCTCAATGTTTCCGGAATATTCCTCGACTTCTTGAAGGCATTAATTTCCCCGAGAAGGTAAGCAAGCATAAACTCAGATTGTAATAACAGCAGGATTTTCTTTTATGAATTGATCATGATCCTGTGCAGACTATAAAGAGAGATGACTTGGAGGAAACCGTGCTTTGGCACGAGCGCCACAAAAAAGGAGCTCTGCGAAACAATTATTCGTGCGTTACTTCAAAAACTACTTTGAAATCCATATTTGCATAATGATACACCTTTTAAACCGACTGTTAAATAATATTCAGACACAGGTCTTACCAAAAACCAGACACTGTACTAAAAGGCATAGGCAATGGTAAAGGATTCAGTTCGGGTCGAGGAAAAGCATCCCTATCTCAAGAGAATCAAAATGACAAAGGTGATGGTCTGTTCAAGCCTTCTTATAGGAGGCATGATTATGGAGGCAATGAAGGTTTTCAATCATCGGGATCAAATCATCGTGGAAAATCAACCTATACACCTTATGACAGCAATTTCTGGCCACCTCGCAGTGGTGAATCTGAAGACTGGAGGGTAAATAAGTCTTTTGCGCCAAATGTAGGTCGTGGCGAAGGTCGAGGTTGAGGATGGTATGTGAAAAAATCTTGAACCTTTACTAATATCAATGGAGAAGAGGACAATACTTAGTTTTTGCTGTGGTGTGATTTTACTAGCACTGTTGTTTTTTTTGGGATCAAGAAACTAAGGGTACATGAAATATTTGTAGTTTTTGTGAAAAAATGTAGTACTTTTTTTCTGAGATTTACTGCTTTCAGTTTGAGAGACTAGTACTCAGTTATGCTGATGAAGGTGTACCATAATATTTTGGGATCAAGAATGAATTATGTAGTTTTTGTGCATAAACTCTTAGAACTACACAGATATTTAGATTATTTCATTTATTACTCATATTTGTACTCAAAACTAGTTACCGATTTCTGCACATTAAAAAATTTATAGGCATACTGTAACACTGATGTGGTACAATCCTCTGTAACTTACAATACAATTTAATCATGTATTTTCTTAATTATTGATGCTAAACCTCATCTGGATATGAGAACTGGCTTTGAAACCACAATACTAAATTCTACACCAGATGAAATAAAACAATTTAATAGTAATTATTACTGCTACACATTACACTATCTAATAATTTCCCAAAGCATGATGATGATTCATGAGCAAGATTGCTGCCTGAACCCAAATCTCTCATTCCTCAGATCATACTCAACATGAAAGTTCTGCATCATGAAATTCCCCAGAATCACCGCGGGCCCACTCACGAGCTCCGGCCCCAGCAGCGTGCCATCTGTCACTGCAGTAAAACACAAGACCTGACTCTTCTCACCATCCACAACAAAGAAATAATTCTCAAAAGGCAGCACCATTTTTGCCCCACCCTTAAAATGCAGCTCCATTTCTGGGATCCTTACATCCTTGTACCCTGTAATATCAAAGCAGGGCCTCAGCCCCGTCACACCCTCCACCTCTGTGGCCCTCTTGTACTCCTTCACCTCCTTCGAGAACGCACCGGACACAGCCTCAAACACCGCCTTATTCATGTAAACGAACGTCGATCCTGAGTCGACTATGGTCCCACCATTGCCATCTGAATCTGGGATCAGTTCTTGATGACGAACTTCAACTTTCTTCCCTCCGATAACAATCTTCTTCAAACCGACGTAGTAGTAGTCTGTTAAAGTGCTGTCTCCATCCCTAACTGGATTCTTCAGCAACGGAGTGTAGCTAAGTTGAGCGGATTTTTTACCAGAATCTGAATCAGAATCCATCATGAGGAAGCTGCTCTTTGGAGTGTTGTCGAATTTGTGAGAAACATGGCAGTATGAGAATTTCTTGAGGCCTAATTGACTTGGCAGTGAAGAAACTCCTCTCCCGAATCCAGCCACACCTGCAGGTTGATTCGAGGAGAAAAGAGAGCACCCCACGAGAAAATCATCGATTTTCTTGTGGGGAAAGGTGAGAGTCTCAACCATGGCTACACCTCCGGTTGAGCCTAAGCCGTAGAGAATGATGTACGGAGGGCAGATTTGAGTGCAGTTTGCTTTGGAGATTTGGCAATCTTGACAGCTGGACATGGGATCGAATGGTTTGTGAACCCAGCCACATTTAGGGTTCATACAACCGACAACCTTCGACGAGGAGGATTGCTTGGGTAAGAAGGAAGAGATGGATGTCTTAGAGAGAGAGCAGTTTCTGCAGATGTATCTTTTGGTGCAAGGGAACCAAGAGAAGCTGCTGCCTGTGTCGATGACCATAGGTATGGACTGAGGTGGGGTGCCGAAGCTGAGGGAGACTGTGTAAGCTCCATTGTAGGGGAACAGAGGTGTGGTGGAGGGAGATGAGTTCTTGGGATTCTTGAGGTGGTGGGCCCGGGCTACGGCGGCGGAAGCTAGCTCCGCGAGCCTCTGCAGCGGAGGTGAATGTGGGGTGGTGGTGAAGAGAGATATGGGAATGGGAGCTGCTGAGATTGAGGGTGAGAGAGAGAGGAAGAGAGAAATGAACACAATGCAAAGCATTGTTTTTGAGGCGGTATTCATGTCTGATTTAATGAAGAAATGTGGAGGAAGATATAGTTGTTGAGGTGGTGATTAAGGTAATAGTGCTTGTATATGTGTTGACCATAAGAATCAACAACTGTCAGTGAGCATGTGATAGATTAAGCATCAATGGAGAGGCAAAGTGTGAGGAGAAAAGTGTGATGACAGAAATGAGTGGGGCCTCTTAGTTCAAGTTGTGATTAGCAATGAATGAGAAGGTGGTTGACAGTAGCCGTTAGTCCTCAATTTCCCCATCCACTGCATCTAATGCTTTTTACTGCTTACTTCCAAAAGCCTCCAATAATGTTTCAACTCTCACTTCAACAAATTCCCCAAAACAGAAAAATCAAAGAAAAACCTTCAAGAATCTCTTTTTTCCCCATCTATCATCTCTTCTTACATATGCAGGCAGCAAAGATTGTAAGAAAACTGCTAAGAAAAGAGGCATTGCTGGTTTTCCTACCAAAAGTGGAAGACAAAAGAGGTCCAAGTAAGAAGCAATAACACATCCAAACAACTACATGTCTGCCTACCTAAGTCCCCACAACGAGCAACATGAAACTAAAAAGGCACCAAACCACATGGCCACAGCACCAAAACATGTGAATCATCGTTTTCGTTTTCATGACAAGGAAGGCTAAGATAACAACATACCACCAAAAGACTATACTAGAAACAACCATTTTTGCATCCACTAGTAATGACGCACATCATCCAGATATACAATTGTATTATTGCGCATAAATATAACATATAAAGAAGATATAATAGGCATAACAAGTTTTGCATAGTAACACTCTTTTTATATTAGCATTGATTAGCCAACTTCAAATATGAATCATGACAACGAGAAATGTTACAGTTGAACACCACATTTCTATTCGAGGCAAGTACATTGTAGCGAAAGTAGAAAAGAGTAACATTCCCAATTCTTACTTCTGGTTTTGATTTTACAATGATGAGCTGCCTTATCTGATACCTCATTGTGCCTTTTTCGCTCTCTTCCTAGCCAGAAATCGTTCCTTTGCCGCAGCTATAGCATCCTCATTTCTTTTGTGACGGTCCTTTGCAGCTGCCACTGCATCCTCACTTGCTTTCTGATTGTCAGGTCTCGGTTCCTCACTTCTTTCTTGACTGTCAGGTTTCTGTAGGTTTCGAGGTTCCTCACTTCTTTCTCGACTGTCAGGTTTCGGTAGGTTTCGAGCTGATTGTTCATCCGTGACCCGATCTTGAACAGGAGAATCAGAAACAGGCTTTTGCTTTGGAGAATCGTTCTCAGAAATCTCGTCCGGAGGCCTCTTTGCCATCCTTGGTGAATCCGAACCAGTACCAGTCGTAGAAGGAGAGACCTGACGCAGCACTTCATCAGGTTGCCTTTTGGATTTCCCCTCGTCAGCACCTCCGGCACCAAATGCTACGTTTTTGGCAAGGTTGAAGTAAAAGTCACTGATATCTGTCTTCTTGGTAACCTATCAAAACAAAGAACAAAACTACGATCAAAACGCAAGTAAAAACGGAATATACTTATAGAATGTAATACCACCTTATGAAGGAGCCAAAAAACAAGAGCAAAACAATTCAGAAATTTAGTTAATGGCAGTATACTACACGGTCCGTGCCGTCAGATGCATGAAAGTGCAGCATGCACCTAAACTTCACGAGTTAAAACTATATCTTATACTACCTCCGTCCTTTTCAAGTTGTTACACTTTTTTCAGCAATTTTTTCAAGCGTTTTCGAGCGTCTTGATGATGAGTTTTAAAATAATTTTTTTAAGACGCATCATCAAGACGTTCGAAAACGCTTGAAAAAATTGCTAAAAAAAGTGTAACAACTTGAAAAGAACACAGGTATTACTTAGCAGACCCACTATGTGTATGAGATTATGGTGCCAACCCAGAAAAATTAATTTCTATATCATTAGTATCCTCTTGTATGCTCCAGTATGAACTTGTAGCTGTGCTTAAGTAAATTACTGGCAAGATTCAAGAAGCATACTTCGCTTGTATAAGCTAGAGTTACAATAGTTACACAAATTATAACAAACAGTATTAACAGGTAGAAGAAGTGAGTCCAACTTACATCATCTTTCTGCTCACGCAATTCACGTATCCGTTCTTCTTCTATCCATTTGGCTTGCTCTGCCAGTTTCTTCTTGTAAGCACTAGTAACAAACTTGTCTTTATCTGCATAGAGATGTTCGTCTACGCTTCTCTCTTTGGCAAGTTTTCTCTCATATGTTATCTCATGCTCTCTTTCTCGTACTTTTGCCTTGTTTATCAGTGCAGGAATATATTTTGGCTGCAAATGAAAATACATAATTAATCATCATTTAAACTTGAAACCGAACATGTAGCAAGCACCTCTATTGATCAATTTTTTGTAAAGAGCATATAGATCAGATATATAGGCAAAACCATTTATTGCCAAAGACGAAGTTCACAAGTATCAAAAATCACCTAAACACATTCCCAGAGGACAGTTCAATATGAATTTGCTATTTTTTTAAATGAGGAAAGCAACAAATTCCAACAATACCTTTCTATCTTTTCTCTCTTGCTCCTTAGGAAGAATTTGTTTCTCCTTCATTTTATCATAAACTCCATCGTAGTCAAAGGCTGAAGGGTCTTCTTCTAGAGTCTTCTTATGCAGCTCCTCAACCTAAAATTAGAAAGAAAGAAGAAAAATAGAGTCAAATAAATCCGCCGAATCCAAAAATACAATGAAAAGGAATCATAACATTGGTGTGCAGACAAACTAAAATATACAATGGAAGAAGACTCACATCTCCGTGAGTTTTGTTTTTGTAAGCTTGGCGCAGAATGTCCCTCTCAACATTATCATCATCATCGTCATCATCACCAAACCCAAGCACTTTCGGAAGTGGGGGTCTTGCTGCCTGTTTCTGCTCTGGTTTTTTTCCTCTAAGTTGCAATCCGTACTTCGACATTTTCTGTTTTTGTATTCAAACTGCTCTTCCAATTGTCAAGCCTCAAGCCTGAAACAAATCAGAAGATGAAACTTTAGTTAACATACTAACACTCATAGCACTAACAAACCAAGAAGAAAAATATTTCACATGATTATACGAGAGCCCTGAATCATCAATCACTTGCCGATTCCCATGTTTACATTTCTCATCTTTCAATTGAAAAAATCTTTTCCCAGATGAATAAGATAAGAACAGATATGATAAAGCCAAAATCTCGAAACCTAAACTAGTATCTGAAAACCCTACTTCAGAATTTACATTTCAGATTAAGGCGCCTAATCTAAAAAACAAAATCAAGAAGTTAAACAACCTAAAAACGCAGCATTCATAGTAATATAGGGGCTCAAAATCACAAACAGCATACTTAGAGCGGAATAACATGAACCAAAATCAAAATGTAACTCGAAACAGCATATAGAATGCGATAACTCAGCTGTAAATAAATAATTGATCTTACCGTTCAATTCTCCCAAAGGGTAATCGCAACTTCGAGTGGAATCGCGGAGAAGATCAGAAGAGGGAGGAGGGAAAGGGTAGGTTGTCGAGTGGAATCCCAGAGAAATTACAGAAAAAGGGAAGATTTTTTTTTTTTTTTGAGATTAAAAAAAAAGAAAAGAAAAAGGGGAGATAAAAGTAACAAAACAATTACTCCTAAGCTAATATAGGCATGTTACTCCCTCTGTTTTCTTTTTAAGTGGACTATTTATATATTTTATACCTTATATATTGAATATAAGTAGATCATTTCAGAAAAAACGGAGAGAGTATTATATTATAGAATTGTCAAAATAAACAATGTTTTTCAGATTCAATTGTTAATAAATGAATTTATTATTAATAGTCAGCATTTATGCATTAGTTTATAAAACATTAAATAATCTAATCGTGTTAAATAAAAAATATAGATACCTATAAAAAAATAATTAAAGATATAGGTTAGAATTTCCACATATTCAAAAAAAAATTACAATTTCCATATATCAGACGAACTATGTTATTGACCGCAAAAAATAATTACAGACAAAGCAATTTGTGGCAGTTTCCTTTCTCGAATCGGAAGCACTCTCAGTCTTTTTCGTCATCTTCAATCGGCCTGTAATTCAGGTAAGTGATTCCTTCACCGCCCTTAAAAAAAAACAAAAATCCTTTTACATTATTGCTTTGTTGAGAAATTGGTTTCTTCAGTTAGAATATGGTCTTTAAATAAATTGTTCTTGTGTTAATCTCTTGCTTGAATAGTTGTTATTTACTTGTTACCTTTTGGTTCGCGGTTTGAATTGAATAAGTTGTATTTGCAATTGCGTATTGATGAGTTAGATTTTTCACGAACGTTGGGAGGGATATTCTGTTCATCGATTTAGGAATTTAAGGGAAAGTAATGCATCTTCAATTTACTAGGGTTTTTCCTCTATGAATGAATTTATGGTTTCTCTACCATTGTGGAGACTCTGGCGCAATTTGACTGGATTACGAATTCACCGATTCGATATGAATGCTGAATTGAAAAGTGAATGTGTTCCTTAGGTCGTATCAAAGAAACTAAAATCTCAAGACTTGAGTATCATGACTGATATAGAAGCTAGCTACCGTAATTCACCCAGAATAATGCTGACAGATCATAGTCATTTCATCCTTTTTAGCTTTGGATAATGAAATTAGGTCGAGTAATCTAGATAGCCGAAGTTAGGACTCTGATTGTCTTAGGTAGTTGTTAGTGCTTGAGCCTTGAGCTCTATTTAGCTTGGTGCATTGTCATCCTCTTTGCTCTCTCTGTGGTTCTGGGCTAAGTGGAGCATAATAATTGTGCTAGCTAGTTGTCCAAATTTGCTTCCAAAAATCGATCTACGTAATACACAAGGTTAATGTGATAAGCCAAAGTTGGTCGGCTTTTGAACTTCAAGAATCACATTCTGAATATGAATCTGTAAAAGGTCGACCAAATTATATAACCTGTCAGCACTGTACTAATCGTTTGAGCTTCTACCGTGAATATGTCTAGCCTCAGTGGAAAAGAAGGCTTGCTTCAGTTCTAAACATCAAGTACTGTTCATTTTGTTGATTCTTGAGTGTTCGCTACCGGCATCTAAAATCTGTGTTATGTTTTAAGTGGCACGAATATGTCCAAGATCTGTGTGGTTTCTTCTTTCCCTTTGTGTTCTGATGCTAGTTTGTTAAGTCATTTAGGTTCATCAATGGGAAATAAACCTGCCACGCCAGAGAAGAAGGAAGAGCTGTGGCTGAAAATCGTGCCTCCTCTTGATCGTGCTTATACTCGTTGGCTTTCTCGGGATCTTGAGAGGATTTATGGCTTCACTCCATGCAATCCACGTGCCATCAAGCCTCCGGACCACTATATTGAGTACATGCGTATGAATGGCTGGCTGGACTTGGATCTGAATGATCCTGATCTTGCACAATTCTTCAAGTGAACGATGTTTATTAGGCCGAATCCTCTCCATAATCTCGGAAGATGAATTCGTATGATTTAAGGTTGTCAGAATGGACATGGATCCATGAGACTGTCAACTCTGTAAGTATACCATCTTCTTGATTTAGCTGTGCTTCATGTTTACTTTTTGCTGATGAAAAAAGGGAATGGAGTTGATCATGCACTGATTTTGATGTATGAAACACATGAGCTCAAATTTATGTATTTCAATCAAACAAAAATTATCCAACTGTATCTGATTTTTATTTTTTCTTGGTATTAATTGGATAGAGTGATTGAGTGGAAGATGTGTATATCTCACCTAGAGAGTTGAGATATGGTTTATTATTCCGTCCTTTTCTTCTTAATACATTAAAATATACATAGGATAATCTTAATTATTTTAATTATATCCAATTTTAAATCATCAAATTAAAGTCCCACTGGGTCAACAGTTATAGAGATGTGTCATCGGGCCGTCTTGTAGGCCCAGCCCATCTATTCTGCAAGTCATCGCTAAACAAATCCAAAAGGACGGTGTTTTGCCGCGTGAATGCAAGCGCGGTGGGCCGCGTGGCGAGCGTCAGTTGAAAGGGGACAATACGCGCCAAAAAACCGGCTGCTCTAACGTTGCAATTTGAGGCGCGAATCGCCGATCCAAGCTCTGCTTGAAAATTAAGGTTCATCTTAAAATAATTACCAATTAGTTATGGCTTTTGGGTACACTTTAGATTTAATTAATAGAAGTTGTGACACAAAAAAAGAGAGAAGAAGAATGAAATAAACTAGGGATTTTCATTACAATGATAGTATAAGGCAAACGTGCACATACCACCAGTATTTACCTTGATATGTACCACCGGTATTTACCTTGATGCGACGAATCTAGTACATTTTATTTTCTCTTTTTAGATTTATGATAGGACCCACTTTATGCACAGTGGGATCTCTACCCATAAGTTTTTTTTTTTTTTTTTTTTTGGGTATCGAATTTGCAATTTCATTGTACCTGCATCCCAAGGCAAAAACACGTTTGTTTTATTTGTACTTTAATTGCTGGCGTAGCAATTAATTTGATTTTATGAGTTCGAAATGAAATAAGCATGTAGATCTGATTCTTTAAAAATAAAAATAAAGAAGTTAAGCACAAACTCTATTAAAGAAAGAAAAGATAAAACAATCGTATTATAATCATAAAACTCGATCGGACTGTGTTTCAATTAAAGTCACTAAATCTAGATTCGATCCATTGACTAATGAGATCTATAGATTTTAGACACTAAAGTATTTACAAAATATACTTAGAAGCTTCTGAATTTTGATCAAAATATGTATAATTATGATGATGAGTAAGATCGTGAGTCGTGAACTCGGACTTGACTCGTTACATCTAAATCCCACTTAGTACTGTATCTTTTCCCTCCTTTAGTTTCCCTTTCCTTTCCCTCTTTCTTCCTGCATCCTGCTCTCTGCAATTTCTCCCCCAATTTCTACTTCACCCTCTTCCCTCTCACTTTCCCTTCTTTCTCTCTCTCTCCTAAACCCAGCAAAGAAACCCCAAAGATCGAGTCTTGGGATTCGCAGTTGCAAAATCAAGGTACTCTTTCTGTTCCCTCCCTCTTCGTCTTCTGCTTTAAGAGTTATTAATCATGCCGCTGCCGCTGACTTGTTGAAATCAGCTGCCTTCAACATCCATGAAGCCACCGTTGGGTGGAGGGGGCGTTGACTACCACAACTTCACCGCTGCCGATTCTCATCGCTGTAAGCCCAATCCAGAACTCGACGAAGCCGTCGCCGTTAAGACGCCGCCGCCTGTGAGCTTTTAGTTCTTCTGAGTTGAATTCTTCATCTTATCGTGGCTTTCTTTATAGACTACCGTTTTTTTTTAACGACTTATCTTACTGTTTCTGCGTTGAATTATATCAATTTTCGTACAAGCTCTTGACTCTTGCTGTTTGGTTTGGTTTCAAAATTGGAGCTTGAGTGCGATCTTGATATATTGTAGGTAAATGTTAATAGATTTCCACAGATTGCTCTGAGTTAAGACTCAGTTGATTAGTTTGGTTTGACTGGATAGAGATGATTGTAGAGCTCTTGATTGGTGTCATTTGGTTCGGTTTAAGATCGAAATTGGAGCTTGCTTTTCGATCTTTAACTGAAGAGTGGGTTAATGTTTATAGTTTTACACACATTGGTCTGAGTTATGCTATTTTCATTCATTCTCTAGACCCTAGTTGTGTCAATGGGTTAATGTTTCCTATTTCCCCCATAATTGCATTGGTGATATGTTGTCGATGGATCCAAGTTTTTCTGTGATTGTCTGCTGTATATAATTTCAGCTAATTATTTGATTTCAGAAGGCTATAAAAAGGAAGGGTGGAATGGCTAACTATGAAACTATGTGTGAGTTAAATGTGAGTCCCAGCTCCAGTCTTTTCATGGAAGGCCCTCATCGAACTCCGGTTTCAGTAAAATCTGAGAAACCCCAGAAGGTTCCTAGGTCAACCAAGGCACACAGAGTTAGCC
The DNA here is from genome assembly GCA_001642375.2 of Mentha longifolia. Lineage (NCBI taxonomy): Eukaryota > Viridiplantae > Streptophyta > Magnoliopsida > Lamiales > Lamiaceae > Mentha > Mentha longifolia. Next base: position 13,015,730 of record CM038115.1, on the reverse strand, counting down.
TCATGACAATTATTGGTGAAAATCTTTAGTTTCTTCGGCTATCTCTCCCCCTTTCCCGAGTATTGATGTTCAAAATATGAAAAATTGACAAATATCCAATTTGCAGGTTCTCCATCCAGCAATAATCTCACTCCGGTTGGTCCCTGTCGATATGATAGCTCCTTAGGTATAAAATATTACCTCTAGCATTTTATATTTTATCTATCTATCTATCTGCAAATGGCGATAGATTGTCATAGATTTTACCATTTAATTGGTTCGTCCAGGCATAGACTCATTCAACATCAGTTTTCCCCTTTCAGGTCTCCTAACAAAGAAGTTCATTAATCTGATAAAACACTCAGAAGGCGGTATATTAGAGTTAAATAGAGCAGCAGAGACATTAGAGGTGATTGTTTCTTCCTATTTATGCTTTATTTTTTGTTTACTGTTTCTTGGAATCTCATAGCTCCCTCCACTAGCAGGTCCAGAAGAGGCGTATATACGATATAACTAACGTCCTTGAAGGAGTTGGTCTTATCGAAAAGACTCTCAAAAACAGAATCCAGTGGAAGTAAGAGCGGCGCCTCTCTAATTAGATTTGATTGTGATTGCTTCTTGTTTAGATCTAACTTTCATTTGAGAAGCAATTCTTTACTAAAGGGCAATATTGTCAACTAGGGGGACAGATGTTCGGAGACCAGGGGAACTAGATGAGACCCATTCAGATATACAGGTACGAATAAAAAATGAAATTGTTTACATTAGAATATGAAAGAAATGAAGTTAGCAGACGAAATATCAAATTTGCACTGGAATTCCTATAGTTATCTGCAATTTGAAAGGGGCTAGATAACTTCTCATCAATTCTTTGATCCTTTGCAGGTAGATATAGAAAACTTGAACGTGGAGGAGGGCAGATTAGACGAGCGCATAAGGTCACTTCCAATTCTTCAACTATTCCATAATTACGACACTTCTCGTCAAGCATGCCTCACTTCTGATATGTTTCTTGTTTCAGAGAAATGCAGGAAAAGTTAAGAGGTCTAAGCGAAGACGAAGACAGTCAAAGGTGACGCTCTATCTTTCCTCGTTAATGTACTAAATTATCAACGTTATTTGTTCCGTCGCTCAATCTATATAGGTCATATCTTTTCCAGGTGGCTTTTTGTTACCGAAGAAGATGTCAAAAACCTACCATGCTTCGAGGTCTAGATACATCTTTTCTATTGAAATTATTTTATGCACATCTATATTGATTACGGATACTCAAACGAGATTTTGTTCCCTTGTCCAGAATGAAACTCTGATAGCAATCAAAGCTCCACACGGCACAACTCTCGAAGTTCCTGAACCGGATGAGGTAAAAACCTTATAGTTTTTGACCTAAAATTAGTTATTGGTATAATAGCGCATTTAATTCCGGTTGATTCTCTCTCGACAGGCTGGAGAATTTCCGCAGAGAAGATACAAAATAGTTCTTCGAAGCACCATGGGGCCAATAGATGTTTACCTCGTAAGGTACGTAAGTTGCTTTCAACAAAGAAGAAGTTTTGACTGACATATGAGGAAAAGTTTATTCTAAGGTTGCATTACTCTAATACTCTTCTTGTCAAATTTAGTCAATTTGAGGAGATAAATGCATACGAAACACAACAAAGCATCCTTGAAAAATCTAGTGCGGACGAAAATGCTGCTGCACCAGCACCAGCACCAATGGAGGAGATCACACGAAATGAAATGAGCTCATCCCATGATTTCATGAGTGGAATCATGAGGATCGTACCAGAGATCGACGTGAGTCATCAATTAAATTAACGTTGTACATTTTCCATTGCTAAACTTCTCCCTTCAAAATTTGCAGAGCGATGCTGATTATTGGCTACTGTCGGAGGCGAACACGAGCATCACTGACCTGTGGAGGACAGAGTTCACAGTTATGTAGTGATATTGACTTCCTCTCTCGCTAGATCTGTATTTCTTGAACTCATGTATCAAAGCAAGTGCAAATTTGAGCCTTCTACCTTTCTTAAGAGGAGAGATTCTCAAATTTTTCAATCATAAGCTCACACAATCAACCAAATTGAATAACATTAACCAAAGTAGAGTATACAACATAATCAGTAACATCTATCTCTCTATTCTAATTACTTTTATACATCAATACATGCTGTTTATTTGCAACAAAATTGTGATCTACAGTCACTTCTTCTCCTGATCAACCTTCTTCCCAATCCAAGTAGCAACGATGGGCGTAAGAGCTACCGTAGGCGGAAATCTGATAGGCGAAGCCGCCTTGTGCGCAGCATAAGCCAGTGCGAAGGTCCCGACTTTCTCCCCGGTTTCGTTAGTCGAGATTCCGACCTAAAACATGAAGGGGGAAAAATAATCACAAACTGTAGCTAATATGAGATTATAGAAGAAGTTGTACCTTCTGCAGCAAAGATGGTACATCTACGCCGGCATTGATCAAAGCATAACATAGCCCAAATGAGATCAACGAAAGAGTAATTGAAGTTGCCAAATATGCTCCTCCGTATTTTGTCAAGAGCTCTTTAGCTTGATCTCCCTTGGATTTGTTGTTACTCTCTTCCCCTCCTTCGCTCCCTTCTTTTGAGGAAAATATCTGCATTTTGATTGAATTTCTAGAGATTAGTAAATCAAGAACCTAATAAATAATAATGTTTGTGATTCTGGGTTATCATGATCATGGAAAACCCATAATTTTCTACCCTTTGATTTCAAAAAACCTTATCAAGAACCTCTAAATTCAAGACTTCAAAGGTCTAATTACAAAAAAGAAAAAGAAAAGAAAAGGGGAAAAAGGGCACCTTCCACAAACCAGCTTCGAGCCCATATTTCTTGGTGACTTCATCGGCAGAAGAAGAAGAAGGAGTCTTGATTTCCTCAATTTTCTCCTTCACCGCTCTAACCCTAAATCTGCTGCTAACAGACTTGATAGGAATTGAAGGAGACGATAGAGCTCTGTAGCTGAAGCTCTGAACGGGAATTTGCAGAAGCGCGGCCATTGCTTTAGCAGCAGCCAAAAAGCAACTGTTTATCTCAACCTTTTCTACCTTTTCTAGTGGTGACAAATCAATTGAAAAATCAAGATCTCTAGCGTGACAAGTTTCGCAATTTTCGACCCCAATTTTCTTTTTTTCTTTTTTGGGTTTCTGAATTTATGTTGGGCCCATAACACGTTCTTCTGGCCCAATTCCAGTATTGCCGCAAAACTTGGCCCCCAAGTGAAAATAATTGTAATTCATAAAATAAACAAATACTAATTGTTTGGTAATCAATGTTGTCCATATCTTTTGAATTAAAAATAAATAAATAATTAAAATCACAATACATAATGATAACTGAGTAAAAAAAGAAAGAAAAAAAAAAAACCTGAGACACAAGTTAGGGATTCTATCATCATAAATAAATATAATTAAACAGATATAAAACTCGAAAGAGTATACTCTATATTTCATAATTAGTAGATAACTACATACAAACATCTTCAATTAATCATACACTATCTGGACTCCTAATTCCTACTCCAATCACAACTCTGATTCTATACAGATATATTCATATATATATATACACTAAAAACGTAATCTCATGAACACATTCGACTAGTACGAGATTAATTGAGTTGCCAAGATTATGGAGAAGCCGACAACCTCCACCATCACCAGAAGCCTCAGCCTCGGAGACGAGCTCCGACAAAGTAGATCGCAATCGGATTCATCAGCACGTGCGCAATATACGTCGTTGAGAGATCTGAGAACGAATTTGTCGACTAGCGTACGCCCTATAAACAGCACGGCGGGGAATCCTCTGGTGCGACGCGCCGCCATGTTGTACGTGCACCCGGGTGCTCCTCCTCCTATACAACTACAAACACCCTCAAAAGGGAGTTTCTTCTCTTCCAAGATTCCGAGGTGTGTCAAGGAACTCATGTTGGCTTGCTTCGGATTTGACATTGACCATCGCGATTTGGATTGACTTTATATTATACTCCGTATATAATTAGGTAGGTATATACATATAGTTAATTTTTTTTATTTTTTTCAAGTAGGAATTGATTTGCTCCAACAATATTAATGTGGTAATTAGGTGTTGGAAAATACTGGGAGCTTGATAGAAATTTGTACATATAAAATTGCAATGTTTCGGAAAAGTTTTTTTTTCTTTTTCGGATGAGTAAATAATTTCGTATACTAATTTGTAATATATGGCTCTTGTTTTTTGACAATATTTGTAGCTAGGGTTTCATCTCTACGTAGCTGATGTTAGTTTGATTCTGTAGCTAAAATTGCGCCGCTATAATGAGGGGAAGACGAATAAAGATGAAATATTTTTATTTATAATTTTTTGCGGACTCGAATTATGCGTCAAATAGTTTTTTTTTTTTTCTTTTTTTTCTATGTAAATAAAATCGAGTTGAGCAATCTTTTTATTTGAGGCTCTTGATTGATTGCGCAGAGATCGGTGGTCCGAATTCCATGGAATTGACTTGTACAGTTGTACTATATTTCTTCTCTTTTAATTTCTCTTTTTGGTCTAACCTTGTTTGATCTTTTTTGGAGGGCCATTTTTTTTATGGAAAAGGACGTTATATATATAAATATATAATTAAGAACACTCATATTTGTTCAAATTTCAACGTTATCATTTATAATGAAATTGAGTGTTAGGTAGTGAGGGCGAAGTCACAAGTCGTTCTAGTTTTGTTGGTGAGTATATAAATTTATTGCCTCAAGTAAATAATATTAGTGGCAAGGTGGAGGGACCATCTTTAGTGAGAGGTTTCAGTCTCAGATTCAATTCTTACCGCTGGTTTGTGATGTGTGGAGTAGTTTTTCCACTTTTGTATGATGTAAGATTCCCACTTATATATAAAGTGTGTAAGTAGTTTTCTTATCTTTGTATGTTGTTGGGATTCACTTATATGTTGCAGAGTAGATTTCTTATGTATAGAATTATGCTATAACTTGTAATAGATTTGATATATAATTCTAAAAAAAAAAGTAAATAATATTAGTAAAAGATTGTATTACAGCTTTCAACAAGTTTTCCCCATCTCTATCTTGAACAAGAAAAGAAAAGCCTTCCCCTCAAGTTATCAAGGAAAAAAAAAAAGATAACCTACTTATTGAATGCAATATATATACAGGCTCAAATTCCCACAAATGTATACTTTTTTATTCATCAAATTGTGCAACACCAAAGTTTATTTTTGACTATATATGGAAAAAAATGGAATTATAATTCTTGAATTCTTCTTAATTAATTGGTGTACGTGATATGCAGTGACTAATGCTCATCTACCCACCCACTGTGTGCATACTCAATCTGTTCACGGCCGATATGACAATATTATATTTAAGATACAGCTTATAAAAATAAATCTTACCAAAAAAAACTAAACCTTACTAAAAAAATTAAATCCTAAAATGAAAAATCATTAACGTGACACTGTCATGTCAGCCATGAGCACATAAAATGCAACCACCGGATATAAGAGCATTCCTGAGTATATACGTAGTTATGTATAAGAAGTGTAGTTGGAGAAATGTTAACCCATGACCTAATCAATAATCAGGTACGTACTAAAAAAAACTAGCTAGCTTGCTCAAAACAGAAGATTTGGCCTAAAAACTTGTGTTTACCGCATGAAATATGTTTATTCGTGCATGCCCCGAAAGAGGTAAGTGATTAATCTACCGATCGAAGGAGTTAATTATAAGGTCTCAAAGTTTATTTTTATTTTCATATCTTTCGAGGAAGTGACTATTTTAACCTATTTTCACTTATATTTATACTATATATTGAGGTAAAATTTAAATGCCACGCCTCCTTAAATAAAATCAATGATTTCTTAAAGGGAAAAATGTGGTTACTCGAAAGCATGGTCTATAAGTAAACCAAGGATAAAGAAATATCTTAAATTTCACCCTAAATTAAATTAATTAATCGACCCCCTATATACATAAATAAATATTACTATATTCATTATAAAAAGCTCTCTGGCTAGCTAAGGCTTCCTCATACTTTAAAACCTCCACCAAATCGCCGCCGCCGCGCCACCTCCCCTCCTCCACATGTCTTCCGACAAGATACACAAACTGAAGAGCATATTCACCGCAAACGGCAGCTGTGGTTGCCGTCCGAAGCCAGCCGACGCTATCCAGCCCCAAACCAAGCCAAAATCCACCCTCTCCGATCAAAGATTCGCCCTTCTTCCCTCCTCCTCCGCCAGCGAAGAAGACGACTGCTCCTCCGCCATCTTCTCCTTCACAACCGACGCCTCCCCCCGCCTCCGCCCCCGCGACGACTCCGGAGCAGTCGGCCCCTGCCGTAAAATCCACGACAGCTTGGCCGTAGTGAAAGATTCCGACGACCCGTACCGAGATTTCCGGCAATCCATGCTTCAGATGATTTTCGAGAAAGAAATCTACTCCAGAAACGATTTGCAGCAGCTTCTCGACTGTTTTCTGAAGCTGAATTCGCCTCGCCACCACGAAGTCATCGTCCGAGCGTTCATGGAGATATGGAACGGCGGCGGCGGTGGGAGGGGCCGCCGTGGTCCTCCGCCGGTTACACGTGAGAAGGTGGAGAGTTAGATAAGTGTGGGCACGTGGGAGTTACGGCGGCCATGTGAAGACATTAAATTTCACATGTGGGGTGGAAAAGTAATTGAATTTGACAGCAAAAATCACCATTTTTGGCGAAGGAAGATTGGAGGTGGAATTCAATGCCATGCAAATTAACCGCGGATGAATCGAATATTCCTCCACGAATACTACTGTAATTTTATCTCGCAACCTATTTCAGCTTTGTATGGATATTGTTGTACACTTAACATGTACGTATAGGTGAAATGAAATTCGAAACGCAAGTGCAAAATATTGCGTTGAATGAAATTTGTAATTTTATTGTTCTTGTTTTCTGTTCCTTGTGCAGGTATCATTGTTGTCTGAGTTTTCTGGTCCCATTAATTTAATTTAATTTACAGTGCAGTAGACAGTAGTAGTATATTATTTTTGTCTGTGTACACTGACACTTCATCCAGATTTTGTATTTGGGATCCAACTCATGCATATAGAATTTTATACTATATGTTGAGAAATTGGTAGATTAAATAATTATGCTAGATCTAAACAATTTTATCTTGCATAATTATTGTGTTTCTAACTTTCTATATGGAGTATATTGTGTTAATACTGTGGTAAGGAATACTACTCCTCAATTGCAGTTCAAGTAGTCAAAACACATTGATTGAACTTACAATACTACATATACCTCCATCTTTGACTTTACTTCCTAAACTCATTTTCAACATTAACTATTCATTTTGAATTGAGTTTGAAAGCGATAAGCTTAGGTTCTAAAGATAAAACTTTTCATCCATTCTATATTTTACTTGTAATGATATTATACTAATTTTATGTGCCTGTATATAAGAAAAGAGTATATATTCAAATTGGAATATGAGTCGCGCATATTTTCCCAAAAAATAATAAATTGAATTATTTCTTTTTACTAACAACCAATGATTAATTATGAACAATTTGTATGATCATCTAGAAATCAGGATTAATGATTTCTTTAATCAAATCACTAGTAAACTTCTAATCCGTAGAGCACCCCAGCGTGCTTCTCGTGCTGCCGCTCCACGAAATACAAATCCCTCATCTTCTGAAATGCGTGCCACGTCAGCAAGCTATCCGAACCGGCCTGGTGGCACTTCCCGACCACCCGGTCCACGTCCAGCGCCCGGGCCACCCGGTCCAGCCCCCCGTACAGGCTCTCGCAGAAGCGCATCAGGTACTTGATGTCGTACACGTTGCTGCCGAAGAACGCCCTCAGCGCCGCCGTGAACTCGCCCAGCCCGCCGGGGAGCGGCCGCCGCGTCAGGACCTTCATCAGGTACCCGAAGTCGTACGCGCTGTGGAACGTCACCCAGCTCACGGCGTCGTTGCAGACCAGCCCGGAGCTCATCATCAGCTCCGCGAACCGGGCCGAGTCGATCCCGTCCGTCCGGTTCCGCTCGAAGTCGATCCCGTGGGCCCGCAGCAGCTCGATCGAGTCCGGTGCGTGGGGGTCACGCGCCGCGTCGAAGTCGGCGAAGTTGAACTGCCAGATGAAGCTCTCGCCGCCGCCGGAGCCCAGATCGGGCAGGTTACCGGCCGCGTCGGAGAGCGTGATGCCTAGCTGGATGAGGTTCAGGGCGTCCACGTTGGACTTCAGCAGATGGTAGTGGTCGGCGGGGGATGGCCGCCGCGGCCCCCGGCGGTTGCGCGCCTGAGGCGGCGGAGCCTTGAAGATGACTCCGGGGAACTCCGTGTCCATGGAGATGAAGGGGTATCGGTCAACGACTTCGGAAATGAGTTCGAATTCGGACTCGAGGTTGTCGGACCACACTTCTCGGATCCGTATAGGTTTGAGGCCGTCGTTATTAAGGTTGTCGGAAACCATATTGGAGAATTCGTATTCGAAAAATTAAAGATAATTGGATAGTTGGAGCAGATTAGATTTGACGGAGGAAGGTGAGAGAGGAGTAGGCGTTTTTATACAGGGATGATGAGAGTCGAGAGAAGAAGTAGCAAGGAAAGTGGGGGAGGAACGAATAATTGTTAGTATTATGCAACCTAACAGTAATTAAAGGGAATTAATTATTTTATCAAAGAGTGCAAGAAAGAAAGAAAGAAGCAATTATTTTAGGTTGATAATTAAATTAAGGTCAGAGTAGAACGCGTTCGGTAGTTTGACTGGAATAGAAAATGGAGTTCCACTGAGAGAGAGAGTGTGTAAACTGAGTAATGACCAAAGAGGGGAAGACCGAGCCAAAGACGGCTGCTGGGTGGAGTCAAATGCCAAGTGGATGAGTAAGTACTTTGGTCAAAATTATGAGTTATCACACGAGTTTTGTGTTCATGTACCTACTTGTAGTTGTTGTAGGTACATTTCAAAGTTTAATACTACTATGTTAAAGACTTTTTCATGTTTAGTTACTTGATATGATAATCACTGGCCATGGTGTTATGAGTAATTCGATTTAGAAAGTATTGCCAAAATTAATCGGATAATTTTTCCAATTATGGAGATATTTGTTATTGTTCCATTAATCATATCTTCTCAAATAGGTTTAGAATGAAATATGATGAGATACTATATAACTTTTTTAAAAAAATGTTAGGCATACTTAATATGCTTAATGTGTCTATAATTGATATGTCACGTTAATAAATTTTTATTTAAGATTTTTTTTATTGTAAAGTTTATTTTTTAAGGTACATATATTAATAATATATATATTTTTAAATATATTATCGTTATGTCAACCGTCAAAATATTAAGTATTCTCATGATAGATGGTAAACATTCCTCATAATTTCCTTACCACAGTGTAACAATTGAACGTGCAACTTTTTCTTTTCTTTTCTTTCTTTATCGAGAAAAGGAGAATCATATTAAAACGAAATTAGACACGCAAAGTACTTGAAAATAAGTGTCCGAAGATTGCAACATTTTAGATGACCAAAAAATTTACGAGGCTCTAATTTACCAACCCCTATACGATGAATTACAAAAAAAAAATATATCCTCATTAAACGTGCAACCTATGGGCACAACTAGATAATTCTATATACTTATATGGATCGGCTCTTAAAGTTTTGCTTTATCATGTATTTTTGGCATGCTTTATTATTTATTATATATCTAAACATGTTGAAAGTAATACTATGTTTTATCTTTTTTAAAAGGAAATAGCAAAAGATTGTGGGCAATGGAACATTCTTGGCTCTTCACTTCTTCACATGTGCTTCCTTTTGTTTCTTAGCTTTTGGTTTGAAGACTTTGGTATTTTGATGCAGAGGGAACCATCGAATATATTTTAATGTGTGCCAAAATGTCAAACAAGTTGCACATGTTTATAATATTGGATAAAAGTATTTTTTATTTTATTTTCCTCGAGCCGTCTTTTCGGACACCCTCGAATCGACGAAGCAAGGAATTGCTTGACAAAATAGATTAGTATCTTATTTACTAATATCTCTTAAATTAGTAATGATTAACAATATAAGTTTGTTTCACTGTTGTGTAATACTTCGGTATTTACGGCTTATTTGGGTCAACAACATCCTGAAAATGGACTTGATAAACTTCGATCATTGTTATTTAATTTGAATTCTACACATAATCTCATAAAATAAATGGTGGCGATCAACTGTGAACTATATCGAAGTGGGCGTGTAACAGTGTAGTGATATCTATACAATATATATCACGTATATAAGTACGATTATTGACAAAAATTGCAAAATATCATTTTCCCTCCAATAGTATATATGAATTGTCTAATGGATTTATGGACATGATTTATTCCAAAGAGTTGTGACCTGTGAATTGTCCAATGAATTTGATAATAAATGTATTTTAAATTATAAATAGTGTTTCATTGTTAGCTAATATATCTATTTTTGCATTAAATTATTCTATGGATTTCTTTATTTTGTTATATTCTACGGAGTATGTTATTTATTTACTTTTTTAATTTTATTTTTTATTAATAATTTGTGTAAAATTTAATTTGTTGTAACAATAGAAAATTTGGATACATGGTCAAACAAATTTAATTATTTTTTGAAATAAAATCAAGTTAGATTTAAAGCAATTGATTGATAAATTTACAACAATCATGATTTATTGCTTAATTTTTTGATATATTTTTTAAAAAGCCAAAGGAACATAGCAATTACTATTTTTTAAAGTTATGATCGTATATTCGAGAATAAAGTTATGTACTGTATTTTTCTACATATTTCATACAAGAAAAGATATTAAAAATGTATGATAAGTATATATTATGAGGAATGCTCAATTGTCCACCATGTACGAAATCAAGACATGATGAAGTGTAGTGGTTAAAGTAGTATATATGCTTTATACTCATTTTCTATTGGACTAAGACTTTCTACTTTTGGTAATATCTCAATATGAATGGGATATACTAATATGATAATTGTTACAAGAAAACAAAGTATCAAGATAAGGGCATTTCGAGCTGCCAAAACTCGATAGATAAAAGATGAAAATTACAAAAATAATTCTTCAATTCACATAAAGAAGACAACAATACAAAAGTGGTCGACTTATATAGCTAGCAAGTCATAGAGAAAAATAAAGGAAAACGATGACGCATCAACATTCCAAAACCCTACTTGAATATAGAGGTGGCCAAAATAATCGTACCCGCCGACCCGTACCCGCATTCGTACACGTATTCGGAGGGTTTGTACTCATACTCGTACCCTTCGGTTCAGGTACGGAACCGTACCCGCCTGAGGTGGCGGTTCGGGTACGGGTATTGAAAGTTAGAACCGCGACCCGCCGGTTCCAGTACCCGCCGACCCGCTGACTATTTTTATTTTTTATTTTTTATTTTTTTAATTTTATTAAAGGTTTAACTAATCTTTATTGATAACAATCACCATATTTTGGTTTATATAATATCTAAATATTCATCATTATATGATTATATGAAGACATAAGACTCCAACTTGCAAACATTTGAGCATGGAGATTGCAGAGGCGTGCTGAAATTGATTTGACAAACCAACATATGAGTCCAAGAAACATACTGTAGCAAGTTCATAAAGCATAATGAAAAGTAAAATCATTTATTTTACATGTGGTTCAATAGTGTTTGCATGGGCATGGCAGGAAGCAGTGCTATAGTATAGTGATAGTCTTGCTACAGTATAGTGATAGTCTGATAGCACTGTAGAACCCATCTTCTGCTTTGTATTCAATTTTACTTTTGCTCTTCCCCGCTCCTCCTCCATACCGTTTCTCACTATAAATACATATCTTCCTCCTCTCTAAATTTCACACCATCTTACTAGCTCTTTCTTTATATATCTATACATGTATAAGTTCAATTTTATTTTGCTCTTCGAGTTCTTGAGTTAAGCTTCAAGACTTTAAATATATTTCTTGTTATTACTTTATCTTCATCTCTTTCACAATGTCAAGCGGTTCTCGTCGTGGCAGTGGAAACGCTAAGGGAAAGGGTAAACTTTTAAATAGTTTAAACCCTTTCTGTCGTTCCCATAATCGTCCTTCTGGAATTGTCATCGGAGAAAATAATGACAATCAATACTACGAGGGGGATTTGTCCTCTCCCGGCCCTAAAACTCAACCTGGCAAATCTCGCCGAACTCGTTCAGAAATGGAGTATGAGGATCCGCAAGTTGCCGCTGATCGAGCATATGCCGAACAACTAGAGGCTGCAGAGGCCAACGATGCAGCAAGACAAGTTGAAGATACTATTGACCTTGATGATGATATGGACGAGCACGAGGATGGTGGTCTTGGAGATGAAAGAGGTGCAGATAAGTTGAAGAAAGTGTTGCCACCCCCAAAAAAGGTAAGATCAAATCCGATATCTTCAAAATTTGGTTCAAAAAAGAAATGCACCCACCAACAGAAGAAGGAGGAGAGCCCATCATGAAGGCTCATTGCAATTTTTGCAATGCCTCGTACATACATGGTCCCCACACTGGGTATGGAAATTACTATAAACATATTGAAAGGAAGCATGCAAAAAAAATGGTGGCAAGAATGAAGCTGGATGTACATAAACTCAAATTGCATTCGGTCAAGGTGGAGGTAACTCTGAAATAAGCTTATTTAAATATAATGATCTTATTGCTAGAGAGGTCATGGCGAAATTTGTTGCATCTCAATCACTTCCTTTTCAATTTGTTGATAGCATGAATTTTGAGAATAGCATAAAAACCGGATATAATCCTCAAGCTAGAAGGATTCCACGAACAACCATGACTAGAACAATTAAAAAACTTTCAATTAGATATAGGATGCAGTTGAAAGATATGTTTAATAAGTTGCCATATCGCGTATCAATTTGTTCTGATATATGGGCTTGTGCATTTCAAAAGAACTCTTATCTAGGAATTACGGTGCATTGGGTTGATGAACATTGGTTTTTGCAAAAATGAATTTTGTGCTTTAAGAAGTTCAACCGCGCACACACTGCACCAAATATTGCCATGTGCATAATTCGAGTGCTTAATCTATTTTGCCTAACTACTAAGATATTTTCAATTGGCTTTGATAATGCTAGTTCGAACACAACTAGTGTACCTGAATTGATTGCTTCATGTAATCCAACTCTAGGTGGAAAATATTTTCATACTAGATGCATATGCCATATTTTTAATTTGTGTGTACAAGATGGTTTGAAGCTTTTGGAAAACTCTATTACTCCTATTAGGAAATGTGTTGCATTATTACGTGATAAGGTAAAATTGCATAAAAAATGGCTAAAGTTTTCCAAAGAAAGAACCGGGATTGCAAAGTGTTTCAACATTGATGTGGTGACTAAGTGGAACTCTACTTTTGACATGCTCAATTCAACTAAGGATTATAAAGAATTGCTATGTGAATTTTTCTCTGCAGAAGTTAATAGCATGATTTTATTGCCTAGTTATTGGGATGAATGTGCAGATTTACTTAGGCTCTTAGAAGTTTTTCAAACTGCAACTAAGGAATTGTCGGGTGTGTATTATCCAACATCTTCACGTGTGTTGGCCCATTGTGTTTATATTGCTATGATGTTTTATGAATCCTCCCGACATGCAAATCTATCAGATTGTATTAACATGATGGTCCTAAAATGGTTGAAATATTTTACTATGATTCCTGATGTATTTTTAGTGGCTAAATGTTTGGATCCCTCGATGAAACAAGACGGCGTGAATGATTTAATAGACTTTTATTATACCTTCTTGAATGACATGACTTTTGCGGGTGAACTGGGTAAAGATGGGTTGTTACTCCCTCCGTCCCCCTTCAATTGTCCAGTTTGACTTATTGACTTTTTGGCACGCATTTCCACCGAGCCGGGAAACGAGTTATACAATATAATTTTGAAGTATTGTTTCTTTTACGGGATACTATGAGTGTCATAGTATCCCGTAAAAGAAACAATACTTCAAAATTATATTTTATAACTCGTTTCCCAGTTCGGTGGAAATGCGTGCCAAAAAATTAATAAGTCAAACTGGACAATTGAAGGGGGACAGAGGGAGTATTACCTAACAAAGAAGAAATAAAACAAAATTTAGACTTTAATATGAGGACACTTTTTAAAGATTATGTTACCATATATGGGGGGAGGTTTGGCGCATCACATACTAGTCAGAACAGGAATAAGCCATCAATTAATTTGGGTTTTGACACAAGCAGTCAAGCTGCACAACGTTTGCAAAGTTTTTATCAAAACAGGGTATCAAGTAATACGGCGACTGATGAATTGAGCCTCTATCTACAAGAACCAAAAAGTCAGGAGTTACTTGAAGCGCCGCCTAATTCGATTGATCTACTGAATTGGTGGTCGAAAAGGACATCACAATATCCTATTCTCTCCATCATGGCGAGGGAGATCTTAGTAGTTCTGGCTTCTACAGTTGCGGTGGAGCAAGCTTTTAGCAGTGGAGGCTATGTGCTCGATGAGAGAAGATCAGTGATGACGCTGACAAATCTTGAAGCACAAATCTTGCTCAAAGATTATACTTTAGCCGAAGCTCGAGAATAAGAAAATAAGTGGGATGAGGTGTTCGATGACAACCCAATGAGCACAACAGAAACAGACGGGACCGATTCATCTCAAGCATCTGACTTGGAAGATGATTTTGATTTTGATATGGATTTTATCTAAAATGTATTTCTTAGTTTTAGTTAGACGTGCACTCTTTTTCCTACTTTGACGTTTTTCCCATAGGGTTTTCGTCAAAGAGGTTTTAACGAGGCTCGGCTATTGGAGATCAAATTTCAAAAAAAATTGATCTCCAATGGTTTAGGATCTAGGGGTCTAGTTATGGTTTATGTTGTTAGAGTCTTTGCAATAAACTTTTTTTTTATTTTTATTATTGCACACAATTAGTAAATTAAAATGTATTTTTAATATTAGAAAAGAATTATAAAACCTGCCAAACCCGCCGGGTTGTAACCGTACTCGTACCCGCACCTGTCGTACCCGAAATCGTACCCGTACCCGCCTATGCGGCGGGTAGGGTACGGGTTCGGTTTGGTGGAACCGTACCCGCCGGGTACGGGTACGGTTCCGTACTCGAACCCGCATTTGGCCACCTCTACTTGAATATGCTTCTAGTATGTTAGTCGGTTATCTCTTTTGGGCCTTCCCTTCTCTTGAGTTTGGGCTTTTGCCTTATCCTTGTGGGCTTTATCCAACTTAGGACCTATTAATACAGTTGTATCATCACCTTTCCCTTCAAAGACCACCTTGTCCTCAAGGTGAGCCAAAGGATAGTCTCAAAGCAACTATCACAATCTTCCCAGGTAAAATTCTCCAAAAGCTCACCTTCTCACTGGATTATAGCCTGTTTACAGATAGCGCCTTGATGAATGATATTCCTTACTGCACACCTATCAATCGATTTATGAGCCAGCTGCGGACCTTGAGTATTATGCGGCAGACTGCGTGGTACTGGACCAGTGTTTCTTGCTTCGCCGCTAAACGCTTTTAGTTGTGAAATATGAAAGGCGGGATGGATTATGCTCCCTTCAGGCAATTGGAGGCGATAGACTACCTCTCATATCTCTTCGACAATTGGATAAGGCCCATAGTAGTGCTTTGATGACTTGGTAAATCTTCTTCCCCCAACTAAAGTTCGCCTATTAGGCTGTAACTTCACTAGATTCATTTCTCCCGGCTGGAATGCCACGTCCCTCCGTTTGCGGTTTGCTACTTGACACATCCTATTCTTAGCTTGAAGCAAGTTAGCTTTTAGCGTTTCCAGAAGAAGGTATCTCTCCAGCAAGAGTTCTTCCAAAGCTTGAAATTTATTAGTTCCCGACACGTATTCATTAATCGTTGCTTATGTCCGCTCATTCAATGCTTGAATCGGCTAGACCAACATTTGCTGCAGCAATTCTCTCACAATTTGGGACATAGATTGCTTAAGCATATGAGGATATGGATTTTGCTTAACATTGACTACAAGGAAGCCCAGAAGCAATTGAATTATGTGATTATCTTCCCCAACGAGAGCTTGCGGCTGATGCATTGTAACAGTTCCCGCCACTACATGATCCTTCCCTTCCAGTTGGATCTTCTTACCTTCCCACGGTAATTCCATTTATAACTTTGTATAGTCATTCATTATTCGCCCAAGCGATTGTAGCCATTGAATTCCTAACACCACTCCCAGCCCTTCAATCGGAAGCACATAAAGATCAATAGAAAATGGGTGTCCCTGTAGCAACAATTTTACTTGAAGACAAACCTCATGACAAGTCAAATAGTCATCATTTCCCACGAACACACGAAATGGCTGAATTTCCTTCATAGGCAAGTTCAATTTCTCAGCTAAATCTGGACGAATAAAATTGTGTGTGGATCCACTGTCAATCAACACTTGAACTTCTGTTAACCCCACCCATCCTGTAAGCCTTAGAGAATGAGGTTTTCCACCACCCACAAACGAACCCAAGCTCGATATGTCCCCTATAAGCTCTGTTTCCATGCTCTCTTCTTGTGTTTGCTCTGGATTAGTTATTGTCTGATCCTTATCATTTCCAAACAACGACAAATGTTTACCCTTACACTTATGATTTGGGGACCATTTCTCTTCACAATTGTAACATAACCCCCGTTCACGTTTGTCTATAATCTCAGCATGTGAGAGTCTTTTTATAGGGAGGTTAGGAGCAGTGGAAGGTGAAGTCGGTACCTAGCTGGAGATACTAGGTTGGGGCCGAGAACCAGAAGCTGAATTGGAGCTCGCAATAGAACCTCCCAATGATGAAGGCGATGCTGGACCAGATCCCCTTGGGTTCCAGCAAGGGCTCAACTTAAGATCAGCCTTGGCCTCATCGAGCTTAGCCTCACAAGCTCGACCAAGGGCGAAGGTTTCCATTAGGGATGGAGGTTGAGCAAAGGAGAGTTCGTGGCGGATATCTGCCCTCAATCCAATTATGAAGAAACTAATCAAAAGGGGTTCATAAATTCCGGTTACCTGGTTCATCAAGTCTTCAAACGCCGACTGAAAATCTGTTACAGTTGATGTCTATGTGAGTTTAGAGAGTATGCCATGTGGATCGTTGTAGGGTGAAGATCCAAAACGGTTCTTAAGACTAGTGATAAACTCCATCCAAGTCGTGAGTAGGCCTTCATCCATTGGAACCATGTTGCTGCTCTTCCCTCCATATGGAAAGGTACGATTCTTAAACGCATATGGTTAGGCGTGCCATGGAAATCAAAGAATTCTTCAACTCGGAAGATCCATCCCTGAGGGTAGGTTCCATCGAACTTGGGCACATCCATCTTCATCGAGCATAACACCGGCGAGATGCCGTTGTTTGGCCCCTATTGACCACCTCGACCAAAACCACCACGAGCTCCCTGCACTGGCGACTCCAGTATGGAGCAATGGCGGTACAATTGTACCAAAAAAAAAAATTCTTTTACTACTATTATGTATACGTATATGTATGTATATTTATATTTATATTTATTCATTTTAATTAATTATAATAAATTTTAAAACATTATTAAGGTTAATAAAAAGACATGTGACTTATCTTCTAGTATTTTTGCTCATTAAGTTGGTATTGATTCTTCCGATTGCTAATGCAAGTGTCGAGATAATAATTTTCGGAATGACTTATATCAAAAACAAATTGCGAAATAGCATGAAAAATTAATTTTTAAATGATTGTTTGGTCAGTATCACTGAGAGAGATGTGTTTTCCTACGAGTTTCTGATGATAATGTTGCCAATCACTTTTCAGTAATGAAACATTGTCGAAAATTAAATTAGGTATATTTGTAATTTTATGATTTTCGTTCACATTATTATATGATGGTACTATTAATGTTATATAATTATTTTTCGCACCCCCGAATTATAAATCCTGGAGTCGCCACTGGCTCCCTGTCCAGCTCCGCTGCCACTAGATCTGAATTGGTGAGACCCAATCTGTAGCGTAGCGAATCAAGAATCCACCGATTGACGTAGTTCTTGAAATGTTTAGTTGGTGGCAAGAATCTGACCTTCGAGTTGCGCTTGCATTGCTTTGATGGCTGCTAAAATCTCTGATGAAACCTCCATGATAAATCTCTCTCAATGGAAGAACCAATTGATACGATGATTGTTATGAGAAACCAAAGTATTAAGATGAGGAAATTTCAAGCTGCCAAAACTCCATAGATAAAAAGATTAAAATTACATAAATAATTCTTCAATTCACATAAAGACAACAATACAAAAGTGGTCGACTTATATAGCTAGCAAGTCATAGAGGAAAATAAAGGAAAACGACGACGCATCAACATTCCAAAACCCTACTTGAACCTTCTCTTGAGTTTGGGCTTTTGTCTTCTCCTTGTGGGCTTTATCCAACCTAGGACCCATTAATACAGTTTCAAAAAGGAAGTAATCTATATATAAATGAGAAGGAGGGGGTATCGACGTTAATTTTATCTATCAACGTTAATTTTATTTATTAATTTTTATAATATTACTATAACATACAAAAATTATAATTTTATTTATTTATTCTATTACTCTTTGTAATTTATGTCTTCCGTGCAATGCACAGACTCAACACTAGTTATTCAAAATAATATAATTAAATTAAATTGCCGACCTCAATCGTGATGAAGTGTTTTGCTTCACTCTACCCGTTTTGACTTGACTTCAAGTCAGCTTCTATAAAAAAAAAAGTTAATTTGGCCACGCTTTGAGAAATTAAATACAGATAACGAACAAATTAAGAAAATAAAAGGGATTCAAAAAATAATTTTCTGACCAATAATTACATGTTTTGTCGAGTTGTGCTCTATTGCACAGAGTGTTGAATCGCAGTCTCTGTTTATTAATTAAAAAATATGGAGAGTACCGAAATCAAGGTAATAACCCAATAGAATTACAATATGCGGAGTATATTTTGTATATCTCGACATTTTTTTTTTTTTGACACCGCATCGGGTTACTTTGTTTTTTTAATTAGGATATAAAACGGGAATAAAGTAGTAATATTCACTATTCATCCATAAGTAATTAAAAATAGAACTGCTCCCCTAAAAAAGTCGGAAAAGAAATATTAAGCTGCCAAGTTAGTAGGCCATCCATGTAAAGTGGGCCGAGTCTATGAGTTCAGTCGGGAAGTCGGCAGCGGCAATTTGAATAGAACGAAAACGTGCATGCGATTTCTATAATTCTTCAAAAGAAAAAGAAGTTTCTTCTTCTATTGAACGTGTCCAATCGCCTTCCATCTATTCGCGAATCAAAACGAAAATCTTCCTCTCTCCCTTTTCCGTTAAGACATATCTCCAGAAAACAACCCGATTCGTCGTAACCCGCCCCGGATCCGACAATGAACGACGCCGACGTTTCGAAGCAGATCCAGCAGATGGTCCGATTCATCCGCCAGGAGGCGGAGGAAAAGGCCAATGAGATCTCCGTCTCCGCCGAAGAAGTACGGCCTCTGCCCCCCTCTGATTTAGGTTTCCAGGGTTTGTTTTATCAGATTTTTTGTTGATCGTATTCCACTTGTAGGAATTCAATATCGAGAAGCTGCAGTTGGTGGAGGCTGAGAAGAAGAAGATCAGACAAGAGTACGAGCGCAAGGATAAACAAGTTCAAGTGCGCAAGAAAATGTAAACATTATGATTTTCTTTTTCTTTTTTATGTTATTTGTTGGTTTCTTATTTTGTTTGTGGTGCTTGATTGAATTTTGCTGCGTGTTTGTTTAAAACTGAAATATAGTGTTTTTTTAGCGGTATTGTTGAGAAATTCTTCTTTTCGTATTATGTTGGTTTTTAAATGATTAATGAATACTGCGGATGAGGCATGTCAATGTTGATTCAAGAATTTTTTGCTCTATTATGAAATCTGATTGTAATCTTGCATCTCCGAATACATCTCACTGTTCATTCTCCTGCTTTTGATTATTCAATTTAATAGTCTTGTGGATGTCTAACCTTTAAATGCTCTTCTTGGAGGTCCATTGCTTTTGACAGCCGATTTAAAGAGTGTATGCACAATGATATACTCCGTAATATATTTCGGATGTCATCTGATTACGTTTTCTGTATCTGGTTCGTTGTAGTGAGTACTCAATGCAACTAAATGCTTCTCGAATCAAGGTTCTCCAAGCCCAGGATGATTTGGTCAATTCCATGAAGGACGCAGCATCAAAGGAACTTTTGAGTGTTAGCAGCGATCATAAAAGTTATAAACCTCTCCTGAAGAATCTTATTGTTCAGGTTGGACATACTGGATCTCCCTTGTGCATCTTGTAGTTCCACAGATTCTGCTTAAATCTTAATACATTATTTCTTGCCATACATGCATATCATGAGGTTATACTCGTACTATTATTTACTGTTTGGAAAGAATTATTTGAAGCTTTGGACACGAGGCATTAGCACGATGCATGATAGACCCCTGCTGCAGCCTTTCAGGATGGAGAATATAACTCAATGCACATTTGAACCCTTTGCTTCTTTTTGTTGATTGCATATTACACCTCATTGCAAAACCAAGTTGCGATTCTCTTCTTATTTATTTCTTAAATTTTTTGTTATTGCTGAATATTTATAGATAACAGTTCATCTGCTATTGTTCAATTGTCTGCTTTTTTTGCCATTGCAGAGTTTGTTGAGGCTGAAAGAGCCATCTGTGTTGCTACGTTGTCGTAAAGAAGATTTGCAGTTAGTAGAGTCTGTGTTGCACTCAGCAAAGGAAGAGTATGCAGAGAAAGCAAAAGTTCATTCCCCCGAGATCATTGTTGACAAAATTTACCTTCCACCAGCTCCGTCCCACAAGAATGAGCATGATCGTTACTGGTAATAGAACCTTCTAAATTATTAGTGCACTTTTTTATGCATGGTAATTTTTCAAAAGTGAGCCTATGCTACAGCTGACTGAATGCCCCACTACCAACTTCTATATGGTCCCCAACCAAAACAAAAGAAACCCCTCCTGAATTATAAATCGACTTATCTGGATATTTGATATTTCTGACAACACAGTTGTAACTATTTTCAGTTCTGGAGGTGTGGTACTGGCTTCTAGGGATGGGAAGATTGTTTTTGAGAACACTCTCGATGCTAGACTGGAGGTTGCCTTTCGTAAAAAGTTGCCAGAGGTATATTCACAAATTGTGCTATCTCATTTAGCTGTTTTCTGTTTCTGTTTATTATGCCTATGTACTACTTAAAGTTGGCAAGTTTTTGAACTATGAATTGTATCTTGTGAAATCTAAGCACTTTTTGTGTTGCTTGCCTTCTAAGTATATGCTGCTCCCTTTTCTATTTAAGTCCATGTCAATTAGCATTATAGGACTGAAATTTTTACCGTCCTGGAATTTTACTTTTTTTGGGTGGAGTTAAGACTTATTAAGACAAATACAGGGATCCATATTGAATGTTCCTTTATATAATAGGCCACCTCTACCTCTGGTGCCGAATAAGGTGCAGCACATATCTTATTTTGAATCCCAACTAGTGTGGATTGAAAGTAGAAAATGAGTACCATATGAATAAAACATAATACTATTTCTCTTAATTTTTAAGCAATATTCCAGGTACGAGAGTCCCTAACTAATAGCCTCTACTTAAATCCATGCAACTGTTTGAGCATAAACCATGTTCATGTCATTAACACAACTCGTATTTGATTGCAGATACGCAAGAGTCTATTTCAGATAGCTGCTTGATGGTTGAAATCCTCGTGTATTTACAATACTGGCTTGGCCATCGACCCTTGACATGCATCATCTGGTGACATGTTTGTGGCTCTTTATCATAGTCTTAGTTGCACCATGAGGTGGACGTTTTCCACATTTCGTTTTTTACTTGGTTGTTGGGTGTTTTGCTTTAATTTTTGTATGCATAGAAGTTTAGCTCCACACTGGTATTTATTTTTTAATTTTAAGTATGTGTAATAATTGTAAGGTGCATGGACATAGTATGCGTTCCTGGTGTTAATAAATCACATGCATAGATCGTCATTCGTATTTTTAACGCATGTCGTTCGATTAATGTTTCTATTTTTATTCAATATTATTATTTTAAAATAAATTACAACCAATAATCTATAAAAAAAAAAGAAAGGCCATAGAAACTCTGCCTCTGTTTATTCGTAAACAGTCTGTTGACTCTGTTCGCTTGTTAACAGCCTGAAGCGACAGAGAGGACAAGTAGGAAAATATCTAAACCACTTAAGAATGCAGTATCCATGAAAAATATGAGAGCATGGCATTCTTATTTCGTACTTCCCTATCTCGAAACCTCCCAGGCATATCGAACATTTCTTCTTTGCTGCTTCATCCCCAATCTTGGCCGATCTCAGCCCGCAGTATACATTACAGAACTTCCGGAGCCTGAGTATGGTCTTGAGGCACTCGGGTTCTGTCCCTGCCTCGACTCCCGGATTCTGTAGAATCCAGTCCCCCAAGGGTTCTCTGATCAGAAACGGGCAACACGAGATCCTATCCACTATTTCGTGTTTGACCAAGTGGATAACCATGGTCGTGGTGACTGCATCATGCGCACAGCTACGTGAAATGTCCGTGAGCCTGCCGGCTATGAGCTCATCGATTGTGTAGGGGCGGTCGCTTTCTTGAGGTAACTTGCCGAAGGTCCAATAGATATCTTGGAGGGGGAAGGGAGTTTCAATGCCTCGGATAATGGTCGAGAGGATGGCCCGTTGGTCGTCGCGGTTGGGGGAGAGGAAGGTCCCGCGGGGCTCTAAGAAGACCTGTGGCTGCTTGTCACGTATTTGTACCTTACGGCCGTGGAATCCGTGGAATCCAACCATAACCTCGATCTCGAGATATTCGGGGTTTGCCTCGTTTTTCGTATAAGGATTGGCGTAGACGCCGATGCAGCTGCTCGCCGGCATCCTATACAGAATTTGTAACAGGTGGTGTGCGAGTGTCTTTGTGTGATAGAGAGAGAGAGAGAGAGAGAGAGAGGGGGGGTGGTGGTGGTGATGGGAGTTGGACGAATATGCATGAATATATATAGGCTTGGGTCTTGTACAAGTGATAGTTGTGTCATAATAGGATTAGGATTTGGACGTTTGAAGATATATTTCCTTTTTTTTAATTATTTATTATTGGAATTAGATTTGGAGAAGGATAGTCGAATCGGTTTATATTTAATTTCCTAAAATAAAAAGGTTTTATCAAGTTTGTAACTCAAATATTTCCATATTGATGCCCTCAAGTGTTTGCATAAACTGATATATTTAGAAAAAAGTGATAATAGTCAAAACTAGCCACTTAATTTAACAAAAATTATATTCTAGCCACAAATTAAAAAAAAATATAAATTCTAATCACTTTTAATGTAATAAGATAAAAATACCCTTAATGAAATATTAATAAAATAATTTTTAAAAAATTGAAAACTACCCCACCCCAAACCAACCCCCACGGACCCGCCCCTCTCTCTCTCTTATCCCCCTTCTTCATCCTCGAGACTGCTATGTTTATGCAACTTTTTTTTTCCCCATTCCTTCTGCTGCCATCCCCTCCCTCTCCTCTCTCTCTCTCTCTCTCTCTCTCTCTCTCTCTCTCTCCTCGCAATTGTGCTGCTTCTTCATTCTTTTTTTTTTTGGCCATTATCTTACCCTCTCCTTCCGCCACCCCTTCATTTACGCTGTCATCGTCGCTGCCACCCTCCATTGATGCCGAAGACCCGTCACCACCATCGGAAACTACAGACTCGATCTATTTGAGCTCTGCTCGAACGAGCTCACACGGCTCGAACGAGCACGAACCCCTCGTATGAGATCCATTCGGACGAGATCTGCTTCTACTGGCTCTATAAGAGGTTGATCGATCGAGCCTGTATATAAAAGATTAATCGATCGAGCTAGTAAATCACTTAGGTGCTCGATCGAGCTAATCTATACTCGATCGAGCCAATTCAGCAGCATAAACAGATACATTGCAAAAAGTCAAAAACGACAGTTAGTTCCTCGATCGAGCAAGTCGATTAACTTCACAACAAACAAATTGAAAAAACGAAATTATTGTGCTAGATAGCTCCCACTCGATCGAGCCTAAGATGGAAAATTAGCATTTAATCACGGCAATTATCTGCTCAATTTACCCTCTGCCCTCCTCCATCAACTGAATCAAGCCGAACACAACCTTAAATTATTGGGAATGAGATACTACTAATTCTAAAACTAGTGATGATGAGAAACTTAACAATATGAATTATTAAGCCCCAACCATAACGTAACTATGCATATATGAAGTACCGCAGTAGTAGTAGTTCGTATCATTTTAGATATATCACTGTAAATCGTGCACTCTACCCAGTGACGACTCCAGGATTTATAATTCGGGGGTGCGAAAAATAACTATATAATATTAATATTATCATCTTATAATAATGTCAACGAAAATTATAAAATTACAAATATACCTAATTTAATTTTCGACAATGTTTCATAATATTACTTGAAAACGATTGACAACATCATTATCAGAAATCGTAGGAAAACACATCTCTCTCAGTGAAATTGACCAAACAATCATTTAAAAAATGATTTTTCATGCTATTTCGCAACTTATTTTTGACATAAGTCATTCCGAAAAATACTATCTCGACACTTGCAGTAGCAATCAGAAGAATTAACACCAACTTGATGAGCAAAAATACTAGAATATAAGTCACATGTATATTTATTAACATTAATAATCTTTTAAAATTTAATCTAATTATTTAAAATGAATAAATATAAAAATACATACATATATATATATGTATATATATAAATATATATAGTAGTAGTAAAAAAAAAATGGGGGTACAACTGTACCCCCATTGTTCTATACTGGAGTCGCCACTGACTCTACCAACTCAGAGGCAGGTAAAATAATAGAGTGAAGAATTATTCTACCTAATATGAGATAAGGAATACAAATAATCTCACACATTTTTACAAAATCTACCCAATTTTTTAAAAGTGGGACTAAAATACCCCACTATCTAATTCAATTTCCCCCCCCCCCCTCCCTCAATTCACTCACCCACAAACCCCCCCTCACCCAGAACGTCTCTCTCTCTCTAAATTCGAAACCTCCCAAAAAAAATCTCCATTATTGCCGACTTGACAGCGCCGACGCGACGATCGAAGAGGAGTTGCATATCTAGCTTCAAGGCGAGTGACAAGTCGGAGTAGTCGCGAGATGAAGGAGAAGATTTCTCCATCTAGAAATTCAGATCTGCAGGCGTTACTCCATCGAGAAACCCAGATCCTCCGGCGATTTCTCCATCTAGAGTGAAGGACGACGACATTATAGGTGTTTTTACGAATTTTTGTAATTATTTTTATGGTTTGTGGATGAAATTTCATGGGTTTTATTGTTTTTTAGGTTTTTTCCCATTTTTCTTCTTGTTTTTCTGTAAATGGATGTGTACAAATTTTTACTTAAAAAAAGTTTGAATTCGTCATTAGGTTTCTGAAATTTAAGATGAATTGTTCATTAGATGTTACGATGATTTTTTTTCGGTCGATATTAGACAATATCTTGCCAAATAAGTAGTTGATAAGATTTCAATTATAGATGCAATTATTTACTGGTTTGGGGTTAGAGCTTCAAAATCTTGCCAGTTACTTGGCTATATAATATGAAACGCTTCGCAACTAATCAAATAGTTGGCAAGATCTGACAGAAACTTGCCAATGAATTGGCAAGATCATTTGACTGTTATTGATCAATTCTTGCTTTGTTCTTGTGTGTTTGGATTATTATGCAAGTTTTAGGATTATAATTCAAAAATAATTGTAAGAAAAAAAACTTGATGCAACAGTGCACTTGGTAATAAGTTGACAAAATTTTAATCAACATTTTTCAATTTGCTGTGCACTTGGTAATGAGTTGTTGTAATCTTGCTTACTTCTGTTGGTTAGTAAAATATGTTAATAACTCGATGCCAACACAAAATTTATTTGGAAAGATTTTGATGGCATCTTGCCTTATGCTTTTGGTTTGGTAATAAGATCATCATATCTTGCCTCGGATTATAAGTTTGTTAATAATTGTTATGATCTTACCTACTTAAAATTATTAGAATGGCAATGTTTGGTTCATATCTTGCCTGCTGTTGTATGTTCTTGTTTACCTTGTGCACAAAAAACATTCTAAACTCTTCCTATTTTTGTAGAATATTGTGCCTTTGCTAAAGTCACAACAAAAAGAGCTCGAGAAGATGTACTGGAAATCACTAGAAGAAGAGCCTAAGGGGGCCCCATTTGCCCTGCAATACGATGCAAATGAAAGCAAGAGAAAGAGGCCAAGGGACAAAGAAGCCGATGAGGAAGATAATGAAGATCATGGGCGTGCGGGGAGAAACTCAATTGCAGCCCCATCGTTGGAGCAGATTGAAGAGCTGATGGCCAAATACCACAGCAAATTGGTTGATGATGTTGCCCACAGCAAAACATGATGTTTGATCTTTTTTTTTATGGGGGAAACTGTTCGTTTGGTATTTTTTTGGGTGGGATGAATTCGGGGTGAAGTATCTATGGAACAAAAAATTCTAGGGTAGTTTTTTGTATATGATTTGGAAAGATTAGGGGCAATCCATACAATGTATTTGTGCGAATTGATGCATTTCTTGCCATCTATGTTGTTGATGGCAAGATATTATTTTGGTATATGCAATGTAACAAGTATTTAAGAATATGCAGACTTCTTACTCTTCATGGCTAGTATTTGGTAAGATATTACGTAATCTTGCGAACCTTAATGGCGTGTAATGCAAAAAATAAGATATCGATGAAATCTTAATGGCGTAATCTTGCGAACCTTAATGGCGTGTATTACGTATATTAAGTTAGCAAGATATCGATGAAATCTTGTCATTCATTATAAGACAGTTTACAAGATGTCGGTAACGCCTTGCCAAGTTATATGCAAAGAAAGCAAAAACATGAAATTATGTGATATTCATGTGAAGTACAATACAAAAGAAGACAAGTAATGAATATATTTTTACCATTCACGTTTAAATAATTGGTAAGTTACTGATAAAATCTTATCAAAGTTATTTGCAGTTATCAAATCCTTACCACTTATAAGAACTAGACATAACATTAGCAAGTAAATGGTAAAATTCTTATTTACTGATGGCAAGTAACGTTCTTGCTATTCATGATAAGGTAGTTGACAAGATGTCGATAACGTCTTGCCAACTTATATGCAAATAACGCAAGAACATTGGTATGTTATCGATGACAAAAATGGTGCAATTCTTACTTACTGATGGCAATAAATTGTTAATTTCTTGCCTTGATAAAGCAAGAAATGATGAGATATTAAAATTACATCATTTCTTTCCTACTGATGGTAAGAAATTGTTAGTTACTTGCTTGCAGAAGGCAAGAAACGGGATGATTTCTTAGATTACAGACAAAGAAATGTATACCGAACAAGATATGATTTCTTAGGGTAAGACATGTTCAAGAAAAATTACCTAAAAAGGCAAGATATGGTTAATTTTTTTACCAAATAAAGGGCAAGATATGGTTAATTTCTTATCAAATACAAGGCAAGATGTGGTTAACTTATTACCAAAACTAAGGCAAGAATTGATTAATTTGCTCGTTATTTGTACATGATTCGTTTTGCAGCAGTCAGTCTTCAATTGCTTTATCTAATTCAAGAATCCAATTTATCATTACAACAATAAAAGAAAAGCAAAACTTGGATACAATTTAATTCAGATCCATACAAACTGTGGCAAGAATACGAGAAAACTAAACCTAGAGAAATTAAGATAACAAATTAGAGCAGAAAGTTGTATTCTTTAACAAATTAAGATAACAAATTAGAGCCTTCTTCTTCCTTCTCTGTTCTCCATCTCATCCCTAAGCCAAAACTCACCCCTTCGTCCGCCATCGTCGTTGCCGCCGCCGTCTCGCCGTAATAGCACGGAGGTTGCAAATCCGATGCGTTCCTCGCCGTAATTGCACGGTGACGGGAATGGCAACGGCGGAGATGCGTTCCAATCAAGACGGCAGCTTCCAATCGGCAGCAATTTGTCGCCGGCCACAACGGAGATGCTGTAAACTTTGAAGGAAAGAGGGAAGGAGGGAAAGAAAATCTGGGGTTAGGGGAGAGTGACGGCGACAACGGAGATGCAGTAACATCTTGGCGGCGACGGCGACGGTCGATGGAGGCAACGGAAAAGATAAAGGGAGAAGTAGGTGAGAGAGAGAGAGAGAGAAGAAGAAGAAGAAGAAGAAGAAGAAGAAGAAGAAGAAGAAGAAGAAGAAGAAGAAGAAGAAGAATGCAAAAAATAAAATGGCAGAAACGGTAGGTGAGTGAAAAGGGAGATAGGAGAGAGAATGTACTTTGGGGGTATTTTTATCTCACTTTTGAGAATATGGGTATATATTGTACATTCTTATGTGGGAGTTAAAATTTGATTTTATTAAGTGAGAATAGGTAAGTTGGGGTATTAAGTCAAAATAATATTGATGTTAGACTAAGGTGCTCGATCGAGCAACTTACTAAACAACAGAACAAACAATTCGTAAAAACAAAATTTAGGTGCTCATTGGGGCACATCTATACTCGATCGAGCATATTCATCCACCAAAGCACACGAAATCAAAAAATGAAAACTCACGCATGCACCAAAAGGGCTCGAACAGATATGAATCGAGCCACTCGAGCCCCGTAGATCTGTTCATCGGAATCTCCTCATCTTCTCCGCCGGCAGCGGACCTATCCTCCGACATAATGGTGCGCGGCCGCCGCCGACAAGTATACGGCCGGCGGGAATTGCAGTCTACAGCTATATGGGTGGCTGGTGGTTTTCTCATTCGATGTCACGGCTGGTAGTTATATTGGGCAAACCGCACATCGGAAAGGTTGTTCGTTCGGTGAACAGGACGGCTCGATCGACGGCGACTTGGGCATGAACCCCGGCGATTCGATTTCTCAATCGACGGCTGCTCGATCGCTCCGACTATAACTTAGGTACGAACGCCGGTGGCTCGATTTCCCAACCGACGGCGGCGGAGGTGGCTCGATCTGGAGATTGGGCTGGAGATTTGGCCGGATGAATTTGACGCGTGCGGTTTTTGATTTTGTATTTTAATTTTATGTTTTGCTATTTAAAATATTAGATAGTACTACCTCCGTCTCGCTATCTTTGACACATTTTCTTTTTTGGGTCGTCTCACTATGTTTGACACATTTCCCTTTTGGGAAACAATTAACACTCCCTTATTACACTTAACTTTCTATAATTAAATCTCACCATCCACTCACTTTTCACTTTTCAGCACATATCCTAGTATAATTTAAATTCTAAAACTTTAAATTATCATAACTTGATTGTTTGTTCTCGGATTTTTATAATTTTTATATCAAATTAAAGGTCTCGATACGATCTTTCATTTAAGATCAAACATTAATATATTTTTATGCATCTATGATGCTCTTGTTTTAAAATATGTATAAATACATAAACAACACTATATCCCTACACACATTATACTTTACACACTAATCACTTCCGCCTTAATTCCCGCGCCCAAAAGAAAAGTGTCTAACTTAGTGAGACGGAGGGAGTATTAAATTAATAAGGGCAAAGTGACTACTTTTAATATGTTTTTATGTTGTGGCTACTTTTTATTTTTTACAAAGTATAATGACTATTTTGGATTTTGTCTCTTTTATTAGGAAAAAATAGACATTATATTCTGTCAACGTGGCTAGACGAGACGAGTATTCATCTATTTTACTAGAAAATTATATATTATGCCAATTTATTGTATTGTCCTTTATTAAATTGCATAATTAAGTTGCTACTACGTCTTATTTAATTTATTTTTTTTCGTTGAGAGAAATTTACTGTTACTTATTAATTGTTCAAGATTTTAGATGATTACTTATCACCTCGTACACATTCAAATAAGTACAGGGTAGATAGATATCATATTACCACATTAATTTTCACCAACGGCGGAACGTACTAGGTACATCAAATCTCACAAAAGTCATAATAACGTTATTAAATCTATTTTCTCAAATTTTAATTATTAATAGTAATTATAAGTATAATGCCCAACTATTAATATGACACCACCCAGATTCAATAAAACCTTGATTAAAGTCTAACTACTTCATTAAATAAAAATTTGCTGGCCTTATATCGCTCGCTTCCAAGAAGCATGTGAAAGTAGCAACTTTAAATCACACGTACATAAATAATATTTATGCCTCACAATTATAGCCTAAAGGTTCGTTGGAACTGCACCACATCACATCAACATTCAACACAACTTTCACAATATTTCTTCAGATTTCCAGAAAAACCACAAGAAAAATTACTCCAAAAAAAAAAAAAAAAAAAAAGAAGCAAGAAATTGAACCAAAAAACAAAAAAATAAATTGAAAATTGGAACCAAAAAAAAAAAAAGAAACAGAAAATCAAGATTGATCTAGCTCCAAAACATGCAGCTAGCCTAAAAGAGGTGAAAATGGTGCAAGATTCTTCTTCACTTCTTGCGCTCTCGAGCCATCTCTTCATGCATGAAATCAAGCAAAACGGTGCTCTTGCACTTGGGGCACTTGGGATCGTCTTCGAGAAGCATAACGTACATCAAGCAACGGGGGCAGCCCACGAGCATCATGCTCCTGCCACTCTCGGGGCTGCTCGAGTAACCGGGGCTCGTCTCTCGAGAAACGCAAGAACTCCGAGGGGAGACTTCCGTGGAGGAGATGGATTCATGAGGGGATTGGACTTGCCTACGTGGAGGGGACAAGTTGAGTTTGAGCTCGAGCTTCGGACTTGAGTCTTTGTAATTCATTCTTGCACTGCACAATCAAATTACAAGCTCAATGGAACAGTGTATGATATAAAAATAGGAGAAATATATAAGTTGAGAGAATTTGTACCTATAGAGAGGGAGAGAGAGGGAGAGTTAGTCTTGAATTTGTGATGTGACTTTCATGGATGGGTTGGGGCTTTATATAGAAGAAGAAAAGAAGATGTTGGAGAAATAAAAGGACAGGTTTTGTTTTAATTGCAAGAATTGATTACCAACACAACTGGAGTGTAATGAAATTCATTTTGGGAGAGAGGGGGGTAAAGAGTAAAGATGAAATTGAATTGTAATGAAGAGGAGAGTGGTGAGGTAGAAAATGGGAGATTAAAAACTCAAACCAGGAAAAAAGATTGCAGTATTAATTATAGGTGAGAAAAGATCACAAGAAGTTTGCTGGCAAATTGAAAATTAGAGTAAATATTTGCAACCACAATGTGGCTAATAAGCCTTTCATTCATTGCTGCAATTGTTGGTTAACATATACCGCTTTATTCAAGAAGCAATTAAATTGTCATTAAAAAAGAGCTAACTGCCATCAGAATCCATATTAAAGCTACACAACTCTCTAAATAATGAGGACTAATTATATATGTAGGTTGTTATGTGTTTATAAATAAATCTCTCAACAATGCATTCCGTACAACAACAAATTCAAAAACAATAATTCATAAATAAAAAAATAAAATAAAAATTAAAAAAGTAAAAGACAGCCCACCTTGTTTATTTCTCCATTTTTTCAGGTCTTATTTCCAAATCTGTGCTAATACTTTATACAAGCAAGCAAAAAATTACTATATGCAATTTTATCTCTCATTACTACTGTATATGCAATTAATATATGAAGCAGCCCCCACACCTAAAAATGACTGGTTTTAGTATGTTCTTCAGACAACAAACTGATTTCAATACATGCACACAAGTAGTAAGTGCAACGACAACGCTCGCTCGACGTACACGTGACACGTCCCCCCACAAACATAATAACACACACACACTGAAATTACAAAGAAAATAATTGAATTATAATGCAGAAGTTAGATGTGTATGTGTAAAAGGCACCAACTATTTCTCATCTGCAGCAGAAGTGAGTTGATTATTACAGAGAAGCAGAGCTTAGAGCATTTACTTAGTTATTGATGAAAATGGCTTCAATTTGGGAGGGGGGCTCAGTTCAACTAACCTTATTTATGACTATCAACTGCAGTACCAAGTTTTTTTTTTTTCCTGAATTGTCCTGAGCTCAAGCTTCTTCTAACTTGAAAAACTAATACTCCAATCAAATACTGCAGTTTTTTTTTAATGTTCCACAGTTGGTACAACTAGCATTTAGGACCAGAGTTCTTCACATGAAAAACTAGTATTAAACACAAACTTTGCTTATCCAAAAAAGGAAAAGAAGAACAAAGATTTTGTTTTCTTGAGTAGTAGATATACATATACCTCAACAATCAACACGGCATGCGAAGAAGCCCACATTTCGTCCTTCGACAGATGATTTTTGAACATGAATGAGTTGGGACATGTTTGGAACTAACAAGGTTTAATTATGTCCTAATTTCATCAACAACACACATTCTTAAAAGAGATGGGAAGATCATATCCAAAGAAAACAAAAAAAAAAGAAAGAAACATTGAGATGGAAAGATCAACCACCATCTGGCAAAAGAATTTAAGCCCAATTTGTTGTTGGAATTGATATATCAGAAGCCATAAATTCTCCATCCACTCAATATTGATGCAATTTATTCTGCCAAATCATATCTATGTACCTTGTTCTTGTCCCCCACACAACATACCCGTTTCATGGTTATTCCACAATCAGCATATGCTAAAGGGAAGTATTTTCTTTATCAAGAAATTGATGTTAAGCAATTCTAAATTTATCAAACTAACCAAATTATGGATTTATATAGTGAAAGGGCCCTATTTCAACTAGTTAAAGCACAAGACAATGAAGCGCAATCCAACCAAGAGGTCAGGTCTTCGTGGGGGAAACGAGGAACCATTATTGATCTTCCTTCTGTTATTAAAAAAAAAAAGACTAGTTAAAGTACAAAAAATAAAACAACATTCAAGATAATGCAGTTGCTTACTTGCTAGTACTTAGAAACAAAGCATTTTAGCAGAGAGCAGTAAGAAAAGTACTTAGAGAAACTCTGTGTTATGAGGAATAACATACTCTCCTAATAGAAGCCAAAAACTGTAAATAGAGAGCAAGCAATTCATTTTACAATGTGTGACAGTCTGTTCGGTCATACACCATTAAAACTGCATTGACTATAATCATGAATACATAATAAAGGTAGAGAGGGAAAGCTGCTAAAGGTATTAATCTTGCCATTTTATTTATTTATTTATTTTATTTTTATTTTTTTGCGCAAATGACTGAATGAGTTTCTAATATGATTCTAACCCAGTGAAAGTAATTTTATCTATTAAAAAAAAACCAGTGAAAGTAATTACGAGGCAAAATAGAGAATCACGTTTCCATTCATCTCCTGTAAAAAAAAGAAAAAGAAAAAGAAAAAAAGATGTAAATTAAGAAGACTAGTCGGAAATGTAATTAGTCCAAATGTGCATTTACTAATCATCAAATTTGTATATTAACATTCACTAATTCAATTCCTTTTGTATCATTCATTGGACAGACTTTCCTTCATTTTTTATTTTTTTTATATTTAAACTCAAACCATAACCTCGGGCATCTGTAGTACCTCCACTTGCAAACAAGTCATTAATTAATAAGGAGATAGTCCTCAATTTTCTGCAAGAGAATTAAATGTCCATTATTTAGAAACAATATAATTATAATAAAATAAGAATTTAACTGTTAAATACAGATCGAATGTTCTGTTGCTGTCTCAACACAAAGTGTCTGACTCAATGTAGTTATACTTACAGTCTAACAGAGCTATAAAAATAAAGTGATAGTACAGTAGCAGCATAACATAAGTAACTAAAATTTACAGAAAATTATTACAAAAGAAAATATATTTAACTAAGAAACAAGAATGGTGGAGTATAGCACAGATGATTAACAACTACAGAATCTGGGCTTGCAGCAGCTATCTTCCATGTATCTGCTGCCTCTTAAGCTCAAAACTGTGCCATTTACGAGGTGTAAACGCCGTTAAATGTTTCATTATTACCCCTGCATTGTCTCAGCTGTTCTTTAAGACTACGAACAAGCTCATTCAGACTTTGGATGTTCTTCTCTTGGGACAATATAATCTGCAAAGTCGATGAGTACAGGTCGTGAAATTCGTGCAAAGTTGTGAGATTTCATTCATCAATTGCATATTCCTCATGTTTCTTTGCACATCAGAACTCATAATAAGCCATTTTCAGATCTCATGATCTTGTTCTATTGCTCTAACTCCTATCTCAAACTATTTCATACAGCTTTCGTTAATCATTTCAAAATAAAGAGACGTGATGCTCCTTTACAGCACGGATGCTTAATCTCATACACTATTTTAGTGTACTCTTGAAAGGTTTGAACTTCAATGAAAGTACGAAATAAAATGATCAGATAAGAGTCGAGACTAGGTCGTACTCAAATCAGCTTTGCTTCGTAAATGCTCAGAACAGCGGCATCTATGGCACACTTTGTAAATTGCTGATGGAAACATATACTGCATTTGCAAACAGCTCATAGAGTACAACAAGCATTTAAGAGAACATTGACATACTAACATCGACAAGTCAGATACACAAATACGATGAGTAAGGCAAAATAAACAATATTGTTAGCCAGTGGAAGATAAACTTCATAGTACTTTCGAACCATCAAAAGTGAATCCCGTATTAACTTGTAAAAAAACAATGCTTTTATGTTGCAGACTCAAGAATTGCAAAAAACACATGTAAGGAAACCTAACATGAGAAACAAGAGATCGAAACACTTGGTAAGAATGGTTCATAGGAACAGATCAGATCAATTACCTTCTCTTTGACACTTTCTTCTCGTTGTTGAATCAGCTGCTGCTTCTGAGGTTCTCTCGGAGTTGCATCTACATCACTCACTAGCTGTTGCCTCCATTCAAATTGAGATGTGATGATCAATATGAGTAACAAGGAAACAAGTAGCACTGGCCTTGACATATTTCCTACCTAGCCAAGAACATGAAAGCACCCGTCAGCAATCAAAATGGTTACAACCTAACAAAATTACATCTTTGAATCAAAGATATCAATTTTTTTTTCTTCTTTCATTTAGAGTTGGGAATGCTAAGAGGCTTCCCAACCCACATATTTAAAAACAAACAACCCACATATTTAATTCTTTTTATTTGCAACTCCCAATTACCCAAATAGAGCTTTAAAGTGACCTAATTTTTGGTCATATCCCCAATTTACCCACTCTCAACTCTCACAAAAGTAAAACTATCAGTAAATCACAAATGCGGAATTCTGCCTTCTTTTCAAGCTAAAATCGTGAAACCAAATGGGGGCCTAATACATGGATTCAGAAATAGAATACTTCCATGTTCATCAATTTCCCTTAGTTTCAATGGAAATACATGTAAAAAACACGAAAAAGGAAATGCAGAAGAACTCACAGATCAGGGCTGAATTTTGACATAAAAAGCCTCCAAGCAAGCGGCCGAATCGAAGAAGTCAAATCCGTTTGTGGAAGAGTTGAAGACGGTAGAGCTATACCCAGTTTTGGTGTGATGAGAAAAAAGAAGATGAAAGCAAGTAATCAAGAATGGTACTGGTTACTAGCGTTTGATTTACGATATTAATTATGTCACTAATACTAAGTCAGTGATGGCAGAGGAAGATTAAGAGAGAAAAAACGGGTCCAGAGTATTCTCTCTCTAATTGCTTACCTTTTAAACGTTTTTTTTTAAGTCGAATTGTCTTTCCTATACGTTTTACTTGCTTTCAGCCCTTTGTAATTGTACTTATCCAAGTTTGGCCAAAATATATAACTAAATTTCATTTTTTTATAATTTTTTTTAGAGATATTCCAAAAGTGTTCAAGGAGCTATTTGTAACACTTTTGGATTGATCAATTGCATTTTAGTACTCGTTTGGTTCAAATAAGGGAATGAAAAAAAATGAAATCAAAATTAACAGAGAGAATGAGAACAATAATTATTATTTATTTTTATTAAATGTTTTGTTCAATAATAAAAAGACATCACTCATACGGAATTGAATTCTCTTTCTCTTCTATTTTTTGGGTTACAATTTGATAAATTGTATTACCATTAACTAAAGTAATGAATAATAACTCATTATTCCAATCAAACAACCAGTAATGAGATCAATTAATTAGTTCTCTTTTCATATTAATAAATAAATAAATAAATAACTGAATCAAACACTAGCTTAGTGTAATTAGGCCATTTTCTAGAATTATAGGTCTTCACATAGATGAAAGTCGTAGTTTTCTTTCATAGTGAAGTATCTTGTTAACTTGTACATAATGGAATATTCAAAATTGCAAAATGAAATTTATTCGCTCTTATTGAGAGATGAATTTCAGTCCAAACTCCAAAGGGGGTTTTATTTTCTTATTTTTGCTATGTATATATAGAGAAATGATATGCTACTCACCTCCCGGTGGGCACCTTCGTGAGCACCTCGTCGTTTTATCACGTTTGCATTGCTTTTTTTTAATTTTTACTTTTATTCTATATTCTAGTATCTTAGAAATTAATTTACAAATCATAAAATCTAAAAAATACATAAAAATTGAAGCTCGATTTATTTTATTACTCATTTTTCGAAGTTAAAAATAAAAAAAAAAAAATTGAACATTGATTTTTTAGATTTTATGATTTGTAAATTAATTTCTAAGATACTAGAATATAGAATAAAAATAAAAATTAAAAAAAAGCAATGCAAACGTGATAAAACGACGAGGTGCCCACGAAGGTGCCCACCGGGAGGTGAGTAGCATATCATTTCTCTGTATATATATATATATATAAAGTAAAATGAAAAATCAGGAATCGAAAAAATCAAATATGTTGAGGCCGGCATTCATGACGGAAAATCCTCCATCAACCATCAGATTATGCCCACTCACATACTTGGACTCATCCGCCGCCAAATACAGCGCCGCCTCCGCCACATCCTCCGGCGACAGATCCACCCCTTTGAGGTTCGTATAACAACCCCGCCGTATCTCATCGTCGTCCATCCCCACGAAGTTCCTCGACAGCGGCGTCGGCGTAATATACGGCGATACGCAGTTCACGCGCACCCCGTGCCGCCCTAGCTCCACCGCGGCGGTCCTCACCAGCCCCACCACCCCGTGCTTCGACCCCGTGTACGCGTAGGAGGAGGCAGCGCCCACGGCGGAGCAGACGCTCGCCGTCGTGATGATGCTGCCGCGCCGGTTCGGGATCATCACCCGCGCCGCGTGCTTCGTCCCGATGAACGCGCCGACGAGGTTAACGTCGACCACGCGCCTGAACTCCGACAGCTGGCAGTCGAGGATCTTGATCTGGGGGGGGGGGCTCCGGCGATGCCGGCGTTGTTGTACATGATGTCGAGCTTTCCGTAGGCGGAGACGGCGGCGTTGACGGCGGCCTCGACGTCGGCCTCTTTGGTGACGTCGCAGTGGACGAAGGTGGCCGACGACGGCGGTCCCAAATCCTTGCAGACTTCGCGGGCTTGCTCGTCTTGGACGTCGGCTATCACAACCTTAGCGCCGTGGCGGGAAAATAATCTGGCGGCGGAGGCGCCGATGCCGCTGGCGGCGCCGGTGATTAGGGCTACTTTGCCTTCCAGCCTAGGTTCACATGCATATTCAACGTCGTTACATATCGTCGCTGCGAAATTGAAAATTATATGCGAAATTTGAACTTACCTTCTTAGGGAAGTTGATGCCATACTTGATGCACGAGATTATGAAATAGTTTTGTGAGTGATTATTTTATATACTACTCCATACCATAGTAACATTGGCATGTTGAAAGGCGTGGACAATTAATTAATTATTACGCAGTATTTTTATTAATGAAATTAGGTGGGCTTAAAAATAGAGTGTGGCTTGCTATGGAAATTAAGTGCTATCAATTCTTACCCAACCTACAAAATAGAGTGTGGCTTGCTCGGCTCGATTTAAAATAAAATTTGAGCTTTTCACGAGCCGGATTCGAGCTCAAATCCGAACTGAACTCGAGCCGAACCATTTATCGAATATTTAGCGAGCCGAACTCGAGCTGAATTCGAACTCAAAATTTTTACCTCGAGCCGAGCTCGAGCACAAATTTAAAGCTCGAATCGAACTCGAACCCGAGCCCGAATATGTAAAATAATAAACGAGCCGAACCCGAGCTTGCCAATACTCGGCTCGGCTCGGCTCGGCTCGTCTCGTTTGCAGCCCTAGTCGCACCACTTAATACATAATGTGGGGTCCAATATACCATATTTAATTAAAAGGGAGCATTTTACATATTTAAACTAAACAGAGGTATATTTTACATATGAATTTAAGAAGAGGGTATTTTAATTTTTCACCCTTATCCTTATAGCCCCCAACTTTATTTTCCGTTCTTTAGCGAATTATAGCCACCAAATTCCCCAAACAAACAAGAACTCCATCACTACAGGCTACAGCCTTCGAAAGTCGAAACTAGAGTTACATAAGAAACTATTTCATCTTCCTCTTACATTGAATGCCTAATTGCCATCAAATCACTAAATTAAAACTATGACAGAGAAATCCTCCAAATAACAAAAAATTACAATGAAGAAAATAAAAATAAAATATCCACCGTTAATGCACGACAATATATGCCAAGAAATGAACCTTATCAAATTTTAACCATTTTCTTTTAGCAACCGGTTTAGTTATGATTTGGATTTAAAGGAGCACCTCGAAGCCCACGCTGAATGAAGAACATTGCTGGAAAAAAGAAAAAATGTATGAGAGTATTTGCAGTCGTGGTGGTAGAGGAAGCTGCCGACGAAGTTCGGCACCATAATCTCAGCCTCCGCTGACAATTAACCAAAGGAAATTAAATAGGGGGTTTAAGACTTGGTTCGCGGTGGTGGGAGTGTCAACGTGTATCTCCAAAAATTATACGCGTGACCAGAATGATAGTAGTCAAAAGGTAAATTACAAATCTTTTATGAAAATTATTGAAATCTGATTGAATTTTTTAATGTCCATGAAGATGACATAGTTTCCGACATCATTCTAGTTCCTACTATTGATAAGAGATGCAGTTGAAAGGATACAATAGTAAATTGAATAATAATTCTATTATTTATTTAATTAAGGGGGCTTTAAGGAGTAAAATGGGGGTTGTGTATAGAATTACCCTTATATTTTAATGATGTGTTAATAAGTTAAAGTGTTAAATTAAAATAATTATGGCCCCATCTAATGCTTTTAGTTGTATTAAAGTATTAAAGTATTTTTATTGTGGGGTCTACAACTAAAAATGGAAAGAATCTAAAGATCGTAGACGTCCCGATATAGTAATAAGATCTTTGATCGTGGATGAAGGAAGTACTATACACCTCGTCTCGACCATCGACTTATTCAAGTTTCCGATTTACTTATTATCTTAATTTGAGTAGATCATCAAATTCAAGATCATGTTCCTGCAGGAAAGAGATCAGGGACCAGACACTAATTAAATACTCCATATAATTAAACATGTTAGCAATATACACACTCATGAATTATAAATCACATTTTTACAAAATATCTGGTCATAACGTTACCCCATCAAACTATATATCTATACAATTCACACCTTCATATAACTAAACTACATACACCATAATTTGGCCCTTTACATTTCAAAATTAGATCCTAATTCTTGAACAACTCACTAAACATTCATAGTAGATAAGCATACATACCAGAAGATGCATAACATCACTTGAGAGTTGAGGCTAAGGCAACTAGCACCGCCGGTATGTATAGACGTAATCTCGCCTGAGGAGCAATATCAACAGAGAGATTGACATCACGACAACGAGGAATGCAAAGGAGAACGCGATCCTTCTTGCAGGCAATTTCTCGATAAGTCTTGAATCTCGAGCATCCTCAATGACTATATCCTGTGTTCCAAAGTTGTATATTCCAAAATGCTCCGTCCCATAAGGTTCCATCTTGCTCCGTCTGAGCCTGAGACGTCGATTTGCAGTTCCTTGCGAAGGCAGAACAGATAGAGCACCTTGAGTAGGTCTAGGCCTCTCATTCATTGAAGAGTGATCGAGCTTAATTATGTCGTCTTTCATTATGTCAGCATAGCAATCATCCTCCTACAAGAATATGATCAAATAATTACAACAGTCGTTTCATAAAAGGATGAAAGCAGATGTATGTATACACATCAATGCCAACCTCATCGAGGCCATCTTCGGGTCCGTTGGTGATTTTGTCTTCCGATTCAGAGCCCGTGTCGAGCTGTTCAACAGAGGGAGAGTGGTGGCTGCTGCTACAATCCTTAGAACAGCTGCCGGCAGTGTTTGCTGCTCCATCGGCAAGGCCAAATTCGACTCCGGATAAAGCTGGTGTACTGTTATCGATCTCCAAGAATCCGCTTTCACCAAGAGAATCGCTCCTCGGGTTGTCATTTAATTGGAATTCCCTGTTCTTCCTAAGGCGACACACTACCATTGAGTCCTATATTTCAAAAAAAATCACCAGATTATATGATTTAATCGAGTTTTAAGACAATGAGAAGATGATATATTTGGTCACCTCGGATTTCTCATTGGTGGTGTACTCGTGCATTATCCACTCTGTTCTCTGCCCTTTAGGCGCTCGACCAGTGTGGAAGACTAGAGTTCTCTTCGTGCCGATTTGGGTGGGGCCGGATTTGACGGAACGTTCCTTCCCCGTCGCTTTCCAGTAACCGGAAACCGTCGCCCGTTTACTTTGAGAGCCGTTTGGATACTTTCTTCCACGAGGGGAGAAGAAGAACCATTCGTTGTCTGATTCTATCACTGATTGAGCTGGATTCATTCAAGAATTTCTAGTTCATTCTTCACATTTGCTTTCACATTATCAAGAAAGTAGACTAGTTTATGAGCTAAAGAAGCAAAATCAGCTCAGATAAAAGAGACTCCACAATTCTGAGGCATAAATCTTATATCTCTATGTATTTCTAGTACTAGTATCATCTTTGTGTCATTTCATCATACAGTTGATGCGCAAAACATGAGCTCATGCTTAAATGAAGGAAGAAAAAAAAGGAACCGAACCTGGTAAATCCCAGGGTTCATGTCTGCAAATATCAACTTCGGAAATGACTTCAACGTCCTCCTCACAACCCTGCAGCTTCTTCTTGAGATAATACTGAATCAACTCCTCGTCCGTCGGCAAAAATCTGAAACCGGGAAACATCGAAGAAGCTTCGGCAATGGTGATTTCCATCGGAATGTTGCTGATATTTCTCGAACAAGCTCCGGTTCTTGCTAATGATCTATCGTTATTTTCAGAGTCGCCATATTATTATTTTTTAATTGAAGTAGGAAAAACCCCTTTTTCTTCGAGAAGTGGTGACGAGGGATTGGAATATGCTTGAGGGGGGCGTGTTTGGGGCAAGGAACGAACCGATGCTGAAGTGATTAGCAATGCAAGTTTCCATTTTTATTTGTTTTCTGTTAATTTCTCGTTCAGGCAGAGTCCGCTTGGGCAGGGGCTGGCTGCGGCGAGCGTGAAGATCACGTGATGGGATGATGCGCCACGTGGCTGTTGCTTCTGAATTCTACTTGTTTCGCATGCAACTCTAACAACGTACGGCCGCTGTCCACGTCAGATCACGCATGTCGGCGTTTTTGTCGGCTACGTTTGGAAGTAAAGGATGAGATGAGATGACTCATGACTCATGACTCATGAGCCCTCGTCCCACTCCCACTCCCTCGAAATAATATTTTATTTTTTTTAATTCGAGATGACATGGCGGGCCAACCCCTGACCCGACCCGACACGATCCTTACCCGTTTCAAGAAAATTTGGTACCACCGAAAATCGATCCTCTCTCTACGGTCTTAGTACACCGTTTGTGATCCACTACTTTCTAGAAAAGTCTCGACTGAAAGAATAATAATGAGCTCAGTGTCCACGTCATCATCGCCTGCTCCGAACAGTCAAATTCGAAATAATTTTTCTACGGCAGAAGCAGCGTCGGCAGTAGCTGGGAAGCTCAGAGACATGGCTCTAGTTCCTAATCTAGCAGTTAATGAGGACCCTTTGTTTGCCGAGGTGGACATGGGAGCCGACGCCACCGGCCCCACCGTCCGCGCTACCATCGTCCAGGCGGCGACCGTCTTCTACGACACCCCCGCCACTCTTGGTTGGTTCCCTCTCTATTTATCTTTTTCTTTTAATTGATTATTTGCATTCGTGTATGAATTTGGTGCTTGGATTCTTCTGTTGTGGTGGAGCTCGGGTTCAAATCCTCGCCGCCCTCTGTTTCTCTATTTGTCAAAGATTCGAACTTTTTTTCACGAAAAAAGAATGCAGTATTGTATTTTACTCTTGTATGAATTTTTCGGAGCAAAAGTGTTTTTGTATTAACCTCCATCAGTTACTTAGATGGTTCTGGAATGAATGCTGAATCACTTGCATAGCAAAGAAGGAGATGATCGGAGTTGGTTTCCTTGGTTGGTGTGTCATGTGATGTTTAGAAATTATGTTTATCTCTGAAACATTGTCAGGTTTAGTGTTGAATTAATGAAAATGGGAGATGATTGAAGTTTCATGGCTTGATTTCTGACGTTTATGTTTACAAAATATGCCCTTTTTGTGAGGGGGTCCCGTGTAAGCGAACTATATATATTTTTGAAATGGAGAGAGATATTGATTAGCATACGTTTGCATTGTTCTTCTTATGTTACGTTCTAGACGAAATATTAACTGAGGATTCTTTTTAGAAAGAACTACTAGGAGTCGTTTATAGTTGCCTTCACTTGACTGTGATTTTAGTAAACCTTCATCTCTGGCATCATCATCCATGTCCTGGAGCCACATTTTTTTGCAGAAAGTGGAACTGCACCCTCATTCTCTCTCATCCAGATGATCAGGAAAATACTAGACTAGTTTTGAGGCTGCCTGCATTGTTGAGTTTGAACCACTTACACGTTGGGCAGTTCGAATAATGATGGTCTTTAAAAGAATTGTCTTTATGAGCGATATTACTTAAGTGTTGCGATGAATTTCATGCAATACTTTTTAGATCACTGTAATTGATGTAAAACTGTATGTGAGGGGATAGCATAATGCAGTTGTCTTCTTGAGCCATTAGTTGCTTCTCTATTTATCTAGTTATGTCCACAGATATAAGAATTGCTCAATAAGGCTGAGCTAAATGAATATTATGCCTTTTTTCTATCTGGAATCTGGATTCCCTTTTTCATTACTCAATTATAGAATTATGTCCACACACTTTTCTCCCTCCAGATAAAGCTGAAAGGCTTCTAGCTGAAGCAGCCTCATATGGTTCTCAGTTAGTTGTGTTTCCTGAAGCATTCATTGGTGGCTATCCTCGTGGATCAACTTTTGGTGTTACGATTGGTAATCGTACAGCTAAGGGGAAAGAAGATTTCCGGAAATATCACGCTGCTGCAATTGATGTTCCTGGTAAGAAC
This sequence comes from Mentha longifolia, assembly GCA_001642375.2. Taxonomy (NCBI): domain Eukaryota; kingdom Viridiplantae; phylum Streptophyta; class Magnoliopsida; order Lamiales; family Lamiaceae; genus Mentha; species Mentha longifolia. The sequence goes on along the minus strand of CM038115.1, from coordinate 12,972,252 downwards.
CAGCATGAGATGATCAGGTTTTTCATAAAATGCATCACATAGGTTTCAGGAGGGAAGTTAATTTAGTCATTACCTATATAAATTAACTTCAAGTGTCTAATAAATTATGTGATGAATATGTTGCTAAAAAGTAGGTTGAAACCGAAAAAACTTGGCTGCAAGTTGGCCTTCTTCTTTTTTTGAAACCAAAAGTGAGCGATACGTGGACATAACAAAGAATTCCAGTATCAGCAGTTACTAATTTTCGGTGCGCTTCTGTGTACTTATCCTTTCTTCTGATTTCTTCATTTTTCTTCAGGTCCTGAAGTCGATCGCTTAGCTGCTATGGCTGCGAAGTATAAGGTTCATTTAGTGATGGGGGTTATAGAGAGAGATGGATATACCTTATACTGCACTGTTCTGTTCTTCGATTCTCAAGGCCATTTCCTCGGAAAGCATAGGAAAATAATGCCGACTGCACTTGAACGCATAATCTGGGGTTTTGGAGATGGATCAACAATTCCTGTTTTTGACACCCCTATTGGAAAAATCGGAGCTGCAATTTGTTGGGAAAACAGAATGCCACTTTTAAGAACAGCAATGTATGCTAAAGGTTAGTTTCCCTGTATTTCAATGTATTTAACCTTGTATCTCTCCATGGACATAATACATGATCACTTGATCAAATCTCAGTATATAATCCATTGCCATGAATCTTCCTAGGAAGCACAAGTTTTAGATATTTTAATCTCTTTGTGATTATCATACTTGTCCAGTTTATGATTACTATTCTTCGTATTGTCTCTGAGCTTCATATCGGCATCATAATAAGTCCAAAGGTTTGCTCAATTGATTTATTCCGAGAAGCTGAACATGCATCCTCAATAGCTGCGTAACTACTGTACCCCATAATATCAGCTGTATTTTGTTGTCCTATCCATTTATTTCCGACTCGTTTTCCTCCATTTGATGTTTGTTTCTGTAACTGCTCGGAGCTTCATGTTTAATTGCAGGCGTTGAAATATATTGTGCGCCTACGGCTGATGCTAGGGATGTATGGCAAGCTTCAATGACCCATATTGCCCTTGAAGGAGGGTGTTTCGTTCTCTCTGCTAACCAATTCTGCCGAAGAAAAGACTATCCACCTCCACCAGATTACATCTTTTCGGGTACAGAGGAAGAACTTATGCCAGAATCTGTTGTTTGTGGCGGTGGAAGTGTCATAATTTCTCCATCAGGAGCTGTGCTTGCAGGCCCGAACTATGAAGGGGAGGCGCTCATATCTGCGGATTTAGGTTCTTTCTCGTATTTATATTTCTTTCAGTTGAACGTAGTCTAATTCAATAGTTTTGTTTCTTTCATATTCCAACTATATACTATCCTGTGCACAGATTTCGGGGAGGTGGTTCGTGCAAAGTTCGACTTTGATGTGGTGGGCCACTACGCTCGCCCTGAAATCCTCAGCCTGGTAGTGAAGGACCATCCCATGCCCCCGGTCTCCTTCAGTTCGGCATCTGCCAAGCCCGAAAGCCCGAAGAGGCAGCCCGAAGCTCCTAGCAAGTGATAGGGGTGAGCTGCAGGTTCATTCATCCATGGCTTCTACGTCTGAGTGAGTTGTCACTGTCACATAATTGTCTGAAATAGTATCGCAATTATTGCACAAGCACAAGCTGGTCGATTTGCCCAACATTCTTATCTTTGTATGAGGGTCCAAGTTCTTACAATATGGCTGCTGTCATGCATTTGTCAAGATACAGTATAGATGCATGCGAACATAAAAAGCCTAGTTCAGACAATCTGTAACTAGAACTACATACTTGGAACCACTGAATCGACTTCAACTTCTAGTGTCTCATCCATATCCATATCCCTCTCTCTCTCAATGACAATCTTTATTTACTGTTAGGTATAAGTTTGTGGAGATTATACACCCTCCGTCTCATTCAACTAGACTACTTTCTATTATTTTACACTTACATATATTCAAGATAGTGGTCTAGTTGAATGAGACGGATGTATATATTAAGATAGGGCCGGAAATTCGGTGCGGTAGCGGTTAACTACACCGAAATTTTCGGTTAGTAGGTACTGATTTTCGCGAAAGTGGCTACCGCTTACCGCACCGAACGGTAATTCATTATACCCGATAACCGTTTTTTGATTTTCGGTGCGGTAATCGGGTAAACCGTTTACCCGCTTTTTTTTTTTTTTTTTTTTTTAATTCTATATTTTTTCAAAGAAAAATATTTCATATTCATCTTTGAATTGAATAATGAAGAGTGAAGATCGAAGAGAGTTAGAGAGTGAATAGGATTAGGAATTCATTGATTTTAGAGTTAAGGATTTTTTGTATTTATGTTCTTTTGTAATTTTCTTTAAGTAGTAGTAATAAATACAATATAAATATATTATATACCATATATATATAGGTAGTAGATCATATGAAAACTAATTATTACGTGAAACCTGCAACCCATCATAAAACGTTGGCATTTTATGCATAAAATGATGCATTTTGTGCATAAAATGTTGCATAATAAAATATATTATTTTATATTATTTTTATGCATATAATGCATCATCATGAGAATGCAACATTTTATGATGGGTTGCAGGTTTCACGTAATAATTAGTTTTCACCATAACTCATCCATATATATATATATAATATATATATATATATATATATATATATATATATAAAATATTAATTCTTAAATAAAATTTGCGGTTATTGGGTATACCCGAACGGTTATCAGGTATACCCGATAATCGAAATGTTGCAAAAAGCTCATGCCGATAACCGAACCGTTAACCGAAAATGCGGTAATCGGGTAACCGTTTTACACGCGGATAGCGGTTCGGATCGGTTATAACCGAAAAAACCCTAACCGATTTCCAGCCCTATATTAAGAATGGGGATTCTTATTAATTTAATACAATAAAGGGGTGCTGTCTACATGATTTATACCTTTATTTCATTCCACCTCATTTCATTCTATCATACCAAGTCGGCCATAATATTTTTAAGTTCATCTGAATGGTGAAAGAGATGGCTGTTACTGGCGTTGAAAACTTTTTGGTGTGGCCCCTACAGATGAGTGGTTAATCAAAAGGGTGTCTTGTCATTCTGTCACATATGTAATTATTTCAAGATTAGGAAATGGATGGAACATGGAAGGAAGTCCTTAGTACGATGATGAGGAATTATTGATGATTTTAAATTAAGAAAAGGAAATAAGGTAATTCTACAAGATATAAACCAGTATAGTATGAAATTATGAATGCTTAAATCAAACAAATTGAGAGTGACAATTACAAATGACATTAACGAAAAGAAAAGAAGGGACACTTGATAATGATGCTTAAATGATGCTTCCACATGAGAGTGATTCCTTGAACGGAGAACCCTAATATATATATATATAAATTGATGGTTTTTGAGAGCCGTAGCCTCCTCCAGCTGAGCTGGCAATGATATGAGTGCATGTGGTGTGAATAATCCAAGACACCTTAATAATACTACGTAATTGCTAAAGAATTGTTTCAGACATGATTCCCACAACATTTGTAACCATGTGTTTTGTAAGAAACAAGATTTTGATGGGATTGAGATTATTGCGGTTACAAGGTGACCACCACTCTTTTATTTTCTTAGTTTTTTCCTTTTGTTTTCTGAGAGGGTTGTTTTTGAACTTCTCAACACTTGAAGCCCAGGTTCCATGAATCAGTCTTGATGTTGAGGACAAAATTTAGCAGAAATTAAACACAAGAAATTGCCTGTCTAATACTGGGCCATCTGTTCTCTTCAGAGGGTTGTTAAAGAATCAATGTATTTGGATTTAGAGAAAGAATTCAGAGTCAAGAATTTCAGCATTATACTAATGAAATTTTTTGTAACTGTATCAAAATATCAGAAAAAAGTTCCCTGTTGAAGAAAGGTTGAGAAGATTGTGAAATAAAGGATTTTGGGAATCTAGGAGCAATCACTATCAGAGTAGTCACAACTGACATAATTCAGGAGGTGTGTTATGATGGTTAGATAATATGGGACCAGCAAAATTAGTGCATTGTACTATATTATTACAACATTATTTGGTTAAACTTCAAGATTGTCCACATCAGCATCACTTGTCCTGAGCCAATCTTGGAGGACAAAAACTACTAAAATTTACTCAAGAAGAGTTGAAGTACATATATTTATATAGAACATAGCAACACTTTCATTGCCTACAGAAAAAAGTAGCATAATTTATACAGTTTATGTAAATCTATGGAACAAAATTCTGTTTACACTCTTGAATTCAATCATTCATGATATAGGCTAAGCCACATTACTAACCCTGACATGGCACACTATTAGGAGGATCCTTCGAAGAAACGGTTTTTTGGGCGAAATCTTGGCTAGAATTGGCCAAATCTTGAGATGATCCAATTCTTGAGCTTGAAACTATGTGATCTCTCAGGTCTTTGATCATGTTGTACCTCTCGAGCTCGTCCTCCTCCACGTTCTTCTTCCATGGCTGTGATGAGAACTCAAAGAGCCCTCTTTTATCGAACATGTCTAGAGTTTCTTGTTTAATGACACCAAATTCATACTCTATTTTATCTGAGAGTTTTGTCTCTGGTAAAATGGCTGGTTTCTTGATCTTTTCTGAGATGGACTTCCTCCCTTTGCTCTTGTCCACTGATCTCCTCTTTGTTTCGGTTTTGAGGGCGTCGCTCCATTGAAAGCTCTTGCTGAGGTCATCCATGTTTAATTCAATGGAGTGAAGATCACTATCATCATCGTCATCACCATCATCTTCGTCGTCATCATCATCCTCATCATCATCATCTTCTTCTTCTTCTTCTTGATCATTTACTGCCACAACATTCTCATACGGGAGCGGAAGCGTTTCCCTCAAATACTTCTCGAGCTCCTTGATTTTATCATAGCTTGGAGATCCGTCTCCTCTTTCTTCGCTCTTCTTCGACTTCAAGTAGGACTCGAGCTCGCTCCTCAGCTTATCAACAGCCGCGTTTTTCTCCTCAAATTGATACTTAGCTTCCGCAAGCTTCATCTGCACTCTCTCCTCACGAAGCACATCAGCTAGTTGAAGCATTTCCCTCTCTTTCTCCACCTCCTCACAAACTTTAGCCGAACGCCTCTTGAGTTCCTCCACTTCAGCCCTATCCTCACCTATGCCTCGAGCCAGCTCATCACACACTTGCTCGAATATCTCTTTTGACCTCTTCTCACTCTCGAGCTCTGTACTCATCTTCATCAGGCTCTCCCTCGTCTCCGCTAATTCTCTCCCGAGTTTCTTGTTCAGTCTCTCAGTTTGTCTCCTCATCTTCCTCTCTGCCTCGAGCTCTTTAGCTATGGACGCAATGGCACTGTTTATCCTATCTTGCTCCTTCAATTTCCAAACTAGCTTCTCCTCTTCCAACTGTTTTAGCAGAATGTCAACCTCACTTCCCTTCCTCTGCTCATGAATAAATTTGCTGACGTGGATAGAAGCTCGATCGAGCTCAAATTTGAGGGCTGAGAAAAGGGATAAACTCGTAGAGTTCTGCTCTTCAAGATGGCAAACGCGACTCATTACTTTGAGCAGTTCTTTCGAAGTTATGAGGCTGTTATACACATCTCGGATACGATTCTTGGGTCTAGACGGGCTCTGGGCATGGATCTGTGCCTGTTCAACCTGCACAGTCTGTGTTAATCTGCAGTTTTACTTAATCTAGAACATTCCAATCAAGAAGAAACAACTAATAGAAGCAATAGAAAAGTGCTTGACAAAATGAAAGGAGACAGCCTTCGACATGATAGCTATGGTGGTACCCTAAAAAAAAACAAACCATGTTCTCAGTTCCATCACAGTAACAGCAAAAGATTTTGTCCATTTCTATCAATATCTATAATGCATCAAAAATCACTAAAAACACATTTAACCTCAGTTGTTCCTAATAAATAACACATGAATTTCACTAACAGATCTAATGAAGGTCCTAATCAACAAACAGAAATGCAAACTAAAATTCATCTTACGAACTACTATTACTTAAAAAACGAAAAGATTAGTCGAAATTATACCTCAACAAGGCAATTATGAGGAGATTTGGTGCCTCCCAAACTAGAATCAGCTAGAAGAAGTTTCTGAGAACCTGCTGATGATCTCCTTCTATGGCTGGGCATCTTAGATGGATCCATTCTCTGCAATTCGAAACGAAACAAATCGAGAACAATGAGCAAAGGAACACATAATCAAGCATCAAAATCCCTCATTCAAACAACACAACACAACAATGAAAAAAAAAAATGAAAAGGCAATCCTATCCATGTAAATGGAAACCCCACCTCAGCAACAACATGACTACGAAACAGATCAGACAAAACAAGAGCCGTTGATCCCAATTTCGACTCCTCCTTCCTAAAACCTCCCACTTCACTCTTCCTCTCGTCCAACTTCTCTCTCCTCACTCTCGGTGAAGGCAAACCATCAATCTCCCACAGAGTGGCAGCCAATTTTCTTGCTGAAATCGACAGCTCTCTGGCCTTGAGTGGTGCCTTGTCATTCTCCATTGATGGTGATTTGGAGCTCATCATCTTCCACTTGGGGACAGGGGTGCTCGATCCCACTCGTTTCCCCACCAGAAAAGCGCGCTTCAATCTGTTATTCTGCACCAGTGACGATGAAGACGACGATGAACAACCCCTCTTCCTCACTTTGCATTTCCTCCCTCCAATTTTCACATCCACATTAATCGAGTTCTGCCTTGGCATCCTCCAACTACACCACTATTTCCCACTTCGCCACCCTTATTCTATACCATAACAAAATGTTCTCAAGTAATACCTACGTTTCGCAAGAATCAATTTTTCGAGCAATTGATACGCGTATAAAAGGTAAGATTCAGAGAAACACCAAATCCCAAGAATCACTCCAATCAAAAAACCCAGAAGCGTAAACAGATCTAAAGACAGAAATAGCGCAGTCCGCAAACCTATCGGGCCCTCCTCTTTCAAATTTTTTGATTTTTATTTTCTTTTGAGCGGTACAGTAGAAGTACGATGGGAGGAAGGAAGGAAAGAAAAGAAGAAAGAAGAAATGTCGTAACTGGTAAAAATGCTTTTAATGAGTCAAAAAGAAGGGTTTAAAGAGTGGCAAGATTTGAACGTACCGGTTATTAATGTGGTTTCTTTTTGGAGAAGGGAATGATATGGAGATGGATGGGATGGGCATGCAAATTTGAGCCCTCCCCCTTTGCGAAAAGTCGGGCTCTGATTTTCAAAATTCCAGAGAGGGAAAGGAAAAGGGAAGAAGAAGAAGAAGAAGATACATGTGACAGTGTAGTTGCGATTGAGGCAACTGTCAAAGCTTCATCCTCAAGTGCAGTTGGGAAAAGCGATGAGAGAGAAAGCGAGAGATAGCTTTGTTGCGAGGAGTGAATCTGCAAGCCTTTTTCATGGAAAAGGAAAAGTTTGAGAGAGAGAGAGAGAGACAGTTAAGACCTGTGATATAAAAGAGAAACGTAATACGTGGCATACACGTGAGCATTTAGCATTTTAGGAAGGTACAATCACCGCCCCTGTCTTAATTCTTTTTTTATTTTTATTTGCGAAATTAAACCTTATTATCAAACTCCTAGTTATAAATTTATACACTTTATAGTAATATTTAATGAAAGAATTGAAACGGAATTATTATTAATTATTTCGATGGCGGTTTAACTTTTCTTTTTCTTTTTTTCTTTCCTTTTTTACGATTGATTTCTTGCCTATTTTGGATCCATAAATTAGCGCATGATAATGATAACATGCATGGAAAATCAATAAATAGAGACTTTAATGAATATCAAGCATAAATGGAGAATTTATACTCTTTTTTTGGAGCAAGTAGAATTGACGCTTTTAATCATATCTTCTTTGATTAGTTTATATAAAATAAAAAAAGTTTAGAACTTAACATTGCTCCGTTTTTTCATAAGTGTCATTCATTATTATATTACACATATCAAAGAAGTGTGTAAATTTACGTTTTAATTTTATTTATTATTTTTTTTTTAGTACTAATTTATATATAGCATTAATTATAAAAGTAAAATAAAAAAAATATTTTATCATTACATTACGAAATAAAATATGTATTTAAAAGGAAACAAGAGTAAAAGTCAAATCGAATAGTTTAAAAAACGGTTTCATAGGCTTGGGATTAGAATCACCAGTTGTTTTACTACTGTGGTAAATTTAAAATAAAAAAAAGTTGTAACATGAATTTGTAAAAAATGTCAAAAAATGTACAACTTTTCAAAGGTACAATTTACAATGCTGGTAGACTTGACAACCATAGATGCTCAATGGTCCACATTTGGCAGTGTAATGTAAGAATTATTTGGATTTATTTATTTATTTATTAATTTTATTACTATTATTATTATTATTATTACAAATGCTACAAGCACTAGGAGTGAAACTAAAATCGCGCTGTGCTCGATTTTGGCCGCTACCTTTTAAATTATACAGTAGCAAATGATTTGGTTAGTAATATGCTTCGTTTGTCCAAATTATTACATAGAAATAGAATGTTTATAGTGTGTATTTACAAGCAATGGTTGCATGTTACTTTCTTCATGGATGGAAATGAAATAAACAGCACATAAAACAATGCAGGGATGTGAACATTTATGTAATGAATAGTTGTAAATTTTGACTCGATTCTTTGCATTTACATTTGGTTCCCCCACGATTCATGTTCAACCAAAGAGATAGAACCGGCATATTTGCAGTTAAGCCTCTTTATTATCTGGAATTCTCAATTTGGCACTAATCTTCAAGTTCTAAAAATTATTAAAAAAAATTATATATTATGATTTTTTTTTAGAACTAACTTATGCTATATAACATTAATTATATGAGTAAAATGAAAATAATTTAACTACTCCCTCCGTTTTTTTTTAAGTGTCACAGTTACTATTTTTGTTCTTTGGTATGTGCAATTTGGTAGCTAAAACACTTTAAAAAAATGAAGAAAGTATTTTGTCATCAAAGTATGAAATAGGACATTTAAAAGAAAACAAGAACAAAAGTCAAATAGATTATCTATTTGAAAAACCGGAGAGATGAGGTAGTGATTTATACCGAGAAGCTCAAATATCGCATTATAAGACGAACTAAAACACTTGCAACATTAAAAACTACTACGTTTCATTTGTTTTTAAGATATACTGTACTACCATATAGTATTAATTGTGTCCAGAAAAAGGAAAAGAATTAATTGAATTAATTATGATCATGGTTTTAGATGATGAAAGCCAAGCAAAAGAATACAACTTTTCGTAGTCTTGTAGCCACACCACCTTTGAGCATATATGTGTCTTGCAATCTAGATATACTTTTTTTGGCTTCTAAAACATTAGGACCACTCAAACTAATATCTACCTATCGAGATATTTGCGACTTTGTATGTACGTAAACATAATACAATTATACATAATTATATTTTTTTATTTAAAAAAAACTCTATTTTATAGAGAAAATGAGAGACACGTCTTTGCTTTATTTCACAAAAATTATAGCCACTTCTTTTTTTGACATTCCTCGCATTATTTTATATTTTTTATCTTCATTATCTACCATTATTTAATAAAAAAACCACTCATGGCCCCACAAAAGTCACTCATATCACTTACTTTTGTTTATAAAAAATTCACACATAATATAACATCTTTCTTCCTTATAAAAACATTTATCAACCTTTTATTAAAACTCATGCCGGAGTAATTTTTATGGACAAAAGAGTATTATTTTATAAACGGAAGGAGTATTATTTTATTTCACTAGGAGGGTCCGATTTTCATCGCATAGGGCTGGTTCCCATTTATATACAGTAGGTGGAATATGCTACAATCGTAATATTACCTTATTTTTGTTAAAAATATTACAATCAAACCTTATACATATAAAAAAAAATGCAAAAAGCTGAAAGAGGAAGGGGCCGTGAGCAAATACAAGAGAAAGGTACACTGAGGTATAATAATTGCAGACTACATTATTACTAATATATTCAAAAAAAAAAGAAAAAAAAGAAAAGAAAAAAGAAATATTCGGTTGTACAATGCACCATTGCATCAATAAAACAGAGGGGAACTGAGGTTTTGGGGTCCCATTTTAACGGCTCCAAATAAGAAATTGCAAACGGATTGGGATTTAGAAATTGTGGGATTTGGGGGAAAATGGAATCACAAAATTTTCCATAAAACGCCCACATACCGCTAAACCAATGGGACCCATCCACGTGGCCCCCTACCCACATGACTCGCCCCCTACCCTTCCATTCCAATTCAATTTCAATTCCATTTCATGCACATTTTATTATCATGTGTTTGGATTATTTGGATGCGGCAGATGTAGTGTTCGGTGAAATACATGTTGTAGATTTTTTGTGTCTTTATCTACTAATAATATACTAATAATATGAAGATTTGATGTTCGGAAATTCATGATATGATAATTTTGTAGATTGAGATGGAAATATATACATATATTTTTTCAACTAAAAAGGATAAATATTGCTAATCGATTAGGTTGAATTATTCTAAGTGTGCCTATAAATAAAGAATGTTGTGAGTTAGCCGTAATTTTTACTAAATTAATATGCGAAAAAGTAGCGGCTTTTTCTCTAATTATTGTGACAATCAAATTGTATTTATTTTATGATATAGCATGTGGTGTTCCATTGTGTTGCAGCACATGATTATTATTAGGAAGAAAAAGTAATGGGAGAATGCAAGTTATATATTCTTGTTGACTAAGTGACATGTTATGAGAATTTGTCGTGGTTATAGATGTGCTAATTTAATTTTTGATTTTAATCAATGAGGGAATAAAATCCGGTGGCTTAGAGTTATAGTCCATTTTATTAGTTGAATAGGTCATAATTGTTAACGTGGCCCTATTCTTCGAGGCATGATTTCAACAATTAAAATATAGGCATTTGAATTTGATGCTCGCATTTTGACCATCAATCAATCTGCAATTTGGATTTTATCGCCTCTATAAATCATGAACAAATAAATTACTATATGTTGATAGATTAATAACCTAACAAAAATTAGTCGATTCGAATTCGATATCCAACTTAGAATAGTCGAGTTATGTAACTTATGTTTAAGCTGGGGAGTCTAGTAGGATTGGGTTTGACTATTATACCCCTACTACACGACTCCCCTTGCATTATTAGGCCCAATATTCTTTTTTATATGTTCTTGGGCTTCAGTGTCAAAGCTGAATTCGGCCCATCACTAGTCCAAATCTAAATACTATTGGGCTTAGAGTCTCAAACATGCGAATGGACACCGATTTTAGGTAGTAGTACTAATTTATTGGGATGCATTTTTATTCATGTTGTCTCCAAAAATTATTGCTCAATAGATCTAAGCCAGCATGACAAGTACTATCATGTGTATTTTTATTTAGGAGTATATCATATACAATCATATTATATCGAAAATATTACAACATAACTTAGGAGAGACTTATAATGCTTCTTCCTAGCCACTTGAGTTAAGCCCCATTGGTACTATCACGTGTATCGTTGTTTTTCTTGAGAATGAAAACTAAAACGTATGTTTATTTTAATCACTTGCAACCCAAACTAAGAATAATAAACGTGTTTTGGTAAATTCAACCTAGAAGCCATAATCAGAACGATAATGCTATACAACCACGTTATTACCGACAATAATGGAGATATTATGGATTTATGGTAATTATAACTAATGAAAAAAAAAGTGACCATTATTAGACCTAATGACTTCTACTTCTCTACCCTTTTCTTCTACTGTATATGCTAATGCAAGATTATAGTCGGCCATATTGTGGACAAATACAAATAGCATGTGATCAGAATTCACACCCACTTTCAAACGACGAAGTTGTTGCTTACTCCCTAGTGTTGATTTCATAAGAATCATAATAACAAAGATATTACATACAATGCAAAAAAGGATAAATAAGTTAAACTTATAAGAATATCATACACTTAACAACATAAACAACAGCCACAAATAAATACATCCATCCATCTCAAAAGTACTTCTCAGTCCTTCCCTTGAACCCAATTTGACCAAAAGTAAGGGACAAGAACAGTCCCAAATGCCACAACACCAACCACAACCTGAAAATTGAACAAGTATCTATATCAATATCAATACCAATATTATAAGGTTTTGGAGAGTTTAATTAGGGTTACCAAAATGGGGAAGATAGGGCCGGTCCAGTAGGGAAGTGGGCCAGCTCAGTACCGATGCTCGAGAAGAAAAGCCCAGTCAAGCTGTCGCCGTTGATGGCCGGAATACTCGACGGCGCAATCCAACCGATTAAACCGAAACCGATCACATTCAGGTCCCTTCTCAACCAATCTCTTTCGAAGCTTCATACATACATATATTCAACAACGTCGGTGATCAGTTCAAACTTTTTTTTATTTATTATTTTAATAATACTATTAATGTAACTTTCTATATTACTAATAATTACCACGTGTATTTTCCTCCTGAGGCTTGTGCTAGCCTTAGAGGGTTCCTCGCCGCCACGGGAGACTTGAGGAATCCTAAGACAAACACAATATATTTTAATAGTATTAGATTTGTTTGATAAGATTTAATTTAAATTTTTATTGCTTGGAAACATCACAAGATTATTATTAAAAATTATAGGAACAGTTATATGTGACTGTGATGATTGGAAGAATTAAGAGAAGAGATTGTTGAATACCTGAGGAGAGGTTAAGCTTCTTGGGAGAAGGCAGGGTGGAAGTGCCCAATCCCACAACAGTTGAAGCGGTAGCCATTGTTGCTGCTGCCATTCTTCTTCTTTGTGTGTCTGTGTGTGAGTGTGTGTGATTGGGCCAAAATTCAGAGAGTATCTTAGTTTAAGCAAAGGAAAAAATAGAGGTGGGGTTTGAATGATGTGGTGTTGGTTGATTTTGTGATTTCATGGATTGGCTGTGGAAGAATGGGATCTTGCCATCTGGATTTCTGTGGATAGTCTGTGGATATATTGATGACTCAGCAACTCATGCCCTTAGTGGAGTGTGTGTATGTGTGTGAAAACAAAAAAAAAAAATCAAAATAAAATTATTAAAATAAATAAATAAACCCATCCGAAAATAGAGAAGATCGAGTTGTATATCCAGGTTTGACCGTTCGAGTCCTCCGTGACCTTTTTAAATTTCATACTTTCAGTTAATTATATTTAGAAAAAAGATTTTATACTTATTACCTTATCTATCTATATCTATACTTATATAAAAAGAACTTTGTGTACTTAATGTAGATTGTCTATTATACCCCTAATACATATTTAATAATTACGGTAATACAATCTAATACATATTAAATAAATAATTAATTAATTACGGTAATACAAAATACATATTAAATGTAAAAGATTATTAAGGTAATAAAATCTGCACTAAATTTTATATGGTTTTATTACATTAGTTGCAAATTTTATACGTAGCAGTATGTAGTCAAGCCAAAATATGATTGATTTTATTCGATTTTCAATGAAACTCACATTTATTCTTTCCAAGCTCTTATGTGTATTTTTTTTTTTTTTTTTTTTTTTGAGGAGGATAGTGATGAATGTAATTTAAATTTTGAGATGGGCATTAGATTACTAAAAATGTATGTGCATAATATATTTATTTAATAAATACGGAGTATATAGTAGCATGTGCACTTTAATAGACTAACATACTAAATGAAATCAATCATATTTTGTATCATAAGCTTGTAACCGGTCTATGGCACTTTAATTTAATATACATTAGACCAATAAAAACTAAGTATTGTATGTAACATAAGAATATAAAAAATGATAAATAAATAAATAAATAATTGATCAAAATTGAAATCTAATAATTGTACTTGTGCATACATTATTCCCTTTTATTTACACTTATTAGAAATATCGAAAGATTATTAATACCAAACAAATTGAACATATTGACTATTCTTTATTTTCTTTAGTCATATAAAATTTTGGAAAATATTTCAACAAAAAAAAAATGTAAAATATCAATATTACCATAATGGTAAAATGAATCACAAAAATTTCCAACATAAACAGGACGGAGGGAGTATAAATGAGAGATTAAACGTGCAACGCACGTACGCTTTGCTAGTTTATGTAAAAACGTTAACATGTGTCTGTATTTGTGAACTTTACATTCGTAAATATATTAAAAATTGTGAGACATGAAAAAAAAGAAAAAAAAAGAAGTTATGCACAATACTAAATAATCAATTAAATAATCAATTGTTGTTAGTATTTTTTTTTAATGGTAGTTATTTTAATGGTGATTGAATTATATAAAATAATAACATAAGGGGTGTAGGAAAGATGAGTACTAGGATGAAATCTTTGAAGAAGATGATACTAACTCTAACCATTGTTAAAAGAGAGTTTTGAGTGGTGTATGTACTTTGAAGAAGACAAAAAAAATAATCAAACACGGAGAACAATCTAAATGAAATGACTTCTAACACAACAACCAAATATGAAGCATGACAATTGATGTATAGTCGTCAAGAAGAGCAAATCCTATATTTTTTTCTAGAGCATATAATACAAGAGCTATCCTAAAACTATTTTTGATTTCTAAAGCCTAATATGATACTAGAGGTGCAATGCATAAATAAACTGAATACTTTAATTTCGAACCTCCCTCCCATAATTAAATTCTAGAAGAGTAAAATGTACCATAATGCCATAATGGCCTTGATAATCACTTAGTTCCGTTATTTTATCCGTTAACTGATTAATTCTACTAACTTTTTGCTTTGTAACTTTTTTTTGTCAGAGTTCATAAGATTTGACATGGGTAGATCGAGGACAACGTTGTCGAGAGGGAACGACTGATGACTTAAAACACAAAACACGTGAAACTACCCGGAAAAAGCTATTTTTATGGACTTATTTTCTATTATAGTGAAATTGAGCAACCTAACATCTAAATCAAGTGCAACTATCTGAAAAATATTAATCCTCCTTAATTTTCTTTTTGTTTACAGAACCCGAACAATGAAGAGTTTAATACATTCGAGAAATGCTACATCTCATAAATTTGTTTTTTTTTTAATGCAATTCAATAAATTAAAGCAATATGATATCATTCTATAAGCATTTACAAATTTTCTTACGCCTTTTTGTAATAATAATTTAATATAAGTGAGGTGAACAACGAATGGGCTACAACTGAGGTCGAGGCTTTAACTTTAATACTAATATTTGAATCCAACACATCAAGTGTAATTATGTGAAGAAATTATTTTGTCGATTTATAATTTGTTTACCATAGAATTTATGGGAAAGTCCAGTTTCAAAATAACCTTTTAATCAGTAGTTTTGTTTCCTTCCATGTCTCTATTCATGTTTGATGTTGTAGAATCGCATTTCTTTTATGTTTTATAAAATCGAACTTGTAATTAGTATTTCTCTCATTCATGTTTTAACTCTACTATTTTTTTATTTTTTTTTGGTAACTTCTTTTTTTTCAAAGTTCACAAGATTTGACATGAGAATGTCGATGGCAACATTGTCGAGTGGGAAGGGAAGTACATCGATGGTGTGGGTGTTTGTGGTCATAACATTGTCAAGATTCAACGATCCGTGTGGTCAAAACCAAAGCGGACACCGGTAGATCCTTCTTGTAGAATATGTGTAAGTTATAAAAGTTCATTTTATTTTATGTTTTAATGGTGACTTATATTCGTCAACAAATAAATGGCTTTGTCGAAGACCTTGTGGCTCTTTTGCTTGTATTTTGGCAGAATGTTAGGTGATTGATCATTTCACTTTTTGGCGCCATGAGTGGCTAAAACACGGACAACATACTGGTTTGACGTTGCGGGTTTGTTTTTGGTTATGGTGGCTCTTTCTCATAGCGTCCTGCAGCTCACTAGTATGACACATATTTCTTTTGTATCTTAATTTAGTTTTTTAATGATTTTGGGATTGGATGATCCAATCATCATTGCAAATATAAGACAAACAGTCAAAACAAGTCAATTTCCTTTTGAGTTGAAGATCAACATTAGACATGTCAACAGTCATGTGTTATGTGTTCTTGAATTATGATTTTTACTTAATAAGATACTCCCTCCGTTCCACTTCAGTAGTCTTGTTGTTTTTCATCACGAGATTTTAGAAGAGTGTGTTTAGAGTTAAAGTGTAGTGTTTGTTATTTAATGCATATTTCACTATTTTAAAACTAGAGCGTCATAGATGCATAAATATATATTGATGTCTGGTCTTAAATAAAAGATCGTATCAATACCTTTAATTTAGTATAAAATTCGTAAAAATCGAAGGACAAACAACAAGTTATGATAATTTAAACTTTTAGAATTTAAATTATATTGGGATACGTGCTGAGAGGTGAGTGAATGATGTGATGATTAGTGGTGGCTAATTCTTTCTATTTTAGGAAACATGACTACTGAAGTGGGACGGAGGGAGTATTAAGATTTATCCACATAATAATACCATGAGGGGTGGAGTTTTCTTTTGTTAATGTTCATGGCTAAAACATGTTATATATTTGTGACTTTTACTTTGTTATGAATAAAAAATTTGTTGGGACTGACTGATATTTTCTTGTTTGTTTATTTCCATCATGATTTGCATATGATCGAAAGAGTGATCGAAGCAAACAAACATACCATAGATGTTGATAATTGGAAGATATTTTTGTCGATTGTAAACATATTGCAAATAATGAACTTATCAAAGGGATTTGTGCAATCTCAAACAAGTCAAATTTATCGTTTAAACTTTTATTTTTTGCGGTTCAAACATGTCTAGTTCAAACGAGCTGGGAACAGAGAGACAAAACCAAATGCAAGTCTATTCAAACGGTGTTGAAGCTTCACGGAAGTTAATCCTTTTTCTTTCTTTCTTTCTTTTGTTTTCTTGAACTTAGAGTTCTTAACTAAGATTTCTTTCTTTATGTTTTTCCTTCTCTTGTGTTCTTCCGGTAATTAATAAAGAATCAACGGAATTTCACTTTCTCTTCAGCAACTCATGAGTTTTGCTCACCCCATTCTTAGGATCATCTCTTGAAAACTCCTCAATCATCTTCTTCTCTGCTAGTTGGACTTGCTAAAGAATATATATAGATAATATCATTTATTATAAATCTAACATGTGGCCATCCACCTTCGGATGTCTTCACCAACATATGACAAGCATACAAGCAAAATACATAGAAAAGTCCTATTTCTAGAATATTGAAGGTTGTGATGCCAAGAAATGATGATTCATAGATCCAATAAAGGGCTTGAAGTATCACACCAATATTAAAGAGAAGAGAAAATGATTCCCATATAGTTAGATAGCCCTTCTAACCAAAGTATAGAGCCACGAGTAGAGAGAGTAAAGGGCTAGTATGAGAAAGGTTACCGTGAATTCCCATATTTTGGTGAAGAACTTTTCTTTCTTCCAAAGAGAGATGGGAAATAACAAAATAGCCAAAATATGAAATGATCATGTTGCGTTTTGGCAAAAACATTAGGCCAGTATACAAGTAAAATCAAGATTGCATGTCAGACAATTCACAACGCTTTTGAGCCAAATCTGGCACCACCATCATTGGCTCCTAGTGTATCTGTAAGTCAAAGTTCATTTTTCAAATAATGTGTAAAATTTAATGTTATTTTATATTTTAACGGTTACTTGTATTTGTCAACATGTGAACGACTTTGGCAAGATACTTCCTAAGCTTTTACTTGCTGATTGGCCGGATATTTTTGCCAAAAATCGCCATGATCATTTAACTTTTTGGATCCGCCAGTGGGAAAGACACGGGCAGTTTTCTGGATTGACATTGCAGACTTACTTTTATACTGTGCTGATACTTTTTCGCATGGTTCTGCATTTTATCGGTACGAAATAATTTGCTTTTGACATTTTAAATAATATAATTTACTTTTTGTAGCTATGGGATTGGAATTCGATGTTTCAACACGCATTTCTGATATAAGAAATGCAAATAAGACAAGTGAGTTTTTTCCCATTGAACTAGAGGTGAACATCATTCATGCTAGGGATGGCAATTTGAACTTTCTTGAGCTGAGGTTTTTAGTCCGCAGGGTATTAGAATTCATGGACAGAGGACCTCCGCTCTTCTCACTTTGCGCGAAGAGCCCCGGTGGTCCTTGCAATCCTCCACTGACCGACTCATCCATCCTTCCTCGTCGACAGATACAATGATGATGATGGTCTAGTGTTTTTAGTTAGTTATTCTTACTTGTGTGAACTTTTCCAAAACCGAATTCAACTAAGTGGAAGAAGATCAATATCTTCACTCATTCGGGTTAATTGAATGTCTTCTCCTATAAGAAAATCATATTTCATTGATGGATGCTAGGTACTACTCTTATAATCATTTTAGTAATTTTCTTATATTTTTTGCTATAACGATTTTATATGCACGAGGTGAACAACGAATGGGTTGAGGCTGGGGTCAAGGTTTCAACTTCAATACAAATATTTTAATACCTTTATTTGCATCCAACACATCAAGTACAACTACATGTAAAATTATTGTCAATTTATAATTTATTTATCGTAGAATCTACCGGTATGATTCCAGTTCCAAAACAACATTTATCATTAGTTTTGTTTTCCATGTTTTTGTTCATGTTTGATGTTGTAGAATTGCCTCTTTTATGTTTATAAAATTGAACTTGTACTTAGTATTTCTCTATTTCATGTTTTAATTCTACCAATTTTTTTTTGTTTTGTAACATTTTTGTCAAAGTTTATAAGATTTGACATGTAAGTTAAAGTTCATTTCTTGAAATAATATATGTGAACTTTTATGTCATATTATATTTCAATGAACACTTAATCATATTTGTCAACAACCAAATGACTTTGGCCAAGACCTCGTGGTTCTTTTGCTTGTATTTTGGCCGAATGATTTTGCCAAAAAGCCGATTGATCATCTCATTTTTGGCACCACGAGTGGCTAAAACACGGACAACATACTGGTTTGATGTTGCAAGCCTATTTTTTTAGCTGAGGTGACCATTTCTCGTAGCGTTCTCAAGTCACTGGTATGACATAATTGATTTTTTACATTTTAATTTACTTTTTAAATAATAATAATATTAGACATGTCGGCAGTAGTGTATTCTGTTTTTTTCAAATTATATTTTTTACTTAATAAGATATTAAGATTCATCAGCAGATGAAGTTCTCTCCTCACACTTAGCTTTGGTGGTCGTCTCAATCCTCCACTGGTCGACACTAAACTAGCGAGTCTTCTTGACCATCTAATACCATGGGTTGAAGTTTTTTTTTGTTAGTTTGAACATTGATGTAATTCATTGCTAAAAACATGTTGTGTATTGGTGAACTTTTTAAGTTTGTTTTTTTTATTTATCAGCAAACACAACACACTCACACAATATTTTCTTGGTTGTTTATTTTTTTCATGACTTGCATATGATCCAAAAAGTGATTGACACAAACAAGCAGACCAATGATACCCAGCTTCATAGGTATTGAGTTTGTCCTTGCGATTTAGTGGCCCAGGAGTAGGGACAATAACATCCAAGTGTCGACGATTTGTGTGGTCAGAACCAGAGTTTACACCGGTAGAACCTTTTGATAGAATAGATGTAAGTCAAAATTCAATTTTCAAAATAATATATGTAAAATTTATATTATTTTATGTTAATGGTAACTTATATTTGTCAACAACCAAATAACTTTGTCAAAGACCTTGTGGCTCTTTTATTTGTATTATGACTGAATGTTTTTGCCGAAGAGCCAATTCATCATTTTATTTTTTCGCGACACAAGTGGCTAAAATACAGACAATATACTAATTTGTTGTTGCATGCCTATTAATTAGCTGAGATGGCTCTTTCTCGTAGCGTCATGCAACTTATTGGTATGACATAATTGATTTTTTTTATATTTTAATTAACTTTTTAAAAAACACTTTTTTTGTAAATTTGGCTTTGAAATCGGATGATCTAATCATCATTGCAAATGATTTGCATATGATCGAAAGAGTGATCGAAGCAAACAAACATACCATAGATGTTGATAATTGGAAGATATTTTTGTCGATTGTAAACATATTGCAAATAATGAACTTATCAAAGGGATTTGTGCAATCTCAAACAAGTCAAATTTATCGTTTAAACTTTTATTTTTTGCGGTTCAAACATGTCTAGTCCAAACGAGCTGGGAACAGAGAGACAAAACCAAATGCAAGTCTATTCGAACGGTGTTGAAGCTTCACGGAAGTTAATCCTTTTTCTTTCTTTCTTTCTTTTGTTTTCTTGAACTTAGAGTTCTTAACTAAGATTTCTTTCTTTATGTTTTTCCTTCTCTTGTGTTCTTCCGGTAATTAATAAAGAATCAACGGAATTTCACTTTCTCTTCAGCAACTCATGAGTTTTGCTCACCCCATTCTTAGCATCATCTCTTGAAAACTCCTCAATCATCTTCTTCTTTGCTAGTTGGACTTGCTAAAGAATATATAAAGATAGTATCATTTATTATAGATCTAACATGTGGCCATCCACCTTCGGATGTCTTCACCAACATATGACAAGCATACAAGCAAAATACATAGAAAAGTCCTATTTCTAGAATATTGAAGGTTGTGATGCCAAGAAATGATGATTCATAGATCCAATAAAGGGCTTGAAGTATCACACCAATATTAAAGAGAAGAGAAAATGATTCCCATATAGTTAGATAGCCATTCTAACCAAAGCATAGAGCCACAAGTAGAGAGAGTAAATGGCTAATATGAGAAATGTTACTGTGAATTCTCATGTTTTGGTGAAGAACTTTTCTGTCTTCCAAAGAGAGATGGAAAATAACAAAATAACCAAAATATGGAATGATCATGTTGCGTTTTGGCAAATACATTGGGCCAATATACAAGTAAAAGAACCTCAAGGTCCTTGATAAAGTCACTTGGCTGTTAACACATACATTTCCATGTATTTTATGTGTCAGTTAGAGGGAGAAGGTATATGTTGGTAGGGAGAGGGCCCGTGTTCAACCCCCCCCCCCACCAACTGCGGCAGCCCTCCCTGCACCAGCTGCGGCAGCCTTCCTGTTGAAGCTGCAGCCCTCCCTACTGAAGCGACATCCCTTCCTAGTGAACCTGAACCTCCACTTGAACCTCATGCTGAACCTCCAAGTTTGTCGTTAGCTAACTATCTACCTACTAAGTTGGTCCTTGCCATCCAGTGGCCTAGGAGCAGGGGTAGTAAGATTGCATGTCACACAATTCACAGCGCTTTAGCAGAGCCAAATCTGGCACCACCATCATTGGCTCCTAGTGTATCTGTAAGTCAAAGTTCGTTTTTCAAATAATGTATAAAATTTAATGATATTTTATGTTTTAACGGTTACTTGTATTTGTCAACAGGTGAACGACTTTGGCAAGATACTTCCTAAGCTTTTACTTGCTGATTGGCCGGATATTTTTGCCAAAAATCGCACTGATCATTTCACTTTTTGGATCCGCCAGTGGGAAAGACACAGGCAGTTTTCTGGATTGACATTGCAGACTTACTTTTATACTGTGCTGATACTTTTTCGCATGGTTCCGTATTTTATCGGTACGAAATAATTTGCTTTTGACATTTTAAATAATATTTATTTAAATAATATAATTTACTTTTTGTAGCTATGAGATTGGAATTCGATGTTCCAACACGCATTTCTGACATAAGAAACGCAATCAAGACAAGTGAGCTTTTTCCCATTGAACCAGAGGTGAACATCATTCATGCTAGGGATGGCAATTTGAACCTTCTTGAGCTGAGGTTTTTAGTCCGCGGGGTACTAGAATTCATGGACAGAGGAGCTCCACTCTTCTCACTTTGCGCGAAGAGCCCCGGTGGTCCTTGCAATCCTCCACTGACCGACACCGACTCATCCATCCTTCCTCGTCGACAGATACAATGATGATGATGGTCTAGTGTTTTTAGTTAGTTATTCTTACTTGTGTGAACTTTTCCAAAACCGAATTCAACTAAGTGGAAGAAGATCAATATCTTCACTCATTCGGGTTAATTGAATGTCTTCTCCTATAAGAAAATCATATTTCATTGATGGATGCTAGGTACTACTCTTATAATCATTTTAGTAATTTTCTTATATTTTTTGCTATAACGATTTTATATGCACGAGGTGAACAACGAATGGGTTGAGGCTGGGGTCAAGGTTTCAACTTCAATACAAATATTTTAATACCTTTATTTGCATCCAACACATCAAGTACAACTACATGTAAAATTATTGTCAATTTATAATTTATTTATCGTAGAATCTACCGGTATGATTCCAGTTCCAAAACAACATTTATCAATAGTTTTGTTTTCCATGTTTTTGTTCATGTTTGATGTTGTAGAATTGCCTCTTTTATGTTTATAAAATTGAACTTGTACTTAGTATTTCTCTATTTCATGTTTTAATTCTACCAATTTTTTTTTTGTTTTGTAACATTTTTGTCAAAGTTTATAAGATTTGACATGTAAGTTAAAGTTCATTTCTTGAAATAATATATGTGAACTTTTATGTCATATTATATTTCAATGAACACTTAATCATATTTGTCAACAACCAAATGACTTTGGCCAAGACCTCGTGGTTCTTTTGCTTGTATTTTGGCCGAATGATTTTGCCAAAAAGCCGATTGATCATCTCATTTTTGGCACCACGAGTGGCTAAAACACGGACAACATACTTGTTTGATGTTGCAAGCCTATTTTTTTAGCTGAGATGACTATTTCTCGTAGCATTCTGCAAGTCACTGGTATGACATAATTGATTTTTTGTATTTTAATTTACTTTTTAAATAATAATAATAATATTGGACATGTCGGCAGTCGTGTATTATGTTTTTTTCAAATTATATTTTTTACTTAATAAGATATTAAGATTCATCAGCAGATGAAGTCCTCTCCTCACACTTAGCTTTGGTGGTCGTCTCAATCCTCCATTGGTCGACACTAAACTAGCGAGTCTTCTTGACCACCTAATACCATGGGTTGGAGTTTTTTTTTGTTAGTTTGAACATTGATGTAATTCATTGCTAAAAACATGTTGTGTATTGGTGAACTTTTTTAGTTTGTTTTTTTATTTATTAGCAAACACAACACACTCACACAATATTTTCTTGGTTGTTTATTTTTTTCATGACTTGCATATGATCCAAAAAGTGATTGACACAAACAGAGCAGACCAATGATACCCAGCTTCATAGGTATTGAGTTTGTCCTTGCGATTTAGTGGCCCAGGAGTAGGGACAATAACATTCAAGTGTTGACGATTTGTGTGGTCAGAACCAAAGTTGACACCGGTAGAACCTTCTGATAGAATACATGTAAGTCAAAATTGAATTTTCAAAATAATATATGTAAAAGTTTATACTTCCTCTGGCTCACGATTGTTGACACCTTTCTTTTCGGCACGGGAATTAAGACGAGAGTGTTTAGTGTTTTAAGTGTATTGTTTAGGAATTGAGTGTTGTTTATGTATTTAACAATATTTATATATATCCGAATTAAAAATGGAAATTAATATTCTTAATATTTTTTATGCTTAATTATTTTAATTAAATGCTGATTAAATTAAATTAATTACCAATTTTATTTTTTTTTAGAAACTGTGAATAAGTGACCACAAACTGTAAATAAGAGATCACAATTTTTTTTTTTAAATTGAACTTAACTTAAAAAACTTTAGCCAACATTAGAAAAAAAAAAAGACTTCATAAATTATTGCAAATCAATACACAAAATTCTGATACACCTGCAGGGGCGCCGCCTATCTAATCAACCCAATTTTTTGGCGGTAATTGTACAAGGATTGTCAATAAAACTGAGGGCGCCATTTTTAAAAATCAAAAACTCTACCTAATCCATATATCTATGTGAATCTTTCTCTCACAACACATTGTGAGAGAAATCCAAAGAGGAAGAAAAAAGTGGTGAGAAGAAGAAGAGGAAACATTTCCCAGAAGCTTTGCTGGAGATATTTCTTGCAGAAACAGTCCAGAATCCAGCTGCTTCCATGGTTTCCAGAGGTAAAGATTTGACAACTGAAGAGCGCAACTTATGTGTGCAGTTCATTCTTCAAGGGTGTTCTAATGGCAAGCCGAAGAGAGGTAGGCTTCTTGAAGCTCGAGCGAAATTCAACATCTCCAAATCCACAGTTTCAAGGATGTGGAAAGCTGCAAAAGATCAGCAAGCACAAGGATTAGCAATACATCTAGTATCCAAAAAAAAAGGGAGAACAAGAGATCATAACAAGAAACCTAACTATGAGGTGATGAAGACTTTAGACCTTAGTGAAAGAGGCTGCTACAGAAGCATGGTGGAGAAAATGGGAGTAAGCAGAGCAACATTGCAGAGATGGGGTAAGGCCGGGCTGTTTAAAATATTTGCAAGTTATATCAAGCCCTCACTTACTGCTGATTGTAAATTCTTGAGGATGAGATTCAGTTTGGAATCTTTGGAGCTAGACAGGGTCATGAACACACTAAGGTATTCTTCTATGCACAATATAGTGCACATAGATGAGAAGTGGTTCTTCATAACCAAAGGAAAAAACAGATAAGGCAGTTTCAGAAAAATTGATTTTTTTTTTTTAGACCTCAGCTCAAGACTTTTGCATCATTGGTCATTCTAGGGACAAAAACTTAACCACCATTTCACATATTGCAGATATTACCTTGCACCAGATGAAGAAGAGCCATATAGGGCATGCAAATCAAAGAGATTTATTGGGAAGATCATGTTCTTGTGTGCAGTTAGTAGGCCAATTCTCAATGATGATGGCACTGCCTATTTGGTGGCAAAATAGGATGCTTCCCTTTCACCACTCAAGAACTTGCAAAAAGAAATAGCAAACACAGAGCCAAGGGCACACCATATACAAAAGCAATGGATTCCATTACAAGAGAAGTAATGAAATCCACCCTTATTGAAAAGGTACCAGCAAGTTCATGTGCAACTGATTTTATTGCATAAGTTACCATCATATTTCAGCAATCAATAGATCTCAGCTAGTATGTATACTGCATCATAGATCAGATAACATACTCACAATTAAAGAATTATGATCATTCAACTTTTTATGAAACATGCCAAACTAGGTGATCCCTGCAATAAGACAGAAGTGGCTACATAATGCATCAAGAGAGATTTTCATCCAACAAGATAATGCGAAGCCACACATTAAGGATTATGATCCTGAATTCAGAGAAGCTGCAAGTCAAGATGGATTCAACATCAGATTAATTCAGCAGCCACCAAACTCACCTGACACTAACATAAATGATTTAGGGTTCTTTAATGCCATTCAATCCCTACAGCATAGGAGAGTATGCAGAACAGTGGATGACCTAGTGAAGGCTGTGCAAGATGCATTTCATGACCTGCCAGCAATGACATTGAACAAGGTATTTTTGACATTGCAAGGATGCCTAACAGAGATCATGAAGGTAAAAGGCCACAACAACTATAAGACCCCTCACATGGGAAAGGACAGATTGATTGCAGAAGGAAGGTTGCCAATTAGTCTCACAGTTCCAGTGGAATTGGCTAGGGCAAGCATTGACTATCTGGTTCAGAATGGGCAGATAAGAGGAATAGAGCATCTGGTTCATAGACTAGGGATGTTGCAGTTAACAGGGCTGGAAGCACAGTTTGCAAGTACTTCTATCATTTAGAAGCAAGAAGATGAAATAGGTAACAGAGAAGATGAAGTAATATGGGATTTTTTTTGCAGATGCACACTATATGCAGTAAGTATGTTTAGGCTAACAATGTATGCATTTTAGCTTTCAAAAGATTTTTGTACTTATCATCTTTTGAATAAGAAAATGCATTTTGCTATATCTCTTGTTACATTGTAATTAAACATATTCCATCATCAAGTAAACATAAGAATCCTTTATCAAGTAAATATTGTTCAATTTCACAGACACAGAAGCCAGAAGCTTTCATCAGAGAATACAGAAGCCACATTCAATCATGCCCTCTGCTAGTAAATATTGAAGCCATGTTCAAAATATTCCATAACAATACAAGTCACCACAGAGCCACCATATTGAACATATTACTTAGCATAAAAATCCAAATCAAGTCAAGTCACAATCGCAGATCAGAGAGATCTCACCACTAGGCATTGCTAGAATCTGGCGATGGTGTGGGTTGAACCTTATACCCATCCCTCGCCATCTGACGATCGGCAGATGCCTCGGCCGCAGCCCACTCCTCAGTGGTTGGGTGGAAAGGGAAATAAACAGATTCAGGTAGGCTGCAGGAATCGCTATTGGTACGGCCTTCCTCCTCAACGTGGATCGGTGGCAGAAGCAGCGGCGGCGGAGGAGATTGTCCCATAGAATTCTGATCGAAGATTGGTCCATCGAGAAGCCTCCACGGCCGTGCCCGCCAATCCGTCGCTCGAGGAGGGGTTGCCATTCCATAGCGATGAGGACAATCGTCGGCGGCGTGAGGCGGCGACGGTGTAAGCTCGAGAAGCCGGGAGCTTCGCTCGTACCCCGTTGGGAGTGGCGGCGGTTGCCACAACTGCTCCGTCGACGGTGGCAGAGGCAATCGAAGATTGCCGTAGCGCCCAGGTAATATAGGCCGCGAGATCCGAGAGCGTGGGGGGCTAGGGTTGTCGTGGGGGGGGGAATGGAACCGAAATTAGGGGTTCGTGGCGACGGGAAGCACGACGGCGTCGCCGCACTGGTCCGCGAACCGGAGCCACCTTACGGCCTGCAAGCCCGCCGCGGCGGTGATTAGGTGCGACGGGGGGGCCGCGAGTAGACACCCAAGCAGACGGCGACGACGTATTCTCAGATCTGTGAGATGGGGGCTCCATCGCGAACGAGAGAGAGAGACCGAAGTGGGGGGAAACACCAAAATTAGGGTTTTCGATGAACTCGAAGAAAAAGGGGAAAAGGCTTTAGATTATTTTCATCTTCAAAAGTGTAATGGAAATGAATATTGGTAGGTGTAATGAATAATGGTTGGTGGGGTGGGTTTAATTAAATGAATTTATTTATTTTTTTTGAAGGGGAATTTTGATTTTTTTTTTTTTGATTTTATCTTGAATTTTTTTTTTAAAGATATTTAGATTAGAAATGTTAATTGTCATAAGGAAGAACTAATTGTGCAATTTATGTGTTAATTATTTCCCAAAATAGAAAGGGGTCAAGAATCTTGAGACGGCCCGAAAAGAAAAGGGGGTCAACAATCTTGAGCCAGAGGAAGTATTATTTTATGTTAATGGTAACTTATATTTGTCAATAACCAAATAACTTTGTCAAAGACCTTGTGGCTCTTTTATTTGTATTATGACTAAATGTTTTTGCCGAAGAGCCAATTGATCATTTTATTTTTTCGCGACACGAGTGGCTAAAAATACAGACAATATACTGATTTGATGTTGCATGCCTATTAATTAGCTTAGATGGCTCTTTCTCGTAGCGTCATGCAACTTATTGGTATGACATAATTGATTTTCTTATCTTTTAATTAACTTTTCAAATAACATTTTTTTGTAAATTTGGCTTTGAAATCGGATGATCTAATCATCATTGCAAATATAAGACATACAAATCAAGCAAGTCAATTTTCTTTTGAACCGGAGGTCAACATTAGATATGACGGTGGTTGTGTGTTATGTTTTCTTGAATTGCATTTTTTACAGAGGAAGTCCTCTCTTCACGCTTAGCTATGGTGGTCGTCTAAATCCTCTACTAGCCGACATCGAATTAGCGAGCCTTCCTTACCACCTAATACCATGAGGGTTAGAGTTGTTTTTGGTTAGTTTGAACATCAATGTAATTCTTTGCTAAATATATGTATATTGGTGAACTTTTTAGTTCTTTTTGAATAAAATTTTTATTGGGATTGACCAATATTTTCTTGTTTGTTTATTTTCATCATGACTTGCATATGATCCAAAGAGTCATTGAAGCAAACAAACATATCATGACTGTTGATAATTGGAAGATATTATTGTCTATTATAAACATATTCACAGATGAACTTATCAAAGAAATATGTGTAGTATTAAACAAGTTAAATTTCTAACTTTAATTTTTTTTGTTCTTGAAAATAAA
The DNA here is from genome assembly GCA_001642375.2 of Mentha longifolia. NCBI lineage: Eukaryota > Viridiplantae > Streptophyta > Magnoliopsida > Lamiales > Lamiaceae > Mentha > Mentha longifolia. The sequence continues at coordinate 12,944,104 of CM038115.1, read as the reverse complement.
AATTTGTTAGTTCAAATGAGATGGGAATTAAGAGACAAAACCAAATGCAACATGGAAGCCAATCCTTTATTTTGAACTCGGAGTTCTTTATTTATATATTCTTTTCGGAACTAAGATTTCTTTCTTTATGTATTTAAGAGTTGAATTTGATAATATAAAATTACAGTTTATTTTGTCTTCTCTTGTGTTCTTCCCGTATTTAATAAAAAATCAACATTTGATGACAAGTATTTTTTAGATATGGTTGAGCTTGTGGTTGTTGTGAAACGTTTGGGAGACGATGACAATCGGGATAAAAGGTATTGCTTGTATGTTCTCTCCCTTTGAAAGTCATATGCTAATGAACATCTCGACCTTCCATTTTGTAAAGCTAAGCCGGTTGATGGCATGACTTGTTGAGGGTTGTTTTATTTCCATGATGATGGTGACAATTTTGTTATTTGTAACTTAACAACTAGACAAATAAAACTTTTTTCTTCTCCTCCTGATTTGCTACCCCCTCCAAATTTGGCCATTTTCAATGGATGTGGATTCAAGTATGATGCTAGTTCCGATGACTTTAAAGTCTTAAGGAATTTTGGCCAAACCTTTTTTTGAAAAAAATGAATCTGGAATAGGATTTTTTCTTTCCAATGAGTATATATACATAGCTTTATTCCCTCAACAATGATTCTTGGAAGAACATTTCAAGTGTCGATGCTTTTATGTACCCTGGGAACGCTGTATATATTGAGGAGATCGGGTGTTGTTATTGGCAGGCATCCCTTGGTGATAGCTTTGATGGTCCTGCTGATATTATGGGGGTGTATTTCACTTAACTTTGCACGGAAAGAATTCGGTCACTTCTATCTGCCACCAATTAGCACATCGGACTATGTTTACACGCTAGTTAGATGCGATGATTCTTTAGGTGTCATTATTTTTCCGAGACCGTATGACCGGTTTTCTTATCCGAGAGATTTGAGTTCTTTCTCTCATACCCCGACGTTTACGATCTATAAACGGGTGGATGAGAATTGGATAAGATATCATGCAATCTCTTTTCATCATTGTGATATTCAAAGGCCGTTGAGTATGATATGTTATCAATTTATGTTCGTAGAAACAAAACGCTATCATGGGACAATCGGCTAACACTCAACGATCTGAATGCAAACAAGTGGAAGAAGATCAATATCTTCAGTCATTCAAGACAATTGACTGATGCTAGGTACTATTCATATAATCCATTCGTCTCACCTAAATTGTCCACATTGCTTTTGGCATAAAGACCAATACAAGTAGAGATAGGAAATTTTAAAATAGTATTAGTTGTGAGATATAATTTTACCATTTTAGGAAAGTGGACTATTATATGGAACAAACCAATAAGGAAATGTGGACTATTTAAGTGGGACGGAGAGAGTAATTTTTTTAGTAATTTACTTAATTTTTTTAGTGATTTACTTATGACTTTTGCTATAATGATGATTTAGTATAAGTGAGATGAACAACCACTGGATTCAAGTTCAAGCGGTGAAGATGAAGATGATGAAGATAACGAGTAGGCCACATTCTACAAAGCGTCGGCATCCAGTCTCGGAAAGTTTTCAATAACATCAAAGAAGTTTGAGGTTTGTCTTCTCATAATACGGCCATGGATAATAATGGCCATGGATAATAGTTTGCTCATGTGTTCTATCAAAAATCTCATGACTATTTTTTATTTTCTTCTTGTGCTTTTATTTTAATAGTTTGACTTGTTGATTTTCGGTATGGGATGTACAATACAATAGCAATTCTTGTTTAAAATTATTTTTATTATGTTTCATCAATTCATCTTGCTTTTGTTTCATCGATTCATCTCCCTCTTCTCATAGATTATGACAGAATACTCTGAGAAGAACATAAACTTCAATTGATTGCTCCTAATTAGTCCTAACCTGCATGGTGAAGATACATTAATTTTTTATTTTTGAGAAAATTACGTAAATGTGTTAATGATGTGGTATAGAGTTCATATTTTCATGCTTTATATATATATATATATATATATAGAGGTAGTAGATCATATGAAAACTAATTATTACGTGAAAATTGCAATTCATGCATTTTATGCATAAAATGATGCATTTTTGTGTATAAAATGTTACATAATAAAATATATTATTTTATATTATTTTTATGCATATAATGCATCATTATGAGAATGTAACATTTTATACATAAAATGCAACACTTTTGTGCATAAAATGCAACGTTTTATGATGGGTTGCAGTTTCACGTAATAAATTCACCATAACGCATCTATATATATATATATATATATATATATATATATATTAAAAAAAAACTCAAATTTCCTTGAATCTCCGTTTTTTCAAAAAAATATAAATTATTTTATTTACGGTACACCCTCCACTTATATAATACTAATACAATGTGTTGATAGGAAAATATTTGAAATCAGGATTCTAGAATGATAAATTATATCTCAGAGGAATGTTCCAATGCCCACCGTGAGCATATTTAATGTGTCTACGGATGACATAACAATATTAAATATAAAGAAATTAATTTAAATATATAGCATAAAAACTAAATCCTACTAAAAAAAACTAAACCCTACTAAAATAAATCGAACCCTAAATGGAAAATATTACTGACGTGGCATTGTCACATAAGCGGTGGACACATTAAATGTGTCCACGGTGGGTAGGGGAGCATTTTTATTAGATCTCATTCGATCACATATGAAAAGGAAAATCATTATCTTGGATTAATATATATAGTGGTTCAATTTATGCTAACCCTCAAAATATCTAAACAAGATTGAATAAGATTTTAGAAAGTCAAACTTAACATTATTCCTAGATATTTTCTTTTCCAGCCTTTACAGAATATGTTAGTTATTATGGAATTGGGATCCTATATCCCAAAAATGTTGCATCAATGGTATCCCAAAATTTAATTTTAACTATATTTTTTTTTCAATAAATTTATTTTATAGTGATTTAATTTAATTTTATGATTATTTTCAAGAGTTCACCCATTCTCATTAAATAATAAATTTATTTTATAGTGATTTAGTTTAATTTTATGATTATTTTCAAGAGTTCACCTATTCTCATTAAATTTAAGGTTTATAATTATCTTTTAGCATTTAATTTCACTATTTATTAGTATATTAGAGTTGATAAATTCAAAACTAAAGTATATAATTATAAAAAAAAATCAATTTTTTTGTTATAAATGTCTATTATGATGTATTATATTATAGTATTTTTAATTTTATAAAAAACAATACAAAACTAGTAAAAATTAAATTTTAAAACAACATTGGGACATCATTTTAAGAATACAGGATACCATCCGTTATTATCCTCCATTTTCGAGTAACACCCATAGAAATAGAAAAAAAATGCGTATCGCCTGAATATCGACAAGTTATTATATACACTTCATTTTAATAGAATTATTATTTTTGTTTTTACATTTAAAGAAAGATTTTGGTAATTAGCTAACGGATCACTGAAATCCATCTTCTACCTCGATAGGATAAACATAAAGAAGGCGAAGAATATGGAAATTCCGGTGGCGACACACGCCATGTCCAACCCCTTCTCTCTCCTCAGCTTTCTCTCTCTACACCTTCCTTTCATCCTCAAGAACCTCTCGTAAACCTCTCTCTCCATTCTCTCGTCGCTCCTCCGCCTCCCTCCCTCCATCGCCGCCCCCAATATTCTCAGGCTCTCCGCCCCATTCAGTACCTTCCCCTCCATGTCCTCCACCTGCATGTTCACCTCCTTCACGCGCAGCCGGCCCCCTTCCTCCCCGCCGCAGGTCACCGCCACCGAGCACCACACCATCTCACTGCCGCCGCCGCCGTCTGCCACCGCGGAGGCGAACCGCAGCCGTATGTCGTCACTCAGCCAGTGCCGCCCCGCCTCCACCGCCGCTCTGCTCCCCACGTTCACCGCCCGTCCTCTCTCCGGGTCGATCACGATCCAGCTCACGCGCAGCCGCTCCCCGGCGCCGCCGCCGTCCAGCTCCAAAGGCAGCGCCACCGTCTCCTTCTCGTCCAGGAGCTCGAGCCGGAACGGCGTGCTCAGGAACCACGCCGACCGCGCCTCCGTCGCCAGCACCTTCGAGTACACCAACGCGCCGTCGAAGTAAATATCCACGGCGGAGAGTAACTCGGACGCGCCCGCCGCCTCGGCCCGCGCATGAGCTGCGGAGTGGCGGGAAGCGGGGAAGGCGTCGTAATAGAACGAGCGGTGGCCGGAAGGGAAGGCGGAGATGGCGCCGGCGACGCGGCGGTCGTCGGTGGACGGCCAGGTAGAGTTGCAGATATTCTTCCAAAGATGATCGCCGCTGCACATAGAGAGGAGCGCGGCGGAGGCGCAGCTGGCTGCGGCGAGAGTAGGGCCGTCGAGCCTGTTCAGGATGTGGGATTGAATGACGTCGGGGTGGATACCGGCGAGGGGAGTATCGCCGCCCGCCGCGGCGGTGGAAATTGAAGAAAAGGACATGAATTGGGCTCTCTATTTTTTTTCTTGATATTTGAATGTGGGATTGCGACGAATAAAGTGCAATAGTGGGGGGATTTTATAGAAGAGAATGGTAATTTACTATTTTGCATTAGTTGAGTCAACTCTGTCACGTTTCTCAGGCTTGGTACTATTTGGGTAGGGGCATTCATTCATTATTAAAACGTTCGATCAATTTCAGTTTCATTTTAGTCGGCCCTGCACGCTGCAATATTACCCACCATTCATCGTAATTTACCTATATATATTTGATTTGATGTAAAATATCAATACTTTAGAGTTTTAACTATATTTGGTTTAAAAATTATAACAAGTAGAACCGATTCGACAAAAATGAGATAAATTACAAGTGAGTTCAAATTGTTGAAATGAGAACAAAAACAAAAAAAAAACAATAAATGAAAAGAGAAAAAGAATAAATGATGTGATAATAGTCAAATATGGGTGACGTATATTTTCAATTAATATATGAAGTTGCGTTGCCGCTATCCGAATAGCTGGCCTGGTCGTCTTATCCTGGTTACAAAAAGTGTTTCTCAATCCAATTGTTCCAAATCAACTGATCGATATGATGAATAGAATTTGTTTGATTTTCTTTTTCACCATCATAAGATCATTAGGGTGAATATTATTTAAGTACATAGATGACGTAACGTATTTAATTTGTTAGATCGTTCAACTTGATACTGCTTAATAAGCGCCTCATATTTATTAGGAAAAAATGCAAATAAATACACCAACTTTGTCTGACCTCCCGTTTTGGTATCGAACTTATTTTTTTTTCTTGTAAATACACCAACTTTGCCCCGATGTTCAATTTTTCCACAGATTCAATTTCCGGCAAAATCAAAACTGACGTGGCATCTACCGGACACACGTCCTTAAATTTTCCGGCCAGCTGAGTAAACGATGTCGTTTGGTACAAATCGAGCTTCTTCTTTGAATTATATACACTTTGGTCTGTTCGAACCCTAAATCGACAAGAGAGAACGGAGCATTTGTAGGGTTGACTCGAAGCATTGCTAGTCTCAAAAGGGGAAGCCATGGCTGCAAATCAAATCGATTTCAAATTCCTCTTCTCCACCATCATTCTCTATTGTCAATTTAGGGTTTGAACAAACCAAATTGTATGTAATTCAAAGAAAAAGCTCGATTTGTACCAAATGACGTCGTTTAATGCTAAAGAGACGACGTCATTTACTCAGCCGGCCGGAGGGCGTGTGTCTGGCAGCCACGTAGATGCCACGTCAGTTTTGATTTTGTCGGAAATTGAATCTGTGGAAAAATTGAACATCGGGGCAAAGTTGGTGTATTTACAGGAAAAAAAATAAGTTCAATACTAAAATGGGATGTCAAACAAAGTTAGTGTATTTATTTGCATTTTTTCCTATTTATTATTGGTCCAATAAATTAAGTACTCGCATTCGCATAGGATGCAAGTTGTTATAAATTAGGAAATTTCAAGCCGAGATATCGATACCCAATCACAATCATTATCCACTTAATTAATTGAGATTAATATATGCATCTATGTAATGGTTGATTTGAAGTTTTATCTATTATCGGAATGTGGGATCGATGCATTACCTAATATTCCAATTTAAGCTATTAATCACGATGATGCAATGAGAGGACGTTAAAATATGAGAAATTTGTACGCACTTGGTATGTATACAGGCTGTTATGGTCTATATATTTTAGCAACTGGTTGATGTCATTACATGACTTTTGCTTCTTTTCTTTTTTCTTTTTTTTTTTCCTCCTAAAAATAGTTTCAAGAAAAAAAAAAATCAAATGATAACGTGGTTCCTCCTCTTCCCCCCATACAACATATAAAAATCCCCAAGAGATCAAGATTATACGTAATACTAATATGTAGATGTATACTGCTAAAAGTATATAGGGTGTATGTTCGTTAAAAGTATGAGATAAGACTTGATATGTATAATGGAAATTTCTTATACAATATAAATATTGATACTATATTTGTTTATAAGTAATAAACTATCTGCAATATTTATATAGGGGAGTGAAATTAAAGAATTTCGCTAGTTTAATTAGTTAAAACATTCCATACGCACGACTTGCATTACTAATGTCACCTAAATTAAAGGCGGGATATCATCATAAATATATTACACACTCTAATCACTCCCACCAGACGAAATGAGCGCATAATATATATTAGACTTTTCAAATAAAATTTCCAATCACGATTAAACAGTCATTGATTCTCTAACGAAATAAATTAATATCCACTCATTCCTTGCCACACGTAATGTAAATAGTATAAATGCATGAGCGATTGAATAATAACTTAATAATTGGGCATCCTCGATCGGAATAAATATTGAAATTAAAATCGATATGACTAATTTCTGATAGAATAGAAGTTAGGGACGTGATTTGTAATATGTGGTGTAGCTTATAGTTTAACGCTCAAATATTAATATATGGTCCCGATGTCGATTGTAGTGTACAAAATAATTAATGATTAGCTTAATTAGCCCAAGCACAAGTCTAATACTCATCTTCACTGAAATCGACTTGCGGCAGTTCGCTAGTTCCATCCTTTCACGTTTCTTCTAATCATCACGTATTTTTTTAAATGATTTTTTTTTTTCCAATGGAAGCTAACAACATGCAAAAATTTCTTATCAATTTATGAGAATCAGTGATCCCTGAGAACGAGGATTCTCATAATTAACTTGGGCGGAGAAATGTCCCATCCTCATATTAATTGGGAAGGTTGGGTTTCTAAATGGTTATTTTATTTTATTTTTTTATTTTTTAGAAGGATTTGTAAGTCACCCAAATTCGAAAGTGAGAATCTACAATTAATTTTTACAAATGGAGCGCTTATAGAATACTCCATCTGTCCAATCTTTCGACACATATTAAGATAAAGTTTATGTCAAATTTGATATAGTACTCTTTTTTTAATTTTTGTTACGTCTCAAATTTACACATTTTTTTTAACACTAAATAGATAATTTTATCTTTACTCTCTATCATTTATACGTATCTATCGTTATACCACACAACTTAACATATAATATTTATTAAAACTTGTGCTATTTATTTCGTTCGAATTAAAGTTTGACGAAGAAAGTATATTATACTACTTAATGTAAAGTATAATACATTATATCAAGTATCCATTTTTCAACACTTTAAAATAAGTGCTGAAAGATTTTAAATACATGGATGACGGACGAAGAGAATATTATATTTTTCTCAAGAACAAAATAATCTAAAATTTACCTGATAAAAAAAATAAAAATAAATAATCTATAATTCACAAATCGTCGGCCCTAAAAAAGTATACGTAGTACTTGCATAAAATTAATATCCTTTACTTGGATGGGCAAATCTGTCATTCAAAAAGCTTTGTTCTCTGTCCAATAATAATTTGCTCTGGCATTATCAATTTATCATCGTCACTCTATCTCGTAACTTGTAACTGTTGACTGCAGATAGCAGAATTCAGGGGAAAAAAAGAGAACAGAAGATGATGAATTCCCTTTCAGCAACTGCCTTTCTCCCGAATTGTTCACGAATTCACTGCACAAAACGCCGTCGGTTTTGCTCCAGAATGCCGGTTGTCTTCTCCAGCCTCAAATCTTCGACTCCTTCCCGTAATTGCCCCCATTTTACAGCTTAATTTCTGAAGAATATATTGCTTAATTGAGAATTTTACTGTTACTTAATTTTAATCAGAGTGTTTCAACTATATATGGGGGCTTGTTATTGTTTAGTGGGACTGCATGAATTAAGTGGAGACGATGTTTTGCAAACTTTCTTCAGAGAGAGGAAATTGGATGGAGATATTATTGCGAGAATTTCAGATGAACTTTGGTTAAGGGGCGCCAATGCAAATTCCCTAAATTTTGAGGAGGTTTCTGATAATCAGAACTTCAATGCTGAACAGGCTTTGGAGGAGGTATACTACATTTTGCCTCCATTTTTTTTTATTTGTAATAATGTTCTGCTTTTCCTTTGGTTTATAGTAAGGTGCTTATAAGTGTGTTGATTTTTCTTGTAATGTGAGTGTAATGTATAAATATACTTTGTGTGAACTTTTTATGGTGTTTGGTCTACTAGCAGCTGTATGAGGCCTTGAGTTTTCTTGAATGAATCGGACTTCAATTCGTCCCAGTTTTTGCAGTTGTGCATAGGAATTAACTTACTTATTTTAGTTTTGTCTCAAGCTCCATATTTTGTCAGTGCTCTCTATTTGATGATCTCCAAAAAAATTACAATTTTTGGGCAGGAAAGTGAAGGTAGATTTTTGAAATTGAAGAGAACTAGTGAATGGCTGTTGGGAGACATTGAATCGGCGCCAATGCATAAGAAAATGACCTTGAAGGTTGGATGCTAAATTGCATTGACTTTTACTGTTGGGTTATTTGTGAAACGAACAATTCTTGTTTTCCGTTAAGATGATTACACTGACTTTGTTTATGCTGCTGGTGATGATAGGAGGTAGCAGATGACAGTGAGAAAAAGAAAAGACTGAATTTACTCAGATATGAAGCTGTACGAACTCCAAAACTTTAGCTATCGCTTCCACTAGTTTCCATTTGTCTCAGTTCTTCTGATGAGCACTACACTGACTAAATCTTGGTCAGTCGTGCAGCTGAAGTGATTGACTTAGATACATTTTGAATAAGTAGCATTTCAAGGTGTTAGTTGAGTCTTGCAATACCTACAATATGTGTGACAAAACAATCTTAACGGTCTAACAGTCTCATATATAGCATCTTCAACAGTGGAGTATCTATGTAGTAATATGTGGATTCTTGCCATTTATAAATGCAGCTAAAGAGGGAGCTGTTTCTTTTAACTGTGGCCATTGGAACTGCATGTAGCGGATACTGTCTTGTAACTTTATCGGTCCAGGTAAATGAGCATAGAAATACATGCTGTCATAAGCTTTCTGGAGACCTGGATCTGAATCGATGTTTGGTTTCAGATTCAAATCCTCAGAATCCCACTTTACCCTTTTTTTTTCTCTATTTGAAAGTCAGTTTTGACAAATATCTGAACAAACGCAATGTAAGTATTATTCAATCCTCGAAATACCGATACCTAAAATGTTGGTACTAAGAATCCTCCCTAAGCTCAAACTAAATATTCCTTAAAATATGCTTACATCTTCCTGTGTTGCTCAGGCTGCTGTTAGCTATGCAACAGGAGTTCTGTTCAGGTAACTCTTTTGAACATTTTTTAATCACAGTTGATGGTTACCATTCTCGTGTTTTCTTGTGATTTATCATATTCCTTATTTTCATAAGCATAAGAAATCTCAGTCTCCTACCTCATAGATATTTACTGAAAGGAGCCTTTCATGATCAAGGGTAACAATCATGTTCTTCACGTGATACTTAATTCTGGTAATTTATTCCTGCAGTTTAACTGTATTATTTGGGTAAGCAGTATGTTGCAAGCTCATATTCATCTTTTAAAGATGAATACATATATGTCTTTTCATTTGTTTCATTGTTTCTCTTCTTCGTCGAACGTACATTTTATTTACTTGAGCTTATAAATTCTAGGTTGCGTGGGAGCATGAACAATTTTCAAGGCTGAGAGTTACTGCCGCGACTCTTTCCGAGCTTTCTGTGGCACCTGATTTTCTAGAAAGTGCTGGAGGTCTGTCAGATAGCAGGTTGTAATTCAAGGAATCAGAATCCCTCATTTTCTTATGGAAGTTAGAACTCCTTTCTTTTCTTTATTGTACAAAGCATTCCTTAGTCAACCCTGGTCACCTATGCAGGTATTTTGTTGACGAAGTTGCAATAACTAGAAGTGCAAAGTTAGTTGCTGAAAGTCTTGCAGTAAGATCTCGTACTTCTAGTTTTTGCTGTGAATTATGTTTTGATATGGTGGTAATGATTATATATTCTCAATTTCTGACATTTTCTCATATACAGAGGCATATTTATGGCCAAGAAGGAAAAAACATCGATATATTTGCAGATGATAGTAGCTTATCTGTAAATCCTTCTTATATACGTTCGTGGTTACAATTTTTGTCAACAACACCTCGAATGGCTCCATTTCTTTCCAAGAATGATCCTCTTATCATGGCACTGAAAAAGGTACTTCTCGGGTCTGATTTTAGTCTAATTTTTGTTCACTACTTTTTCTTGCCCAATATAACAGGAACTATCTGGAATGAGATTTTTATTCATAGTCTATTCGGCCTAGTGCAATTAACTGATCAGAACTAGTGGTGTATCATCTATTTCAAAGAGCAGTTCATGCATTTTTCCATGCATTTCTTTCCCAAATTGTACTCCGTTGGTATCATGCCCTTTCTTGCCCTTTCTTATATGATTCTGAAAGCGCACTTATGTGTGATGATTATTTTGAATCTTATCCTCATAAGACTGGTGAATTGGGAAATGATGATTATTTTGAATCTTATCCTCATAAGACTGGTGAATTGTTTCCCATTGATAGGAATTAGAAGAACACACTGCTGAGGTGAGAGTGCAACATGAAGTACTTGATGGGATGTTCACTTTTTACAACTCAACAAGCAGCAGATTACATATCTATCAGGTGCAAATCTGATAAAAACTTCAGAGCTCCCATGACCATAATTTTCCTTTTTTATGTGAATTGGATTCTTTGTATCAACAGACTCTAACTTGTCTCCTTGTTGCAGGTTGCAAGTGTAACATTCGACTTACTTCTGCTGCTGGTTCTTGGGTCTTACCTTATTACTTTATTCAGTTTCTTGGTTATAACTACAAGGGTAAGTCAGTCTCATCTTTCTCCACCCAAAATTTCATGAATCCATGTACTGGAATACATGTAATACAAAAAAATGGGCATAAATATGATATCATGATGTAAAAATAACATCAAGAACAAGAAATATGTTTTTATGAATAACTTGAACTGATTTTTCTTCTTCCATATTTGAACCAGGGTCTTGATGATCTGATTAGTCTATTTCGTCGCCCCACCTCTCGCAAAGTGAAGACAGCTTAACTTCTCTCAGGGGCTCAGAGCAATTGATTAGTTTCGGCAGTTGGTTGTCCCCTTTCGTAGGAGTTTGATTAGAGCCAACATAGATCTCGGATGGGACCTGCCACGCTCCTCCCCTGATTCTCGCCTTTTGAGTTATTCAGCATAGGGACACACTTGGGTCAGCCAGAGGCACCGTGCGAACGGCTAAAATACTGGCACTTTTATTCGTGTAAATTAGCATTTTTCTGTATAAATATTGACACTTTTAAAAATTGACATTTTATTCATAAAATAATTATGTTAAAGATTGATACTTTTATTCGTATAGATTAACACTTTTCTGTATAAAGATTGACACTTTGACCCGGCCACACTATGTGGCCGACCTCACCCAAGTTTTTGTCTACATGTTGATACTTATGCAGCTATTCCAGTGGACGATAGGAAACAACGTCGTGAGAATGAATCAGTTATTTCTTCCAAACAAGCAAGTGTATCTCCTAATGTTTTGCTATTAGGATATTATGCTAATACTGATGAAACAGACACTCATTTTTTATCGGCAGGCTCCAATTCTGGGGCTTGCCGGGATCAATGATTGCCATAAGCTGGAATTGCAGGGGACTTGGCCACCCCCTTGCAATTCCGTCTCTATGTGAACTCGTCAGAGTTCACATGCCACATTTTATTTTTCTATGTGAGACTTTGGCTCAGAGGCAGAGGATTGAAGAAGTTCGAGTGAGACTAAATTTTGAGGGATGTTTCTCTATTGATTGTGTGGGAAGAAGTGGTGGAATATGCATGTTATGGAGGAATTTAGCCAGCTGTAATATGATCGGCTACTCTCAGAATCATATAGACATGAAAATTACTGATACCATTGGAGAATGGAGACTGGCTAGTTTCTATGGTTTTCTGGAAAGACATCGACGTCGAGATTCTTGGAATTTACTTCGTCGACTCAGTGCAACCAGTTCTTTACCATGGGTTATTTTGGGTGATTTTAATGATCTTCTAAATCAAAGTGACAAACGAGGCAGGGTTGATCACCCGAATTGGCTTTTGGTTGGTTTTAGAAGTGCTGTTATGGATAGTGGACTTCTTGACTTGTCTATGTCGGGCTATCAATTTACCTGGTCTCGAGGGATTGGTACGCCTAATGCAGTTGAGGAACGTCTAGATAGAGGCCTTGCTAACAAAGCGTGGATGGATTTTTTCCCTGCCGTTTCACTTCGGAATCTCTGACCATTCTCCTATTATCTTATTCACCAACTCAGATGAATTTCTTCATTATTCTCGTCGTTTCAGGTTCGAAAACAAGTGGCTAAAAGAACCAGATCTTCCAAAAGTTGTCAAGGATTGCTGGAAAAACTTAGATGAACTTGATATTTTGGAGAAGCTTACTGCCACTTCTGAGTCTCTTATGGTATGGGCATGCCATATTGATATTGAAAGCAAATCTCAAAAGCAGTTTTGTGAAGCAAAAATTCAACATCTTCAAGGTAAAGATGATGACAGATCCATAAATTCTTTAATAGAAACCAGGAAAAAGCTTGTTGATTTATTGATAAAGGACGAGATCCATTGGAAACAACGTTCCAAACAATTCTGGTTGAAGGAAGGAGATCGAAATACGAGGTTCTTTCATGCTATGACGTCTGCGCGGAGGAGAATAAATACCATCACAAAACTCCAAAGAGATGATGGGATTTGGACAACGGATTGTGCATCTATTCATGGTGTTGTGTCGGACTATTTTAAACAGTTGTTCAGTGCATCGAATGGGCAAACAGATTTTCACTCAGTTTTACATCGCTTGAACCCTATCATAGATGCAGAGATGAATGCAGAGCTGACTAAACCTTTTGATATTGAGGAATTCAGACTTGCTCTTTTTTAAATGAATCCTGAAAAGTCGCCAAGTCCAAATGGTTTCAATCCCTCTTTTTATCAAAGGTTTTGGGCTTTATTGAAGAATGATATTTTTAAATGTTGTACGCAGTGGCTCTCTAATGCAGATTTACCCCCTGATCTGAATAGTACTAATACCAAAAGTTGAGAATCCAACAAATATGAGAGAATGGAGACCCATAGCTTTGTGTAATGTTATCTACAAGATCCTCTCAAAAGTTCTTTGCAACCGTCTGAAGAAAGCTCTTCATCACCTGATCGATCAAGCGCAGTCAGCATTTGTTGAAGGAAGGACTATCCAAGATAACTTCCTTATTTCTTTCGAGGCAATACATACTATGAAACGGAAGGTAAGGGATAAGTTTGGTGATATTGCTATGAAAATTGATATTAGCAAGGCTTATGACAGGGTAGATTGGGATTATCTTGATGCTATTTTGGTAAGGTTGGAATTTTGTGATAAATGATGCAAATGGATCCGTAAGTGTGTTCGTACTGTGAGCTATAAAGTTCTTGTAAACCAAGATTTAGTAGGACCTATTATTCCGGATCGTGGTCTTCGTCAAGGTGATCATTTGTCCCTCTATCTCTTCATTCTGTGTACAAAGGGTTTGTCTGCGATTCTTAATCATGAGACAGCACGACGAACTTTACATGGGCTCCGTATAGGTCGTAATGGGCCTTCTATTTCTCACTTAATGTTTACGGATGACAGTGAACTCTTTTGTCGAGCCACACAACAGGAATGTAATCTCTTGAGAAGTCTTCTTGATATGTATGAGCAAGTTTTAGGTCAAGCTATTAATTATCAGAAATCTGGCATTTTCTTTAGTAGTAATGTATCTGAAGCATACCGTTTGAACCTCTCTAACACTCTAGGCATCTCACAGCCTTTGAATACAGAGAGATACTTGGGCTTGCCCTCTCTGATTGGGAGGAGTAAACGGGCAATCTTTGGATTTCTTCGAGACAGACTATGGCGTAAAGTTCAGAATTGGAGTGCCAAAAATCTTTCTAAAGCAGGTAAGAAAGTAATGATTAAGTCTGTTGCTCAAGCTTTACTAGCTTACTGTATGACTTTTTTTTTGCTGCCATTTAGTCTCACAGATGAGTTGGAAAAGATGATGAATTCATTCTGGTGGGGAAATAAGAGTGATGCAACTAGGGGAATTAATTGGATGAGGTGGAATCGTCTATGTGTGAGGAAAGATCTTGGAGGTTTAGGATTTCGAAATCTGCAGCTATTCAATATTGCAATGCTTGGGAAGATTGGTTGGCGTCTTTTCACCGACCCTAATGCTTTAGTTTCCAAAGTGCTTAAAGCTAAATATTTTCCTCAGGGGGATTTTTTAAATGCTAGTGTAGGGCATAGCCCAAGCTACACTTGGAGAAGCATCTGCTCTTCCCAGGATTTGGTACGGAATGTCGTAAGATGGAAGATTGGGACGGGGGATAGTGTGAGAGTTTTTCATGATCCTTGGCTTCGGAGAGATAAGGGATTTTTTGTTTCTACGCCTTGCACCTCAGATTTATATGATATGAAAGTTAGAGACCTTATTATTCTAGGCACTAGATGGGATGTTGAATTGATTGAAGACGTGCTAAATGAAGTTGATGCGAATGAGGTTTTGAGCATACCTTTGATTCCGAGTTCTGCTCTTGATCGCAGAATTTGGCATTACACTAAAAATGGTATTTATTCTGTTAAATCTGCTTATAAATTAGCTTGTTCATTAACCATTAATGAAGAACATGCTACAAATGGAAGATGGAGAGTTATCTGGAAACTTAAAGTTCCTGCAAAGGTTAAGATTTTTCTTTGGAGAGCAGCTCATAGAGTTCTTCCTACTAAGGTCAACTTACTCAGACGTGGTGTTCAAGGTGGAGTCGAGTGTGGCATATGCAAGAGTGGCCTTGAGACTGAATGACACTCTTTTGTAACATGTCCATTTGCGAGAAGCTGTTGGAGAGTTTCAAAAATGGAGAATGTGATCCAATCAGGTATGGCGAATAACGACTCTGTCTCTGATCTAATTTTTTTCGTTGCTAAGCCATGTCAATGATGAAGTGCGAGTCAAGACTGGAATGATTATGTGACAAATTTGGAAAGATCGAAACTTGGCTGTTTGGAAGGGTATTTTTCCTACTCCTATCATGTCTTGTTCTCTTGCGATGAGCTTTCGGCATGAATGGGTAACAGCTCTTGAGGGGGAAGTTCATCATCGAGCAAGGCAACAACGGCAAGAGGTCTGTAGAGGGTGGCATAATTTGCCGGAGGGTTGGTTTAAATCTGGGGTAGATGCTGCTTTCTTCTCAGATACAAACTCTACAGGCATAGGTATTATCATTCGAAACTCTGTGGGAGAATTTGTTGCAGCAAGGTATTGACTATTCCGGGGCGACTACGAGTTGAAGAAGGTGAGGTTCTTGGCATTCATGAAGCTCTATCTTGGTTGAAGCAATTGGATTTATTTTATGTTCAGCTCGAGACTGATAGTAGAATTGCTTTTGATGCTGTTAATGGGAATAGCTTTGACCACACTGAGTTTGGTTCTATTTCCACGAGTTGCAGACAGTTATTCGCTGATAATGTTGGTTTTAAAGTTCTTCATGTTCGACGTGAGTTAAATTCTATAGCTCATAGTCTAGCTAAATTGGCTAAGGAATTTTTTACACCGCATGTTTGGAATGAACCCCCAACTGTTGTGGAGGGTCTTCTCCATATTCCATGTTCGTGTTCGTAATAATAAATTCCTTTTTTCTTCAAAAAAAAAAAACAAAATTTTATTTAGTAAATGATGAAAATAAAATACAAAAAATAAATAAATTTGAGAAAATTGCCAAAAAAAAAAGAATAAAACGAGAGAAAATCAACCACTATAATTTATTTTCGGATCCTGTAATAAGTTTTGTTTTTTTTTTTTTTTTTTTTTTTTTTAGCTGGAGGTGTAGCCCTAATTCCCAAATCGGAATGGTCGCCCATCGCCTCCGCCTCCGCCTCCCCGCCGGTTAATCTAGCTCACCGTCGCCGTCGCTTTGGCCATCCCCCGATTAGGTTATTTCTCTCTCTCTCCACATCCCTTTCGCTTTCTCTCTGTCTCAGACTCCCTCCAACAACTAAATAGGCTGCCTTCTCCTTTTCCGGCAGAAAGCTCTGCCTTGCCTCCAGCACTGCTGCCATCGCCGGATCTGCCATCTACCGACGTTCGACGCCACACTGCAAGGTAAATTCGCCCCGGATCTGCAGTTTTTCTAAACAGTTACAATTATATTTCGTATTTCATATTCGCACATCTTCCTCTTGAAATTTTTCCTAAAGACGGGTCCTTTAATATACCTCCAAAGATTATATATAAATACATTAGCAAAGTAGAGTTGATTCATAAGTATCTAAACTAAATTCGCCAGAATGATTTTGACATTTGCTCTGTAAACACTAATCTGACTTAATCCTCTACTAACCCTTTCAAACATTAATCTCACTTGACTCTGTACACGTGTAATTCTATCTGTCCATTTTCACCGTTAGCATTGCAATACAGTAATGTTTCTGTTCTTCGATTTGCATTGTCAAGGCTTCCGACACGACAATATTTTTAATTAAAATTGTTCTTTTGGTTGAAGTATAATTTAGGGTCATTATTTGAAATACCCATTTTAACTTTGTCAACAAAAATTATAGCCACCAACTTAATAAACATAAATTATACTCATTTTTTGGTCTTTTGGACAAAATTACCCTTCTGACTTTGACTTTGCAGCTGAGACATTAACTCTTTCACTCTATCACTCTTTATGTATTTTTTTCTTTCTCTTTCACAATTTGTTATTTTTATTTTCTTTTACAATTTGTAATTTTCTCTCTTTATTCCCTACTAGCTTTTGCACTCGTGCGATGCACGGTACCAAAATATAAAACGTAGTGATAAAATAATTATTTTGATAGATAAAGTGTACGTAGTGATAAAATAAGTGTTTGATACCAACTACATAATCTAACTATTCACATGTAACTCTTCATCGTTTTACTATTTTACTCGAGTTCATTAGAGCATACGCAGTGGCGCCTAAAATACTATAGGCGGTGCTGCGCATGCTAGGCGCCTAGCACTTCCACCGTTGCAGCCTACGGATGGACGGAATATTTAAGTGTGAAGGAGCCTATATGATGCACATATATGTAAGTAATTAGTTTATGCTAGGAGAATCGAGAACGCAAATAAAAGAATGCATAAATAATATTAGCATTTTTAGAAAATAAATCAGCTTCTTGTATGAGATCAATTTGGTTAGAATTTGCACAAATATGTGATTTTAAATTTAATTTAGTTGTCACTCAAATTGATTTGTAATCTTAGATCTGTGTTTTACACCTCTATTTTTCTTAACTTGTCATGTTTCATTTTGGGGTGTTTTTTTTACTTGTCATGTTTTCTTTTTGGCCCAACAAATACTACATTTGTCACTAACACTACATTTATCTCTAATTAATCCATAGTCATTATGATATTGGGCACCACATATTGAATTTTTTATTATATTTTTTAAATTTGTGTGCCCAAAAGAAACATGTTCAAGTCGAAAAAAACGGAAGGAGTATACATATAGATGAATCCGACTTCATTAATCCAATATGTTATTTTCCTTTTCTTGATACTCCCTCCGGCTCAAGATTCGTGAGACCTTTCTTTTTGGCATTTTCGGCACGCATTTCCACGCTTCTCGTTGATGAGTTTTAAAATGAATTTTTGAGGTATTTTTCTTTTTACGGGATACTATGACACTCGTAGTATCCCGTAAAAAGAAAAATACCTCAAAAATTCATTTTAAAACTCATCAACGAGAAGCGTGGAAATGCGTGCCGAAAATGTCAAAAAGAAAGGTCTCACGAATCTTGAGCCAGAGGGAGTATAATAATAGGGGCACACTTGGGTGAGCCCGGGTGTACTATGTGGCCGTTCAAAAAATTGACAATTTTATTTGTGTAGATTAACACTTTTCTGCATAAAGATTGGCACTTTTAAAAATTGGCACTTTTATTCGTTAAATAATCATGTTAAAAATTGACACTTTTATTCATATAGATTATCATTTTTCTGCATAAAGATAGAAGTAATGTATTTGTCAATCATGTTTTATTATTTTTACTTTTACAAATTTAATAATATTGTACAAATTAGTTAGTGTGATAGATTGCATAATAACCGTTTCCAAATCTAACACAAAATTAAAAAATAATAATAATAACCGCAAAATTTTATTTAGATAAAGCCGTTATTTTAATCCCCCATCCCACGACCCAATGAAGCGGCAAGGCAGACGTTAGAATTAATCATTCACATTTTAGTTGTATTTATTTGACATTCAAATTGAATAAATTTACAAAATCACCACTATGGATTCCCCCTTTATATATATATAGATATAGATTTCCCTTTTGATTTTTTTTTCATTCATCAAATTATCCAATATTTAACTTTTTTTTTAACTGAATTTATGTACTTTGTGGCTTGACTCTATTGGAACGAAAAAATATTAAATTGTTCTAATAGTTCCAACTAAAATACTAAATTGTTCCAATAGTTCTAACTAAAAACGATTTATTATTTCGTTCCAGTTGTTCCAATTTTTTAGTTGGAACTATTGAAACAATTTAGTATTTTCGTTCCAATAGAGTCAAACATCACCGATGATGAGAAGAATGAGAGAGAGTCCGAATAAAAAGGATATAAGAGAGAAAAAAATCAGTAAAAAAAAAAATATCGAACCATAAATCCCCTATAAATCAAACTCCACCATAAATTCAACATCAAATGCAACAAATGCGCAAACCAAAAAAAAAAGAAAGGAAACAAATCCGATCTCAACCATCTCAAAGCTGACTGAGCTATTGCAGAGAACTTAACAATGGCCAGACTCTCGCAAGAAAGAAGGACTCTCATTTTTCATTACCTTAATGTTGGCATTTCCATTTCCATGATTGTACGTAATATCATTGCAAATTTAGAAACAAACACTTTCAATCACTACAATTAACAATTAAAGGGGAAAAAATTATAAATAAACACCACATTATTAACATTCAACTCTGGAAACGATTGAGATGAATCTAGTGGCCGCCGCCACCAATCCACCTCCACCGACATCAGCTTTGGAGGCACATAACATTGAGAAGGCATTTCAGACTAGCGGTCAACAAAACCATCGCGTGCTTCAACGCCACGTAGACGTGGGGCACATCTCCGTAGGTGACGGAAGCAATGCTCCCCTGACTTCAACATCGACCAGGGGCTTGTCGGCGGGGAAACTCAGGTAGGGGGAAAAGAGAGAATTTTTAGGGTTTTTAATTTAAAAAATTAGGGGAGAAGTCAGAAGAATCGAAAGTGAGGAAGACCGCTGGAGCGGCGGCGGCGGCAAGGAGGTGCCGCCACGGTACGAAGAAGAGAGGGGAGATGGGCATGAATGCGGAAGGTCGAGAGAGAGGGAAAGAGAGACGGGGAGAGAAAGATGGGATCTGTATTCTGTGCTAGAAAGAGTGAGAAAATAAATCTAGATCTAAAAAGATGGGGAGGGGATTTAGAAGGGTCTTTCAGTGCAAAAATAAGAGCATTTTCATCCTAAAATGCAAAAAAATGGTATCATTTATGTTTTTTTTATCTTAGTGGGTGCGTTTTTTGTTGGCTAAGTGAGAATGAGTATTTCATACCATTTTCACTATAATTTATGTGTCTTCTTTTTTTTCATACTTTTACGATTCATGTTTTGTGATTTTCTTTTCCAATTTTACTTGAGTTTCTTAGGGATAACATGATAAGAATTTTATATGATTGTCATATTTTTTGATAATCACCTTCAGTTAGAATGTCAACCTCTTTCTCTAGAAAAGGATGTTAATTTTTGTTGATAGTTAGATATATCAATTTAAAAAAAAATCACTTTCAGAGTGGAAAGTATTGCAAATTACAGAATATGGTCATAATACATGGGCCGTTTCTTTAAATTTAAATAATTTGAGTAGGTCATTGAGTTATTTTATCACCTGTGTGTTTAGAGAATATGATTGTTTGCGAGGATTCAGAGTCCAAGAGATGTGTATTGAAACAAACAATCAACAACTGCATGCACATATTTAAGGAAACATCTCTAAGGCAATTTCTCTGTTTTACTATTAGATAACTCTATTTCTATTTCCAGTCGGGATGCATGAGGTTACTAATGCATGTGCTGCATGAGGTTACTAATGCATGTGCTAATGCAATCGTGTTTGATTTTGGCTTTTTTTCTTTACTTAATTAGGTGTAGGTATGAATTAGTACTATCTGTTGTATATATATATATATATAGAAGAAAGAAAAAAAACTATATAAACAAGCAACAATTAATGGTCTTTGTACACTAATGTATTGTTATTCTCTGAACTAAATGTAGTTGCATTATGTTATCATTCTCTTTATTATATGATATATTAAAATTATAAAATTTAAAATGTAATATGAATGCATAAATCAATAATGCCACACGGTTAAACATTCTAATTAACTATGAAAATAAAATACAAAAAATTGTAAATAAAATCTAGAGAATTCCAAAAACAAAAAGAGAAAAGAGAAAAGAGAAAATCAACCACTATAAATAACTTTGGGAAAATGTGACTTTATGGCCCCAACTTTCATCCCTTGGTTACTTTATGGCCCCAACTTTCATCTTGATTATTTTATGGCCCTAACTTTTATTTCTTTATTATTTTATAGCCCCAACTTCGATCTTAATTATTTTATGGCCCCAACTTTCATCGCTCGGTTACTTTATGGCCCAATTTTTTTTATGTTAATCATTAGCTTGAATTTATTATTTTTTTTGATATATTGTACATTATTAGAGTATATATTACATGGAGGGAGATCATATAGAGTACATTATTAATTTATTGTATATTTTTTTAGCACCTTTTATTGCATGTTATGCATTTCATTAATAATTTCTTTTTTTATTGTTTCTTAATAGAGCATTTTTTATTGTTTATTTTAATATTTTTCATTGCATATTAAAGCATATTTTATTGCTTATTAGAGCATCTTTTTATTGTATATTTTCTTAACACCTTTTATTGCATGTTATGCATTTCATCAATAATTTCTTTTTTATTGTTTCTTAATTGAGCATTTTTTATTGCTTATTTTAATATTTTTCATTGCATATTAAAGCACATTTTATTGCTTATTAGAGCATCTCTTTATTGTATATTTTCTTAGCACCTTTTATTGCATGTTATGCATTTCATTAATAATTTCTTTTTTATTATTTCTTAATAGAGCATCTTAGCACAATGGTGTAGATTTGTTTTTAGTTATCACAAGGATAACTATTTTCAATATAACCATTCCCTATATTCATTAATCATTATGTTGACAATGCATATATTATTTTTACTTATTGCATGCATCAATTTTTACTTTTTTTTAGTGTGTGCAAATAGTCACATAAATATATAGTTTTTTTGTATAATCTTTTCCACGTATTGCATGCCGTCTATTATTTTTTTTTACAAAGTGTCACTTTGTAAAATAATTAAGAAATAAACGTTTGGGCCATAAAATAATCAAGAAATAAAAGTTGGGGCCATAAAATAATCAAGAAATAAAAGTTGGGACCATAAAATAATCAAGATCAAAGTTGGGGCCATAAAGTAACCAATGGATAAAAGTTGGGGCTATAAAGTCACCTTTTCCCAATAACTTTTGGATCTTCTTATAAGTTCAGAATTGCTGTAGCAGTGTAGCCCTGATTCTCAAATCAGAACGGTCGGCCACTGCCGCGCTTTGGCCACCCCCCGATCAGGTTATTTCTCTCTTTCTCCACATCCGTTTCGCTCTCTCTCTGTCTCACACTCCCTCCAACAACTAATAAGCCGCCGTCCCCTCCTTTTCCGACAGAAAGCTCTGCCTCACCTCCAGCACTGCTGCTGCCATCGCCGGATCTGCCATCTACCGACGTTCGCAGCTGCAAGGTAAATTTAATTACAGATCCTAGTAGTTGAAAAATCTGTTTTTCTTGCAAGAATAGGGAACAAAAGACTAAGTTCTCTCTTTTCCTTTTTCTTCTTCCCGAAGACTGAAGAGGTGATTTCTATTAAAAACATAAACCGCTTAATCCATTAACCTTTTATTTGATTCTTATCCCTTTTCTTATTTTTGTCCACAATTTTGTTGCTGCCTACTACCGTGTTCAAATTCAATACGTTTTGTGGACAATGCCTTTTATAATATTATAAGTATTTGTTTTAGATATGGATGAGCTTATGGTTGCTGTGAAACGTTTGGGAGAAGATTACAATCGGGATAAAAGACATTGTTTATCTCTTCCTTCTCTTCAAGAGAATCGTGTGAATGCACATCTCAACCTTCCGTTTAGTAAAGATAAGCCAGTTCATGGCATGAGTTGTCGTGGGATGCTTTATTTCTATGATAGCGTGGGCAATTCTGTTATCTGTAACTTAACAACGGGACAAATAAAAACTCTTTCGCCTCCAATTTTGGACCCCCTTCCGGATTCTGTCATTTACGGTGGGTGTGGCATCGGGTATGATGCTAGATATAATGACTATAAAGTCATTAGGAGATTAAGCCTTATTTATGATGAGTCGGATTATTCTTATTTTGGTTCCACGGTATCTACAGAGCTTTATTCCCTCAACAGTGATACTTGGAATATCCTTCCAAGTATCGATGCTTTTGTGGACCCCGGGAACCCTGTATATACTGAGGGGACAGGGACAGGGTGTTGCTATTGGCTGGCAGCCCTTGGTGAGGATAGTGGGGGTTCTTCTTATTCTACTCTTATGGGGTGTGTTTCCTTCGACTTTACAACTGAAACATACGGTTACTTCCATCTGCCAGAAAGTGAAATACCGGACCCTATTTACACTCTAGTCACATTCGGTGATTCCTTAGGTGTTGTTGTTTCCCCGAGACTGTATGACGAGTCTTTTCATCCGAGAGGTGAGAGTTCTTCCTCTAGTGCTGCCCAGACATTTTTGATCTATAGCTGGGAGGTTGACCAATGGATGAGATATTACGATATCTCTGTTCATTACCTTGTTCAAAGGCCGTTGAGCATTATAAATGATCGATTTATGTTCGTAGAATATAAGCGCAATCATCAGCGCGATCAGCTAGCAGTCCACGACCATAGTCAGCTAGCACTCTACGATCTGCATTCCCCTTCACCCCGGTTGAAGAGGTTCGATATCTTCAGTCATTCGGGACATTTGAATGTCTTTTCCATTGATGAGAGTTGTCATCGATTGATCAATGCTAGGTACTATTCATATGAGCTTTTTAGTAATTTTTTTTTTTTTTTTACTATAATGATTTAATATAATATAAGTGAGGTGAACAGTGAATGGAATCGCGATGAAGTGGAAGAGGATTAAGATGACGAGTAGATCATATTCTACAAAAGTGTCGACATCCAAGTCTTGGAAAGTTTGCAGTGATTGAGGTCTTTATTTTTGTAGTTTGAAGAATAATTGAACTTGTTGCATTATTTTAGTAGTTTGAAGAATACTTGAACTTGTAGCATTTTTAGTATGGATTGTACTTCGTATTTGCATTTCAGCATGGGACACAATACTACGTATTTGCATTTCAGTATGGGACACAATACTACTTCATATTTGCATTTCAGTATGGGGCACAATACTAGAATTATTCTTGTTGAAATTTATTTTTATTATGTTTCATCAATTCATCTTGCTATTTTCATAGATTGTGACAGAATATCCTGAGAAGAACAAATTTTAATTGATTCCTCTAATTTGCACAGGGAAGATACATTAATTTATTTATTTATTTTTTTGAGAAAATTACGTATATATGTTAATTATGTGGTATAGAGTTCATATTTATATGTTTATATAAATAATAATAAATAAATAAATAACTTGATTGTCCTTGAATCTCCGTTTTTTCAAAAATATGAAACATTTTATTTACGCGTATAATATATGGTGACTCCACTTATTATATAATATACTAATGATACAATGTGTGGTTCGGAAAACATTTGAAATCAGGATTCCAAATATTTGAAAATTGAAATTAAGATTCCAAAATAATTATATACTACGTATATCTCATTTGATCACATGTAAAAAGGAAAATTATTATTATTATTGTATTTTCGTACGTATAAACTTGTGCGTGGCTCAACTTTTTGCTACCAAACTCAACATAACAAAAATAATAATAATAATTAATTAATTGATGTCCTCCAATCTACCCACGGGCTGTGTCCAACTTTGTATTCTTTTATAAATAATCCCTTTTCGATTAATCACGGCTCCCTATATTGTTGTTAGGATGCAAGATGTAAAACAAATATAACAAAAGAATAGATTGGTGAGAAACATAATAAGATGCTAAGGACATAAAAATAAGTTGAAAATAGAAGAAAAAATAAGTGGTATTATAGTCATCTACCCAACTTCCCTTAGATTACATATATCCACCATTTTAATTTTCTTAGTCAAATATTCAATCTTTCATATTTGGACAAAATTACCCATGTTTTATCTTTTAAGACTTTTAAAATCTCTCAGCTCGCGTCTTCTCTCTCTCTCGTCGATCCCTCAGCTCGCGTATTCTCTTGTCATCTATTTCCTTCTCCTTTCAACTCCTTTCAACTCGACGAATTCTGTGCTGAGACTCGCCGTGAGCACAATTTCTGGCGACGGCGACGGAGGCGGTGCTGTTTTCGGGGTGGCGTTGTTGTTTCGGGCAGCGGACGCCGGCGTTTTTTAAGGTCTTCAAAGGGCGGTAATTTCCGGTGATTCGTGTTTTACTTTCAGTTTCCGGTGATTCGTGTGTTTTTGCACCTTCTGTTTATTTATTTTTATTTTTTCGCTTTTCTATTTTTTTTTTCTTCTGAATCTGAGAGTTTTTTGTTTGAGTTTGTTGTTGATTTTCTGAGGGAGGTGATGTGTTTTTGTTTGTCGATTTGCTCCGGCAAAGTTTCCAGCTGTATTTTTCCTGCTCCGGCGAACTTCCCAGGCGTTTTACCTCTTTGTTGACATGGAGGTAGAACCCTATTTCTGTGAATTTTCGAATCTGGTTTTTATGTGTTCTGGGTAGTAGTATTTAAGATCGTACTATTACAGTTTGCATGGTACGTTTGTTTTTGTTTCGTACCATGCAAACTTCACTGGTACGAACTGTTTTATGTTCTTTCCTGAGTACATCTTTTTTTTCATTTTGCAGTATTTCATTGTTTATCACGGCGAGGTTTGGAATGATATCACATACGAGGGTGGAAGAAAAGAATATGTTCATATCCCTGCTGGTGGTATTACATTCGAAGAATTGTTGTGTATGATTGAAATTCGAACGAAGAAGAATCGGAGTACGCATGTCTTTGAAATTGATTCTTTAGTTGATGTTTGTCCTGGTGAATGTGGGAGAATGAAGATAACAAATGATTTTGAGTGGTCCCGTGTATCAGTCAATATGTACTCAATATGTAATCGTGTTAATTTCATGGTACGAATTAATCGGGGAGTACCAATATTTATTTTTTTTAGTACGAATGCCAAATGTGTACCGTGCTGAATCATTTTTTTGATCATTTTTATTTTTTTTGAGTACCAGGTTTACCAATCAGACTCCTATAGCATATGGGAATGCTTACTACACTACGGCGAATTGGCTTGAAATATATTCAGCGGAGGTAATGTCAGTCCCTGATCCTAGCGATTGGTCTTTGCCGGATGATGTTGCTTCAAGGGTTGTTCGCGATGCAAGCAGCCGGGGCATTCAAGAAACAAGTGCACGACTTCTTTAGAGATCAACAACGTAGAGGAAGTCATTATCCAAGAACCCGGGGTTAAACGTCGCCGTAAACCAAATACGTGTGGTATATGTGGTGTTGTTGGGCATACGCGTAAGAAATGCAACCATCCGAGTAAGGATGAATAAATTTTTGTTGCTTGTCTTAATTTTCATCCAATTGATTGTCTGATTGTTGGGCATACTCGTAGTGTAATATCCCAAATTTTCTTATTAAATATAATTGGTTAAAATAAGTCTTATATATGAATTTAGAAATTTTTTCCAATTTTCTTGAGGGATTTAGAATAAGTTGATATATTCTATTAAGAATAATTATTTTCTTCATTTTGATAATTGTATAATTAAGTAATAATAATCGTAATAGTTTAAGTATATATATATATATATATATATATATATGATAGTACTACGTATATACAATAGTATATATGGATAAGTTTCACTAATAAATTATATATTTATATATATACATCATGCATTTATAAATGTATATATATGTGCATCATTTTATATACAATAAGTATTATATACAATTATATGCGTGTATAGCTACATACATAACTAATTAAATAACATATGTGTAAAAATATCCTTACGTGCATGTATATATATGAAAGTTAAATTTATCCTATTATTAAATACACATTATACGTGTGTGCATGAATTGTGAGTAGATAAGAGTTAGCCACCTTGCTACTTAGTTTTCACGTGGCTTATGTCTACTGAACTAGCCTTGTGAGTAATCAATTATAGACTAATGAGTAATCAAGCCTACTCTAAGTCTATTCTTCCTATAAATAGCGACAATACGAGTGTTCTATTTTCATTATGTTTTAAATCTTCAAAATTATAGTCGAGGTGTTAGAATTTGACAAGTAAGTGAAAGCAAAAGATTTTATTTAAGGATATCTACTATTATTAGGTGAGGCTCTCTATACTTACAAAGTATTATTTGAGTTAGTAAGCTCTGATAAAATGAGATTATCCATGAAAATATTTTAATGTGTTATTACATGTTTAAGGCTCTTATAATGTATGCGATCGGGTCTTTCGGTTGGTCTAACACACTAATCGAGAGGCTGTGCGCACAGTTAGAAATCGTTGGGTTGATCACCAATTGATTCTAACTTGAGGGGAGAACCTCTGGATGAAATATTCCATTGTCTCCAAGTCATGGCTCCATTTGAAAAGGGAAAAGGGATCCGACGGTGGTAATGTCCGGGGATCAATATAAGAGTAACATGGTAATACGCATGCGCGCGCAATCATGAAAAATGAGGTTTTGTGTGCATGGAAGTAAATGATTTCAAAACCCTTCTATGTATACTTTATTATCATGTATATTCTTTTTATGATAAAATGTTTTTGGCACAAGCCCACTGGGTACATTAGTACTCAGCCTGCAATTCCTTTCCAAATGTTTTGCAGATTAAGGAGCTGGTGGAACAGGCGAAGCTGGAGAGGACTGTTGTTGTTGCTAATGTATAATAAAAGCTTCCGCTACGCCTATAAATAAAATCCCTATATTTTCGTACACCACAAGTTATATATAATATTACGGGTACTCAGACAAATCGGCTAGCATGGGTTGTTCGACTTAGCCAAACCCATAGTTTGAGTTGTATGTCCCGATCCCGTATTTAAATATTATATTATTTTATGTCTACGGGTATTCAGACACAGGCGGCCGGTACGGGCAGCATGATTTATCTACCCCGTAGTTCGTGTTGTGGGTCCCGATCCCGTATTTAATTTCTTAACAATAGGATTAAATATCCCCAAGCCATGAGCCCCTTTCTATCCCCGCTTCTTAATTCCAACCCCTTGCCACGTCCCGGCACACGTGCCTTCCCTCAGGAACTGGAGCGTGACACGTAGACTGTTCAAACAAGTTTGGCAATTGTCAATTTTTTTTTCAACATCTGGATGACTGGTACGAATACGCTTCAGCCGTACTGATTACCGAGTAATACTTATCAAATCGTACCTTCATTTTTATTTTTGTATTCAACAAATCTGGTACGATTTGATAGATCTCGTACTTTATACAGCCATAATGCAACAATATTTATGAAATCGTACCGTTCTTTCTTGTTGTCTTCAAAAATTTTGGTATGATTTTCCAACTATCGTACTTTGCATTGCCGAAATGCTAAAATTTCAAAGTTTGTTTCCTTTATTTTTTTTGTCAGGTACGATTTTCTATAGATCGTACTTCGTACTGGTAAGTTTGTCATTTCGTACTACGTACCATTATAAAGTACACAATCTTCCTAATGCAAAGTCATGTATCATATTTTTAATAAACCAGCATTAAACATTTACATACATTTGAAATCATGTATAATTACCAAAATGTGATGTTCACTTTGCAAGTTTTCATCATACAACCATCTACATGATATTCACCATAATTAACAAAAAAATATTATGTCCTGCGTGGACGAACCATTGATTCGTACCCGGTGAGCACTGTCTTGCGTGGACGCTTTGCCAATTTGTACCTTCTATATTTCCATTTAACCTTCATTCAAGGCAGAAGACAGGAGTGAGTAATAATGCAAATTGCCTTAGTAAATATCATTAAGCTAAGGTGGCTGCAGTTGTTCTAGTAAGATATCAACAACGCGTACCGTGCATGATACAACACGGTACGAAATTAAAGATTTAGTACCAAGTTCTAGTAAACAGTACGAATTGCAGTTAAAATTACTGCGTACCAGTAATTATAGTATGATCAAAAGAGTTTGAGTTATGTGTATATCAACAGAGTACGAATTTAAGCAATATCTCTTGTTGTTCTACTAACTTTTATCTTCTTTTCACTACCTGTATCAGTTCTGGTCAATTGTTTCTGATGGTAAGTAAGAACATTCACATATCGTACCGTGCAGCGAGAAAAAGAATACGAATAGTAGCCTAACATAGTAAGATTTAAACATTTTTTCATAAGCAATCTATACTTTTCAGTTTGTTACCCAATTATTTCATCACAACTGCAGTTTGAATGTTCTAGAGAACTCAACATAATCATGGAGAACCCCCAAAAAAACACTAATTTTCCACCAAAAAAACCCTAATTCCATCATTTTTGACAACAATACCGAATAATCAACTTGTACAATATTTTTTGAAGCAACATATTTGCTCCGCATCGATTCATTTCATACCAGAGATATGTTTTTCAATGAAGCTTAAATAATCGTACCTGCATGTCGTTAAATGGGCTTGGCTCTATTTCAGGCTGTGTTTCCTCCAATTCCTCTTCCTCTTGTTCTTCGACTTCAACATCTTCTTCGATTTGCTGATCTTCTTCAATTTCCGGCGACTTTTCCGGCTTTCTGTTGCGCTTGCCGCATGCCGATTCATCGCGAGGCTTCTTCCGGCGCCCGCCGCTTGCCGGTTCAACTTGTCTCCTCTTCGTTGCCTTTTTCAGCATTTTGTGGTCGTCTCGTCGCCGGCGAGTTTGGTTTGGGGAGGCGTGGAGTGTGAATGGAAACTGAGAATGAGAGAAGTGAGTGTTCAATTCGAAAATGGAGTGGAGAAGTTTTGCTGGGCGACAGTTCGTATGGGAGGGAAATCAATTTTTTGGGCGAGAGTTTGTACTGAAGGGCAATCTTGTCCACTTTGTTAAAGTTGGTTATTTTTTTATCAAATTAAAAGAGGTGGATAACTTTTGTATTTCTTATATGAAAGTGGGTACTCCATGGTTTGCCCCAAAAAATAAACATACAAATATATATTTACACAAATATATATATATATATATATAAAATAGAATCTTTAATTGAATTTCAATTTGGATGGCAATTTTGTAAATATTATTAAATTGAAAGTCACATACTAATTATCAATCACGGCCGCTATTAATGGGATATGAGTTAATTTCCTTGTGCACGACCTATCAAGCGTCAGTTGCGTAACAAACGAAAGCAAAAAAAAAAAAAAAAAAAAAGGAGATTAAAAACTAAATCATAGTGTCATAAGAAAAGAAAATGAAAGTATTAAATCCCCATGTATCGAGTTTTAATTATTTTTAATAGATGTATATTTTCCAATACCAAAGTTCTTATTATGTTTAGCAGAAACGCTCCAATGCCCACTGTGGGCAAACTTAATGTGTCCACTAATGATATGATAATGTCACGTCGGCAATCTTTCCTGTTGGGGTTTAATTTTTTTAGATAAGATTTAGTTTTTTAAGGTAATGTTTAATTAATTTTGGTATTTTTTTATTAATTTTTTATTTATACCAATGCTACGTCATCTGTGGGCACATTAAACGTGTCCACGGTGGACATTGAAGCATTACTCTTATATTTAGAGCAATTTTTTGTGTTTTATGGAAGTACCAACTTTGCGTCAACAATAAATTAAGGTTGTATGCGAATAAACCAATGTGCAAAAATTAATAAAATTTGATTTTCTTATTAGATTATTTTGTTAATATCTTTTACAGTAATATGTTTAAACTATTAATTATTTTCATCTTTAATACTCCCTCCACCCACCAAGAGTGCGTTAATGGAGGATCACTAATGATTCCCCCATTTAAATATGGAGGATCAATTATAATATATTTTTATCCGTGCATCGCACATCACACGGGAGCAAATAGTACTAGTATACATAATTATGGACTGATTCTATCCCATTATAATATTTGAAATATTAATATATTTTTTTAAATATTATTATTTAAAAATTTAATGTTAAAATTACAAAAAAACAATGGATCGAGCTCCCCAAAAAAATTCTGGGTCCACCCCTGCGACGCCATCACCGCTGGTGAATCCTGAAAAGGTGAGCTCGCCCCCTTTTTTCTTTTCCAGCAAAAAGCTCTGCCTCGCCTTCAGCACTGCCGCCCCGCTGCTGCCATCTATCAACATTCGACGCCACCGCTCCAAGGTAAATTCACTCTAAAATAGATTTTCTGCAACCTCGCTCCTTATTTTTTCATGTGGTGATGAACGAAGATATATAGTTTTTGTGATTGTGTGATGATTGAAGATATATGTGTGTTTATGTGAGGAATGAAATTTGGTGGTTGCTGGATTGAAGTGTTGTTTGGTGCAAATGTTGCTTTGATAATTCATATTTTTGGTTTCTTGAATAGCTGAATATATGGAAAGTGTGATGGTATAAAAATTTAGGATCCTCTATCCCAAATTATGTGTCTAAAACGTGTTATATATTATAATTTCTAATAGTTTTATACATTTTTTTCAACAATTTGAATTTATAATAATTTAATTAACATTATTCCTAGATATTTTCTTTTCCGACCTTCACATATTTTTTTTATTCAGACAAATTTTAAG
This sequence comes from Mentha longifolia, assembly GCA_001642375.2. Taxonomy (NCBI): domain Eukaryota; kingdom Viridiplantae; phylum Streptophyta; class Magnoliopsida; order Lamiales; family Lamiaceae; genus Mentha; species Mentha longifolia. Next base: position 12,912,514 of record CM038115.1, on the reverse strand, counting down.
ACCGCGCTTCATATGGCTCGAACCGGGACCTTTGGTTCAAGACTTTTTATTAGCATATATGTCCTCCATTTTCGAATAACACCTACTATAGAAAAAGAAAAATGCATATCGCCTGAATATCGACAAGTTATATACACTTCACTTTAATAGTATTAATAATTTTTTTTTTTACATTTAAATAAAGATTTTGGTAATTAGCTAACGGATCACTGAAATCCATCTTCTTCCTCGATAGGATAAACATAAAGAAGGCGAAGAATATGGAAATTCCGGTGGCGACACACGCCATGTCCAACCCCTTCTCTCTCCTCAGCTTTCTCTCTCTACATCTTCCTTTCATCCTCAAGAACCTCTCGTAAACCTCTCTCTCCATTCTCTCGTCGCTCCTCCGCCTCCCTCCCTCCATCGCCGCCCACAAGATTCTCAGGCTCTCCGCCCCATTCAGTACCTTCCCCTCCATGTCCTCCACCTGCATGTTCACCTCCTTCACGCGCAGCCGCCCCCTTCCTCCCCGCCGCCGCAGGTCACTGCCACCGAGCACCACACCATCTCACTGCCGCCGCCGCCGTCCGCCACCGCGGAGGCGAACCGCAGCCGTATGTCGTCACTCAGCCAGTGCCGCCCCGCCTCCACCGCCGCTCTGCTCCCCACGTTCACCGCCCGTCCTCTCTCCCGGTCGATCACGATCCAGCTCACGCGCAGCCGCTCCCCGGCGCCGCCGCCGTCCAGCTCCAAAGGCAGCGCCACCGTCTCCTTCTCGTCCAGGAGCTCGAGCCGGAACGGCGTGCTCAGGAACCACGCTGACCGCGCCTCCGTCACCAGAACCTTCGAGTACACCAACGCGCCGTCGTAGTAAATATCCACGGCGGAGAGTAACTCGGACGCGCCCGCCGCCTCGGCCCGCGCATGAGCTGCGGAGTGGCGGGAAGCGGGGAAGGCGTCGTAGTAGAACGAGCGGTGGCCGGAAGGGAAGGCGGAGATGGCGCCGGCGACGCGGCGGTTGTCGGTGGACGGCCAGGTAGAGTTGCAGATATCCTTCCAAAGGTGATCGCCGCTGCACATAGAGAGGAGCGCGGCGGAGGCGCAGCTGGCTGCGGCGAGAGTACGGCCGTCGAGCCTGTTCAGGATGTGAGATTGAATGATGTCGGGGTGGATACCGGCGAGGGGAGCATCGCCGCCCACAGCGGCGGTGGAAATTGAAGAAAAGGACATGAATTGGGCTCTGGGCTCTTTAGTTCTTGAATTTTTGAATGTGGGATTGCGACGAATAAAGTGCAGGAGTGGGGGGATTTTATACAAGAGAAGAGAATGGCACTCGTAATTTACTACTCTTGTCATTAGTTGAGTCAACTCTGTCACGTTTCTCAGGCTTGGTACTATTTAAGTATTTGGGTAGGGGCATTCATTCATTCATTATTAAAACGTTCGATCAATTTCATTTTCATTTTAGTCGGCCCTGCACGCTGCAATATTTCCCACCATTCATCGTAATTTACCTATATATATTTGATTTGATGTAAAATATCAATACTTTAGAGTTTTAACTATATTTGGTTTAAAAATTATAACAAGTAGAACCGATTCGACAAAAATGAGATAAATTACAAGTGAGTTCAAATTGTTGAAATGAGAACAAAAACAAAAAAAACAATAAATGAAAAGAGAAAAAGAATAAATGATGTGATAATAGTCAAATATGGGTGACGTATATTTTCAATTAATACTACCTCCAACCCATCAAAGTAGTCTCATTCACTTTTTTTACTTTTCCGGCACGTGTTTCCACCGAAACTCAATACGAGTTTTAAAATATAATTTTGTAATATCATTTTTTTTACGGGATACTATGACACTCATAGTATCCCGTAAAAAAAACGATATTACAAAATTATATTTTAAAACTCGTACTGGGTTTCGGTGGAAACACGTGCCGGAAAAGTCAAAAAAGTGAATGAGACTACTTATATGGGTTGGAGGAAGTATATGAAGTTGCGTTGCCGCTATCCGAATAGCTGGCCTGGTCGTCTTATCCTGGTTACAAAAAGTGTTTCTCAATCCAATTGTTCCAAATCACCTGATCGATATGATGAATAGAATTTGTTTGATTTTCTTTTTCACCATCATAAAATCATTAGGGTGAATATTATTTAAGTACATAGATGACGTAACGTATTTAATTTGTTAGATCGTTCAACTTGATACTGCTTAATTAAGTGCCTCATATTTATTATTCGTCCAATAACTTTTAAGTACTCGCATTCGCATAGGATGCAAGTTGTTATAAATTAGGAAATTTCAAGCCGAGATATCGATACCCAATCACAATCATTATCCACTTAATTAATTGAGGACATCGTCGGACAGGCGATCGACTCTAAGGCTCTCGTTGTAGAATCGAGCCAGAAAGTCGCTGATCATTTCTCCTCGTCCTTGCCTTAGTGTAAGGAGTTGGGCCGGACTGATCTTGGCCTTGGCTTTCTGGAAAAAATGACGTTCGAAGGCGTCAAGTAGGTCGGCGTACGACCCTATGCTGCAGCGAGACAGGTTATCGAACCAGTTTCTGGCGTTGTCCACCAGCAGCTCGGGGAAGACTTTACACATGTAAATGTCCTCAGCGAGCCCTTGGTTCAGCATGTTGTATTGGTACTGTGACAAGAAGTTGCTGGGGTCACACGACCCATTGTAGGGTTTGATGGGCGGTACTTTATATGTCGGTGGGAGCGGAGTATAGAGTATTTTATTGGTGAAAGGGGTGGCGATTCGACTGTAAACAGTGAATCTCCCTTGAAAGTGGTTACCCTCGTCACGCCGAGGTGGACCGGCATTTTGATAAGGTGACATCGAACCATGCCGGGGTGAGGCGCGGTCGCTGTTCCCACAGCGATTGTAACCACGTCGCCTTTGGGAAAGTTTGACATTTTTGTCCCCGACGATTTGGAGACTCGGGGACAGTTGTCGTGATGGTCCAGTTCCATCTTCTCCATCTCGACTCTGTTGCCGATGTTGATCGATGAACTTAAGGAAATCTTGTTCGTGGAGGTCTAAGTACGCCTTAAGTGCATCCCCAAGCTTGGGTTGGAGTGCGGCATTTCTACGTCGGTGACCGCCCTGGCTTGGCTCACCGCTACCAGTTGAATCATCGGACTGGCCTGGTGACACATCCTCCTGGTGGCCTTCAGGAGTTTGGTGGATTATGGGCTGCTTGTCACGTTGGACTTGGGAAGCAGTTTGCCGAACTTAGCTTACGTTGGCCTCCTCCTCGTTGGCCGGCGTGTAAGGTGGATTGGTGGGCGGGTCAGCTTGGTTCTGCTTTGCCTTGGCAGCAGCAGCGGTGGCAGCGGAGCAGGTTGGTTTCACCATCGTATCTTCACTCAAAAAAGTTGATCGACTTCACAAAAAGAATTCTGCGTTCCCACAGACGGCGTCAGTGATCGATCGGGGATTTTAGAGTGTTTGTACGACGGAAAGATTTACAGAAAAATATGAACACAAAGAGTTATGTGGTTCGATCTTTTGTTAGATCTACGTCCACGGTGGAAAAGAGATTCAATGTATTAATATTTTCTTTGAGTTACAGAGTGCATGTCCTTCTATCTATCCTAGAGGCTCTATTTATAGGTGCCCAGGTGCGGTTATGACCGAAGTCGTGTGCCCAAGATCGTGGGGTACCGAAGTCGTGCGCCCGAGATCGTGGGGTGCCACGTCCGAGATCGTGGGTTGGAGATCGTGGGTCGGCCGAGCTTCTATGCTTTTGGCTGCGCTCCTGGATTGGGCCACAGTGACTTCTGGGCCTTTCAGTGGGCCGAGCTCATCTAGGCCAAGCTTATTTGCCGAGGTCCAATTATATTGGACCGGCGCTTGGGCCTAGTAACTGGGCCGTATCCTATCAATTATGTTAAGAACTTAAAAATGAAATCAAACCAAAGGTTTGTTACATTGAATCAAAAAAAAATAGATAAAGTAAAAATAAAAAATTACACATTGATATTACTTTTAAAAAAGAGGCAACAATTAATATACTCATTTAGAAGATAAAAAACCAAATTATACCCTCTACATAAGGATGCACAAATTTTGCCAAACATTTCTCATTTTTTCCCGAATTAACCTTAATTATCTCTCTCTCTCTCTTCATGTTAGAGTTCTAATCGCCTATCACTTAAGCCTAATCGAAGTATAATTGGAATCACGTTTGTCTCTTATTGAGTTTATATCACTTGTTTACTTGTTAGTTTATTTGCTTTAGTTTGAAGTAACTAGTCATTTTTATTCCTTAGTTAAGTAAAAAAAATACAAAAATATGTTATTCGTGAGCTTGGATAGTAGTTAGGTAATCGAGTTACTACTTGAATCTCATACGTCATAGCACTCCATGTGGATTTGACTTGATACTTATCAATTATTATTGCATTCTCTCACCCTCAAAAGTGAGAGTGATCAGGGTTTCATGCTTGGTCAACCGAATGAAGTGGTTGTTTTGTCATTTTTGCCTCAACACAAATTTCACATTTGTTTTGAGTGTTAACTTTATTTAACTTTAGTAAATCTAAATTTAATAATCTCTTTATAGCATTTAGATTAACATGTCATAATCTATAATGCCATAAATCAGAGCACTCAAGCATATAAGAGGAAGTAGATGCATTCTCATTATTCTCAATAGATTTTGGTACATGGCGCACAGTCAATACATTCAATCTAAAGAGGCCCCCAGTGAGGTAACCCTTACCAAGGAACTTACTTCTCTTTAACAAAATAAACGTGTCCGACTTAAAAACTAGTCTAAACCCCTTGCTAACTAGAATAGAGACCGAGATAAGTTCTTGCAAATGCCAGGAACACGTTCCCGGACGTAAGTCTCAGCTCCACATCTCAACTCCGACAACCACGGAAGACACTTGTTCCCCATGTTGAGCTTCCTCCCCTCAACAGCTTGATAGGTAACAAACTTGTTACTATCGGCACACACATGCACAGTAGCGCTGGTGTCGATGTGGTTGACCTCCTCGGTGACCACATCAGAAAGGTCCTCTTTGACCCACTTGCCATCTTTCTCGGTGACGTTAGTGGCCTACATCTTTTTCTTGTTCTTGGGCTTCTTGCAGTCCTTCGCAGTGTACCCATGCTTGCCACAATTGTAGCAATCACCATCAAATTTCTTCGACGGTACCTTTGTCTTGCCCTTGTCTTTGGCATTAGGGCGATCACGCTTGTTGGAAGGGCCGCCACTCCCCATCAAGTTAGCCTTGACATCCATCGGTGCCTTCGGCTTTTCTTGATTGGCGTACATCAGACTCGATGCGCAACTTCACAATCAACTCTTCAAGAACCATCTCCTTTCGCTTGTGCTTATGGTAGCTCTTGAAGTCCTTCCAATTCGGGGACAACTTCTCGATCATGGTTGTAACCATGAATGAGTCCGGAAGGACCATCTCATCAGCATGGACGTCATGTACAATGAGTTGGAACTCTTGTACTTGCTCCATCATTGGTCATGAATCGACTACCTTGTAATCCAAGTATTTAACTACAATGAACTTCTTTGAACTGGCATCATCACTACGGTACTTCTTGTCTAATGTCTCCCATATTTCCTTGGAGGTGTTAATAGCGGAGATCACATTGTATAAACTATCATCCAATGAGTTTAGGATGAAGTTTTTACAAAGGTAGTCTCCATTACGCCAACTGTCGTAGAAGGCTCGAATATGGAAATTTGCATCCTCCGCACTTGGCACAGACAACTTATCTTCCCTTATGAAGTTCGTCACCCCAATGTTGTTAAGTAGAACAACATCTTTTGTTGCCATATTTTGAAGTCAGCTCTGCTAAACTTTGGCAGCTTCTCGACGGGTGGCATCACCCTTGGTGCCGAGTTCGCTCCCAAAAGGGAGCCACTTGTGTTGAGCCCAAAGGCCCCCACAGTCAAGCCTACAAAGGCTCCAACAGTTCCACTAAAAGTGGATCCAACAGAGCTCGTTATCTTCAATCATGTCGGAATGGCAAGGATATATCTCGTCTTGCGATTGTTGGATAATAAGTATGTAAAACCTTGACGGGCGTACAAAATAACAACATAAATTGAAGATAAACTATTACAACGTGAACAAACAAAAAATGTAGAACAATAAGCCGAGTCGAGAAAAGCCCTCTTTCCGCATACGAGATACTCCCCGATAGTGCTCACAGTTTTGGCGTATCGTCCCCAAGGATAAAATGGCTTCGTCTCTAAAGGTTGCAGCACCGCAGACCGATAGAGCTCCGGCAAACTGGAGAGAGGCGATGAGATAAGCTCGAAAAATGACAAAGGAAGAGAAGAATGCAGAGATATGCTATTGTTGGTGTGTCTACAATGCCTTCAAGCAATCCTATTTATAGGCTTCCTCACTTGAGGGGATTTAAATGCCATAATGGCATTAACCAGCCATTACTCAACGGTTTCTAGCTGTTGCATGTGGTGGAGTAATGGCTGAGTAACAGTCATTCTAGAAGCATTCCGAATAGGCGGATGGGCAACGAAAAGGCTACCACATTAGCCTGCTCAGAGCTGGATAAAGTGGCTTCCACATTAGCCCGTACGGAGCTGGATGAGTGGCTTCCACATTAGCCCGCACAGAGCTGGATGAGTGGCTTCCATATTAGCTCACTTCACCATATTTTTGGAGGTCCAAAAAATATAGTACACAAGCACGCTTGTTTAAATACATTTAAACAAGACTACACATTGATAAATAATAAATGTAGTATAACTTCCACTTCATTAAATAATAAAGTAAATCTCCACCAAACTACAATCTTTGAACATTTATATCTCACTCACCGGAAATCGGTTTTGAGCATATAAATATATCATGTTCATCTATTCCGGGAGTAGATCAATAATCTAATATTTAATTTAATAAATAGATTAAATATTAATTATTACTCCCTCCGTCTCGCCGAAATGACTTGATTTATTTTCGGCACAGGATTTAAGGAGGGAGTTTTTAATTCGTAAAATGTGTTTGATAATTAAAGTTTTGAATTTTTTATAAATATATTTAATATTGAATAAATATTTCAAGGAAAACAAAGTCATTAATTAGATTTTTTATTCATTAATTAATTTTTTTAATTCACCAATTATTTCCTTTTTAGGAAACAAGATCATTTCGGCGGGACGGGCCAAAAAAGAAAACAATGCCATTTCGGCGGGACGGAGGGAGTATTAATTTGGTCAAAACCAAATTTCCAACACAAATGACAGCAAGAACATGATATGGAAATATCTAGCTTCTAGTCCTATTAAAACTTAATGTAATTTACGTATGCATATAATATAAAATATTGACAGAGTGAGAACTTTTATAACTTGGGAATTTTTAAGAAGGGCAAAGTGGAACAATCTGGATTACTGTTCGAAGGAAGACAACTTATCCGAGGGTGAGCGGCGGATAATTAATCAAAACAGCACAGGGAAATAACGGCGGGCTCAGACATAATCTCGGGCTTTCAGGATTATTAGTTTGGGAACCAAACACCCATATGAGCCTTCATCACATGTACCAAACATAGGCTATAGTTTTAGTAGTTTCAGATTGTTCCAAGTAGGGTCGTAAACGAATCAAATAATTTTGATTCGATTCAGTATTCGTATTCGATTAGCCCGATTTGTATTCGATTTTTTACGATTCGAATTAGAAAATAAATATTTTTTATGATTCGATTATTATTCAAATATAAATAAAAATTTATGATATTCAATTAGATATTCGTAAGTATTCGATAAAATATAAATTTAAATTTAAATTTAAATTTAAATTTAAATTACATGTAATATAATTATATATATAAGATATTAATTCTTAAGCCCCAATTAGAAATTTATTTCTTAGATATTGTATTCGAATCGAATATCGAATATGAATCATTTTCTCAAAAATATCATTTGGAGTCATTAGAAAAAAAAATTCGAATATTCGAATCGAATCAAATACTTTCGAATATACTTTCAAATCGAATCCAATCTATCATTCGAAAAAAATTTGAATTCAAATCTTCGAATACCTTAATGAATTCGAATCGAATAGAGTGTTATTTGCTTCAATTCGATTCGTTTACAACCCTAGTTCCAAGTTACTAATGAAAATTGGAGACACAGTTCAATAATAAAATATTAGGGGTATTTGACAAAGAATTAATCAAGGCTAGATCCGATATTAAGGAGGTGGTTGGCTAAGCTTATCTAAAAAGGCTTATAAGATGTTTGAACAACTTACTTCGTATAAGATAATTTGAGGTGATGAAACTTATTTTTAAGAAGCTTATAAGCTAACTTGTTTTTAGAGCTTTTAAGCTTAGCCAAACACATTTTCAGAACTTATAAGCTTAGGCAAATACCTCTAATTATGTCATTAAGATGCCTATCACTTTTATTGGACATTTGGTTCAACAATGAAAATGAATCACCTGTAACAGATTTTATTTCCAGTGTGTTTTGGGCGGTAACAAAGTAAATGATTGGATTACTCCAATGTAATGGTAATGGATATCCCAATACTCAAATCAAACATTAAATAATGAAAACAGGGCCGGTCATGTGCCTCATGAGGTCCTAGGCGAAAATAGAATAGGCCCTTTAAGAAGCGAGAAAAAAATAAATAATAGTAGTACGAAAATGATAGAATATATAACAAAATTAGTTCAAAATAAGAACAAAAATTCTTATCTTTGAAAAGAATGATTGAAGATATGATAAAAAAAATATATATATATGTATGGTTGAGCCAATACACGATGTCATTTAGATACTTTATTAAACGACATCATCATTTAATCTATATGCGTGGATTGCCGAATGGAACTTATACTATCTCATGTGCACCATGTCAGAATTAAATTGGGCAAAAAACATATTCATATCATAAATGAATAAAGATCAAAACTGATATGTTTTTCTGAAGGTGTTGAAAGATTATGTTAAAAACTTAAAAATGAAATCAAACCAAAGGTTTTTTACATTGAATAAAAAAAAATAGATAAAGTAAAAATAAAAAATTACACATTGATATTACTTTTAAAAAAGAGGCAACAATTAATATACTCATTTAGAAGATAAAAAACCAAATTATACCCTCTAAATAAGGATGCACAAATTTTGCCAAACATTTCTCATTTTTCCCTGAATTAACCTTACTTATCTCTCTCTCTCTCTCTCCTCTCTCTTGATCTTGACACACACACGTTCTCACTTCTTTCCCCCTCTTTTCTTTCTTCTCTCTCTCTCTCTCTCACACACACACACACACTCTCTCTCACACACCTGACACACACACATGTAAACTTTTTTTCTCTCTACTCTCTCTCTCTCTCTTTTATTTTTTTTCCTTTTTTTCCTTTTTATTTTTTTTCTTATTATCTTGTTTTTTTTTTCTTTTTTCTTTTTTTTACCAGTTTTTTTTATTTTCTATCTTCATTTTTTTTCTTTTCCTTTTTTTGGTATTTTTCGGTGCTTATTTATTTATTTATTTATTGTAAAGAGCTACGTATTATCTTTGATTACAAATAATTTAGTAATAAAATTTTAATTTTTTACCTTCTTCAACTCGTTTGGTAGGAATTTGACAATTTCTTATGTTCTACCAATACACTTGGTAAGAATTTTTTACCTTGTCAATTTGTTAAAATGATTACGTTCGAACAAATAAATTGATAAGAATTTGTTAATTTCTTACATTTCTAACTTTTTTCGTAAGAACTTGATAATTCCTTATACCAATTCATTTTGTAAAAATTTGACAAATTCACCTAGTAAAAATTAGTCGAATTCTTACCTTCTCTAAATCCACTTAGTAAGAATTTCAATTTTTCTTACCAAAAATGTTATAGGAATTCGTACAAAAAAAAAAGGTAAGAAATTAAAAAAAAAATCTTACCAAGTTACGGATACTCATACAAATTTTTTTTACCAATTTACGGATACTCATACAAATTAATAAACATGATACGAATTGTAAGAAATATGAATTCGTACAAAATAATACTCCCTCCATGTCGTCGAGTTTGACTCATTTGCTTTTGGCAATTTTTGGCACGTTTTTTCACGCTTCTTGATGATGGGTTTTAAAATGGATTTTTGAATAATTCCTTTTTTTACGGGATACTACGACTGTCATAGTATCCCGTAAAAGAAAGAAATCTTCAAAAATTCATTTTAAAACCCATCATCAAGAAGCGTGGAAAAACGTGCCAGAAATTGCCAAAAGCAAATGGGTCAAACTCGACGAAATGGAGGGAGTAGGTAACAAATTGAAATTTCTTACCAAGTTATGTCCACACATACAAATTAATAAAAATATAGTAAGAATGGTAAACAAACAAATTAAAATTTCTTACCAAATTACGACTACGCATACAGATTAAAAAATAACACTGTCCTCACCAATATACACACCACCCCACCAAAAAAAAATAAAAAATTAAGAATTAAATCTGAAAATTCCGACAAAGAATTGAAAATCTAGTAACCTTGAAACCTCATTTCGTCCTTTTTCTTCCCTTCTAATCTATTAGAGAGAGCCGTAAGCAAAACATCATAGTAACATATCTGCAATCACAATCAATGCAGCTATGCAAATCGGAACAATCAAATTATAATTATAAAACACACACTACACGACTGTCGTAGTATCCCGTAAAAGAAAGAATTCTTCAAAAATCCATTTTAAAATCCATCATCGAGAAGCGTGGAAAAGCGTGCTAAAAAAGGCAAAAAAGAAACAGGACGAATTCGGCGAGACGGAGGGAGTATTAAATGGAGAAATTGTGATTAGGCTTGGTATTTTAATTGATTTTTCGTATATTCGATGATGTTACGCTTGATCTTGTCTTTTGTCGAATTTGTAGGAAAAACACGAAGAAAAGTGAAATTTTGGAATAATTGGAAAAACGAGTTCAAGAAAAGCAAAATATTAAAAAAATAAAAAAATAAAAAATAAAAAAAGAAGAAGAAGAAGAAGAAAGGAAGAAAAGGAATGAAAGTGAAGCAAGGCTGCAGCTATTTTGTGTTGAAGATTTCAATGCCTTCTCCAATTACCCCTCATTAGCTGGCCCATTTAATGAAGAAAGCTCATCATCTACAGCAGCCTAAGTCAAAGCCCAGTTGGATCCCAAGTTTTGTAAGCTTCAGCCCGCGTTGGAGTTCCTCAATCCGCATTACTTGATTTTCCAACGGCGTTGCATGATTAAAATTTGGCCGAACGGAATTAGGCGGCATTTATTTTATTTTATTTTTGTTATTTCTTATTTATTTAATTATTTCCTTATTGAATTAGGTCTAGTCCAAAAACTATATATAGGACATCATTCATTATACGTTTATTCCATAGCATATTTTGTTTAAAGTTTTGGAAGAAGAGAAGAGAGCAAGGAGATCAACATATTCAAATTGGAAGAATTCAAGACCATAGTTTCTTCTACGGTTTTTGTTTTATTTTGATTATGTTTATCTTGGATCTTGGATTGTTTGTTATGAATATGAGTAGCTAATTTTCTTTTATTCTAGGGTTAGGGAGTAGATGGATATTGTAGATCCGGATTAACTTTTATTAATTAATCACAACCTTCTCTTACTTTCTATGTTCGTGTGCTTGTTGTTTGCTTATTTGATTGACCACCAAACATGATTTATTTTATTAATTCAATAGATGACAGTTGAGAATTAATTTTAGAATTGGAACATAGGACACATACTTCAATATGGTCGAAAGATCTTGAGATCTATGTGAGGGATCTTTTGAGCTTTTAGAAGTTGCATGTTTTAGAAATTAGTTGGACACAACAATTCTTGCATGCGATCCACGGTTTAGGCACTGTGATAGTAGGTTTAAACTTATTTCGAGATTGTTCTAGTAAGAGTCGAGTCTTTTATGTGATTGATTGATTTAAATTGGTTTGAGTTTGCATGTCCATTAAAACTGAAACCCTAGAATAATCTTTTTCTTATTTTATTTTTCCAAAGCTTGTCTTATTTGTTTTGTTTTATTTTATTTGCTTTATTTGCATTATTTAGTTTAGAAAAATCCCTAAAAAATTGGTAGACTAGATTGAGGAAAATAAATCGAATTAATACTTGCTTTGGTTAGTCAGTCTCTGTGGAAATCGACATTACTTCCTAACTATAATAACACTCGTATACTTGCGGTTTGTTAAAAAATTAGTGAACACGGGCACATGGGGAAAATCCTCCAATTTTTCATCGGCGTCGATTTTGAGTGAGAGAGAGGGGGAGAGAGATAGAGAAGAGAGAGCACGTGAATGATAGATAAGGAGAGATGAGATATCAATAAGGGTAATATAGTCTCAAAATTGAATTATTGGGCAAGATTTATATTTTGTTAGTGGAAGACAAAATTTAATTTTATTATCTCTAAGAGATACTTTCCTATATTACCTCTTTAAAAAAATAATTATGAGTCCAAAATTTTGGGGCCGAAGCGCCGGGATAAATGGTTCATTTTCCTACACTAAAAAATAATCCAACTATACATGGGCTAAATGCGAATTCGAATTCTCTCATTCTCTTACGCGCTGACGCGCATTGCTTTCCTATTTCCCTTTTGATTAGCCAATTGCCCAAATTTGGGATTTCGGGTTGGGGCTTAGGGTTTTTGAGCAGGAAAATTTTGTTGATTTTAGTACACGATGGACGCTGATCGAATTGAGGTTGAAGCTAATAAGTCAATCAAGGACCGCCTTGAAGGAAATTCCACCGCCACTCGTACTGTTTATGCTCCTCGAGTTGAGTACAGGCCTCCAGCAATGAGGTCAAATATTGCTAAACCCCTGGGGGCCCCTGCACCAGAAAAGGTTTCTAGCACTGTATCAAAGAAAAAGGTTCATCAGAAGGTAAAAAGCTACCATCTTATGTGAAGGATTGCATGTTGCATTGTCTCTTTGTTCAACAGGACCTGAGTATCTTCTTAACAAATTGGCTTATATTTCTGCAGCTCGAATCTGTGGAAAGTTTCCTGCAGTCACTGGGTCTTGATGAATGTTTGATTACATTTCAGGCTGCAGAAGTATGAATGTTTAATTTATGATTATTTGTAACTCTGGGTTCTGTTTTTTGGATTGTTACGAATGATTGTTGTGTTCTGATTTCACAGGTTGATATGGCAGACCTATTATACATGAGGGATGGTGATCTTAAAGCCTTTGGAATTCCAATGGTGATTATTTCCTATTAAGCTTTTCTTATCGATTCACATGAGCCTCATCTTGCTTGTTAAGTGTTTCAGATATTGTGTTTTTTTTTTGTTTTGTTTTCATGTCTGTGTAAATGTATGAAGGAATTAGAAGAGGATTTCTTCCCTGGAGCAGGGTTCTCTTCCCATAGAATGATAGAATATTATCTGTGTAGACATCACTGATGAAGTAAGAACTGCTTGTTTTGCTAGTCTTAGTTAAAAAGAAGGAAAGAGAGTTACATGAGTTTGTGCTTCTAGATTTTAGAAACCTATATTTGATAGCATAAAAACTCGATTCAGAAGAGGGTAAATGACTCTCATGAGTACCACTATCATATAGATTTTCTGATCCTTCCTGTTCTGATTGCGCTTCAAAACACAGGACGCCACTTTAACCACCAACTGTTTTCTTATATTGCGATTCACATTCTGAGATTTTTGTTGCTAAAGTTTCTCCAGTCATAATGTTGAGTTTGCTATTTGTTGTTTCAGGGTCCAAGAAATAAGATACTTATGGAACTGAAGTCGAAGCGTATTGATGTTGGGTTAAGTGCGTCTTGCTTTGAGGATTAGATCAATTGTTAGCCAACCCTAAGACCTTGATATAGCTATTTTTTTTTTTCTTGTGGTAGTTTTAAGTTTTCCTTGGTGAAAATTTGGGCTGAATGAGCTTTATCATTGTAGCTGAAATATTAAAATTGGACGCCTTTTCTTTTGGATGGCGAGTTACTGTTTTGCTGCTTAATCTTATCAAGTTGTTCCTTTGAATAGTCGGGGATTTTCATTATGTTGAAGTGAGAGTGGGCGTCTGATTGTTTTTGGATATTTCAAAACATTCCGTTGAAACCTGAAGTGGGCTTATTGGGTATTTCACTTCACTTCAATGCAACCACCCTCTTTTATTCTCCTCTCTCAATTTCCTAATTACCCTTTGCTTGCTTCCCTCTCCACTATTTCAGCTGCCATGTCTCAATCTCACCACCGCCACAGCTGTTGTGCAACTCCACGTAACATCGCATCCCTGTATATAAGATTCGATACTATGATACAATCAACAAACAAAATGCAAACCACAATATATAATTCAATCAGTAATTGATAATGACTGCTCTATTAGCAACCAACTTCAATATTATTATGTATATGGAATTAATGATATTCGAGTAGTCGCAACCCATGCATGCATGATACATCTTGGGCTTACGATTCATTCCAACATCATATGAACATTATATCGAATTTGCTAAATGGCGAAATTTGCATAATTTGTTAGCATCATGATTAATTACATTTATATTAGAGGAAATATCCCTTTTTATCCACTCTTAGATAGTCTTTACAATAGTTATCACTAGGATAAAAATTTAACTAATCTACCCAAGTTTCAAGTAGATACCCCAAAATACCCTTAACTTTGTATTATGTGTACTCTCTCTCTCCTTTCTACCATTCTCCCCATTTCAAATTTTGAAAAAAAGAAGAGAAAGTGAATCTCTCTCTCTCTCTCTCTCTCTCTCTCTCTCTCTCTCTCTCTCTCTCTCTCTCTCATCTCTCTCTCTCTCTCTCTCTCTCTCTCTCGTCTCGTCCTCTCTCTCTCTCTCTCCTCTCGTATCGCTCTCTCTCTCTCGCTCTCCTCTTGATCTGAGAGACGGTGGCTGCAGCACCTCGCCGCCCTGCATGTCTTTCTCCTCCCTCCACCGCCGCTGTCTCAGCACCTCCGCCTCCGCCCGCGTCGTCGTATTCTCCTCCCCTCCCGCCGCCGTAGTGAGAAGTTTATTCTTCTCATTCCTCTTGCTTTCTTCCTCTTGCTTCTTTTACCTTTGAGAGATTTTTCTTTTGTGAATGAATTGTAGTGGTGGTGGTTGATTTTTTTTTCTTTTTTTAGATTTTGACTCCTAATCTTGAGGGTTAGAACTTTCAGCAATTGCATCCACAAGGTGTTTGTTGAAAGTCCCCACTCAATTTTCTTAGGGTAGAACTTTCAGTTTTTTTGCTTTTTCTCATTTTTTTGCTATCTTTTGATAAGCAGATGGTACAAATTCGTAATTTGTAATATATCATAGGTGTTCGTAAATTGTTTTTCTGTTGTTTTCTCGTAATTCGTAAAATATAATAGGTAAATGGTACGAATTGACTACAATCATGCATGAATGAATGAAAAGTTTGATGTTTTTTATGTTGGCTTGCAATTAGGTTTGTTTCGTGCGATTTGACTCAATTTGTACCAATAACATTATGTTTCTTTATGCAATTCGCACTATGTTATAGATAATCGGTACGAAATGGTCCATATTTGTACTCAATTTTGGTACGAATCTTCAACATTTGCATACGTGAAGATTTTGATGTTTTTCAATTACATACTTGCAAAAGTTTGATGTTGTTCTCGTTTTTCAGCTGTTTTTTTATAAATAGATGGTACGAATTCGTAGTTCGTGATATATCATAGGTAATCGTCATTCGTAATTCATTTTTCTGTTATTTTTTCATAATTCGTAATATATCATAGGTTGATGGTACGAATTGACTCATATTCGTACCAATAACTTCACACTCACTTATGCATTTCATACTACCTCCATTTCACCCAATTTGACACATTTACTTTTTGACAATTCTGGCATGTTTTTCCATGCTTGTTAATGATGAGTTTTAAAATCGATTTTTGAAGATTTTTTTCTTTTGAAATCATGTATAATTACCAAAATGTGATGTTCACTTTGCATGTTTTCATCATACAACCATCTACATGATATTCACCATAATTAACAAAAAAATATTATGTCCTGCGTGGACGAACCATTGATTCGTACCCGGTGAGCATTGTCTTGCGTGGACGCTTTGCCAATTTGTACCTTCTATATTTCCACTTAACCTTCATTCAAGGCAGAAGACAGGAGTGAGTAATAATGCAAATTGCCTTAGTAAATATCATTAAGCTAAGGTGGTTGCAGTTGTTCTAGTAAGATATCAACAACGCGTACCGTGCATGATACAACACGGTACGAAATTAAAGATTTAGTACCAAGTTCTAGTAAACACAGTACGAATTGCAGTTAAAATTACTGCGTACCAGTAATTATAGTACGATCAAAAGAGTTTGTGTTATGTGTATATCAACAGAGTATGAATTTAAGCAATATCTCTTGTTGTTCTACTAACTTTTATCTTCTTTTCACTACCTGTATCAGTTCTGGTCAATTGTTTCTGATGGTAAGTAAGAACATTCACATATCGTACCGTGCAGCGAGAAAAAGAATACGAATAGTAGCCTAACATAGTAAGATTTAAACATTTTTTCGTAAGCAATCTATACTTTTCAGTTTGTTACCCAATTATTTCATCACAAATGCAGTTTGAATGTTCTAGAGAACTCAACATAATCATGGAGAACCCCTAAAAAAACCCTAATTTTCCACCAAAAAAACCCTAATTCCATCATTTTTGACAACAATACCGAATAATCAACTTGTACAATATTTTTTGAAGCAGCATATTTGCTCCACATCGATTCATTTCATACCAGAGATATGTTTTTCAATGAAGCTTAAATAATCGTACCTGCATGTTGTTAAATGGGCTTGGCTCTATTTCAGGCTGTGTTTCCTCCAACTCCTCTTCCTCTTGTTCTTCGACTTCAACATCTTCTTCGATTTGTTGATCTTCTTCAATTTCCGGCGACTTTTCCGGCTTTCTCTTGCGCTTGCCGCCTGCCGATTCGTCGCGAGGCTTCTTCCGGCGCCCGCCGCTTACCGGTTCAACTCGTCTCCTCTTCGTTGCCTTTTTCAGCATTTTGTGGTTGTCTCATCGCCGGCGAGTTTGGTTTGGGGAGGCGTGGAGTGTGAATGGAAACTGAGAATGAGAGAAATGAGTGTTCAATTCGAAAATGGAGTGGAGAAGTTTTGCTGGGCGACGGTTCGTATGGGAGGGAAATCAATTTTTTGGGCAAGAGTTTGTACTGAAGGGCAATCTTGTCCACTTTGTTAAAGTTGGTTATATTTTTATCAAATTAAAATGGATGGGTAACTTTTGTGTTTCTTGTATGAAAGTGGGTACTCCATGGTTTGCCCCAAAAAAATAAACATACAAATATATATATATACACAAATATATATATATAAAATCGGACACACTTGGGTCAGCCAGAGGCACCGTGCGGACGGCTAAAACACTGATACTTTTATTCATGTAGATTAGCACTTTTCTGTATAAAGATTGACACTTTTAAAAATTGACATTTTATTCGTAAAATAATTATTTTAAATATTGACACTTTTATTCGTATAGATTAACACTTTTCTGTATAAAGATTGACACTTTGACCCGGCCACACTATGTGGCCGACCTTACCCAAGTTTTTGTCATATAAAATAGAATCTTTAATTGAATTTCAATTTGGATGGCAATTTTGTAAATGTTATTAAATTGAAAGTCACATACTAATTATCAATCACGGCCGCTATTAATGGGATATGAGTTAATTTCCTTGTGCACAACCTATCAAGCATCAGTTGCGTAACAAACGAAAGCAAAAAGAAAAAAAGAAAAAAAGAAGATTAAAAACTAAATCATTATGTCATAAGAAAAGAAAATGAAAGTATTGAATCCCCATGTATCGAGTTTCTATTATTTTTAATAGATGTATATTTTTCAATACCAAAGTTCTTATTATATTTAGCAGAAACGCTCCAATGCCCACTGTGGGCACATTTAATGTGTCCACTGGTGATATGACAATGTCACGTCGGCAATCTTTCCTGTTGGGGTTTAATTTTTTTAGATAGGATTTAGTTTTTTAAGGTAATGTTTAATTAATTTTGGTATTTTTTTTATTAATTTCTTTATTTATACCAATGTTACGTTATCCGTGAACACATTAAACATGTCCACGGTGGGCATTGAAGCATTACTCTTATGTTTAGAGCAATTTTTTTGTGTTTTATGGAAGTACCAACTTTGCGTCAACAATAAATTAAGGTTGTATGCGAATAAACCAATGTGCAAAAATTAATAAAATTTGATTTTCTTATTAGATTATTTTGTTAATATCTTTTACAGTAATATGTTTAAACTATTAATTATTTTCATCTTTAATACTCCCTCCATCCACCAAGAGTGCGTTAATGGAGGATCACTAATGATTCCCCCATTTAAATATGGAGGATCAATTATAATATATTTTTATCCGTGCATCACACATCACACGGGAGCAAATAGTACTAATATACATAATTATGGACGGATTCTATCCCATTATAATGTATGAAATATTAATATATTTTTTAAATATTATAATTTAAAAATTTAATGTTAAAATTACAAAAAAACAATAGATCGAGCTCCCCAAAAAAATTCTGGGTCCGCCCCTGCGCCGCCATCACCGCTGGTGAATCCTGAAAAGGTGAGCTCGCCCAGCAAAAAGCTCTGCCTCTCCTAGTCACCTTCAGCACTGCCGCCCCGCTGCTGCCATCTATCAACATTCGACGCCACCGCTCCAAGGTAAATTCACTCTAAAAGAGATTTTCTGCAACCTCGCTCCTTATTTTTTCATGTGGTGATGAACGAAGATATATAGTTTTTGTGATTGTGTGATGATTGAAGATATATGTGTGTTTATGTGATGAATGAAATTTGGTGGTTGCTGGATTGAAGTGTTGTTTGGTGCAAATGTTGCTTTGATAATTCATTTTTTTGGTTTCTTGAATAGCTGAATATATGGAAAGTGTGATGGTATAAATATTTAGGATCCTCTATCCCAAATTATGTGTCTAAAACGTGTTCTATATTGTAATTTTTAATAGTTTTATACATTTTTTTTAACAATTTTAATTTATAATAATTTAGTTTAATTTTATGATTATCGAACTTAACATTATTCTTAGATATTTTCTTTTCCGACCTTCACATATTTTTTTTTATTCAGACAAATTTTAAGACCGCGCTTCATATGGCTCGAACCGGGACCTTTGGTTCAAGACTTTTTATTAGTATATATGTCCTCTATTTTCGAATAACACCTACTATAGAAAAAGAAAAATGCATATCGCCTGAATATCGACAGTTATATACACTTCACTTTAATAGTATTAATATTTTTTTTTTTTTACATTTAAATAAAGATTTTGGAAATTAGCCAACGGATCACTGAAATCCATCTTCTACCTCGATAGGATAAACATAAAGAAGGCGAAGAATATGGAAATTCCGGTGGCGACACACGCCATGTCCAACCCCTTCTCTCTCCTCAGCTTTCTCTCTCTACACCTTCCTTTCATCCTCAAGAACCTCTCGTAAACCTCTCTCTCCATTCTCTCGTCGCTCCTCCGCCTCCCTCCCTCCATCGCCGCCCCCAATATTCTCAGGCTCTCCGCCCCATTCAGTACCTTCCCCTCCATGTCCTCCACCTGCATGTTCACCTCCTTCACGCGCAGCCACCCCCCTTCCTCCCCGCCGCCGCAGGTCACTGCCACCGAGCACCACACCATCTCATTGCCGCCGCCGCCGTCCGCCACCGCGGAGGCGAACCGCAGCCGTATGTCGTCACTCAGCCAGTGCCGCCCCGCCTCCACCGCCGCTCTGCTCCCCACGTTCACCGCCCGTCCTCTCTCCGGGTCGATCACGATCCAGCTCACGCGCAGCCGCTCCCCGGCGCCGCCGCCGTCCAGCTCCAAAGGCAGCGCCACCGTCTCCTTCTCGTCCAGGAGCTCGAGCCGGAACGGCGTGCTCAGGAACCACGCCGACCGCGCCTCCGTCGCCAGCACCTTCGAGTACACCAACGCGCCGTCGAAGTAAATATCCACGGCGGAGAGTAACTCGGACGCGCCCGCCGCCTCGGCCCGCGCATGAGCTGCGGAGTGGCGGGAAGCGGGGAAGGCGTCGTAGTAGAACGAGCGGTGGCCGGAAGGGAAGGCGGAGATGGCGCCGGCGACGCGGCGGTCGTCGGTGGACGGCCAGGTAGAGTTGCAGATATCCTTCCAAAGGTGATCGCCGCTGCACATAGAGAGGAGCGCGGCGGAGGCGCAGCTGGCTGCGGCGAGAGTAGGGCCGTCGAGCCTGTTCAGGATGTGAGATTGAATGATGCCGGGGTGGATACCGGCGAGGGGAGCATCGCCGCCCACCGCGGCGGTGGAAATCGAAGAAAAGGGCATGAATTGGGCTCTTTTGTTCTTCCTGATATTTGAATGTGGGATTGCGACGAATAAAGTGCAGCAAATACTTTAGAGTTTTAACTATATTTGGTTTAAAAATTATAACAAGTAGAACCGATTCTACAAAAATGAGATAAATTACAAGTGAGTTCAAATTGTTGAAATGAGAAGAAAAACAAGCGAGTCCCATCCTCATATTAATTGGGAAGGTTGGGTTTCTAAATGGCTTTTTTTTTTTTTTTTTTATATTTAATTTAAATTTTAATTTTTGAAGGATTTGTATTTAAGTCACCCAAATTCGAAAGTGAAAATCTACTATTGATTTTTACAAATGGAGCGCTTATAGACTACTCCATCTGTCCAAGATAAAGTTTATGCACATTTGTTATAGTACTCTTTTTCTTTTTATTTTTGTTACGTCTCAAATTTGCATATTTCTTTTTTGAACACTATGTCTTATTACAATAATTTTACCTTTACTTTCTGTCATCTATACGTATCTATTATTATACCACACAATTTAACATATATTTATTAAAATATGTGCTATTTATTTCGTACTAATTGAAGTGGGACAGATGAAGTATATTATATTACTTAGGATGTATTCTTTATGATGGAAAATTATCATGAGAAAGAGAATAATCACCCTTTAAATTTTCCACATTTTCCCACCTTTTCTCACATTTTTTTACCTTCTACTCCTTTTCCCCCTTTCTTTTCACTCTAATGGAAGGAAAATATTTTCACTCTATGTTGGTGGGATAATATTTTTCATTGATGTTAGTAGGACAATATTTTCCATTAAAGAAATAGTAAAATTCTTCATCATAGATAATGAGGTGGAAAATTTAAAGGGTGATAGTTCTATTTTTTCTCTTTTTCCCATAATAATTTTTCATCATAGAGAACACACTCTTAATGTAAAGTACTACATTATATCAAGTGAGATTTAAATTTTATCTTAACATTCATTTTTTGACACATTAAAATAAGTGTCGAAAGATTCTAAGTATATAGATAGCGGACAGAGAGGATATTATATTTTCTCAAAAACAAAATAATCTATAATTCACAAATCATCTGCCCAAAAAAATAAAAAATACATAAAATTAAGATATACCCATTTAAACTTAGTTAACAAGAATTATAGCCACCAACTTAATAAGTATAAATTATACCCACTTTTTAGCTATTTGGATAAAATTACCCTTCTGACTTTGACTTTACAGTTGAACTATTGGAACAACATACTAAATTGTTCCAATAGTTACTCTTTCTCTATTTCATTCTTTACGTATTTTTTCTTTTGCTTTCACAATTTGTTATTTTTATTTTATTTTAAAACTTGTAATTTTTTTCTTTTTCTTCCTCATTTTCCTTCTGAATTACCCGAAAATATTTTTTTACTAAATTTTATATCTGATACGAAAATATACTAAATTGTTACAATAGTTCCAACTAAAGTACTAAATTATTCCAACACTTCCAACTAATTGGAAGTGTTGGAATAATTTAGTACTTTAGTTGGAACTAAATGTTAAATTGTTCCAATAGTTCCAACCGAAACGATTAGAAGAGCACAAAAAAGACAATAAATGAGAAAAGAATTCCCTCAAAATTGGGAGAAAATTGCTAGAACAGTGAACAACAATGAGTGGAAAAAAAACAAGAAGTTATATTCATCGAATTTTAGAAGAAATTTATTTTTCTTGGATCATCAACAAATGAAACAACAATACAAGCACCAACAAGAACGTGCACACACAAGAACGCGCACACACACACGCACCAACCTGCAAACTCCAACCTCCATCAATAACCAAATTTTGTTCATCTCTACACCACTCCCTAAGAACACACACGCACCAACAAAATTTATAACCTCAAATGCAAACCAAAAAGAAATCATGTACCCAGTTTTTATCAAAAGGAAATCAAGAACAAGCTAAGAAAAACAATGCACTCCAGATCTAGAAATCCCAATCACCAAGATCTGTGAAAGAGAAAAAATCAAACCCCAAAAATTCCAAACGGCACCCAACTCGACTGCACGGTCAAGTACATTGCGTGAAGCTCGACGACGGCGTCGCCGCGAACATCAGGTGCCTGACGCTCGGCTATAGGAACTCAATTAACCCGGTGGTGTGCGCGGTGGTGGTGGGGCCGGAGCTATTCGTGCAGTGGTGCGACGCGTTGTGCAAGGTGGTGATTTTGGGGGTGGACAGGAGCTGCCCGTACCAATCTAGAAACTCTAGATCTAGAAATCGAAGTGCGGCGGAAATCGAAGTTCCCCAGATCTAGAAACTTTAATCATGATGCGATAGCAGACGGCGGTGAAAATCTCTAGCATTTTATGGTGGTGGCAAGCGATGATAAGGTCGGAATGGAGAGAGAGTGAGAGAAAGAGGGAGAGGCAGAGAGATAGAGAGAGAGAGAGTAGGAAGTGTGAGAGAGGAGCGGGATATACGATCTGAGGAGATGACTCACTCGGGTTTTAATTGAAAAATAAGAGTATTTTTGTCCAAAAATGTAAAAGTTAGATATAATTTAAGTAAACTATGTTGGTGGACATAATTCTTGTTGTCTAAGTTTAAATGGGTATGAGACACTATTGTCACTAAAATTAATATCCGTTACTTGGATGGGCAAATCTGTCATTCAAAAAGCTTTGTTCTCTGTCCAATAATAATTTGCTCTGGCATTATCAATTTATCATCGTCACTCTATCTCGTAACTTGTAACTGTTGACTGCAGATAGCAGAATTCAGGGGAAAAAAGAGAACAGAGATGATGAATTCCCTTTCAGCAACTGCCTTTCTCCCGAATTGTTCGCGTATTCACTGCACAAAACGCCGTCGGTTTTGCTCCAGAATGCCGGTTGTCTTCTCCAGCCTCAAATCTTCGACTCCTTCCGGTAATTGCCCCCATTTTACAGCTTAATTTCTGAAGAATATATTACTTAATTGAGAATTTTACTGTTACTTAATTTTAATCTGAGTGTTTCAACTATATATGGGGGCATGTTATTGTTTAGTGGGACTGGATGAATTGAGTGGAGACGATGTTTTGCAAACTTTCTTCAGAGAGAGGAAATTGGATGGAGATATTATTGCGAGAATTTCAGATGAACTTTGGTTAAGGGGCGCCAATGCAAATTCCATAAATTTTGAGGAGGTTTCTGATAATCAGAACTTCAATGCTCAACAGGCTATGGAGGAGGTATACTACATTTTGCCTCTTCATTTTTAAAAAAAATAAATAATAATGTTCTGCTTTTCCTTTGGTTTATAGTAAGGTGCTTATAAGTGTGTTGATTTTTCTTGTAATGTATAAATATACTTTGTGTGAACTTTTTATGATGTTTGGTCTACTAGCAGCTGTATAAGGACTTGAGTTTTCTTGAATGAATCAGACTTCAGTTCTTTCCAGTTTTTGGCTGGCAGTTTTGCATAGGAATTAACATACATATTTTAGTTTTGTCTCAAGCTCCATATTTTGTCAGTGTTCTCTATTTAATGATCACCAAAAAAATTACAATTTTTGGGCAGGAAAGTGGTGGATTTTTGAAATTGAAGAGAACTAGTGAATGGCTGTTGGGAGACATTGACTCGGCGCCAATGAATAAGAAAATGACCTTGAAGGTTGGATACTAAATTGCATTTACTTTTACTGTTGGGTTTATTTGTGAAACGAGCAATTCTTGTTTTCTGTTAAGATGATTACACTGAATTTGTTTATGCTGCTGGTGATGATAGGAGGTAGCAGATGACAGTGAGAAAAGGAAAAGACTGAATTTACTCAGATATGAAGCTGTACGAACTCTGAAACTTTAGCTATCTCTTCAACTAGTTTCTATTTGTCTAAGTTCTTCTGATGAGCACTACACTGACTAAATCTTGGTCAATCATGCGACCGAAGTGATCGACTTAGATACATTTTGAATTAGTAGCATTTCAAGGTGTTAGTCGAGTTTTGCAACAATTACAATATACGTGACAAAACAATCTTAACGGTCTTAAGATATATAGTCTCATATATAGCATCTTCAAGAGAGTGGAGCATCTATGTATATATAGCATCTTCAAGAGAGTGGAGCATCTATGTAGTAATATGTGGATTCTTGCCATGTATAAATGCAGCTAAAGAGGGAGCTGTTTCTTTTGACTGTGGCCATTGGAACTGCATGTAGTGGATACTGTCTCGTAACTTTATCGGTCCAGGTAAATGAGCATAGAAGTACATGCTGTCATGAGCTTTCTGGAGACCTGTATCTGAATCCATGTTTGGTTTCAGATTCAAAATCCTCAGAATCCCAATTTACACCCCCCCCCCCCCCTTTTTGTCAATTTGAAAGTCAGTTTTGACAAATATCTGAACAAACGCAATGTACTATTACTCAATCCACGAAATACCGATACCTAAAATGTTGGGACTTATCCTCCCTAAGCTCAAACTAAGTATTCCTTAAAATATCCTTACCTCTTCATGTGTTGCTCAGGCTGCTGTTAGCTATGCAACGGGAGTTCTGTTCAGGTAACTCTTTTAAACATTTGTTAATCACAGTTGATGGTTACCATTCTCGTGTTTTCTTGTGATTTATAATATTCCTTATTTGTATAAAGCATAATAAATCTTAGTCTCCTACATCAGAGATATTTACTCAAAGGAGCCTTCGTGATCAAGGGTAACAATCATGTTCTTCACGTGATACTTAATTCTGGTAATTTGTTCCTGCAGTTGCTTGTATTTTCAACTACTATGCAAACATGCGGATAACATAACGAGGGAAATGGTTCCAGAAATCTTCAGGAAAAAGAGATCAGAAAAGTAGTGCAACTTTTCCCTCCTATCAAATAATTATTTTCATCCAATCTGTGCTAACTAATTGATTGCATCATATCAGAATTGGGATAAGAAGTGAAGATCTGCAGGATTCACTGGAGAAAACTCTAAAGGGTACTGCTCTTGCTCTCTCGTCTCCGAGGCTCGTTATGCCTGCTCTAATATACGGTCTCTGGGAACTTTCTCAACATTTCACCCATGACATTTTTGACTTCCAGGTAATTCTTAGATTTGATTTGTTAAATATAGCTGAGTAATTTAACTGCTCCTCCCATATAAGGAAAACATTTTCATGATTGATGACCTGTTCTTGTTGTGTCACAGCTCGTTCCAGCTATGGTGGGGCTATTTGCATATAAGGCGGCTGCACTGGTGCAAGTTTATCGAGACAACGAAGATCTTCAGCTTATCTTTCCCAATGGATCGTGACTGAAATCGTGGGGATTTCATCTAGCAGGCAAAGTAACTTTTGCTGTTTTTTCTTCATCATACTTGGGCTGCATCAAATATCTTCGACTCTATGCTGAGAGACAAATACTTATACATGGACTGAAGCGCAACTTGAGGACCCGGACAATGAAGCCATCAAGTTTAGAAGAACAAAAACAAGATGATTCGAGTAAAATCAGACGAATACTGGCATGTCGCCGTCTACTTGGCTAACTTGTGGAGGTTAGATGTCAGAATTCTGTGTGAAGCTCAAGTTTTTGCTCAGCTCTTGGCTCCACAGACTTCTGCATTTTGACAGATTCATCATTTCTGAAATGGGGTTGGATTCTTGTAGGTACCTATGTATATAAAAACGCTTATATTAGTTGCTACTTGATTGTTTTAATCGATCTTTTGTTGTAAATTCCTCTTTTTGCACTCCTTGATTTTATTTTATATTTATATAATTCACATATTTGTAATTTTCTTGGGATTTTATTGAATATGAAACCGAATATAAGTGTTACCAATATAGAAAGACAAATGAGGCGAACTTTAATAATAAAGGAACAACAAAAATTAGTACTGTACTAATTATTTAACCAACTTCAGCAGTAGGCGATATAGGCAGCAACATTGTGCACACATAATAAAAATATTAAGGGGGTGTTTGGTTTATTAGATAAGATTTCAGTGAGATTCAATGGTGGATAACCTAAGATTGAATCTCATCTGATAATTTTTGTTTGGTTAACATGATAAATATAATCTTATCATGCAAGATTATTACTCAATTACTAATTTACCCCTAATATATATATATATATATATATATATGAATATACATGAATTTATTGCTTAATTTTATTTCTTGAATTCTTTATAAATGAAAAAAGAATTTTGTTTATAAATTTTATATTTGAGAATATACTTGAATATGTCCATTTTAACAAACATCCATGGTTATCCACCACCAACTTAAATATACTTTTTTCTAATTCTTTTTCTATTCAAACATCCATTATTTATTCCATGGTTAAAAAAGAGGAAATAAAAATTAAAACATCAAAACATATCAGCAAGTTAGAGCATGTAACAGTAGCCATTAACTAATGAAGACATTAATTCTTAAATCCCAATCAGCAGCGACGGCGGCTTCGGCCAGGCGACACCAGCGTGAGATGAAGACGGCGACGCGGCGGCGAGAGGTTGCAGCTGCAGCAATTGCGCCGGCGATGGCCAGGCGACACCAGCGTGAGATGAAGACGGCGATGCGGCGGCAAGAGGTTGCATCTGTAGCAATTGCGCCGGCGATGGAGAGAGAGAGAGAGGAGAAGGATTGAATGACTAATTTCAGGAACTAGGGCTCTTGATTTAGGGATTTTTGTGGGAGTTCAGAGAAGAGAAAAGAGGGACGCCGAGATGAGACCCACAAAGATGATGAAAATTCGGATCTTCTTCTTCTTCTTCTTCTTCTTCCCTCAAGGGCAAAGTAGTATTATGAGGTAGATATCGTGCGTGATTGTTCTATCGCTGGGGGAGGCAGCGATCTTATCGCAAGTATAGTGGCGGACGATTCTATCGTAAGATTGAATCTCAAGATTTTGCAATTTTGTATCCTACCAACAAAACATGAGATTGGGCCTAATCTTAGTTATTATTGGACCCAATCTTACAAACAAAACAGGCCCTAATTGGATGTGAATAGATTATAGAGCTCTCGCTCTCTCTCTCTCTCACACACACAACACACAAAACACACACTAATATATAGACTTAAGACTCTTCACTCATTTCAGATCAAAGCTCCAAAACCTCGCCAGAGTACCAATGGCAAAATCTCAGTCGTCGGCGTTAGTGGGGCCGGTGTACTCGTCGGCGATTGCTCTGCTGATTATAGTGATAGCGTGCGTCGAGCTCTGCGACGCCGTCACCGTAGTAGACGTATACCGCCTCGTGCAGTACGATCTGGCCGGCGTGCCGTTTGGATCCCGACTGGCGGCTCTCAACCACCACGCCGCCTCTTCTCTATTCTCATCCTCCGCTGCCGCCGGCGCAGCTGCCGATCTCTCCCGCACCGTCCTCATACTTCCCGTCCGCGACTTGAATCTCACTTTCATCAGAGGTCGCTTATTTCTTTCTTTTCGTGCTTTCTACTTGTTTTTACATTAAGAATCAGTTTATACTCGATTTCCGAGGTTAGGAATTTAGAATTATTGTCTGGGTGGAGTTATGTGTTTGCTTGTTTAGGATAACTGAGTTGATTGAATATTTGAACAACCAAGCGGGAAAAGTGGTTCAGTTTTTGTGTTTTCGAGAAAAGCTGGAGATTCTGGGGCGCATAATCTTAGATATTATTGTAGTCAAAATGAGTTGAATTCGTTTTGCTCAGCTATTTTGTTTTTCTTACTTCACTAAATCTACTCAAATTCTTCATTCCTACATGGCGAGTGGAGAATCATTAAGACACATGCTTTTGGTGTATGGTTGTGTTTCTCAAAATCCTTGCCAACAAAGGGTACTTTGGCCTTCAGTCTGCTGTTGTTTTTATGATATCCTAATGATTTTGACCTATTCCTTTGTTCTTACCTTATCAATGCAGAATACATCGAGGAGAAGAAACCATTAGGTGGTTTGTTGCTTCTGCTACCCCAGGTTTTCAATCCACAAAACATAGATAGCAAGGATGAAGCAGGTCAAGTTTCTTCGGTAGGCATCAAGGAAGAGTTGCTTGAGTTAGAACGGTTGCTTGTACACTCAAACATCCCTGTGAGTGAAATATATTAATCCTTATTGTTTGATGTAAATGCCATTGCTTTTCTGCTGTGGAAAAAGCTGTTTATTTGATCAAATTGCATTTTCTCTTTGCTCCCTACTTCTTCATTCAGTAGAAGGATTTGAAGGTTTGGTTTAGATTGGGCACACGATGAAATTTGTATCTGAAAGTCCATAGATGCTGTCTATCATATTCATATGCTTAGGTTTCTGGCTAATATGATCATGGCTTATTAGTTTTTTGATCTTAATAATTGAATTGATTACTCATTTGTCGGCATTTAGTTGCTATTTTACCTGATTATAACATCATTATTTTCAGTATCCTGTGTACTTCGGTTTTGAGGATGACCATGTCAATGCTGTCCTAGCGGATGTCAAGAAGAACGATGCTACTGGTCAGCTGGCGACTGCCACAACTGGCGGGTGAGTTGATATGTTTGTTCAGGAATCTTTTATCTTTTCCAAATAATCTTACTGTAGCTAATTCTTTTATTTACAATGTTTCAGATACAAGCTTGTTGTTGCAACACCTGAACCTAAGAAAATTGTGTCTCCATCTATCACAAATATTCAGGTTCTAGTTTTTCCGTTCATTTCTATTGGAGTATCTATGGTAATACTCTATTGGAAATCCACATTATGTAGTGAATTTGGTGGTTGTTTAATGTGTCATTGAGCTATCTGTAATTCTGTATGACTTGAACTTGATTGTAAGCTCTTGAAATCTTCTACTTTTTCAGGGTTGGCTGCCAGGATTGAGAGCTGATGAAGACTCAAATCAACTTCCTACCATAGCTGTAGTGGCATCATATGATACGTTTGGGGCTGCACCAGTATATCTCTTTTCTACCTAAATTTAATTATATTATTGGGAGTCCAGTATCTTATGTATCTGAATGTCGACAGGGTTTATCTGTGGGAAGTGACAGCAATGGAAGTGGTGTCGTAGCACTCCTAGAAATAGCTAGATTGTTTTCAATTTTATATTCGAATCCCAAGACAAGAGGAAGGTATAATGTACTCTTTGCGCTGACGTCTGGAGGGCCTTATAACTACAATGGGACTCATAAGGTAGTTATTTTATCGAAGGACTTATTTCCTTTCTTACATACTTGAATTTCTGTTATATTTTTTTGACATTTTATCTCTCTATTATAGTGGCTCCATAGTTTGGATCAACGCTTGCGTGAAACTATTGATTATTCTATTTGCTTGAATAGCATTGGCTCAAGCAGCGACGGGTTATGGATCCATGTGTCCAAGCCTCCGGAGAATGCCTACATAAAACAAATCTTTGAGGTATGCCCTTAGAGTCCTTTTTGGAAATTATGGGATAGGATTGGCCTCAGACTACTGTTCCTTTGCTCACGTACTTCCTTATTTACAAATGCACTGTTGCAGGGTTTCTCTAGTGTGTCTGAAGAACTCGGGCTTAAAGTTGGGCTGAAGCACAAGAAGATTAACATTTCTAATCCTCGGGTAGGTATAATCAGTCCAAAAATGTTAGACTTCAAATATACTTCTTATCATCGACACTGTTGAGAATGTTATGAGACTGGTCTATGTCAATTCTAATGGAACTAGCCTTTAGCTGAAAATGTGGGACACAAATAAATTGAGTTCGCTTAGCCTTCTTATTGGAAGTGCATTGATTGCCCTGCACTTGAACTACAAACCAATCAACAATGTCTCTTTCGTATAACAATTTTACAAGAGATCCAGAAAGATAATACTGAGAGCATTTCTCTAAGCTCTTCTCAGTTAACAGTACATGTGAACTACGGGTTTTATGTGGTGAATCAACATTATTAATTTTCTGTTCTCTTATGAATTTAACTGTATTATTTGGGTAAGCAGTATGTTGCAAGCTCATATTCATCTTTTAAAGATGAATACATATATGTCTTTTCATTTGTTTCATTGTTTCTCTTCTTCGTCGAACGTACATTTTATTTACTTGAGCTTATAAATTCTAGGTTGCGTGGGAGCATGAACAATTTTCAAGGCTGAGAGTTACTGCCGCGACACTTTCCGAGCTTTCTGTGGCACCTGATTTTCTAGAAAGTGCTGGAGGTCTGTCAGATAGCAGGTTGTAATTCATGGAATCAGAATCCCTCATATTCTTATGGAAGTTAGAACTCCTTTCTTTTCTTTATTCTACAAATAATTCCTTAGTCAACCCTGGTCACCTCTGCAGGTATTTTGTTGACGAAGTTGCAATAACTAGAAGTGCAAAGTTAGTTGCTGAAAGTCTCGCAGTAAGATCTCGTACTTCTAGTTTTTGCTGTGAATTATGCTTTGATAATGATAATATATTCTCAATTTCTGACAAAAGATGTTTCTCATGAACAGAGGCATATTTATGGCCAGGAAGGAAAATACATCGATATATTTGCAGATGATAGTAGCTTATCTGTAAATCCTTCTTATATACGTTCGTGGTTACAATTTTTGTCAACAACACCTCGAATGGCTCCATTTCTTTCCAAGAATGATCCTCTTATCATGGCACTGAAAAAGGTACTTCGGTCTGATTTTAGTCTAATTTTTGTTCACTACTTTTTCTTGCCCAATATAACAGGAACTATCCTGAAAGAGATTTGTATTCATATTCTATTCGGCCTAGTCCAATTAACTAATCAGAACTAGTGGTATCATCTATTTCAAAGAGCAGTTCGTGCATTTTTCCATGCATTTATTTCCCAAATTGTACTCCGTTGGTATCATGTCCTTTCTTATATGATTCTGAAAATGAAATTATATCTGATCATTATTTTGAATCTTATCCTCATCTGACTGGTGAATTTTTTTCCATTGATAGGAATTAGAAGAACACACTGCTGAGGTGAGGGTGCAGCATGAAGTACTTGATGGGATGTTCACTTTTTACGACTCAACAAGCAGCAGATTACATATCTATCAGGTGCAAATCTGATAAAAACTTCAGAGCTCCGATTTGGAACTATCTTATCTCGATTCTTGTTGCGATATCCTCCTTTAAGGCCATATTATCCTATAAATTGGTAACATGTTTATGTCGAGAATTTCTGCCCTAATCCAAACATAGCCTTCCCATGACCATAATTATCCTTTTTTATGTGAATTGGATTGTTTGTATCAACAGACCGTAACTTGTCTCCTTGTTGCAGGTTGCAAGTGTAACATTCGACTTACTTCTGCTGCTGGTTCTTGGGTCTTACCTTATTACTTTATTCAGTTTCTTGGTTATAACTACAAGGGTAAGCCAGTCTCGTCTTTCTCCACCCAAAATTTCATGAATCTATGTACTGGAATACATGTGATACAAAAAAAATGGGCATAAATCTGATATGATGACTTAAAAATAACATCAACAAGACAAGAAATATGATTTTATGAATACCTTGAACTGATTTTTCTTCTTCCATATTTGAACCAGGGTCTTGATGATCTGATTAGTCTATTTCGTCGCCCCACCTCTCGTAAAGTGAAGACAGCTTAACTTCTCTCAGGGGCTCAGAGCAATTGATTAGTTTCGGCAGTTGGTTGTCCCCTTTCGTAGGAGTTTGATTAGAGCCAACATAGATCTCGGATGGGAACTGCCACGCTCCGCCCCTGATTCTCGCCTTTTGAGTTATTCAGCATATTTCGCTTGATCCCTTAATCCTTTGTTTTAGGGGATAGACTAATATAGAGAAAATTTTGTTTACTCGACGGAAATCGGGAGCTCCAATGTAATTGTATGCTGAATGAAATTCGGCACTGTGAAATTGGTATTTGACTAGAACAATCAGATTATACAAGGCTCATTTGTTGAAAGTATGAGATAAGATTTTAGTTTATATGCATGATTGAATATTGATACTATGTTTCATTGCAAGTACTAAATTATCTGCAATATTTATAATTATTACACGAGAGGGAAATTATGAATGTAGCTAGTTAAAATATTCTACTACCGTGCTTGTATCACTAATCTCAACCAAACAAGATATTATAAAGTTTAAGGGCCCGTTTGGTAAGGTTGTTAATAAATGGTTGGATAACAATACTCCTTATAACAATCTTCAGTAAAGTGAGATAACAATATTGAGGAAGTGTTTGGCATATTACACTAAATATATGTATAACATTATATTGTTGTTTGGTAGAAAGTATTAAAACCATACTAATTTTGCAATTGACTATTATAACCTTATACTACTTTTAAAATTACAAATGTATCTACAGCGTATTTTTTTTTCACTCTCATCAAAGATAGAAAATAAATAAATCAAAAGGAAAAAAAAAGAAGAATAAAAAGAACATTAAAAATAAAAAGGAAAAAAGGAAAAGGAAAGAACAGGTACTGCACACAACGAATTCAATTAAACGCCAACCATTACCTTTGGCGCACACAATTAATTAAACACCGACAATGAATTCATCGCCGCAGAGTTTATAGAAATCAATAATTGAGGTAAGATCTCCATGGAAGTTTACCGACTGGGATTTTGTCTCATAGTTGAAACTTGAATTGAAAGTGATTTCGAAGAGAAAATCTGATGCCGAGCGAGAAATTAGGTTTGGAGCTATTTTTTTGCCTGAAAATTATCACCTTCCTGAACCCAATCAGCATCCAATTCCAATATCAATTCATGGAATTTTCGATTACGATGGAGATGAAAATTTTCCTGTAAAATTTTGAAGGACAAAATCGTTTCAATTTTAAAGGGAAAGATTGGGTTTCGACACATGAAAACCAGAAACATACTTGCTTCTTCTTTTTTGTGTCGATTCTGTGTCGATTTTGATTTTTTTGCGAGCTTGGCTGCGGATGACGAGGGATTGAGGGGTAAGGAAAAGAAAAAAAACGAAAATTGTACTGGTTACTGTTCATAGCTGTATTGTTATCAGAGGGGAAGCGAGGTATTGTTATATGCCTTAAACAGTGGAATTAACAATGAACAGCCGCGGGCTCGGATTATATCACAGGGCCTTCCTTCATGTTTATTATATTGACTAGGGATGTCAAAAAAGCCCGAACCTGATGGGCCAATCCGAATAGCCCGAAAAATGGCGGGTTAGGGCCTAAAAATAAGGGCAATTTACGAATTAATTGTCAAACTATTCACTTTTTCACAATAGCGTTCCAAACTAAATTATATATCAATTAAATAGCCAAACTATCGATGATTTCACAATCGTGTTCCCGACCTGTTTTCCGACGACCAAGAGCTGACATGGCTGATCGGAGGCTGCTGATGTGGATTTTTTTTTTTTAATTTTTAATTTTTTTTTACAACCATCAAAAACTGAAAAACTGAAAAAATAATAATGCATCAGCTGTAAAAAAAATTAAAAAAAATTAAAAAAAATAAATAAATAAATAAATAAAATATTCCACATCAGCAGCCTCCGATCAGCCATGTCAGCTCTTGGTCGCCGGAAAATAGGTCGGGAACACGATTGTGAAATCATCGATAGTTTGGCTATTTAATTGACATATAATTTAGTTTGGAACGCTATTGTGAAAAAGTGAATAGTTTGGCAATTAATTCGTAAATTGCCCTAAAAATAATAGTCAGAAAGTAAAAAAGCCCGATAAGGTCGGACAGAAAAAAAGCCCGAGCCCGATAGGGTTGGCGCGAAAAACCCATGGGTTGGCCCGGTGGGTTGGCCATGAATCAAAATTCATGTAATATTTCATTACTCTACTTATAAATTTGATAATTAGATCGTGTTTTCAATTATTACTGAATATTTTTAATTTTTTTTAATGAAAATTTAATCATCATTTTAAATTTTATATATTTTTTCTTCAACACTTGGTGAAAATTAAAATAAAGATTAATATTTCAAAAATATGTTTATTAAATTCACAATATTTAATAAATTATTTATTTTGTTTATACAAATATGTGTTTAAACAATATTTATTTTTATATTTATACGATGTCAAATTTATTTTTTGCAAACTCTATAGCCCAGTGAGCTAGCCCGAAACCGAGAGGGTTAGGGTTAGGGCCAAAAAATATTAGCCCGGAAGAAAAAAAAGCCCGATTAACCCGAACTGAATAGCCCGCAACCCGATAGGGCTGGCCCGAAACCCGGTGGGTTGGCCCGTTTGACATCCCTAATATTGACTACCAAACCTTAATATAAGCCCTGATTATAGTCTAACATAAGCTTTATATGGCTTACCAAACGGGCCCTAAGTAGAAAATAATAATAATAATTATAGTACACCTTAACGCATACTACCTCCATCTCAATTACTTAGGTACAGTTACTGTAGATTCAAAAACCAAGAGAGTGGGAAATATGTGGTTGTAATTAATTCTGAGGAGAGAGAGTTAATTGTAGCCAAATATTCTTTACCATTTTAGGAAATGTGTCTAATAGATGAGACAGACCAAAACGAAAAATGTACCTATTTCAATGAGATGAAGGTAGTAATATTTATCAACCTTTTAAATAAAAATTCCAATCACGATTAAACAGTCTTTGCTTCTATAACGAAATAAATTAATATCCACTCATTCCTTTTAATAATTGGGCGGGCTTCTACGATCGGAACAATATTGAAATTAAAATTGATATGACTAGTTTCTCATAGAATAGAAGTTAGGGACGTGATTTGTAATATGTGCTGTAGCTTATATAAAGCTCAAATTAATGTATGGTCCCGACGTAGATTGAACAAAATAATTAATGATTAGCTTATTTCGCTCAAACACAAATCTAAAATACTACGTACAAAACAAACAAAAAAGGAAAATCGAGAGAATTACCAAAAAAAAATAAAAATAATAATAATAAATAAATAAAATAAAATAAAATCAACCACTATAAATAATATTTGGATCGCCTAATTCTGAATCGGAACGGTCTCTCCACATCTCTTTCTGTGTCTCGCTCTCCACGCCGAAAAGGTGAGCTCGCCCTCTTTTTTCTTTTCCGGCAGAAAGCTCTGCCTCGCCTCCAACACTGCCGCCCAGCTGACGCCACCGCTGCAAGGTAATTCGCTCTAAAATTGATTTTCTGCAAACTCGGTTCTTATCTTTTCTTTTCATGGTGATGAACGAAGATGCCATCCATATTTGATCATGGAAAGCTCTTGATAGTAGAAACTATAGTATAAAAAAAATGTGTAAATAGAGATGATAGTACCTTAAACTAACTTTCCAAGAGCTTTTCATGATTTCTATGAATTAATTTGTTCTTTCTTTTTTATTTAGATATGGGTGGGCCTATGGTTGCTGTGAAACATGTGGGAGGTTATGACGATCCGGACAAAGGGCATTGTTTGTCTTTTCTTTCTCTTCAAGAGCCGTATGCTATTGCTAATGAAGATTTCGACCTTCCGTTTCATAAAGATAAGTCTGTTGACGGCATGAGTTGTAGAGGGTTGCTTTATTTTCATGATAGTGAAGGCAATTCTGTTATCTGTAACTTAACAACTAGAGAAATAAAACAACTTTCTCCTCCTCAACCGTTACCCCCTCCAAGTATGACCATTTTCGGTGGATGTGGAATCGGGTATGATGCTAGCTGCGAGGACTTTAAAGTCTTGAGAATTTTTAGCCAAACCATTTCTGAAGAGAATGAATCTGGATATGCTTGTTTTTATGGTTCCACGGAGTATACGCAGCTTTATTCCCTCAACGATGATTCTTGGAAGCACATTCCAAATGTCGATGCTTTTCTACACCGCGGGAACACTGTATTTATTAAGGAGACTGGGTGTTGTTATTGGCAGGCATGCCTTGGGTATAGCTTTAGTGGTCGTGATAATAGGATGGCGTGTATTTCATTCGACTTTGCACGGGAAGAATTTGGTCACTTATATCTACCACCATTGAGCACATCGGACTGTGTTTACACGCTAGTCAGATGCGATGATGCCTTAGGTGTCATTATTTGTCCGAGAGATTTGAGCTCTCCCTCTGGACCCTCTCCTTCCTTGGTGCTTGAGATCTATAAATGGGTGGATGAGAATTGGATAATATATCACCATGTGTCTATTGATTATCATCATCATATTATGAGTCCGTTGAGTATATGTAATCAATTTATATTCCTAGAAAAAAAAGCACCGAGGATTGATGTCTTTATATGATCTGAATGCAAACAAGTTCAGGAAGATCAGGATCTCCAGTGATCGAGGGCAGATGTATGTCTTTCCCTATGAGGAGAGCATGCGTCGATTGACCGATGTTAGGTACTATTTTTATAAAATTTTCAGTAATTTTCTTACTTTTGCTATAATATAATAACGATTTAATATATGTGTGGTATGGACCGTATAGGAATTCAAGTTCAAGCGATGAAGATGATGAAGATGACGAGTAGACCACATTCTATAAAGCGTCGGCTTCCAGTCTCCGAAGGTCATGGATAATAGTTTGCTCATGTGTTCTATCAATCACATATGTTTGTGAAATTTAAGAAATTATTATTTACAATTCTATAGATTTGTTCGATGTTCATTGTTATTAATTTATATTGTTATTTTTTTGTTTGCTTGCTATTAGATATTTAACGAATCATACGCTTCAACTTTTTTTTTCTTAAAAATTCATTGATGGAAAAGCACATGATGCATGGATATATACGATTGAGAACACCGAAAGGATTAGGATGAGCTTTCTTGATCTATCCTTCTAAACCACCAAATTCATGATTTTCGTTTGGGTAAATTTTTACAGATAGGATTTTGTAAGTGGTGCTGATTCTTATTAGATTTTCATTCATTTGGTGACCAACACATCCTTTTATTTAATTTTATAATTTTCAGTGTTTGATGCGTTGACGGTACAATTGAAATGTTGAATAGATGTGGTTGATATATATTGTTGGGGATAATTATTAAAATTTGAAATCGAAATCGTTGGAAAATTTTAGCTAAACTAATGTTAACCGGTTAAAGGAGAAGACTGGCAGATCATTGGCTCGACCCTAAGTCATGAAATTGTGAGCAACTCCCAGCTCCTTCGCAACTCAGTGTTGATTTCATTGCCGTGCCTTGGTAAAGTGGAAGTGTATCACTATTCATACACCGAAACAAATCAAAAGGTTGAATTGAAGAGTAAAAAGACATTGTCATGTAATTTGAGGCCACGGGTAAGATTGCAACTTATTACCAATTCTTATTTTTATTTTTAAATTCTTACTGGAGCTATTAAGAGAAGAATTAATTGGAGCTATGTTTAAAATCACCTTTCCAATTTTTTCATATAATAATTTATACAAAGAAAAGACCTGTACACTAGAACAAAAATGTCTAATAGTGACATAATTTTAGTGACATTATGAGAGGATGTCACAAAATTTGTTACATCTTTAGTGTAACAAAAATTAGTTACACTCAAACATGCATCTATAATATTTTATGACAAATAAAAATATAAATAAATTAGTTACATTTATAAATATAGCAAATTTTGTTGTAGTGGTACGAGGCATCAAACTAGATCTGAGTGAGACTCACTGACAAGCCACCCAAAACTAACACACTTCTGGATATTGAAGAGCACAAGTAGAAGAAGCAAGGGGAAAGACTAGATTGAATATGAGATTTTTTTTTCTCCACTACTTCAGATTCCAAAATTAAAGGGTCCTTGTTCAAAGTTGTAGCATATCCTTTCTAGAAACCGCTTTAAACAAAAGGGAAAAACATGCCGACCTAGATAAAGACCTTTATCAGAAATTAGATTCATTATACGTCTTAAATGAAATATTAAGATAAAGACTTTTAATTTGATATAAAAATCGTAAGAAGAGAAGTTATAATAATTTAAAATTTTAAAATTTATATCACATTAGAATTAGCTAGAGTGTGTGCAGAGATTGAGGTGAATCATGAATGGTAATATACATTAATTCGGTAACTAATTAAGAGGTAATAAAGCTGGAGTTCTTTCATTTTTTTAAATGTCCAATAATTTAGTTTGGGACAACCTAAAGAGGAAAATCTAATACTAATAGATATGGAATAGAAGGAATATTAATAAATAGAGGAAGAAGCAACAACTTAACTAGAATAAGCGTTTTTAACAACTAGATACATACATCAACACCTACAAA
Organism: Mentha longifolia; assembly: GCA_001642375.2. Taxonomy (NCBI): domain Eukaryota; kingdom Viridiplantae; phylum Streptophyta; class Magnoliopsida; order Lamiales; family Lamiaceae; genus Mentha; species Mentha longifolia. Next base: position 12,874,041 of record CM038115.1, on the reverse strand, counting down.
TCAATATAAATTGCTACAATTTGAACATAATATCTTGGGATGATTTAATTTAATAAAAAATAATGAACATGAAATGCACAATCTTTCTTTTCTTCTTTCTCTACAAATAATGAACACCAAAATTAAGTAATATCTCGTGAAATCGATTGATTAAACTAACAAGGAATACAACTTAGTACAACAACATCAACAATAATAAGTTGACACAAAACTCACAAGGCAAGTCGCAATATCACAATTCAAATTCAGTTGTATGGATACAAAATTACTAAAATTCGGATCATAAACATTACTTAGAAAAAATTATCACTAATAAAACTTGAAAGTATTACATGCGAAACAAAATCAATGCATTTATAAGACTTAATTTTATATAGAGGCAAAAAATATTCTACCACTATAGATATAAGGAAATTAAAATTTACCCAAAACTTAACAAAACACAACATTTACTCAAGTTTCATGCGACTTCCCTAAACTACCCCTGATTTGAAAACTCACCCAATTTCCACGCCACCTCTCCCTCTCTCCGCTCATAATCATACACGACTCTCTCTCTCCCCCTAACGTCTGCCCTTTCCTCTCCCCTTTTCCTTCCCCAGCGAAAACCAAAAACCCTAACATTACTCCATCCCCTTCACAATGCCGGTCGCCGGCCGTTTCTCATTCAACAATGTCGACCAGAAATGCAAGGCGTCTCCGTGATGAAGTTGCAGCCGGTGACCCGTCGTCCGCCCGACAGCAACCAAAAAAGAAAAGGAAGAAGACGCAGAGGGCTCCGGTCGAGCAACCCGATGAACAAAAGCCCGAAGAGGGGGCAGGGTCGGAGGTACATCGACCAAGCAGATACCCATTTATAGACACAGAGGTAATAAGTTAGGGTTTTTTTCTGGGCTTGCATGTATGATTTTTGGGTAGATTCTTCACTGTTATTTGTCCAAAATTAAAGAATCCGTGCTTCCCTTCGATTCAAAAGCTTTTTATTAGGGTTTACTGTTTTTATTAGGTTTAGAGGGTAAGAAATTAGGAGATTCTTGCAGTAATTGGTTGATTTGCTTATCTTTTCTAAGAAATAGGGTGGTTTCAAAATATTTAGATTTTTTATTAGGGTTTACTATTTTTATTAGCTTTGAGGAGTAAGAAATCGGAAAATTCTTGCAGTAATTAGTTGATGTGTGCTTCTCTTTTCTAATAAATTGAGTGGTATCACAGAATTTAGGTTGAATTTGTTGGGTTTTAAGGGTTTAATCTGGGCTTGCAAATCTGATTTGTTGGGAATACTACATAATCCATGTTTCCTTCGGTTCATAAGCTTTATATCAGTGTTTAATGTGTTTTTTAGGCTTACTGGGTAAGAAAAGCGGGGATTTTTTACAGTAATTGGTTGATTGTCTTGAATAGTTTGCACATATAATGAGAGGATTAGTAAGAATTGTGTGGTTACTGTAAGAAATTATGTGATACTTAATGTATGTCGTAAGAAATTGTAATTCTTATAGTAAGATTTCTTGCCATTTCATATTTAAAATGATTACCCCCATGATTCTTATAAGATTGTATGTGCATCCTGATTGCAGGTTGAATGGGAATACGAGAGAATTGGGCTGTTGTCTAAGCCACATAAATTAATCCCCGTAGGGTACGAATCAATAGCCGGGGACGTGAATGCAATGCTGAGGACATTGCCCATAGCTAAGGCTGATCTGGTTCGAAGATCAGCGATGGGCGAGTACACGAGGCTTGATGGCTTCACCACGAGGTGCTGCAATATGCTCCACTATGTGGTGTGCCACCAGGTGATTCCCAAACCAAACTTTGACCCTACTTCTTTGTTCTTCAAGTTCGACGAGAAAGTAGTGCGGTTTTCGAGGGTTGAATAAGCACTCGTGAGTGGGCTGAAGTTCGGCCCAGCAAACTTTAACTCCTACATGAAGCACGAGCTGCCCGAGGATTCCATGTTTGAAAGGCTGTTTGGGGCAGATGAAAACACAACGCTTGCCGATGTACGACTTGCCTACATCAACAAAGATTTTAAGGTCAATAATACTAAGGTAACTGCCAGTCAAGATGACTATGTGAGGCTCTCCAAATTACTGCTGGCCTTGGGCATTGCATTGGGATTCGACGCTACTAAGAAGAAGATCCCACTTTGGTTGTGGGTTTTGATAGAAGATGATAAGGTAAACACAGATACATTTCTTACTAATGTTATTCTTTGGTAAAATTTTGTTCGATTCTTACATTAATTTTTGTTTGATTCGTACCTTTGTCTCTCGTGTTTTCTTACCGGGTAAGGAGTGGGAAGAATTCCCATGGGGCAGCCTTTCTTTCCAAATCATGATGGCAGTGGTGAAAGGAGTTAAGAAAACATGCACATCGAAGAAGATGAACTACACACTGAAGGGGAACACCGTAGCATTCTCTGTGAGTGTGACATTTCGACTAATTTTTTTTTTTAGTAGTAAGCTTATTACGTTGCATCATTTTTGTGTAGACTTGGATTTTTGAAGCAATCCCAGCCTTTGGAGAAGCTGTCGGTATTAAGCAACCCGATGCCCAAATACCGCGTTTCTTGCACTACTCATATATTAATGTGAAGAAAGGAAAATACCCTACTGATGAAGTGATTAAAGAGGTAACATATACTTGGAATTATATTTGAATTCTTACTCTGTAATTGAATTCTTACTATTATATTTGAATTCTTACCTTCAGTATCGATCACTTCAATTCTTACTCTTGCATTTTGAATTCTTACCTTTAGTATGTATCTGCTCAATTGTTACATTTGTAAATAAAATTCATGTCTTTTCATTTTGAATTCTTACCTTCCCTGATCATCAATTCAATTCTTATTCCAAGCATTCGTGAATTCTTACCTTCTGTGTTCATCAATTAAGTTCTTACCCCACACATTTGTGAATTCTTACTACTGAAATTGAATTCTTGCTTATTCTTATGTGCGTTCTTACCTTTTTCTCTTAACTTCCACGTAGGGCTTTGTGTGCATGCTTGAACCATCCAGAGAAGAGTGCGAGCAGCCATTCTGGAAATCGCTCGAATCAGAACCATCCGATGAAGCATTTGCCTTCCACTACGACCACGCTCATAGCAAGAAGAAGCAAGAAAAAGATGACAACGATGATGAAGAAATGGATGAGCACGGAAGCGTTGGGCCAGAGTTAACCCTTGCACAGCTTGAACTCGTAGCTGATGCCGCTGCAAAGAAAGTGCTCATGCAATTGAAGGCGATTCTGGATGAGTATCATGATAAGTTGGTGGACGGTGTTGCTAAAAGGGTGACAACGAAGCTGCTCGATAGAGCCCCCCGTTAAGATGACATGGAGCATGATGATGAAAACCGCAGCAATTACGACAATTGGGGGGTTGTTGGACAGATCATGCCGGAATATGCCAAAGATGATAAGAGTGCATCCACAGGCAAACCTGAAGACGAGGCACATGCACTAGTGCATTCACCCAATGCACCCGCTTCATCGCATCCTGCAAAAACAGCACTGCCACCCCCCAATTCACCGGAACCCATGACACCAGCAGCACATGTGGCGCAGACAGTGGAGTCAGGGGCACTTGAGGCAGCAACCACAAAAGAGACAAAGTTGGCGGCAGGAGGTGATGGGCAGGTATAACTAGCATTGAAGTATCAAGGGTTGAACAATTTTAACATTTGTAATAATGCTAAGGACAAATTCGTACTTCTGTTTTTTTTTTTTTTTTTTTTTTTTTGGGGGCAAGAAATTCAAACATTATTAATATAATGAAGACTCCTATGTTTGGGACGAACTAGTTTATATTTGTTTGTATGTTATTTTTATTTTTCATGTTTGGAATGTAATGTTTATGTTGCTGTATTTTATCGATGTACGAAATATGGTGCTAAAAGTAGGAATTAGGGCTTACAGCTATTTGCCAAAAAATTAATTACTCCCTCCATTTCATATATATTGACACTTTTCTTTTTGGCTTTTCTGGCACGCTTTTCCACGCTTCTCGATGATGGGTTTTAAAATGGATTTTTAAAGAATTCTTTCTTTAACGGGATACTACGACAGTCTTAGTATCCCGTAAAAGAAAGAATTCTTCAAAAATCCATTTTAAAACACATCATCAAGAAGCGTGGAAAAGCGTGCCAGAAAAGCCAAAAAGAAAGGTGTCAATATATATGAAATGGAGGGAGTATATGGTTGTTGATTTTTCTTTTTTCTTTTTTCAAGGAATTCTCTCGATTTTATTTTTGTACTAGTACTATTTATTTTCATCTTTAATTAAATAAAATTTTATTTTCAACAAATACAGTTCTACTTTTCTTTTTTGAGGGTACATCCACCGCAACAATGGACCCCGCACCGCCGCCGGGAAAGCTGATTTTCGTCCACCGGGAGCCTACCGGCGTCGCATTTATGAAGAATGTAAAAAGAAGAATGTCTTTTTATTTTTATTAATTAATAGTTGTTACTTGTAATAGATGTAGGAACACGCTTTTATTTCTATTGTATAAATCACATTATTTACACAATGTAGTCAATGAAGTAAAATCCCCAATTTTCAGTTTCTCCCTTCGTTTGGGCATCTCTCCTATCAATTGTTACTTCTCTGATTGTCTCGTTTTCTTCATGGAGAGGATTCGTAGATCTCGTCAACTCCTCAGGTTTTCTCGATCTATCCTCCATCAATCGGCGTTAGATCTCTCTCTTCAATTTTCTAAGTTTTCGTCTCTAATTTGTTGATGGTTTGCAATTCGTGAGTTGTGATTATGCTGGGTTTTTTTTTACTCGGTTCTATGGAGGATTTGGTTTTCTGAGTTTTAATCTAAATGCAAACAAGTGGAAGATGACCAGTATCTTGAGTTATACAAGACAAATGAATGTCTTTTCCGATGAGGAGAGAGCATGCGTCGATTAACCGATGCTAGGTACTATTTATATAAAATTTTCAGTAGTTTTCTTACTTTTACTATGATATACGGAGTAATAATGATTTAATATATGTGAGGTATGACCTATATAGGCAGAGGCGGTTCTGGGGGGGTCTGGTGGAGGCTGAAGCCCCCCTCCCCACTTTATTCATGATTTTTTATGTGTAAAATTATGTGATTTTGAATAAAATTTGGAGATAGTCCCCTCATTACGATGGATGTTGGGACTGAAAATATAATTATTTTACTATAATTTAGTATATAATGAGCGAAAAAATACCAAACCAACGTCGTTTCACTTGATTTTGTATAAAAAACTAACTAAAAGAAACGTTTGCCAAGCTGACAAAAATAGGAAGCAAATTTTTTTTTATTAACCGAAACATAGCCCCCTCGAGAAAAAATTTCTAGATTCGCCACTGTATATAGGGATTCAAGTTCAAGAGGTGAAGATGGTGAAGATGATGAAGAGGACGAGTAGACCACATTCTACAAAGCGTCGGCTTACAGTCTCAGAAAGTTTTTAACGACATCAAAGAAGTTTGAGGTCTTCCTTCTCGTCACTGGGCCATGGGTAATAGTTTGCTCACGTATTCTATCAAACATCTCGTGACTTTTTCTTATTTTTTGTGAATTTATTTTAGTAGTTTGGAGAATACTGGAAACTTGTTGATTTTCGGTATGAAATGTACTTAGCACATGTTTGGTTTAAGATTTTTTTGGTATGGAAAGGGAATCAAGTAATTGATTCTATTGTATTTTGTTTGGTTTGAGCAATAAGTTATCCATTTCCCTTACTTGGGGTAACCCAATCCATTACATTGTTACCCCTCAAGAATGAGGGAAAACAAAGAGAAATGAAACCCCTCACAAGTGACTCTATTTCTACTATTGAACCAAACACTCAATAAAAGTAACCATTACTATTATCATTCCCTTACTTGACTTGATTTCATTCTCTTTCTGTTACCCAATTTGAACCAAACGAGCACTTAGTATTCACATTGCACAGTACAATAACAATTGTTGTTTAAAGTTATTTTTATTATGTTTCATCAGTTCATGAATTGGGAGTATGAAGAAAAGGACATGAATTGGGCTTTCTTTTTCTTTCGTTCTTTTAACTTTTATAAAAGAGAATGGTATTTAAATGTTCTATCAATTTCATTTTAGTCGGCCCCTGCAATTTTCATCAACACTAGAAGATGTTGATCATATTCCATTATCGCAATTTACTTATCTTTTGATGTAAAATAACAATAATTAGAGTTTTAACTATATTTGGTTTAAAAATTATAACGAGTAAAAACTGATTCGAAAAAAATGAGATAAATTACAAGTATAGTTCAAATTGTTGAAATGAGAACAAAAACAAAAAACAGAAAATGAAAATATCTTTTTTCCTTCTATTCCTTTTTAAAGGATCTTTGAGAGAGTTGGACTAACTTTTATTCATGATTGAAGGAATCTTATGAAACCAGACATCACTCCTTTTCTTACCAAGCATTTTCCGTAGTCCAAGGTATCTATGTTATGCACAAATTTGATACTTGAACTCAACCCAATCGAGATTAACACAGCTATCAACATGAAGTATGAACGAAGGTAATAACCAAAATGTAAGAACATGACTATATATCGTTAATGCAAACTCTATACAAGGACTGCATAGGCACATTTATGGTTTGTAGAATAACTACTACATAATGAACAGAGCGACTTGTACATTTTCCTCCTCATGAGGGTTTTAAGCCAGGAAATAGAGACACATGCAGTAATCTCCGCACCTCATCACGATTGGTGTGCATTAAGCATTGCTCGATAAACCATGTCGATGAATTGATTGTCCTACGAGCACAAATACAATGATAACATGAGCATGCAATGTCAGAGCATAGCAAGGTCCTTCTCAGACATTTCTTATAGGATTAAAGTCTATAATATGAGAGTGCAAAAGAGAAAGTCCACGTGAGACATTGAATGGAGGAATAATGCTGTATCAAGCACAAATGGAAGAATTTTGCAGACAAGAAGGGATACTGTGAATCGTAATCCATACCTGAACAAGCATTTGGAGTGCATCCCGAACTTTTTCTCTGCTGATAACTGGCCCAAAATTTGGTGTTGGAGCAGTCGGAGTGAGTGATGGTGGAGGTGTTGGCGGTGGAAACGGCTGAAGCAACGGTGCACCATAAGGTCTCTGAAGATTTCCCGGAGGATTCAATGGAGGGGCAGTTGGCACAGATGATGGAACTGGAGGTATAACCAGCCCAGCGGAGGAAGGAGGAGGCCCAAAAAAAGTTGAGGGTTTCACCAAATCAGCTGACCTCTGTGATGTAGTTCGTTCTGTGTTCTCGAGAATCGACATTATAGGAGTAGAAGCAGATATATTAGATGGTGGCTGAGCAGTTGCCAAAGTGGGCAGAGATACATTCTGTGGATGGGATGTAGGTATAACTGTTGCAGAGGGGTTGAAAGGCTGTCCAGAGATTGCTGTATTTGGAGCACCTCCTCCCATGTTCACAGCATTCTGCAATTTCAAATTTCACACAGATACATGACAGAAGTAAATACATTTATAACAGTAACGCTTAAAGTCTAGCCTTCTACCTTATACTAAAAATTCAGCAAAGTTCAGGAATTTAGATACATAACGAAAACGTACACTGAAGAAGTTTATAAAAGAAGGATCATCAGAAGCATCTGTTGCATTAGCAGTAGTAGAAGATGTTGGCTCTAAGGGACCATCCATTACTGCCAGTGTTGGAACTGCTTCCAGTTCTTCAAACTCACTAAGAATAAAAGAGTAAAATTAGGGAACGCCTGGACCCGTACGAGGTATATTTGAAAATGAACGAAATATTGTGAGAAAATTAGCAAAATAGAAGAGATAACTTGTTCGTGTCTTCAAATTCCCATATTATCCATATGAATCATATGCATGATGGCTATTCTTTTTATACCCAACTAATGTGGATCTAACATGTACATTTTAGATACCGAAACTCAATGATGAATTTGTAACTAGAATAATTTGATAAAAAAAAAAAAGATAAAACAAAAATGCAAAAAGTATCACACGGAGACTTCAATTTAAAGAAATGCCAAAATCAGAAGTTAATTTTATCCAAAAATTACAGCTGCAACACGGTAATCAGAAGCCCTGATGTGTTGAGTATAATATTTTGCATCAGATCAAAATCATGATATTTTTCCCTAATATATCTATTTTCAGAAATCTAAGAAATTTGTCAGTGGAAATTAATCAGCTAGACCAAACAATACAACATGACCAGAAAGCCAAACGACAAACAGCATGTCGAATTCTTGTGAAAAAAACCAGTCTGATTAATCATCATGCCAACCAAGACATAACTCATTTTTCAACAATATTATCTCTGTGAACCACTATGGTCAGTGAGAATTACATAGACAAGACCAAGAATTACCTTTTCACAGAAGATACTTTTGACTTTGTTGGCACCTTGGAATATGCATTAAGTATCCTAGAAAATGGAAGCAAAACAATCATTCATAAGCTAGCACTAACAAGATGCAAAAAAGACAAGGAATCCACTAACAAATATTTGATCACGAACCTGCTAAATAGATTTGCAACCTCTTCGCATTCACGTGCATTGTAAAACCATATTCCATTTACTTCTTGGGAAGCATTTCGATATAAAAGGTATGGAACCTGGACTTCATACTCAAAATCTCCCAAGAGATTCTCCACCAGATTATCTGTTTGAAACAGCAATAAAGGCCTTAAAGATCCAAAGATACAATGGCTTGCCTAAATCAATTGCATACTTTCGACAAGATCATGTTGCAGAGCTGAATAGGACTATTGGATCATGTAAATAAAACGATTACATTTATCAAGCACTTATGCGCACAACATTATTGGTCTACTGAGAGCTTTTATCCCCAAAACATTTGAAAGTAATACCAAATAGATTAAGGCCTATGCTATAGTAGTCCAATTCTTTGGTGCAAGTTAGATGATTATATACACACAAATGTTATTGAATTCAGATTTCTTTCATCAAACACGAAAACACCTTGCCCCTTACAAATCAGAGATGAAGTTCCTTATGTTGTTTACTGGATATTTTGGCCAAAAAAAATAACGAACTACTCTGATCACTTTGAGTGCGTGTGTTGGTAATAAAATCTAAGCATACAAATCTAAAAGCAATTCAAAAGATAAATTTTACTAGTTACAACTTCAGTGAAAAATATAATCCCAAAGACTAGAACCTAAAACCGAAGGAAGTCAGTGACTAACCAGTATTCCGACGGTTCATTACTATAAACTGAAACCTTGGTTGTGTATTCCTGTACAAACCAAAAACAGAAGACATCGAATCAGACGCAGAAATAAATTGCACAATTCTCTCACAAAATATGCCGTTCCAAAAATAATCCCTAAAAATGCCTCCAAATACCCTAACAAATCAATCTTTCCCGAAATCACAAAAAAATAAAAGGAGAAAGTAAAATAAATGAAGAACTCAACCAATGAACGCCCCTACCTTTTCACGACAAAAAGCGAACCTTCCACATCCTTCCGACTCTGCCAACCAACAATCACAATCACCAAAATCAAAAAATAGAAAAACCCGAAGTGAATTAACAAATTGAACAGCTGAATTCGTGCAGGATTAATGCACACATAATACCATACCCATTGGCTAGTATCGATATTGAATTCGTAGAAGGTGACGTGGGCGGCGGTGATGAGAATCTCCTCCACAAAGGGATCGATCCGCTGCAGCACCGTGAGATTGAGGACTTTGGTGGTCTTCTCGTCGAGATTGGGCATCAATTTCCCGTTCTGCGACATCGTTTCAGGCTCTATCTCACTCCTCCTTACCTCTGTAGAGAGAGAGAGCCCTAAAATTATTCCTCAGCAGAACTTTAACTTAAATCTCTTGTGAGAGAAATAATTTTATCTCAACTCGCCGCTTATATTCAGATTTATTAGCCTTTTATTAAGTCGACCGAGGGGCATATAAGTCATTTTACATTTATTTTTATTTTATTGGATTTTATATTAATTCTTACTTTAATTTAGTTTCCTCCTACAACCCCCTATGCACTAAGAAAATTTACTTCGTATTTATACAATAATAATCATGCATTTTGTTGGCACAACAATGATTGACCCCATCTTCAACACTAATTTCAACTTTTAATAATATTTCATCCTTGCACACTACTCAAAGTTTGTGCACCTTTTTAGCATCAACTAACAACTATATTCGCAGTTTTCCAAGATAATCCAATTTCAAATATTCAAAGTAACAATTCAATACATCCCCTTAAAGATCTCGTCTTTCAATTCATCAACTACGAGCAGACGAAAAGAAACGCAAGATGAGAACAAAACGAAATAAAATACGAGACCGAAACACACAGTGAATCGACAAAAGCATACCGCTCTTGAATGGCGAAATGAAAGGTATGCATAAAGGGAACGGAAAAAAGAAGCAGATTCCCATTAAGTTACTGAGTATTTCTGATATAAAAACAAGATATAAATAAAAGGGCGCCAGTTCAAAATTCTACAAGCTGGTGGTAAACAAAGATTGAAGTGGTTCTTGATCAAGCCTCTGCTGATTCTTATTTCTCAGTTGCTTTCCCTTTATTTCTGCCGCTACTGCTCATTTCTATTAGGTAACAGATCATGGAATCGACGTCGTCTCCAAAAATACTATATGCCTCGATCACCTGCAGATAGCTGAACCCCATAGACAGCACCACCTGCATACTGCTGCTTAGAACTGACCCTGACTCACGCCCTCCTTCCTGTCTAATGTCACTTCCTGATGATCCTGACAAGTTAATGAGGTTAAGCGTTCAGACTCTTGCAAAACAAAATATCGCAGAGCTTATTCAATCTAAGAAGCCACTCACTAGCTGCAGAAGACGAGGGCTCAGCTCTAGAAGTCGAGGATTCCCTAGGGCCGAGTTGTTGCTTGAACTTGTCATCGGCTAAATACTCAGCCCTCGAAGCTTCCATGACCATATGTTCGATTTCCTTCTCTGTTAGCTCGAGATCGGAGTAGAAACGCCCCTCAGCAAGAAGCGCCTACCGAAAGGGACAAATCTGTCTTAGTTTTGGAGTAGGGAATAGGGATGATTATTGCATTCTTACAAGATGCTGAATACTTACATTATCAATCTGTTGGTCTTGTTGAGCTTTAATTGCTGCTTTGACCTTGTCCTTATCTATGTTTGTCTGTGAGATAATACCGGAAGTGGTGAGTGCAAGAACATGTATGAGAACTCAAATGTGTAGAATGAAGGAATACTCAAATATATAGATATCCACTAACCCCTTGAAGAGAACTAAATCCAAGCCCAGCACCAATGGTCTGCCTACGTGGATCGACTAGGGAGTTGTAGTGATTTCCATGGTGGTAGCTTAGCCGAATGGGAGGCGTGTCCGTATTGTAATTTCCATGGAATATATTTATTGGTTCTGCATCACATAGATAGTGATTTAATTTGCAGCCACTAACACAAAAGGGGATCTCATGTAACATAGAAAGTCAAGACTCAAATATCATAATGTACAAATAGAGCACCTGTGCTGTAAGAATATATGTGTATAGGCCGATTGTACATTTCTGATAAGGCTTGAATCTCCGCATTATTGCCATAGACCTGCAACAAGAACAAGTCCCATATTATAAAGGATCATTATCATTCAGGGGCTCGGGTTCTTCCTCTTTTGCTCCATTAGTTCTATTTAGAGTGAGAAACAAGATTTTGGTTGAATAATTGCTAGTCATATGTAAGCACACAGCTTAACACTCAACACAGTAAAAATTTAGCAAAGAATGGATGATTTAGTATCGAATATGGAAAGATAAGAAAAGAAACCACAAATCAACTAATTTGTAGAATAATTACCTCACTTAAAAATATTTCATCAATAGATACGAAAGAAACAAAATGAATTGACGGTTCTTTCATGATTTTGAATCATAAAATTGTATGAAAAGCAAGTTCCTGCCAGATAGAGATTCGAAGTTCCCCTGAGATTCAAGTGCTCAATTTTTAAAACATCATCAATAGGCATATAATCTCTATTTCCTCCCAAAACATTATCATGGACCTGAGATCAATGTTTCATGTAATATTTGGTGAGTAAGTTCTTCCCCTACTAGTACTGTTGTTTTTTAACAATTATATCCTCAGTTCTTATCACACGAGAAAAAAAGGAGGTGGGTAAGGGAAAAAAAAAATTGCAAGTTTAACAAAATAAATCATCATGCAGCATCAATAACAAAAGCTTCCAACAATAAAGTCTTAACACAATATACCTTATCTCTTCTCTTCCTCTTACAGTATGAAGTAAAACCTTCCGTTATGAACTGTGAGAAATGATCTCTTTCCCTCTCCTGCAACAACAGAAATAGCATCATATGGTTGGGTGCATGAAGAAAGGATAAGGAGAAGATGCCTGCTGCTTAGATTTCCACCCCTTTTCTATGACAAAACAGAAGGTATATTAATCGATTAAAAGTTCTTCTCTTGGATAATCATCTGCACTAGACAAAAACCTAACAATATAATTTCTAAATCATTTTTATCTTAAATAAAGAGAATTTCAGCATCATTGTCACATGTCAGAATTTGTCATACTAATTCTTAAGAACAAAAGGTAAGAACACCATATATGTTCGAAAATTAATTGTTTTCAGCTGCGTGTCTTAAATAAAGAGAATTTCAGCATCATTGTCACATGTCAGAATTTGTCATACTAATTCTTAAGAACAAAAGGTAAGAACACCATATATGTTCGAAAATTTATATGTTCGAAAATTAATTAGTTGTTGAAGGTGAATAAAACCACATATCATATGTTCACATGGAGCTACATATACACATTACTGGTAATGGTCTGTTTCAAAACAAACTTAATTAATGATATTACATATAGCAACCAATCCAACAAATCAGAGAAGAAACGAAAGTATCAACAAGAGATATTAGGTTAGTGCTTCTTCCTTGACTCATTAACTGGAGTCATCGGATAACTGAGTGTGTCGGTAAAAGACAATGAACAAAGATTTATTTTCCTTTTTTTTGGTTAACTGGTGACATGTACTTGTGAAAATAAGGAATCAGAGAATTACCATATAGTCAATGCACATCTGCCTAACCAGATCATATAAATCAGAATCACCGTACACTTGATCTGCAACAGCACGAAAAAGACAGTTCCCATCCTCTAACATTTTTCTCACTTCCAAGCCTTTCACTCTCCTTAAATCAATCTCAAACTGGTGTTCTCTTTCCTGTAACAGAAAAGAACTGGTTACTGCACTACTCTGTAGTCTGCACCATAAACTACGACTTCTTTGCAGGTTGCAATACATAAATATCCAGAAACACAAGAAATAATTCAACTATGCAAAAGCTGAGACAATAACAAGAGCAAATCATGGACTTGGTAGATAGCTGCTTATTTTAATTTCTATGAGGGTTTAATAGTAGAGCTCAGAGATAAACTCACTGCATCATCATAGCCCGAACTAAAGCAGGGGCCCTGCTCATCAGCACTGTTATATCCTTCACCTTCACAATGAGATCGAGGTGAAGAAGGACGAGATCCAGTTGGTGATGACCTAATGGATACACCCGGCAAGACAGCAGCTCTCCTGGATGGCCCTATTCGCATCGCATTGGTGTCCACCTGTGGAGATCTTCTAGAGGTCAAGTTCAATGAAGAAGGCCTCGGTGGTGGCACAGGAGGTGGTGGTGGATACGAACTGCACGGAACCTTCTGAAAAGAACTTCCAATCACTCCATCAGTTTCCTCCTCCACCACTGATAATCCTCCAAACCCTTTAACCAAATCTCCAGAACCACCACTATCATCATTTTGCACTATCTCATCCTCCACCAATTTGTCACTTTCCTGAGAAAGATCGTCACTTTTTTTGTCTGAAACAGCACAATGGTCTGAAAATTCATCCAGCGAATTCTGCTCTTGCACTTCCACCAAATTCTCATCTTTTACTATCGGAATAACTTGTGAAGTGTTAGTAGCCAGTTGCTGTGGAGAAGCTGAAGAAGACGAAGGACTAGACGCTGATACTGATGTCGAAGATGTTGCTGATCTATTTTGGTTAGATGAAGAAGATGAACCAGCAGAACCTCGCTGCACCAAAATCCGAGTCATTCTTACCCTCTCTCTAAAAACTCAAGGAGACACTTCTAGTCTCTTATTGTTGACCCAAAATTAGAGATATACAGCTAAAGGTTTCAACTTGTCACGAGTTCTGGCCTTAGGAGCAGTCACGCCGATTCCACGGGTGAGTGATTTGTTCTTCCAGCAAACTGCGCTCTGTTCAGCACGAATCAATTTCTGCATTCCCCTGACAATTCTCATGAGACCTTGACCTCCAAATCTTTATTCTTAAACAATTAAACCCTCTTTTAGATAAGTGCTTGAATTTACCCGTGATAAAGCCCCAAATTACGAATTATCACATCCAAGATTTTACTACTGCAATTTAAACAAAAGAAAGCAACGCGTAAGTAAAAAATCTAGAGCATTTTAACATCAAGAAAAGAAAATACGTGTACTGAACCCCAAAACAAAAACAAAAACAAAATTAAAAGTAACGAATAAAAAAAAAACAGAGCAAAAAGATACAAAATCAGCAGCACAAGATGCCCAACTAAGCTTCAAGATTACCATTAAGGAGGAAGGCAATACGCCCCCACAATTACCATATGACATCGAATTCAAATTAGCAAACACAAGTAAATTACAGTGCCCGACGTCAATCAAAGAAAAAGTAGTGATTTTTTTAGGGGAAAAAAACATATACCACAATCCCATAAAAAAAGTTCAGATTTTTAATTCGAAAATCAACTAATACTATAGATTGGCCAAGGATAAATGATAAATCAAAGAGTTCAAGATTCAGAATTCCCGGAGGAAAATCAGAATAAATTAAAAGACCGAGGCGGATGCGATGAAATTAGAGGGGAAAAGAAAACCTAATTACGAGCAGGAGCAGGTGAAGTGAATTAAGAAATGAAACAGCCCTAGAGTTGACCCGTTCCCGAGTTGAGCCACTCACCTGATTCGAGCGATGAATATAGATAGTTGCAGCTGTGTCGTGCCTCAAGGTTTCGAAGGGGCGCGCCTACGAGAAGATGACTTCGGGGCAAAGGATTAGAAGGAGTGTGTGTGTTGTGCGTGTGTACGAATTTATATGTATGTATACGTAGAGAGAGAGTGTGAGAGATGAGGAGGAGAGGAGCAGTTTTGTTGGGAAGAAAATAGGAGGCTGAGTTTTAAAGCAGAAAGAAAATAAAGCAGAGCACGTGACTGCGGAATTTACTTAATCTTTTTTTTTTCCTTTTTTTTCTGCTTTATCCATGTGGCATTTCGCACGTGTCTGCATCAGCTGGTTTTCGCCTATTTTTTTCGCGTGTAAATTGATGTTTAGTAATGAATTTGTTTTATAATTTGATCTCATTCTGTAAACAGGCCTATTAGTATTACCATATGAATGACTATAGTCATTCATATTTTTCTTCTAAGTATGTACTTTACTCATTTACATAAAATAAAAGTACTTTATTAATTAACTAATACACGATGACGAATTTTTGCCAATTAAATTAAAAAGGATTAACAAATCCCCACCAACTTTGCCGATCTGTATTTTGAAATGTTTTAATTATGTGTCCCCATCAATGAAAAACTTTTCGTTAGGAAACAAAAAACAGGTGACAAAGAAAAGCATTCCCACATTTACTAGTAATATATAAATAAATAACATTTCAAATTTTCTTTTGAATTACATGCATGATTTCTTTCGACCAAAGTCACCAAACCATAATCACAATTCACAAATTTCGAAATCGTTGAAATTGAAAAAAAAAAGAAAATTAATCAGCGTGGTAGTGATGAAGATCAGTGGCTGCGCAGCGCCACGGCGGAAAGCACGATCAAGAAGATGAGGATGACGGCGGCGATGAAGGACGCCACCACCGCGCCGCTCACGCGTTGACAGAAATCGGTGAACTGTTGACATATTGCTAGCCAGTTGGTGTTAGTGTTCCCGTTGTGGGCTAAGTATACAATGGCGGCCGCCGCTGCCGCCGCCGCCGTCGTAAATGCCGCCACCGCCTATTTAATTATAAGATTAAAGACCACATAATTTTTCTCCAAAAAGAAAAAAAAGCAAGCAATGAATGAATTTGGGTTTACTTACTGCGTCAAGGATGAGAAGGAGAAGCTTGATTCCTGCAGCTTGAGGGCGAACGATTCCAACAATGGAGAAAGGCAGAGATAATACCAAGTAGCTACTAGCTATAGCATTCGCCACCACAAAAAACCTGCATTATATATGTTTCCACAATATAATAAAATGAATAAGTAAAAGTAAATCATGCAATTAACATGCAAATTTATTATAGCATTAATTAATTAATTGTGTGCGTACGTGAAAGCAGGGAGATCATCGTAGCTGGCTTGGAACTGGAAGAACTGAGTGAAGAAAGGGAGCGTTTCATCGGTGGTTCCCATGGTGGCCGCCGCGGCTAGAGCGGCCGCCGCCGCGCACAGCCGTAGAATAAAGTCGAAAATGGAGGCGCCCCTCTTCCATGGCGCTTGCCGGATAAGTGGAGCTGCTGCTGTGGCGGCGGTGTATGCAACAGTCTTGGCTTTCGTCGATTTTGATTCCTCGATTTTGATGGCTGTTTCACCGCCGCTTTTACTCGAATCCATCCTAATTTTCTTTTTCTTTTTTTTTTCTTTTTTTGTATGTAATTGCTAATTAGTGCAGAGATAATTGAGAGAAGGGATGATTTGGAATTTGAACAAATCAGGGATTTATAGGGAGATTTGGATCATTTTTAAGGATTAATAATCATAGTACGAGTATAATATTTTGTGGGAGATTAGGTTGTTTTGTGGTGGAGTTGTGGCTAACTTGCTCCACCTTAGATATATATATTTAGGATTGATTCAACTTTAATTGCTGGATTTTTTTTATTTTTATTTTTTTTAATTAAGAACAAAGTTTTATGATTACATTATTTACATACATGTCTAAGAAGATGGTTTACACATTATGAACAGAAGCAAATTAACATTTGAAATCTCCAAGCAACATGTAAAATTCAAAATAAAAAGAGAGGCAAAAATAGTTATTCTGATAGTATGTATAATCAGAAAGTCCTGAGATGTACTAATATGAATTTGTCTATACTTTCAATTGATTCCTACTTTTACAATAATATGAAGGGTATAAAAAAAGGGAATCAACTAAATGAAATATAATAAATTATTATCATCACGATTCATCGCCAGTTACTACATGTATGAATCAGCTCAGATATTTTCTTACAGCGTTGAATATTCTTTCATTAAATCAGTCCGCACCAATATATGAAGATGGAGACAAAAAAAAAAAATACACTCAAATCACTGCAGTTTATAAGTCAACATAGAATCAAAATTTTGGAGTATCCCACAAAATTCTGGAGACTGGAAAATTAATTAATTACTTTCTTAAAAATAATTATGAGCAAGCTCAGCACCAACATCTTCATCACTGCACAGGAATCTACCACAGTAATACATTCTTAATATGTTGATTAAGAAATAAAAAAATAGCATTGATGGGTCAAAATCTTTAATGTCCACCACTGGGAAAGGAGAAATGATGAACTGTAAAATCCTCAAATCAATGGCATGAATACAAGCAAGACATAAATGTAGAAGACAATTACTCAACCATCAACCATGAATTTTCCCAGTTGTTCAAATGCATGCAGATAGAGCCATTTTCATCACCAGCTTTTCTTGAAATCAATGCTCTAATCCTTCTATAAATTAGGCTAAAAAGCATCAGTGTTTCTGCCATAGACAGAGCTTGCATTTCCCATTGCAGCTTCTTCTTCTTCATCATGAGGTTTGAGAAAGTTTTCTTGAATCTCATTCTTGCAGTTGTAGTGATCTTGCCTTCTTTTGTTGCTGCAACAAATCCCTTCTGTCACTTCAACTGGACAAAATGGCACCACTTTTTCCATCCATTGCCACCATTTCACTTTCCGCCCTTCGATGTACCACCAGCACCGGGTGCTGCCCCTTCTCCGGCTCCACCCAGCGATCCACCAGCACCTCCGACATATACACCGGTTGTACCTACTCTTTCTCCGCCTTTCCCCACCTACGCTCCACCACCTAAAACCCTACCTCCACCACCTCTCATATATACCCTTCCTCCAGCTACACCAACTACTCCACACATTTCACCACCTTACCACCACCACCGCCGGCCCCGCCCTCATCTTCCACCCAAAACTCCGACCTACAACCCTCCCTCAACTCCACCAAAAAGCTCACCTCATCCACATCCGACTTATAGTCCTCCACCAGCTCCGGTCCATCACTCTCCTCCACCAGCTCCAGTTTACACTCCTAAACCAAGTGTACCAAATCATCCACCACCAACTCCAATTTACCCTCCTAAACCAAGTGTACCAAAGAGTCCAACACCAACTCCGGTCTATACTCCACCACCATCACCTCCAATCTACCACTCTCCACCACCAACTCCAATTTACCATCCTAAACCAAGTGTACCAACTCATCCACCGCCAACTCCGGTCTATACTCCACCACCATCACCTCCGATCTATCACTTTCCACCACCAACTCCAATTTACCCTCCTAAACCAAGTGTACCAACTCATCCACCGCCAACTCCAGTATATACTCCATCACCATCACCTCCAATCTATCACTCTCCACCACCAACTACAATTTACCCTCCTAAACCAAGTGTACCAAAGAGTCCACCACCAACTCCAGTCTATACTCCACCACCATCACCTCCGATCTATCACTCTCCGCCAACTCATCCACCACCAGCTCCAGTCTACTATCCACCACCGTCACCTCCAGTCTATCACTCTCCGCCAACTCATCCACCACCAGCTCCGGTGTATAATCCGCCACCATCACCTCCAGTCTATCACTCTCCGCCAACTCATCCACCACCAGCTCCGGTCTACAATTCACCACC
Organism: Mentha longifolia; assembly: GCA_001642375.2. Classification (NCBI taxonomy): domain Eukaryota; kingdom Viridiplantae; phylum Streptophyta; class Magnoliopsida; order Lamiales; family Lamiaceae; genus Mentha; species Mentha longifolia. The sequence goes on along the minus strand of CM038115.1, from coordinate 12,855,030 downwards.
ATCACCACCAATCTATCACTCTCCACCAACCCATCCACCACCAGCTCCGGTCTACAATCCACCACCATCACCGCCAACCTATCACCACTCTCCGCCAACTCATCCACCACCTTCACCCCCGATCTATCACCACTCTCCGCCAACTCATCCACCACCATCACCGCCAATCTATCACCACTCTCCGCCAACTCATCCACCACCAGCTCCGGTCTATAATTCACCACCACCGCCAATCTATCACCACTCTCCACCAACTCCGGTCTATACTGTACCACCCCCAACCCCTATATGCCTGCCAGGGGAGCCTCTTCCGGTGTATGGCTTTCCTCCAATGCCACCATCTCCATAAGCTATCTTTTGAATTGATCTTGTAGTTGTTTTTTCATGTTTATGTATTCCCTTTTCTTTCAAGTTGTATTATTCCAAGTTGTATTATTCAACTGTAATAAATATTGGTTTATTGCACTCAGCTTGTCAGTCATTCTCCAAATTTTATTTCATGGTTACGTAACTCCTTAACACATTTCAAATTGACATCTCAATGCTAATGCAGGCATCTCTTTTCTTCAACTTATCACACTAATCCAAGATAAAAATCACGTGGCAATTAAAATAAATAAATAATCCAAATTAGTAATGAATATACAGGTACTCATGTCTCTTTACTCTGTTTTACAGAACTGAGTATTAAATTTAAGACAAGTTTAATCACATCCAAATATTATGTTCCTTCAATGGCGTATATACCTAATGATACATTTATTAGAAAATTAAAATACACTAAAAAAACTGAAATTTTCACATAACAAAACTCCCACTTCTTCCCATATCTCACCACATAAAATCAAGATCACTAATTAAAACAAATTTCATTGAACAAAAAGCTATAGCTATTCCAATCATATGGCTTCAAGGGCCAAATTCCCCACCATTTTAGCCATAGGCACAGGGCATTTCGTCACCATATCAAACTTCGTAGGATTCGAAGCATGCCTAAAGAGGGACAACCCAAGCAGAACAAGCTCGCCAAGAGAGAGCCTCGACGAAAGAAAACCATGCCAATAGTGTGGATTTAGCTCGAAGAAAGCATCAAAGAAACTCCTCGTCCCCTTCAAATCGAGCTTCAACAATGTCTCCATCCCAAAGTTGTAGTACTCCCTCTCACACCTCCTCTCCATGGGCCACAATCCATTCCAAGTTCTATGATAAAGAGGAGTCCCTCTAATCATCCGAGTCGAGCCTAGGCATTCAGCAATGGTCCTCGCAAGTAAAGGGGCGAGGGCCATCGTCTGAGCCACTGTGTAGCCAGTTGCAGGATGCACTATGCCTGAGTTCCCTCCAATCCCCATCACACTTTGAGGAATCCGAGGAAGAACTCCTCCCATTGGAATCACACACTTTTCATCCTCAATCACAGCCCTCACTTTTATACCTAGATGCCTCAGCCTCGCCACCATCCTTTTCTTGACCTCGGTGTATGATAGGATCGGCCTACTCACTAGAGCCGTTTCCTCGAGAAAGATCAAGTTCGAATCGAAAGGCATTGCGTATAAAAAAGTTGGGAATCTTGAATTGCTAGCGCGTAGATAGGGCTCATTTCCTAGATGGGAATCCCTCCAATCCATCATCACCATTTTATCTAAATCAAAAGGGTGATCATCAACTTCAGCCAAGATTCCATGAGCGATTTGATAGCCAGGGTTCCTAGGTTTATCATACTCAAGAAATTTACTAGCGAAACCACTAGCATCGACGATTAAACTCGCCTTCAACTCGGTGCCATCATCGCACGAAACCGAGGACTCAAACTCCTCATGATTCACCTTCCAAACTTTAGCCTTGTGGAATTTCACACCATGCGTTGCACAGTCGGACAACAACCTTAACTTCAAACCTTTCCTATTTACTCTACCGTAAGCACGGTCTAAATACTTGGTCTTTTTATCATCGATGTAAATGCAAGTCATAGGCCATGTTTTGTCCAAACAATCATCAAATTCAAGATTCTCGAACTCATCAACCCACACACCGTAATTGTTTGGCCACATGGAAAGGGGAGAAGGGTCAAGGCAGCATACCTTGATTCCGTGTTTGGCGACTTGCTCGGCGAGACGGAGGCCGGCAGGGCCGGCGCCGATGACGATGAGGTCGAACCGGGAGCGGTCGGCGTGGTTGAACCAGGGGATGTCGAGGTTCAGAGACTCCGGTTTTGACTTGGGCTCCAAATCAAGAAAGCTGTCGAATTTGGTGGTTTGAACTATTTGACGATCTTTTCTGCGAGGGTTTTGAGTGATTGGAAGCAAAGTTGGAGTCTTGGATGGAAATGAACATGGGTTTGAAGTGGAGAGCAGGGGCGATGGGGTGAGACTGAGAAGAGACGCCATGAGAGGGGGAGAGAGAGAATGCAAATGAAGAATGTGTTTGAACTGGAGTAAGGAAAGAATTCCAGAAAACAATGTGACCGAAAAATGGAATCTGTAACTAACTACAGTATACAGAAAGGATCCCAGAAATTTGAAGAAAACGGATGCTTTCGCCAACAACATTTGGCTTTTACCTATTGGTGGGGCCTTCAGCAGACCTCCCCCATTAAGGACTTTTAAAATACCTGTCTCGGAAATATTTTATGTTTCGCACACAGATTTAAAATTTATCAAATAATCTTATAAGATGACACTTCACCTTTTGAGTTACTTATATTTAATGTTTCTATAGTTTTTTATCTTTGAAACTTGGTGACTAGACTACTATTGATTACTATGATTATTAGTTCAATATTCGGTTAGTTCGGCTGACCCCATTTACATTCTTGTAGTGCAACCCAAATCCCAATAGATGTACAGAAAATTGTGGGGCGGCCATGTTCAATTGCCAAGAAAGAAGAAATAATAATAATTCATCTCAAATGATTAATGATAGGAATTGAATATATGGAAATGCGTAAACTGCCCCATCTTAGCTTGTCAGAGATCGACTTTTTACTCGATAAAGAGAAGACACGTTTAAAAATTAGGCAATATGATTATTAGCTTTAAAAATTAATCGGCACCTATAATGTCTATACACAGAAAATAATACTGTAGTACTACCTCCATCCCATTTATTAGGCCCCTTTCACTTTATTGACTTTTTCGGCACGCATTTCCACCGAAACCTAGTACGAGTTTTAAAATATAATTTTGAAGTATCGTTTCTTTTACGGGATACTATAAGTGTTATAGTATCCCGTAAAAGAAACGATACTTCAAAATTATATTTTAAAACTCGTACTAGGTTTCGGTGGAAATGCGTGCCGAAAAAGTCAATAAAGTGAAAAGGGCCTAATAAATGGGATGGAGGTAGTAGGTAATAAACACGCCGTACTAGTTAATAAATCTTCATTAAGGTCGATTTGTCAATTCAATGATAATTCACCAATTTATTTTTCTAGGAATTGATCTAGATGCACAATCGAATAGCAAATGTCAATATTCATTGTTACTACTAAAGTATAATAACAAGAAGAAGAACACCAATAATAAAGAGATAGTTCTATAAAGATAAGATTGTATCAGAATTCAATTCCTCCTCCCTCCTCCCTCCTCCCTCCTCCATCCCTAGTTCCCTACACCCCCACACCCACACCCACACCCACAGATCTATAAAACCTGCACTTTCTACATCTCATCAAACTCTACAACATTGTGCTCGCAAATGAAAGTCTGATATTTCAGACATTAAAAAACTGCAACTGGTGGTGCAATGATCAGGTTCTGCTAAGATTTTTTTTTATGCCAATCATATTCACAAAAACGTACACATCTTATAGTTTATTCTGCAGGTTTTCTTTGTTTCTTCTAGATACATCGCAATCGTAAGAATTCCAGGGTACAAACGGACGGGACACTCGACCAAAGCAGGGAAAAATGAATAAAAGACCACCATTGTATGTAGACAAGTGAAAGAGATAGCAAACTGCATCACCAACATACTAGATATTATCATGCTCGTGCATCACACCACTTTACAGCCACGATCACATATATAACTCGAGTAAAATTATCTGGAAACGACAAATTTCCATATGCATTCCCATAGAAGCAACACAAGGCACCTGGACATTTGGCAGTCATAGTTCGATATCAAACAGGACAACTGTTTATTTTGATCGACAAGAAGGTAATGTGATGCCTCCGCATGCAAATGCGATTATGAAGTACAGGAATAGAACAATCAGACACGTAAGCAAGGCCCTGTGAAGCACACAAGAAGTTTGAGTCAACAGCCATGAACCAAAGAAAGAGTTAAGTATCATTGACAAACATTAACCTTTTGTATTAACAATAAATTTTAAGATATATATTTGACTCAATACATAGCATTATGAACTCACAATAGCTTGGCATTCTTCATCCATAGAGCTCTACGGAGACGCTTTGACTGTTTCTTGAAGTGGAACGCACTATCTTGCATGGTTGCCGTTTTATCAACAAGAAGTTCAATCTTGTCACCTCGTTCTAGAATCTTCTCAATGTTGTCCACTGTAATTGTCCGAACCTGAACAAAAATAAGGTTTTATGATACAAAGTGCATTAGATAGAAGCTTCATAGCTCACACACTATTGATATAGGATGACCATTAAAGACTGCAACATGATATAAATAGATACATTGGTGAATTAGAAATAATCCAAAAAAAGGATATATAAATAATCAAAGACAAATCAAGCAGAGAGAGAAAAAAATAAGCACTATTAAACTGCCAATCAATTGTGCAGGTTATATAGCAGCCAAAGCCATTGATATCAAGCCAAAAACAAATACCATCACCATCCATTTACAACCAGATTGTAGAAACAAGGACACATACTCATAATTGATTTGAAACAAGAACAACTGAAAAACCATAGTCAAATTGAAACACATTTCAAGACCTTCTACTGCCAGAAAATGAGGCATAAACAAATGAATCCATCCTGAAACTAAATTGCAGTTAACATTCATAACAAAAATGCAGTTAGCTTCTTGATAGACGGGAAGAGCAACATATTCATTAAAATATACTCAAAACACACAAACACCTCATTTACATAGCACTTCAAGAGTGAAACACAAAAATATAATCTTTGCACATTTCCTTTAGATCTGAAGATGATAAATACTTGCCTCACTAACTTCTGCTCTAACACGGTTAAGCGTATCTGCACTAGGGTTGCTGGAGAAAAACTCCATTTGCTGGTGCAACACTCTTGAGAATTCATCATTCATAGCATATGCAGGCGCATAAGGAGCCACTCTTCCATAATTCTTCATAAACCTCATCTGAATATCCTCCAAATACGAGAATGGAATCCTTCCTGGATCAAAGCAGAACAATTATACTCATATAAGTTACAAATGAATACAGAATCGCATATGAACAGTGTTATTCTTCATCAATTCATCTATAGAAGTCAAGTTCAACTAAATCAACACACTGGTACCAAAATCGAATCACATACGATACAAACACCAATTTCATTGTCCAACACCGATAAACACGCACGCGATAGAACACATCCGTAATACATAGATGCTTAGAATACGTCACGAAACACAGCATCTGCGAGACCCTCGAACCGATATATAGTAGCCTAAGTCAAGGGAGAGTAAAGCATTAAAAACCCTAAACCACAAAATTAAAAACCCAAACAGAGCCTTACTCCCGAAGGTGTCGTTGGCCATACAGAGAAACGTGATGCCATCGGAGCGGAGGATGTGGAAGATGTAGCGATCCTGAGAGAAGCACAGCCGCGACTCGGAAGAATCGGCCTCGCTGAGCTTCTCCAGTATTCGCCGAACCACCGCGCCGGTGTTCCCCGTCACGGCGCTGAACTCCGCCAGCACCGTCGTTCCGCGAGCTACCACGCCGTACAGAATCGCCATACCCAAATTCCGGCGGAAGAATTACGAGACAAGGTTAAAACTTTCCACGGATTGCTGATCGTTGAGCTCCGCCGGAGAAGCGATGAGTTGGTCGGCGATTCAAAACTCAAAAGCAGATGCCGTCGCGGAGGGTTTTGATACGGTTACAGCGGGCTGTGACGGAAAACTATGACGGGAGAATTATTAGAAAATATGCGGCGTTTGTTTTCAATCTTCTTGTTTTTTTTTTTTATTACTTTAATCATGAAATATTTACTTGTGTTAATCCTTCGTTAGTTAAATTCTTACATAGGTCACCTAATTCTATAAGCTCATTATTTGTTAGTGAATTAGAATTAGAAATTGATTGTAGCTGACGAATTTGTGTTAACTAACTAATAAATGATTATTGTAACTTATAAAAATCTGTCTCACGGATCTCGCATCGTATTCTCATTAGACGGAATGAGTGTGTGTTAGTCTAAGTAGCTATTAGACCGCTATTGTTTGATCAATTTATCTTAACAGAACATCAACTTGTATTAATCAATCAAACTTGTTGAATAAATAGTATCATTGGAAATTTGAATATTTATAAATAAGTTCAAATTAATAGGTTTGAGAGAGGTAAGGTATGATCGTGGTTGCAAAAACATAGGAAATCAAAATATTTTGTTCATTTTTTATAAAGAAATTAAGAAGTAAATTTGTTTATGATCGTTTATAAGTTAGTTCAATGCTAGGTGATAAGAGATATAATTAAATTACATAGGATTGACTTCAATTAACTTTAAAGTTATATTGGTGTAATAGAAATACTCCCATATCCACCACCCACGGCTGATGTGGCAGTGTCACGTTAATAATTTTTCATATTAGAGTTAAGTGTTTTAGTAGGTTTAATTTTTTTTGTAAGGTTTATTTTTATATGATAAATTAATTTTAAAAAAATTCAAAAGTACAATGTTGTCACCTCAGCCGTGGGCACATTAATTATGTCTACGGTGGGTATATGAACATTAATCATTGGTGTAGATATAAAAATATTGAGTAGACATATAAGTTACTAAGAGCAATCGCATCTGTGCCCGTGCACCCACGGGCGCGATGCTGAAATGCCCGCTGGAGCCCGTGCCCGCAGACGCATCCTCGCCCTCCTCCTCCTTGCCGGGCTCGCTGACGTGGCGCATTGTAGTTGGTCAAGGGTCGTTTGACCGTTGACCGACGGTTTTTTTTTTTTTTTTTTTTTTTAATTTTTACCTATACATACCCCTCTCCAACCTCAAATTTTCTACACACTTTCATCCTCAACTTCTTTCTATTTTCTCATCCATTTCAATCTTCAATTTCTCTCTATTTTCTTCTACTGCATCATGGATCCCTCCGACCCGAGAAATTGATTTGGATCGGACTTCTCCGATTCATTCCAAAATTACCCGAATTCTAGCTCTTCAACCCCTCTCATTCACACACCAACACCTACTCGGCCTCAAGGTTTTATTCCTTACACCTCCCAACCCAACCTCCTAAGTTTTTCCAACGATGCCGGATTTTAAGTGGCGTACACACCGACGCCGTTGTTTTCCTCACCAATGGGTCCTCCACGAACGAGGTACTCACCAATCCACCGCATGACTCCTTTCAAGATCGACAAGGAAGACGACTCTTCACAACCGGCAGTGAGTTTAGCCAATGAATCCAATCCACCGATGAAGGAGGAAGAGGTTCAGGAGGTGCCCACTTGTGTAGCTCGAGGAGGTCGAGCACAAGGCGGTGGTCGAGCTTGAAGCGGTGGTCGAGCACGAGGCGGTGGTCAAGCTTGAAGCGGTGGTCGAGCACGAGGTCGCTGTTGGGGTTGTTGTATATAGCTAAAGCAAAAACGTGTTTTAGTATATATATGACATGTATTCCACTGATTACAATCAACTATATAATTAAATATATTAATAAGAATAAACCCAATATCTCATGTTTTAGAACACGTGGACGGCTCGGGTGTCTGGGAGATCACGCAGCGTTCGATGATAATTATGAGATATAAACAGTATCACAGTCGAGATAGCTCGGGAAAACTATCAGTTTAGACTGCAACATGACAGTAGTGGCGGGTCTCAGTCGCTAGTTATGTTGGTACGGTAGAACGTATTGACAGGATCAAGTGAGATAATGTTCTTCTGAATTGACCTAGCAATAGGTGAAGAACTAGAGATCTCTTTATTTAGATATATGATCTTAATCTCGATTGGCTATTAGATATATATGTGTTGTTCATTGTTACTTTAATTTGCAAGATAAGGGTCTATCGCAGTATCCCCGATGACTTGTCTCTTGGGTAACATGAAGGCACATAGTATGCCTAATTAGTTGTATCGAGACACTGTGTCCGTATTAGGTTGAGAGATATCCCTTCAGGGAGTTCACAAGTTTTATTATATCAAGTCATGCATGCTGATTAAGTTCAGGTATAATAATAAGGGGTGAACAAGTACTCTTGAGAAAAATAAGATATTAATTAATTAGGAGCAGTCAGAGGAGCTCTAATTAATTAATGGATATCGGAGTCATTAAACACGGGGATAGCTCTAAATAAAGTATCAGCCTCAATCTACAAATTGGGACAGAACGGTGATTCAGTTGTGACTCTTTAGTCGAATGCGTCACAGCTTTAATGAAATAAATGCTCTGGGTTAATCTTGGAATTATTTCATTAGGTAATGCTAAACTCTATCTGGTACATAGATCCCTGGGATGGCCCAAGAGTTCTTCAGGAAAGGAATTCAAGGTATTATTGAGGGATATCAGTTTTGGACTGAAAAGAGGCATTATGGGCTTGAGCCCATAATGTGGCGCCTACAGTAATGTATGGGACGTCTATTTCCTCTTTTAGTGTCCATCTGGGCTCAATAATTGCACTCTGGTTAAATATGTAATATGGAATAAATTAATATATAATTAAGATTTATTCTTAATTAAGAAATTAGATAATTAATTTAATATTTACATATAATATTTTCCTTATAATAATTAGGAGTAATTCTAATTATTTATTTAATTAGAATTTATTCCTGTAATTATTAACTAAACCGGGGTTTATTAATTAAAGCCCGTATCTTAGTGGAGAAGGAAAAAGTGGCGCCTCCTCCTCCTATAAATAAGGAGGAGGAGATTCTTAAAACCCTAATCACATATTGTAGTGAAGAAGCGCCACTTTTGAGAGTGCAGAAGGGAGTTCCAAGTTCCAAGACGCCCACACAGTCGGAGAACTTCAAGGAAAAAGATCACATCCCAATAATCTAGACCTGTAGATTACTCCATCCGCAATTAAGAAGGTATAATTCTCTAAACTCAAATGTATGATGTGTTTGCATTTAAATTATCACATCAAATTCGAAGATCTAGTGGGAAAAATGAACGCTTTCAAGCAGCGGTTCCATCAGTCGCAGCGGAAGAACACCCGAAGCAGGGGAGATGCCGACGGATGATGCGGACGGCGCCTTCCCATATTCCGAAGATGAGACCTTGTGTCTTGGTCGTGTTTGGGTCGATACATGCCACGATGCAAGAACGAGCAACAAGCAAAATGAGGGTGCTTTGTGGATTCGAATTGCCGAGCGCTACAACCAGATTCGCCCACCCCATACGCCTTCTCGCAACTCTGAAAAATTACGCCATCATTGGAAACGTGCAATGAAAGATATAAAGTTGTTCGAATCGTTCTACCTTTCGTGCTCGAGCAACTTGGGTAGCGGAAAAGGTGCGGAGAATATTCTGAAGGACACATTCCGCCAATTTCAGGGGTTGACAGGAAAGCCATTCAAGTACTACAAGGCTTGGGAGAAGGTGCGCGAAACTCCTAAATTTTTAGCCGCCACCGGGAGCATCGATGCTGTGAAACGATGCAAAACTAGCATCGACGATTCATACTCTACTGAAAGTAGTAGGGATTCAACTCCTTCGACAGAAGACAAGAGGGAAGTCGAAAGCGGCGAAGACAAGAGGGAAGTCGAAAATGTCCGACTCTAATGAGGCGGCCTCCGAGAGTGCGAAGGAGAGTCTGGCAAAACTAGCCAACTCCTTCGAGTTCTCGACTAGAGGTGTCAATTGGGCTGGGCCGGCCCAGCCCAGCTTGGCCTAAGCCCATTATGGGATGGCCCAGGCCCGGCCCATTTCAACAGATAGTGCGGGCTGGGTTGGGTTGCGGGCTTTTTTTTCAAGCCCAAGCCCAGGCCCGGCCTAGGCCCGTGGCGGGCTTGCACTAAGTGGACCTGAAGTGGGCCTTATTTTTAGCAAAACCTAGCCCAGGCCCGGCCCGCTCCATTCATGGGCCTAGGCCGGGCTAGTCCTAAATACTGATGGGTCGATGCGGGCCTAGGCTGGGCCGGCCCGGCCCAGCTGACAATTATATTCTCAACCATGTACGATATATATACCAAATATACTTCCAACATGCCTCCCAAGATCAAACGAAAGCACGAGGAAATGGTAGCGATCATTCACATCAAGCTCGGCATGCCCCCGCTCCCCATCGGAACATTAAATTTTTTCTTTACTATGTTTTTTTTTTAATTTTTAGTTTATTTCATTGTAGAGTATTTTTTCAAATGTGCAATACAATCGAATTTAAAAAAAGACTCGTATTAATTTAAATCATCAAAAAAAATAATTTAAAAATAAATAAATAAAATAATATAAATATTCAGAGTCCACCAAAAGTCGGAGGACTCTACTGCAGCAAAAAATGTCCAACTTTGATTAAAATACAATAAAAATATATATATAATAATGGGAGCCATCCAATTTGGATGAAATTTGAGGGTCGGTTCATTAAATTCAATTTTATTTTTGAAACGGAAAGTCAAAAAATTCATTTTTATTTTTTGAACTGAAAAAGATAATTATTTTTATGTAAAATTTACATCAAAAAAAAAAAAAGAATTAATGGAACGTTTCTCGCAGTACTCGAAAAAGAAATTAATGAATCGTTTCTGGTTTGATGAAAAGAGAAAAACATTTTATTGTAGATTAAGTCAAAACAGTCTTTAAATCTATACTAAGCCCCAGACCAAGCCCCAGCGAAAAGCCCAATGTACTATTTAATTGGATATAGACCTTTTAAATTAAACCGGGCCTGTTAAAGTATGAATTCCTTATTGAGTTTTTTTGTTTTTTTGTTTTGTTTTTTTTTTTAAGAATTACATAGTATCAAATACTATTTCATTCCCTTTATTAGTTTCATTTTTCATTTTGTGACGTCCCACTTATTAGTCTCATTTTTAAAAAAGAAAATAAATTAACATCACATCCACCATCCCATCATGCTTAATTAGGCCCTCCAATCACATCCATCCTCCCACCACCCTCACATGAACAGTAATTGCATATTTAATTTTGTCCTTTAATTTGTACTAACAACCCCTTTATCTCATTTCCCTTGACTATTGTGCTCATTCTAAATGTGACTAATGTCAAGAGATGAATGTAGTATAGTACAAATTATAGCACATTCTACTCATATCTATCTATATTATAATAACGATTACGAATAGCCATTTTTAGTAACTACAGTTTTTCATGTCATTTAATTCTTTCTATTTCTGTAAATAGTATTTTTTATAATTATTTATTAGTAATATTGTAATATGTAAAAATAATAATGTCTATATGTATCTGTCTTATTAATGTTAATATTAAATATAATAATGTACAGTAAAACCTCTATAAATTAATACTTTATAAATAAATAACTTCTCTAAAATAATAAAATCTTTCGGTCCCGACTTGGGCCTTTGTAAAAAATCATCGAATTCGATAAGATAATAAAATAATAGTTTTCGGAAAATCCCTTTATAAATATTAAGTACCATTAAAACTCTAAATTAATAATTCATAAATATACAATTATAAATATTATAGTAATTTGCTAAAATATGAATCTATTGTTACTTGGTTTCTTGAGAGAGTTTGATATTGTACATTAACTAACTTTTGAACGATATTTTTCATCAACTCACTCTTATAAATCTTTTTGAGTGCATGTGAGATGATCTATCTTATACTCAAATAATGTTTTACACATTTGATCATTCATGGATGATTTTGTGATGCATTTTAGATGAGAAGACGTGGTTGGGTGTTATGAATTATTTTATATATATATTGAGATTTATATATTACTCCCTCTGTCTCAGTTTAATTATCTCATTTTATTATTTTATACTTTACATATATTCAAAATATGAGACAATTGAACTGAGACGGAAGGAGTATATGTTTCATTCATCATGCATGAATGTCTTTAATTGACTATAATAGTTATTTAAAGTGCAACGAATTAATGTATACATGCATATTTAAGTAATTTCAATGAATATGCATACATTGAATTGATAATATACATGAATATATTTAATTAGTTACAAATAATTAGTTGATGCATGAATATAATCAATAAAACATATATGAATTCATTTATTTTAAAAAATTTGTTGAATTTAAAAAGAGAAAATGTATAGATTTGTCCCCTTAGAGATAAGAAAACAAAATTTTGCCCAAAATATAAGCTTACACAAATTTTGCCCAAATTTAAAGTGATGAGACAAATTTGCCCTTATTATGTATGATATAAATGCTTTTCTTTCCTCATTTCCATTCTCATTTCAATCTTCTCCCTCTCTCTCTAAACCCTAGAAGCTCCATGATATGTGATTTTATATCACTTATTTATTATCCTTTTACTCAATATTTAATTGTTTTTCAAGAGTTGTTAAATATATATTGATGTGTTTTTATATAATTTTGTAGGTTTAAAATAAAGAAGAAGGAAATAGGAAAAGAGAGTAATTTTCGGATTCTGGTGCCGCAACATCAAAAGGCACGAAGAAGCACCAGACCAGCACTTAAGTGAAAACATATATTGGGCCTATCTTTGCATAAGTATAAAAGGGCACGAAATTAAAAGGAGGAGGGACGGTTTTTGACGGAGGAAGAGAGGAGAAGTTCTGGATGGTTGGAGCAAGAGAAGAAAGTAGATAAAAACTGAATCTCTCTTCATTCATTTCTTACGCACTTTCTGAGAGAAAAACTCTGAGACTACTTTGGATTTCTACATGATGTTTAGTAGCTAAATCTCTATCTAGGATTTATGATGTAGCTTGATTTCGAATACTTGGATGTTTGTTTGATTCGTATGGAAGTTTAATTTCTCTAGTCGAATTCTCTACATGTTCTCAATGCTTTCGATTAACTGGCCATTAATTGATTGATGTATGAATTGTGTGAACTGAAAGGGGAAACACATATTTAGATCGTGTGTAGAGAATCGTAAGTTGTTTGTGAGATAGAAATATACTCGCAAGATTTATGTAGTCGTGTTTTGGGATTCATAGTGCTTAATGATTTGTTGATTGTTTAAATTCACATAGAAATATAGTGAGTTTGCAATTGATAAAATTTGCTTTAGACCTTGAAAGAGGCTAGAGTATATTTTAGGAACTCCTGACTACGACTAGAGGACTAAGGTGAAGTTTGGATTAATCTAGCATTCCAAGTAGGTGGAATTCAAGTGAAGTCGTAAATCCTAGGCTTTTATTATATTGATAGTTCATTGTTTGATTTCGTCTAGCTTAAATTACTATATTTATTTTTGCTTGCATTGTAGTTTACATTCTGAAAATCACATTTTGTTCATTCAAATAAAATTAGGAATAGATATATTTTGGTATTCAATTCAACAGTCTTCGTGGGATCGATACTCTACTTCTACTTTATTACTTGTTTACGATAGCGTGCACTTGCGTGTATAAATTCCGCAACACTCCACACTCTTCCTCTCTTTCTAAAAGCCCTAGAAGCTCCTCACTCCTCACTCTCTCTCGACTTCTTCTTCTCCAACTCCGACGCCGTTGCTGCGTTGATGCTTCTTCTCAGACCCGGCGGCCTCTCTCTCTCTCTCTCTCAGATCTAGTCGGCGGAGCTCACCTCGAACATGGCCGACCTCACCTCGAAGAAGAAGACATCGCTGGCGACGGGCTAGAGCACCGGATCTCAAGGGTTTGGAGGCAAGGGCGACGGGACTAGGGTTCCGGATCTCTAGGGTTTGGAGGGAAGGGCGACAGGGCTAGGGTTCTCTCTCTCTCTCTCTCTCTCCAGTTTTCCAGATCTGGATTTTATTCCAGATCTGGATTCATGCGTGAAGTGGAGAATGAAGGTAAGGTGTTTGATGATATTCCCCACTGAAGGTGTAATTCTTTTGTTGTGATAATTGCATTTTCGTGGTAAGAAAATGCAAAATTATCGGTAAGAAAATTGCAATTGCATGGTAAGAATTTTTTGTTTAGGGTATAAAATTGATGATAATTGGTAAGAATTTAATATTTTTCTTACTTTATTTTGTCTGATTTTGATGTAACAAATTTTCGGTAAGAAAATTGTTTGTTCTTACATTTCACTTCTTTGTTTTCGGTAAGAAAATTTGATACTTTTCTTATTTTAGGGTTTTACGAATTGATTACTTTTTTTGTAAGAATCGACCGAAGATTCTTACTATAATTTTAGTGATGTGAACACTGTGCTGAGATAATTTCTTACATTGTTTTTGGTTATTGATGATAAGTGGAAGAATCTGTCATTTTTCTTACTTTGTTTTGTTTGATAAATTGGTAAGAATTTGATATTTTTCTTACGTTATTTTTGTAATAAAAGACTGAGTATTTAGGGTTTAAATTTGATGATTTTTTGTTGTTCTTGACATGTTTTGTTGCGTTAGTTGCAATTTCATGGTAAGAAAATGCAAAAGAGGAGAAGGGTAATTTACACAGATAATTTCTTATATTTGGTAAGAATCTATGATTTTTCGTACTTTGGTTTGTTTGATAAATTGGTAAGAATCTAGCTTTTTTCTTACGTTATTTTGGTAATAAAAGACTGAGTAAGAATCTGATAATTTCTTACTGTTTTTCAAGTTATATAAGAATTGTATCATTTCATATTGTAGGAATTATTCGGCTGACGACGGCTATGAGACGTGAAAGACGAGAAGATATCAATTTCTTACTATATCTGTAGTTTTTTTTATATTTTTTTGGTTACAAAACTAACAATTTTCTTACCAACATGTGTAATTTTTTTTTTTCATTTCTGAAACTAATAATAGTGCCTTAATAAATGATTAAGTGGTTCGAAATGTGATGTAATTTCTTACCAATGTGTGCGATTTTCTTACCATCCCCTGTACAATTAAATACTTTTTGTTTTTTTTTCAAGAAATTGGAGAACTTGTCAAATTTGTTACCAAATTTTTTCGTAAAAAATTTCTAAAATATTATAAGAAATTATAATATTTCTTACTAAGTTATTTGGTAAAGCGTAATGAAAGATAAAATTTCTTACGAAACGAGTAAAAAAAGATAAGAAATTGATGATTTCTTACCATGTTATTGGTAGAAAAAATTTAAATATTATGTGACTCCTTACAGTAATAAAAAAAATAAAAATAAAAAATAAAAATAAAAAACTGAAATATGAGTAGGAGAATGAAAATTGAAAAAAAAAATTTGGCTTGAGGGGCATTTTAGTCCCACCATACAAAAAGGGACAAAATTTGTGTTTTCTTATATTTTGGGCAAAATTTAGTTTTTTATCTTCAACTAGGACATAATCCTAGTTGCCTCATTTAAAAAAGTCTTTCTTTTAATTAATAAAATATTAATTTATCGATATATTAATATCTCTTTAAATTAATAAAATTTCATGGTCCCAATGTTATTAATTTATAGAAGTTTTATTGTAATTGGTAAGTTTTCTCTTTACTCATATCATTTCCGTGATTACATGACAATCAAGCATCCAATATTAAATTTTAATATATTTTTTTTTTCACATTAATGCATTGCCAAAGCCTCAAGGAGTCAAGAGTGTACGTTAGCGTTAGAAAATTTCGAAATTTAAGTACTCGTGCAAATTTCTTGATACTATATATACTCTAAATTCTATATAAATTTACTCAATAAATGGCCACCGTCTAAATTTAAAATCATACAAATACATATGGAAATATAATAATTGTAGCCTTGAAATATGCAATTAAACAAACAAATATGTTGATTTTTAAAAATTTACGTTTTAATTTTTGTAACTATAATTATAATTATAAATAGTATAGCAACCTTGCAAAATAATTCCACTTCATTTTTCACGCACTTTTTATTCTAGCTCAAATTATTCTTAATGGATTTGTGTTTTGTCGCTTATTATTATTCTTTCTTTGTTTCTTTTTGAAGATCATATTGGAGAAAATTTTCAATTTGGATTCATGTCACCATCCCTGGAAGAAATCATTGAGTTCAAATTATTAGCATTGCAACTGCTATTCGTACTTGCTTACAAACTCTATACAAAATTAAGTCATAATAAGATGCATTGATTTTGGATCATATGTAATACTTTTCAAGTTTTATTAGTGATCATTTTTTCTAAGTATTGTTTATGATCCGAATTTTAGTGATTTTTTATCCATACGACTGAATTTGAATTGTGATGTTGCGACTTGGACTACAATTATCATATCCCCGAGAGTAGGCATTTACCAAACTCGAAGCCTTGTGAGTTTTGTGTCAATTTATTGTTGATGTTGTCGTACTAAGTCGTATTCCTTGTTAGTTTAATCAATTGATTTCACGAGAGATTGCTTAATTTTAGTGTCATTATGTTTGATGATACAATGAAGTAACTTTTATAGGCATTAAATTATATAATGTCTTTTATAGTAACTTTTCTTTGTTATTTTCAACTTGCTTACTTTTAGAAAATAATATGTATAGATAGCAAATTACATCAATTATTTCAATCAACCAATTAATTATAGACGTTACAAAAGCATAATTTCAAATAAATAGTTCATATTTTCAAACCAATCACTAATAGGCGTTACAAAAGTACACTTTTGTCTCGATAAATATTTATCATTTAGGATGATTTTTTTAGTAGAGTTTAATTTTTTTGGTCGGATTTAGTATTTAGTGTATATATTTAAATTACTTTCTTTATTTATAGTATTGCCACGTCATCCGTTAGCACACTAAGTATGCCCAGAGTAGGCATTGCAACATTACTCATATAAATTGTTACAACCGTTGTCACATATAGTGATATAGGGTGATACATCCACCCATCATGGGCACCATGAATATGTATCCAACCGTGATATAGCAGTGCCACGAATCTAAATTATCTAAAGTTAGATTTTAATATTTTAAAATTTAATTTATATAGTAGTTAGTTTCCACTATTATCGTGTTTTTAAAATAACTTCAATAATTACGTCAAGTAACTAATACTATTAAACAATCCATTTCTATTAAAACAATATTTTTTTCCCCAAATTTAATAAGCGGTCTTTGAAATAGTCATTTTCAATAAGTAAAAAATAATTATAACTCATCATAAGTAAAATGAATAATTCTATAACCGGATTACACGACGGATTGTCATGTGTCACGACCTCGACCATGCAATGTCGTGACTGTATTCAAGATTAAGACACGACTACGCGACCATATACGATCATGGTCGTGTATCACAACCACCACCACATATGATCACGACACGTGATATATACTATCTGGTTCACAACGACAAATTATCCGACTAAAATTATCCATTTACTCATTAGAGGCTAAAATTAACTTTTACTTATTGAAATGACTATTTTGGAGGATTAACATATTTTACTAATCACATTATGTGCTTTAGATTTTTTTTTTTTCAAAATTAACTTTTCTAAAAAATAATAAAATGAAACTGTGGCTAAAATTAATCATGAAAACATAGGGGCCGTTTGGTTGAAGGGTTTCAAGAAAGAGAAAGGGAATTAAATGCTCTCATTCCCTTACATTATGTTTGGTTGACTAATTTAATGATTCCCTTTACCCAACTTAAGGTAATCAATTCCCCCGTTTTCCCCTTTCTTCATTCCCTAGTCTGAACAAGAGAATCGAATTCCCCGTCTCCGTAATCATCGCCCTCCAGCATCATCTCCCTCCATATCTCCAATTTCTTCCCTCCATATCTCCGATTTCTTCTTCCTCCAAAGCTCCCGCTGTTCGACCCTGCGCTTCATCTTCCTCTTTGCCTCGTCATCACCTCCTTCATTTGTGGTTCTCCTGTCACCCTTTCTCTTCCGACCTACCGCCATCGCCGCTTCGCTCTCGCCGATTCTCCTCCGTCGTTGGGCCTCTTCTTCGATTTTGCTGTTGTTTTGCCTCTATTACACCTCCTCCTGTTCCGCAGATATTTTCTTACAGTAAAGAAATTCTTTTCTTCTAAATTTTTCCGTTCTTGTTACATATACATATGCTAATATTGAAACAAGCTATTATATCATCATTATTATGCCCGTTTACAGCGATTTCTTCTCTCTTTATCTCTTTTTAATTGGCATGTTCATCTCTGCATAGAAGGCCATGAATTAGGGCACAATTTATATATATATATATATATATATATATATATATATATATATATATTTCATTTTATTGAATATGATGCAATTGTTTTTTCTTAGGTGTTCTGTCACAAGTGTTACTTGCTTCCTAAAACATTTGATGTTGGAGTCTAATTAATTAAGACTGAAAATGTGTCTCCACATTGGCATTGTTAATTTGTTTCAATTACTTTTCATCTGGTTTGAAGATACTAACGCAGTGAATCAATAGTTGAGGTAAAATGTTTGAGATGGTTATAATTCATCTAGTTTGAAATCCTAATTATCTCATTGAGTTTGTATATATACTTTTGTCTAAACTATGACTCCAATATTCTGGTACATATGGCTAATATCTTTGTTTTTCTAAAATGGTATGCAAAAGAGATGGGACTCATGTTGTGTGTTACTTGGCTTTAAATGCTCTGTTTTCTATTGCAAATGTAAGTGACACAATATTCATGGTGCTTTTCTTGCGATTGTTTGTCCTAGAGGTTTCTAATATGGAGTAGAATTATTGCAGAGGCTAGTGTATTTGATGTTTTGCTTTTCTGAGTTTTCAAAAACAGGAAGAACAACTCTTTACAATATGATTATTATGAAATGTACAATTTTGTGTTATTTGAATAGGTGAAATGTATATTATAGGTGATCATTGTTTAAATTTATGTTATTTTCATAGGATGGATGGAGGTGTCACAAGTGGTGCTATTGGTAGGGGTAAGAATAAACGATTTTGGACTATTGAAGAAGATAAAGCCCTCGTGGCAGCTTTACATGAGTTATCTATGGATCCACATTGGAAGTGTGAAAATGGATTTCGAAATAACTATATGTTAGTTTTGGAGGAGATGATAGGAAAATCTCTTCCAAATTGTGGTTTGAAAGCTAGTCCCCACATTGAATCTAGACTGAAGACCCTTATAAGCAAATTTAGGGCTATTATTCTAATGCTGGGAACAAGTGGCTTCAAATGGGATGATCAAAAGCAAATGATATATGTGGAACAATCGGTATACCATGAATTTTGCAAGGTAAACTAAATTTATATTATTGTATATGCTCATTTTATTTTAATTGAATCACTTTTTATATTCTAATATCTTCTTTTGTGCTTAGGTTCATAAAGAGTGCAAAAATTTATATGAAGTATCTTTTCCTCATTTAAATGTGATGATGGATATCTATGGGAAGGATTATGCAACTGGGAAGCCTAGCGAAGGAATCGACGATGCTTTGGAAAACTTTGAAAAAGAGAAAGATGTGCAAGTCAACATTGATTCTAGTGATGATGAAAGTGAAGTCCAAATTAACGACGCTCCTCCTCCTTCGAAGAAGGTTAAAAGAGAGAATACTTCCAAAAAAAGAAGAAGTGGAAAAAGTGAATGATCGGAGCTCTAGTCATTCTGAGTTGGCATGCTTGCAAGATTTTATGAAGGATATGAATGGTCATCTTTCTACCATGGCTGATGTTTGGGTTCGTGCTGAAAATCGTGAACAAGAAATGGCCAATCAAGAGAAAGAAATGACTGAGAAGAGCCTTAAAGCACAGGAAGAATTATTTGCATTAGATGGCTTATCAACAAACCAGGCATTCGAGGCATTAAACGTTCTTTCTGCCGACAAAATCAAGCTCAATATTTTTCTTAGCTTATCTACAAGCTTGAAAGGACATTATGTCAAAACTCTATTTGGTCATGGTGGTAATTGATAGATATGTGTTAAAAAACTTGGGTAATTAGGTAATATGGAGATGACATTGTTATGTTTTAGATAGTGATGATATATAGTATTTATGGTTTGTTTTGGATTAATGACGGTCTGTAGTATTTTATGGTATATTTTGGATTAATGGTGGCTACGTTTCTTTTTGGTTTAGTTGATGCAGAGGCTGTCTTTTGTACATTAGCATTCCTTAAATTTGAACAGGTGAAATGGAGTACTGATTTTTGGGGCAGGTAATTGGCATGCTGGAGGAGATTTCATGAAAGATATGTGTGGTCTATTTGTTCATGTTCAGAAAATTAGGAGATGGATGAAATAATATTTCATGTTGAGAAAATCACGATTAATGTTGGATATTTTTAATTTCATTATTTTATATCAAATTGCATTTATAAATTTATACAATATTTTTTAATTTCATTATTTGGAACAAAATGTAATTATAAATTTATACAATATTTTGGTAAAAATATTTAAAATATGTAATATTTTTTAATTAATAATAAAATATCAATTCCCTTTCCCTTTTTTTTTTCGAACCAAACAGACACAAAGGGAATCCATTCCCTTTCCCTACCCTAACCAAACAGAATGCAAAATCAGCAATCATTCCTATTCCTTTTCTTTTCTTTCCCTTTCCTGATTCCATTCCCTTTCCGTGTTTCAACCAAACGGGATCCTAGGAGAAATTTAATATTTGAAGTAAATATGAAACATCAGGACCACGAACTAGTCCTCCTTAAAAGAAGGGGAAAAAAAGTACGAACTCCACGTTAATTTTCTCTTTCGAGAAATAAACTCATTATTAAGTATGCATGTCCCTAATTAAAATAATAATAATAATATAGACATTGTAAATTATGGCTTTTTAATATAAAAGAATTTCCGGCCACCATACTAAAACACAGAATAATCAATAATATTTAGGCACGTGGAATGGAACCAGACTTCGTGGGCTTCCAAGAACCATCTCAGATCATTGCGCCATCATCCTTCAAACGAGCCAAACGGATCGGGGACTGATAGGATATGGCCCAATAGGCCCAGATCAGCTCGGCCCATTCCTAATTCCCCCAGCCCAATCAAGGATAAAGCCCACTGGAAGTCAAGAAAGTCAACCAACTGCTCCCAACCACTCCACAGTGCAGACAGGAGCACCCACGACCCCCCAACCACTCCTGAAACGCCCGTGACCTCCATTCTCTATAAATAGAATCATTTGTAAAGAAAGAGGCGGGTTGTAATAGCGGCTAGACCACGAAAATATAAAACATTCTCTCCTTCGTGGACGTAGATCTAATCAAAGATCGAACCACGTAAAAACCTCTCGTGTTCTTCATTCTCTCTCGTATAATCACTCTAAAATCCACGATCGATCACTGGCGCCGTCTGTGGGAAACGAAAGAATTTTGTGAAACCGATCAGCGTATTTCAAGTGAAAATACGATGGTAAGACTAACCCGCTCCGCCACCACCGCCGCCGCCGCTGCTGCCAAGGCAAAACAGAAACGAGCTGACCTCTTTTCCAATCCGCCTTACACGCCGGCCAACGAGGAAGAAGGTGACGTTAGTCAAGCTCAGAAAACTGCTTCCCAGATCCAGCGTGACCAACAGCCCATCCGCCGAACTCCTGAAGGCCACCCGGAGGATGTCCCATCTGGGGGTTCAGCTAGCGACGATGGACCAGATCAAAGTGACAGCCGACGCGGGAATGCTGAACTCCAACCCGAGCTGAGAGACGCACTGAAAGCGTACCTGAGCCTCCATGAGCAGGATTTTCGCAGGTTTGCCGACCAACACCGACAACAAAGTCAAAGCAAGGAAGACGAAGTCGAACCGTCACAAAGGCCATCCCCAAGTCTTCGGATCGTTGGAGACAGGAAGGCCGAAGTTCCCCGAAGGCGACAAAACAATCGCCGTGGGAACGGTCGCGCTTCACCTCGGCGCGGTTCAACGTCACCTCGTCAAAACGCCGTTCCTCATTGGCGTGACGAACAGAACGTCCATCAAAGAAGATTCGACGTTGAGGCCGAAGTTCCCCGAAGGCGACAGAGCAATCGCCGCGAGAACGATCACGTTTCACCTCAGCGCGATCCGACGCCACCTCGTCAAAACGCCGTTCCACCTCGGCACGACGAGGAGAACACCTACCAAGGAAGATTCGCCGTCTACGGTCGAATCTCGACTCCCTTCACTAATAGGATACTCTATACTCCCCTCCCGTCGACGTATAGAGTACCTCCTATCCCACCTTACAACGGAACCCAAGATCCAAGCAACTTTTTATCCCGGTTCCAATACAACATGATGAACCAGGGGTTGGCCGAAGACGTTTACATGTGTAAAGTCTTCCCCGAGCTACTGGTAGACAACGCTAGAAGCTGGTTCGATAGCTTCCCTAATTGCAGCGTAGGGTCATATGCCGACCTACTGGACGCCTTTGAACGTCGTTTCTTCCAAAAAGCCGAGGCAAAGATCAGCCCAGCCCAGCTCCTCACCTTAAAGCAAGGGCGGGGAGAAACGATCAGTGATTTTCTGGCCCGTTTTTATAACGAGAGCCTAAAAGTCGATCGTCTCTCCGACGACGTGCTTATCTCGGCATTCCAAAATGGCATCCAGTCCGGGACTCTCTTCAGAGAGCTCGTAAAGGCACGTCCTACGACCTCCAAGCGGCTATGGAAGATCGCCGACACATTCGCCGAAGCGGACGAGGCCGATCGGAAGAAACGGGCTGCAGATCGGCCCGAAAACAACGATAAGAGAAAGAAAGAGGAGCGCACCGACCTTGGGCAAGGCCGCCGAAGTGCCCTCGAAAGGTTACAACGAGGACCCCTCGAGTCCCGATTAGGACCTCGATCCAACCAAGACCGAAGTCAGTATACACCACTGACAAAGTCAAGGGCCGAAATATACGAGCTTCATGCGAACTTGTTCGAGAAGCCGCCGCCCTTATCCCGAGGTGGGTCGAAACGCCGATCCAAGGAGAAATACTGCAAACTCCATAATGACTACGGTCATGAAACTGAAGATTGCAGAGACCTCGCCTCGGACATAGAGCACATGATACGCGACGGTACCCTTAAACTGTACCAAAGTCGAAATCAGAAAGAGGCCCGACCTCAAGGGAAGGGCAAGAGAAAGAAAAATAAGGGAGGCTATAACTGCGCTCCCCAAAATGACAAAAGGCCAAGGCACGATGACGAGGATGAGGACGAAGATCAGCCTCAATATGACGCAGTCATCACGGCCATCACCGGACTGCCCGAAGGCACGACGAGGTCATCATTGAAAGCCGAAGCCCGAAGTCAACAGCGAGAAGAACCCACTCAAAAAAGGTTCAGGAGAGACGAGGTCGTCACCTTTTCCGGTGATGACCCAGTTCCCCATGCGGTACCTCATCAAGATGCCACCATAATCGAGGCAGTGGTGGCCAACAAACTGGTCCACCGCGTATTTGTTGATAGTGGAGCATCGGTGAGTGTGCTCTTTAAAGACTGCTTCGATAAGCTAGATATCGAAGCACGTCTAAAGCCAGCACCCATGCCATTAAAGAACTTCACACAACAAGAGACGACGACGGAAGGCATAATTTCACTGCCCGTGACAGTTGGAAAGAGCCCGTTGTCTACTACGAAGATAATCCACTTCTTCGTCGTAAAAGCCAGCTCCCCCTATAACATCATCTTAGGAAGGGATTGGCTGATATCGACAAAGGCAATCTGCTCGGCCTACCACCTGACGATTAAAATTCCATCTAGAAACGGAGTGATCACGCTTCGGGGAAACCAGCAACAGGCTAAGGAGTGCATGCAGGTCGCACTCCGAGGTGATAGGAATCAACACCCCCAGGCATAGCAACTACAGAAACCCGAAGAGGTGGAGCCGACGTCGTCTCCATCCATCGAGCCGGTAGAGGACGTCGCATTATACGAAGATGACCCTGCCAAGGTCGTCAAAGTAGGGTTTGTCGGAGAAAACGAGCTCCGAAGTCAACTTATCCGGCTACTTCGGGAATATAGAGATGTCTTCGCCTGGTCGCCGCTTGACATGACCGGGGTGGCACCAAACATCATCACTCATCACCTCAACATCGACCCTGCAATAAAACCAGTTCGGCAGAAACAACGAGCCTTCGCAGCCGAAAGGAGTCAAGTAATTCACGACGAGGTCCGGCAACTGCAAAAGGCCGATATTTTATTCGAAGTAAAGTATCCGACCTGGTTGGCCAACCCCGTGATAGTGAAAAAGCAGGGAGGTGGGTGGCGGATGTGTATTGACTACACGGACCTTAATAAGCACTGCCTAAAGGACTGCTACCCCCTCCCCAACATTGATAAGAAGGTCGAAGCTCTTGTTGGCCACAAGGTGTTCAGCTTCTTGGACCTATACAAGGGATACCACCAAGTCCTCATGAATGCCGAAGACGCGCCGAAGACCGCATTCGTCACGGACTTCGGCATCTATGCATACAAAAAAATGCCCTTCGGACTGAAGAACGCCGGAGCCACATACCAGAGGATGGTCGATAAAATTTTTGAAGCCCACGTCGGTAGCATTGTCGAAGTATATGTAGACGATATAGTCGTAAAGAGCAAGGAGATCGCTACTTGTGTAAACGACCTTAAAGTTGTCTTTGGCCTACTTCGTAAAGTGAACCTAAAATTAAACCCAGAAAAGTGTACTTTTATGGTCCGATCTGGAAAATTTCTAGGGTGTTGGGTTTCACGCGAGGGGTTAAAAGCCAACCCTTCAAAAGTCCGGGCTATCCAAGAAATGCAAGTGCCGAAATCGATCCATGACGTGCACAAACTGACGGGCTGCCTAGCCGCCCTAAGTCGCTTTCTATCTAAGGCCGCCGAAAAACAACTCCCATTCTTCAAGATACTAAAGAAGGCTCCGAACTTCGAATGGAACGATGAGCACAGAGGAGCTTTCGATGGTTTGAAGAAGTATCTCGCAAATCTCCCGACATTATCTGCACCAAAGAAGGACGAGATCCTCTCTTTATACCTCGCCACTTCGAACGAGGCAATCAGTGCAGTCCTGGTACGAGAAGAAAGACGTCATCAGCTACCCGTCTATTTCATAAGCCGAGCCCTAAAAGGGCCGGAGACGAGATATCAGCCTTTGGAAAAGGTCGCACTTGCGTTGGTGAATGCAGCGAGGAGACTTCGACCATACTTCCATGCACATCAGATACAAGTACTGACCGACCTACCACTTCGGCAAGTACTTACAAAGCCGGAAGCGTCTGGGCGAATCGCTAAATGGGCTGTAGAACTCGGCGAGCACACAATTTCCTTTATACCTCGCCAAGCAATCAAAGGACAAGCACTGGCTGATTTCCTGGTGGAAGCCAAGTTCACGGAAGCACAGCAATCCGTTGAACCTACTGAGGATAAACCAAAGGCCGAAGCACCTAATCCATAACCGCGAGACTGTTGGAAGGTCTACGTGGACGGGGCATCAGGTAACAAAGGAAGCGGAGCCGGGGTTTTACTCATCAGCCCGGAAGGAAAGGAGATCACCCACGCACTCCGGTTCAATTTTCCGACCACAAATAACGAAGTTGAGTACGAAGCTCTAATCGCTGGACTTCGCCTAGCCGAGGCTCTCCAGGTAAGGGCCATTCAAATTCACAGCGATTCCCAAATCATAGTGAATCATATACTGGGTAAATACGAGGCCAAAGGAGAACGAATGAAGAAGTACCTTCATAAGGCCAAGATCCTACAACAAGGCTTCTCGTACTTCGAGCTAGTGCGAATCCCAAGAGGGGATAACGGGCGAGCTGATGCACTAAGCAAGCTCGCGTCATCATCAACAATCTCTCCAGTGGAAAAAGTACAGCTCCGAAGTATCGATGAAGCCGAAGTTAATATAGTAACCGAAGACGGACCGAACTGGATGACTCCACTTCGCAGCTATCTAGAGATAGGCGAGCTCCCCATCGATAAGGTTGAGGCTAGAAAGCTCATGGCCAAGTCCGCCAAGTATGTCTTTGAACAGGGAGTGTTGTATAGAAAATCCTACCTCCAACCTCTCCTAAGATGTGCGGGGCCCAACCAAGCAAGCTACACACTGCGCGAAGTCCATGAAGGCTCCTGTGGCAGTCACATCGGAGCCCGCGCCCTCTCCAAAAAGGTCATGAGGTGTGGGTACTATTGGCCAACCATGTTCCAAGATGCTACCAACCTCGTCAAAAAGTGTCCGAAGTGCCAAATCCATGCGACAGTTCCGAGGTTGCCACAGACCGAGCTGACCAGCATACAAAGCCCTTGGCCGTTCATGCAGTGGGGAATTGACATCGTCGGCCCATTTGAAAAAGCCCCCGGCCAATTATAATTCCTCATTGTAGCCATCGACTACTTTACGAAGTGGGTCGAAGCCGAACCATTGGCCCGGATCACAAGTAAAAACGCCCTGAACTTCGTTTGGAAGAACATAGTTTGTCATTTCGGCATACCTCACGTCCTCGTATCAGATAATGGAACCCAATTCACAGACAGGACATTCAGAGAATGGTGTGACGAACTCCACATCCAGCAAAAATTCACCTCGGTAGCCCATCCTCAAGCGAATGGCCAAACCGAGGTTACGAACCGAACGATAGTCAAAGGGTTAAAAACCCGGCTCGATAAGGCCAAAAGAGACTGAGCTGCGAACTTATCCCAAGTCTTATGGTCGTACCGAACCACCCCGAGGACATCACACGGCGAAACACCATATAGCTTGGTGTACGGAACCGAGGCGGTGATCCCGGTAGAGATCGGTCTGCCGAGCCCCCGAACGCTTAACTTCGCAGCCCAAGACAACGAAGATGGACTTCGAACTAACTTGGATTTGCTAGAAGAGAAACGGGAACAAGCCTACATACAAGAAGCTCGATACAAACAGCAAGTAACTCGGTATTATAACAGCCGGGTGAAGCATCAGCAGCTCCAAATAGGCGACTTCGTACTCCGGAATAACGAGGTCAGTAAGGCGGAAAAGCTCGGCAAATTAGAAGCCACCTGGGAAGGACCATACCGAGTTCAAGAAGTCCTCGGAAAAGGGGCGTACAAGCTCGCCCACCTATCTGGTGAGCCCATACCCCGTACATGGCACATTACTCACTTGAAAAGGTACTTTGTATAAACAGAGAGCAGTGTCCGAGTCCATTTAGGTCCTAGGAGCCGGGTCGTCTTGGTAAATTCTGTCTTTTTTTTTTAACTCCATTCAATTAAAGTTTTTTTTTAGTTTTCACCTAAATAATTTGCATGCATTGTACACCTCTCTCTCGTTTTATACTAAGTATCTCGATTTTAAAATCCTGACGAGGATACAAATAAACTCCGCGTCGGAGTAACACGTAAACGCGCGTAAGGGGACCACCCCTATCGATAAACTCGACAAATAAGGTACCTAAAAGCCTCAACTTCGTCTTCGGACGAAGTGGCTACTTAAAAGCCTCAACTTCGTCTTCGGACGAAGTGGCTACTTGAAGGCCTCAACTTCGTCTTCGGACGAAGTGGCTACTTAAAAGCCTCAACTTCATCTTCGGACGAAGTGGCTACTTGAAAGCCTAAACTTCGTCTTCGGACGAAGTGGCTACTTGAAAGCCTAAACTTCGTCTTCGGACGAAGTGGCTGGTTAAAAGCCTAAGCTTTGTCTTCGGACGAAGTGGCCACTTAAAAGCCTAAACTTCATCATCAGACGAGGTGGCTAACTGAAAGCACAATCTTCGTCGCAAGACGAAGTGACTGAGAAAGCTGGTAAACGCAAATGCAAAAATTTTTGTTTTATTTGAATGGAAATAAATGTACATTGTTACATTAAGAAGGCGAGGAACCCGGAGGCTTTGGCTTACTAAAGCTAAGCCAATCTCTAGCAAAATCCCTGCCGGAGTTAAAGTTCAAAACATCGTCTATACTAAACCTACCCCGACCGCGTCCAGAAGCCGAACTTCGGCCTCTACCTCGGACATTCTGGCTCGCCCGACCCCGACCCCGTCCAGACGCCGATCGCCGCTCTTGACTATAAATTTCTTGAGAATGGCGTGTCACAATCTTCGGGTCCGGGTCAGCAGACCTCGAAGATTCAACTTCCAAAAATTCTCTAGAAGTACGGTCGAGCAACTTCGGATCCGGATCGGAAGAAACTGAAGTCGCAGAACCAGCTTGTAAAGACAGACGCCGCTTCAACTTCGGAAAGCGATCAAGGACTGTCTCATAAATGCTCGCCACACGAACGAGCTCTTTAAACTCACCTCTAACCTACCAGGATTCACTCCCATATTCCTCCCTGTAACTTCGGCATCGGGCCTGGAGCTCCTTGACCTTATCGTAAGTCTCGGAAATCGTGGATCCCCCAGCTCGGTGAATTATGGTCTCATACTCCATATGCTCCTCGACGATCTCTTTGCAAGCCTTGATGTCATCCCGAGCTCGCTGGTACTGGTCTTCGAGCTCCATGTATCTGGCATGCATCTCATCGAGTTTTTCTAAAGAAGCCCAAAGTTTCACCTCGGCCTCGATCTCTATGTTATTAACCCGCTTCTTCCAGTTCGAAACATCGAGCTCGGCCACCTCTACAGCTCGGCGAAGCTCGGATATTTCTTGAACAAGGTGGGAGGCATCATAAAACTCGGGAGCAGACTACAGAACAAATACAAGCAAGGTTCAAAAAGAAATCCTTTTATTTATGTATAGCCGAAAACGGCGAAAGAAACGCCACCCTAACGGTGATGAAGTACAAAACTAAAAAAAAAAAAAAAGGGAAGAGGGAAAGAAGCCAAAAATCGTGAAGTGTCAATTCACTACATCACGATTTTCTCCTTCTAGGCCGACCTCTGGTTCCTCGAGGTCGTCGCGAGCTGGTTCCTCGGCGGTCTGTGCAGCCGGGGTCCTCTCGAGGTCGGCAATGACCGTCTCCAGGAGTTCATACCTGTCGGCGGGACATCGCCGAATAGTCCCTTCAGTGAGTAGAACCCTCTGCGCGGCGAGCTGCTCGACCACCGGGATTGAAGAACCGTGCTCCAAAAGCACCCCGGCGAAGTCCTGCAGCGTTTCCTCCTCCGTCATGACACCATACCCGTACTTGGTTTTATCAAGCTCGGGGATGTCGGCGGCGATGTTGTCAAGCGCTGCAGAGACGATCGGGGTACTCAAGGCACTCGCCAACTGAACGGCCATGCGGGAGAAATGCCTCGACCGGAAGACATGTTCCACCACAGCTCGGAACACGTCCCCCTGTCCAGCCACCACCCCGGCAATCTCGTTGGTCAGCCGGTCCACTTCAACCTCCAGCTCGGCGTTCCTCTTTTTCGCCTCTTCGGCGGCAGCCAAAGCCACCGCCTCCCTCTCCTGTGCTGCCTGTGCCGCGGCTTCGGCAGCATGGACCCTGGCCTTCAGCCGATCCTCCGTAGCCGCAACTTCGGCAGCCTGTGTTTGGAACTTGGCGACTCCACTCCTAATGAAGCTCGCCAAGCCCTGCAAAACCGCCTCGGCTCCCTAAAACCCGAAAACAAAGGAGAGATTAAAAAGGATACAATCACTATATATATGTAATATTCAGTTTTACACTTACTTCAGGGAATCCTTGGCTCGAGGTCGCGCCGCTCTCGACGATCGTCACTTCGGCATCCAACGAAGTGACGGCTCCTCGAGGTCGTCGGCCGACCACCTGCAGTGGAGAGGAACCCCGGACAGGCGCGTCCAGCTGCGAGCTTACGGATACCGACCTTGGTTGGTCGGTCGTCCTCTCCGACGACATCGCCGAAGTCGCCTTCTCCACCACGGAAACAGAAGGCTTCTGCCTCTTCCTCTTATTCCTGCCTTGTAAAGCGGCCTGGAAAGCTTGGGCATCCACTACAAAAAAAAAAAAAAAAATTGTCAGCAAAAAACGAAAGAAATCACGAAACGCAAGTCAGCGAAGCAGAGCCTCACCCAAGTCCGCGTCAGACACGGAGTTATACGGGCTTAACCCATGATTCGCAAGCTCGGCCTCGGCATAATTCCTTTCAACGAGGCCGAGGTTCACCAAGCTCGTCTCAAGCTCACCAGTCGGTTTCCCAGTGTCTCGAGGAGCGAACTTACCCTTCATCCAAGGGTATAACGGGACACCTTCACACCGGCAAAAGAAGAACTTCTTTTGCCAGTTCGGCACCTTAGAAGGCGTCCCCAACTTGAACCTATTAATAGGGGAAAGGTAAGCCCACCCCGTCGGACCAAGCTTAGGCCTAAAAAACCTAAGGAACGACTCTACGGTAGGCGTACCACCACGTCGGCTGACCTCGAAGCAAAAGCCGATGATCTGCTTGACAGAGGGTGGCTGCAACTGACCTAACGCCAGTTCAAGCTCTTCTAAGAGCTCGACAAAAAAATGGTTCAAAGGGAACCGTAAACCGAAATGAAGGTAATCTTCATATACGGTAAAAAAACCCACGGGAGGCGAACTACCCCTATCAACATCGCGAGGTAAAGGAGTTCGACTGACTCGGGAAATAAAAAACTGCGGGCCAAACCCTGCATATGAGATACAGACATGGTGGAGGCCACAACCAGAGACGCGTCAAACCCGACCAACGACGGGAATTCAATTTCCCTAAACGCCGGCGGGACTAACGCGCGGGTATATACATTCAGCCAAACCTTCGCCGGAAACCCCCTAACCGGCGAAGGCAAAACCCCTACGTTCTCACTATCACTATCTACTTGGGGAAAAGAAGAAGCATCCATTGTGAAGAAAATTACTTACTTGTCACAGATTTTCCGATCAAAAATCACCGGGAACTGGCTAAACGGCGGCGGTTGCAGAATTTTGGGGCTTAGGGTTTTCTCTTGCGCGATATTGAAAATCGATTGAGAAAAATGCTGTTTAGCGTACATAAGAAGCTTTTAAAAGGCAAGGGCACGCCTTTTCAAATCCCGCCTCTTCACCTGCCCCAACCAAAAAGCGACGCGTGTCCTACCTACGCTGACAACAGCAGTCGCACCTCACACCACGCCTATTCAAGCTCGACCTCGTCAAAACGAGGCGGTATACATTTCGACTTCGTCAAAATCTCATTTCCAACGAAGCAATGAAATTCAAGCTCGACCTCATCAAAACGAGGCGGTATACATTTCGACTTCGTCAAAATCTCATTTCCGGCGAAGCAATGAAATTCAAGCTCGACCTCGTCAAAACGAGGCGGTATACATTTCGACTTCGTCAAAATCTCATCTTCGACGAAGCAAGTACAATTCGACCTCGACCTCGACCAGTTTACACCTCCCCACAATGACCTCGCTGCTCCGGTCTTTTGGGGGGGGGATGTGATAGGATATGGCCCAATAGGCCCAGATCAGCTCGGCCCATTCCTAATTCCCCCAGCCCAATCAAGGATAAAGCCCACTGGAAGTCAAGAAAGTCAACCAACTGCTCCCAACCACTCCACAGTGCAGACAGGAGCACCCACGACCCCCCAACCACTCCTGAAACGCCCGTGACCTCCATTCTCTATAAATAGAATCATTTGTAAAGAAAGAGGCGGGTTGTAATAGCGGCTAGACCACGAAAATATAAAACATTCTCTCCTTCGTGGACGTAGATCTAATCAAAGATCGAACCACGTAAAAACCTCTCGTGTTCTTCATTCTCTCTCGTATAATCACTCTAAAATCCACGATCGATCAGGGACCCAAGCCGTTTCGTTTCATAAATGCTTGGACCTCTCACCCCCAATTCAGAGAGGTGGTTGAAGAATCATGGAGGGCTGACGACATCGAAGGATGGGGGTGCTTCGTCCTCAAGGAAAAATTGAAGCGACTTAAAGAGACTCTCAAGAATTGGAACAGAGAGCAGTTTGGCCATTTGGATCAAAAAATTTCTCTTTTGCGTGAGGAGATTCAGAACCTTGACACCAAAGACGATGAAGATGGCCTTTCAACAGAGGATGCAGCTAGGAGAAGAGAGCATGTTGCACAGCTGATTCTTCACATGAATAATAAAAGGAGTCTCCTTGCTCAAAAGGCTAACATCCGATGGCTTAGTGAAGGGGATATCAACATAGGGAAGGGGATATCAACAGTAAGACTTTTCACAAGGCAATTAATCAGAGACAAATCACGAATGGGCTGTTCGGGCTTGAGATCGATGGGGAGTGGATCGAAGAGCCTATTCGAGTGAAAAGTGTTATTAAGGATTTCTTCAAGAACCTCTTCTTGAAGAAGGAGGCCAATCTGGTGGAACTCCCTCCAGACATGTTTGTTTCTAAGCTTGATGATGTGGACGGAGCCTCTTTAACGAGAAATTTCACAGAAGATGAAATTAAACAAGCAATTTGGGACTGCGACAGCTCGAAGAGTCCCGGCCCCGACGGGTTCAACATGGAGTTCTTCAAACAGAGTTGGGATACTGTTAAGGGGGATGTGGTGAGGTTTTTCACTGAGTTTCATGTCAACGGAAAGCTGGTTCGGGGCAGCAACCCATCTTATATTGCTTTGATCCCGAAGAGAGAAACATGCAACAACCTCAATGATTATCGGCCAGTGTCGCTGATAGGCAGCCTGTACAAGATTTTAGCAAAAGTGTTGGCGGAGCGGCTGAAGTCGGTTCTTGGTAAATTGATTGGAGAATCTCAATCCGCCTTTCTTAAAGGGCGGTGTATCTTGGATGGTGTTGTGATCTTGAACGAGGTTATCGAGGATGCGAGGAAAACAAAATAAAAGAGATTACTCTTCAAGGTCGATTTTGCCAAAGCTTTCGATTCGGTCAGCTGGGATTATCTGCTGGACATGAAAAAGAAGATGAATTTCCCAAACCGGTGGGTAGAGTGGATCCAAGAATGTATTTCTACAGCTAAGGCGAATGTGCTTGTGAACGGAAGCCCGTCTGGAGAGTTTGCGATGGAGCGCGGCATCCGACAAGGGGACCCCCTGTCGCCTTTCCTCTTTCTTCTAGTAGCGGAAGGACTTAACTTGATGGCCAAAAGAGCAGTTGAGAGAGGTCTCTTGAACGCGGCTGAAGTGGGGAGGAACAGGGTTCAAATATCTCACATACAATATGCCGACGATACTATGTTTATCGTCGAGGGAGGGAAAGAAAATGCTCGGGCAATAAAGTGGCTTTTGAAAATTTTTGAATTGGCCTCGGGGCTCTCGGTAAATTTCGAAAAGAGTTTGGCTTTTGGGGTGAATGTGGAGCGGGAGGAAATAACGGAGATGGCGACAGAGTTGGGGTGCCAAGTAGGGAACTTCCCAATTCCCTACTTGGGTTTGAAGGTCGAAGGAAGACTCCTAGGGTCGGAGGGCTGGGAAGACGTGGTTGAGAGATCAAAGAGGAGAATTAGGCGTTGGGATCGCAAATCTATGTCGATCGGAGGGAGAATCACTGTGATTCAATCGATCCTCTCAGCCTTGCCTATCTACGGGCTCTCATTGCTTCCGATGCCCAAGAAGATCATGCAGAAAATTCGAAGTATTCACTGCAATTTCCTTTGGGGAGGCGAAGAAGGGGCGAGGAAAATTGCATGGATCAAATGGGAAGGCTTGTGCCGCTCGAAAAAAGAAGGGGGATTGGGTTTCAAAAACTTGACCTCTTTCAATCGTGCTCTCCTCTGTATGTGGGTGTGGAGATTCTTACATGATGATGAGATTTTATGGAAAAAAATTATCCTCTCACGACATGGTGAACCCCCATGGGCAAGGAGAGGGGCTGCTGGAGCTAGACAGTGTGGCCACGGGTCAGGGTGGTGAAAAAAATTTCAGCAATTGTGGAAGGAGAAGGTGGACGGTGGTTCTGGGAGAAGATGATCAAAAAACTGGGAGATGGTAAAGAGACCGAGTTCTGGGAGGGAGAGTGGGCTGGCAAGAGGTCTTTGAAGGACAGATTCCCTCGTTTATTTCATTTGAGCTCCAATCAAAAGGCTGCGGTTTATGACATGGGAACTTGGGAGCAAGGAGTGTGGAGATGGAACATCGAATGGAGGAGGGAACTGAGAGATACAGAAGCTGCAGGGGCTTGAAAATTAGTCCATCTGCTCCAAAATTTCTCGCCGACAGAGGGTATGGCGGATGGATGGGAATGGCAAGGGGCAGCTGATGGTGGCTTTTCAGTTAAAAAGGCTTACGAAGAACTTGAAAAACGGAGAAGGAGTAACATTCAAGCTGGGAGATCGTTCTCGTGGCCTGCCAAAGTTTGGAAATCTATTGCTCCGTTCAAAGCCCAAGTTATGGGATGGAGGTTACTGCGGAGCAGATTACCGACCATCGACAACCTCAGCAAACGTGTGGCTGTTCCGGAGGAGGAATGGAGCTGCTGCTACTGCCGGGGGGCTGAGGAAACTGAACATCATCGCTTCCTCGACTGCCCGGAGATTCAGAAGCTGCGGCACACCATAATTCAGTTGGGTACCACCGAGAACACTGCATGACCATTTCGAGAGTTTCATTGCTCTCCTCGGCGATGGCAAGTCGATTTACAAATTGAGCGGCCTTTGGATTTGTATCGTTTGGGTATGGTGGAAATGGCGTAACACGATAAGATTCGAAAACACTGAATGGAATGCCCGAAGAATCGTGGAAGAGGTTAAATGTCGTTTTTGGAATTGGTGCATGGTCCGAGGCGAGGCGGAGGTTAATTGTAGGTTCGAGCAGTGGACTAACAACACCTTAGGCGATCTATGGCGATCTGATTAACTGATTGTATTCCTGGTACTTCTGGTACCTCTCTCTTTCCTTTCTCTCAATAAATTATTTTCTTCCCGGATCAAAAAAAATAAATAATATTTAGGCAATAGCTCTAATTGGAATGCTAGTATACTTTTATACGACGACGACAGAAGTAGGATGGATACAAATCGTAATTAAAAATAAATATAAATATTATGAGTGAAATTTTGGAATGTACAACTTAACATAATAGAAAATGAAATTAAAGCTGCGTCTGTACGAAGAGATACAAACGACGCTTAATCTACTATATCCGCTTATTTGAAATTTTCAAATCACTTTTTCGACCGCCAATTTTTCAAAGTATGAACTATTTTGTTCAAGTCTCAATGTTGATGATATATATTCATTTAGATTTGGGCGTATTCGATTGGGATTTAGTTGGATTTTTTTGGACAAAGTCTTATCTATACCTATATAAAAAAGAGGCTTGTGTCAAAATGTAGATCACCTAAAATATCTTCATAATATATTTTAAATTAAGAGTAATATTGTAATCTAATATATTTTAAGTTTAATATATTACTATAAGTTTAGCTTATCTAATAATAACATATCTCTAATTAATTCTCTCAACTTCGAGCGACTAAACCCGGAACCTACTTACATTCTCCCGTTTCTCTCTCTCTTCCAATCGACTAAAAGTAGAAAAGTTCTAGGTTATTATTTTTTTCCCCCAAATTTTTAAGTTTTAGATTGAGGACTTCGAGTGAGCATTCATATTTAAATTGTTTTCTTGTTCTTGTTCAATACTATGAAATTATTATTCTTGATAGTGAGATATCTTGCAAGTATGCGCATCAGAGTAAGAATTTTGTTGATATTGTTAACTTTCTGATACATTGAAGTTGTAGTTGAACTTTAGTATATATATATATATATATATTAAAGTTTACCGTGTTCAATTTAAAATTAATTGATTTACATATTTATGATTAGTCTTAAATTTCTATTTATTCCTTTTGTTTTCTTTCTATTCGTCGATTGCTTAGAATTGATTATGGATTTTCCTTGATTTGTACGGGTTCATTCTGCTCCTTGGTTATGTGGATTCCTTATGTATTAGGCATGTCACTTTACATCTTATATGTTATTATGTTTAATATAGTGATAATTAACAATAGGCATCCACCCCCTTACAAAAAAAAAAAAAAAAAGAAGAAAATAAAACAATAGGCATCCACCTTTTAGAAGGTTCTTCGTCAAGACCAAACAATGTTGTGACTTTTCGTGAGTGATATATGAGGTTGACCACTGGATTCATATGAACTTCTTGAATATAATGTGCAATCGTCTCTTATTTTTTTATTATGAAATATTTTTGATTTTATTTTAAATATAATTGTATTGTGTTTGAAGAAACATGCCGAAAAATCAATTGTAAAGTCTATGCGGAAAAAAAGAAAAGAAAAACAACTATAGAGTTGTCAGATGCTGCTTCAATTCAAGACTCAAAAGAAGAAGAGGAAAAACTGATTGAAAAGTCAAACGGGGAAGAAAGAAAAAGACAACTATAGAACTCCAGTCTGTTGAAGCTGGAAGTGCAAGATAAAAGAAAAAAATTACAAGGAAAAAGAACGAGGACTACATTAATATTTCACGTGATGATGATCAACCGTTGGCGAAGTGTATCTTTGCAAGCAAAACAAAGATGAAACGTTCTGCAAAGAAGAAGATCAAACAAGAAAAATAACGTGAAATCACATTTTCATAGTTAGCATACTACTCCGTATCTTTTAATTTTAGTATACATTTAGAACAAAATATTGTTTATTCTTTATACATTTTCTCAAGAAAAGAACAAAGCCATGACTACTTTAATTTTTGAATATATGCCTTATATTCATAATTAAAGATGGAAAAAAAATAATTAATCTTTCAGTTTTTGACGTCAAGATATATAAGCAACATAAACAAGAATTTCAGTACCTATAAAAGCAAGGGCTTTCTTCCATATTGGTGTTTCTTTTATAAGCCCAAATGCTGACATCACTATATAATTTAAACACATTTAATTTGAATATTCCTAAAAAAAAAAAGATCAATAATCCCATACATAAGGACCGTGTGCATATATCTACTGTCTACATCTAAAATAAGTGGAACTTCACTTTATTAATGATTTTGTTATTTTTTTTTTAGACCTAAGATAATTAAATTAGTAGACAAATTATTCTTATTTTACTTTTTTAAGAGGGGCAAAATAGTTATTTAATACTCTTTCCGTCCCAATTCGACGTTCCTTTTCGGCACAAGATTTTATGCGTAGTGTTAAAAGTGAAAAGTGAGGGGTCCACATTGAAAAGTAAGGGTTAATTATTTCCTTTTATAGAAACAAGACTACTGAAATGAGACGGTCCAATATAATATACAAGAATACTGAAATGGGACGGAGGGGTAATTATTTTTTAAAAAATAAATCTTTATAAAATTAAAATAATACAATAGATTCATTTGCTAGTAAATAAAAGTGTAGCAAATAAACATAAACATATCTTAAATAAATGTGCCCTGATGATTTTTTGGGTATGTTTCAACTCCTTGGATGTATATGTACGTAACCAGAAATTAAAATTGAATAAAAATATATCATTTTTATTTAAAATTAAAGAAAGACCATAAACGTGTCACAATCTGGACTTCTGGTCCATCCCTCGTGAATTTATGTAAACTTATACTCCCTCCGTTCACTCCGAAGTTGTCATATTTTCTTTTTGAGACGTTTACTTCGAAGTGACCACTTTTCAAAAATAGCTTAAAATGACCCTTATTCTATATCCATTAAATTGGTGAACACCACAATAATACACATAAAATTACATTTTTAAAAAAAAAAACTTGCTCAAAAGAAAGTGGTCACCTTGGAGTGGACGGATAGAGTACTAAATGGCAATGCAAGAGGAAAATTGCTTATAGCGATGGACAGCTAAGCTAGATGTCATATCAGTTTTTTTTAATGATATATTTTTCTCGAAATGAATATGAATGTATTAAATTTATTACTACCTCCATCACATTATATTAGTTTTCATTTGACTTTTGACTTTTCGGCACGCATTTTCATCAAAACATAATACGGGTTTTAAAATATTTTTTCTTTTACGGGATATTATGACACTTATAGTATCCCGTAAAAGAAAAAATATTTTAAAATTATATTTTAAAATCTATACTAGGTTTCGGTAGAAATGCGTGTCGAAAAATCAAAAGTCAAAAGTCAAATAGAAACTAATGTAATGGGTTGGAGTAGTATCTTGAGTAAATCCGAATATAAAGAAGCAATATGATCGCACCCAGCCACGAATATAAAAAATTATTTATTTATAAATACGGAACTAAAGTTTTTGTATAATTTTGTTCCTCATGTTTCTCAAAAAAACAAAAAAGCGAATAAAATTCTGAATAATATTAAATCACAGTAAGTGACAATTCTTGACCTTGAGGACCTAGTCGTAATAACGACTGCTCTGCTTTTGGAAAATGACAATTTGGCTCTTTTGCACATTTCATTCCACAAATATTAGTTTATTTCTTTTTTTTCAAATGCTTAATTATTAAATGCAAATGTAAAAACCTAAAGTCAAGCACGAGGGTTTGCTTGCGCGAAATTACATTTACACGTACTCACCTCTTGAAGGGATCACTGTTGCAATTGACCGTTATTCATTTCTTATGATATTTTATTCAACCAATTCAATTACTCTGATAGAGTATAGAGTTTAATCAAACCAATAAATGATATGCTTCTTTTTCATTCATGCCCAAGTTTGAGCTTTTAGATGAGATAAAATTCTATCATGATATTAGAATCTTTAGCTAACGTCGAAGTCTTGAATTCAAATCTCACTTATCGTAAAAGAGTAAACTTGTTGGACATCCTATTCGGAAAATAAATATATATTATATTCGAAGAAAAAACTATCACTTCATCTAATTAAAGACGACCGTCTACCTAATGTGGATACCACTAACAAATTCATTATTGATGTAACACTTGAGTCCACATTCATGGGATACTGGACATCAACAATAGACACACATAGATTTTTTTCCCCATGTTCTTTTTATGGATAATTTTCCCCGTTAGGAGTAAAAAATTTCTTTTGGACATCCCTAATTCCATATTTTCATTTTAAATCATGATAATATTTTTTCACCAATTTAAAGTGATAATTTTTTTTTTTCTTCATATTTTTTTTACCTTAGAGAAGATATATGATAAAACAAGCAGAGAAATACACATTATGAGATAATATTTTATATCATTTTCTAATCACTCATTTTCTTTTTCCATCAAATAAAACACACCCTAATAGTTTACTTTTACGTGCTAATTAATTGAGTCCTGATATTTCAATCCACGTACGATTGACACATAAACAATTATCTTTCTTTAACTCATATGTAAATAAGGGTAGATATTAAGATCTAGGGCTACGTACGTGATTTTCTATACATCATGGCCAAAATCATCATATGTTGCTCACTACTTTATTCGGAATCGTCGTTCACGTTTGGACGAAAAAGTATTTTGTTAATATACGATAAAAGTGTAAAGAATATATATCTTGCATTAATGGAGAACTGTTCATCGATTTACTTCCCACTTTTTGACTTGAATTTCCCTTCGTCGTCGTCCTTGATTATATATATATATATATATAAAGAAAAAAGAAATGGTCGGTGCCATCAACCTATAAGGGCTATAACCTAATCGACAGAAACATCATTTCATTAATTATTACTGTAGTTATTACGGTATGAGACTATGCAATATTAATTAATCTAAAATTTTCTTTCCTTCAATTCAATAATTAATTTCCCTAAACTTTCCTCTCCATGAAAATCGCCACTGCAAAACCACGCTTTCACTTGAGATCCATGGCGGGAGAGGAAGAGGTCTCCCCCACGTGAGTAGGGCGCCGGTCGAAGGCTCTCAGACTCCCCGATACCACATAAACTCGACACACGCACATATCATGCCTCAACTGCCAAATATCAAAATCAAAATCAAAATCAAAATCAAAATCAAAATCAAAATCAATTTCAATTTCAAATTCAAATTCGAAATCAGAAATTAACTGAAATGGTGAAGAGTAGATCCGTTAGGTACCATGGGGATGGAAGTGGTGAGATCCTCTTTGATAGCCCTATACTCATTCATCTTCCATTTCGTCTTCCTCCCGGTGGGAGCCCTCCCCTTGTAGAACACCATGCTCTTCTTCACTCCGATCACCTTGTTCCCCGACGAGTACACGTAGCTCGGCGACCCGGTCGCCTTCCAGTAGCCGGAGACGGTGGTGCGGCTGGGTCGGCCGCCGCGCACCTCCCTCTCCTGCCGCGGCATGAAGAAGAACCACTGCTCGGTGTCGCCGCCGCACACCTCCCCACAATGCTCTGCACGTACGCAGTATATATTATAGGTATTAGATACTATATCAAAATTAATCGTTAATTACGTGTAAATTAATGATATTTTCTTAAGATAAATGGATAATTACTTGGAAGTTGCCATGGATCGTGCTGGTAAATGTCGAGCATTGGTATAACGCGATGAATGTTGCTGGTTTTGTCTTCTCCGCCTTCGAGCTTGGTGTGGAGATAGAATGAAATGAGTTCCTCTTCCGTTGGAAAAAATCGAAATCCAGTTGGCATATCTTCCATAGATTTTGTGTTTTTTTTTGTTGTTGTATAAAATCTGTACGTATGTGCGTGCGTGTGTCTGTTAGAGAATATAGATTAGGAATTATGACGATGATATAGTACATTAAATAGATGGGAGATGTTTCCGTGTTAAATTGGAAAGTTGGGGCGATAGTGAATCTGGTACGCGTTCTGGGAAACCATCCTCCAATCATAATTTTTTTCCCCAGAAAATGGTTTTTAATATTAATGAACCGGTCAACTGAAACATTCATTGATTTATGAACAAATGTTCTTTTTTTTTTATATATATATTTTTTCTTACTGAATTGCTTCTTACACACTGACTGATAAGACAATATCACGTCAATAAATTTTATCTTAGAGTTTTATTTTTGTAATGTTTATTTTTAAAAGATATTTTTATAATACTAGTATTTCTTAAACACAGTAAATTATCGTCACGTCAATCATGAACATATTAAATATGCTCACATGATAGGTAGAAGATTTTTTTTTTTCATTTCTTCTAATGATTGATTACAATAAATTGTAGTCGCCCAAACTATACATCCCCCTCTCTCTAAATACGAATCATAATAGAAATTGAGTTACCAAGTCGCATTAATTAAGTTGCATGTGTACGGACATATGAATTTTTCACTATTATTTTGACTAAAATAGGGAGCTTGGGTTAGTCTTTATGCTTATATGGAAGTTGGCATGTTAATTCATCATTACGAGATAAACTTAAGTTCCAAATCCACTACTTAGTGATTGTGACTATTTCTATTGTCTTTGAATTTGAATAAATTGGGCAGTGACGACGACATCACATTATCACAGAATTCGATTGTAGATTTGGGCCTAAGATTGAAAATATGTGGCTTGAATTTGATCTATCCAACAATTTGTTAAATCTTTAACATAAGGGCTAGGCCCGACAACCTGTCCCATTCTAAATTGGGTCATTAAAAATATGAATATTACAATATCTGAAATATAGTGAAAATTAATTAAAAAGAAGTATGGAGTCCATTTCTAATGTCATATGTTCTATTTTATCTCATCATTTGCTGGGTATTGAATCAAAACTCAAAAGTGGGCCCTCTTGGAAAGCCACCATTTTCCTTTACAAAAAATCACTAAATAAAACTTTTCAAAAAACTTGTGATTCATCCATATTTAGAAGTAGGGTGGGTATAAGTATTATAACATCGAGAATCAACACCAAAAAAAGGAAGAAGAAGAAGAAGAATTCAAGAAGCAAATACTGAGTACAAGATTTTTAGTACAAACCACTCTTTACACAGTAGCTACAAACATCCTACATAGTACAAACAAAAACAACTTATTCATATCTATAAAACACACACAAACACGCACTTCTTTTACTTAAAAATTAAAGACACGACAAAGAGCAAACCAAGAAACACTTTTCCTCTGTTTCTTCTCATAATCAAACTGATTATGGTATCCCAATTATGGGGATAAACGGGACGTAATAGCTAGAAGGCGCTAGGCCCCACTCTCTTGGCAGAGGAAAATCCACAGTCTTGGAAGAAGCAAATCCCATGTCCTTGCCTCCGCATCTCCCCTTTGAAGGGCATGCTTTGTAGAAGCCCAGTGGCCTGGCGGTAGTCAAACGCCCTTTTGCAGATTTTTCCTTGGCATTAGCAATTGGCGTGATGGCGTCCTTTTCCGATATGAACAGCTGGTGGGGCCCTCCCATGATCTTCGCCATGCAGTTTGACGGGCTCGCCGCCGCCGGACCGCCGCCGTCGGAGGGAAGCTCCGTCGTGAAACTGCCGTCTTCTTCGGTGTAGGCCATGGCCAGCTTCTTCACTTTGTCACATTTTACCAAGACTTGAACCCCTAATTAATTAATATATTGGGAGGAAATAATTACTATTAATTTATATGGTTGATTATATAACATTG
Source organism: Mentha longifolia (assembly GCA_001642375.2). Taxonomy (NCBI): domain Eukaryota; kingdom Viridiplantae; phylum Streptophyta; class Magnoliopsida; order Lamiales; family Lamiaceae; genus Mentha; species Mentha longifolia. The sequence continues at coordinate 12,812,667 of CM038115.1, read as the reverse complement.
TACTAATTTCTTGTGTTTGTACTTACGTGTGTGTGCTACAATTTCCTCTGGATCCAAAAATATTTAATATATTGACGCAGATGTGAGGAAATTAAAGCGTGCACGCGCAAATATATAACATTTCAATTAATTAAAGACCTTTTTTTTTTTGTTTTGTTATTGTCGTAATTTAATTATATACTTTATATAAGCCAATTTTGGCATATAATATCGAATTAATGTTTCTTGATAATGATAGGAAGAACAACGACAAATGTCCCTCGTGTCATATGTAACCCACAAATCATGCTTATGACGATTTATGCGACTCTCTCAACTTCAAGTTTTCTAAACTATACATGTATAAAAAAAAGAAAACAAAGCCCTTGTTCTAAAGTAGAAATTTATGCAAACCACACACAAAGTAAGTGAGGCGCAAAAAAGTAAAATACAATATATATACCTGAGAGATCAGAGCCTCGAGGGCAGTCGAGACAGTTGACTGACCCCTCGAGGACTTGGCCCGTGTAGAGCTGATGATCAGTATCAGCTCTCACGAGGGCGATAGCGAAGAAGGAAGCAAGTAGGATTGAAGTAATCGCCATTGAAGATGTGAACAACTTTTTTTTGAATATGAGAAAACAGCAGAGCTAATGGGCTCGTATAAATACAGCAGAGAAAAAAAGGTATTGAAAGCAGAGTAAATGAGGGGGCCAAGTGCATGAGTAGGTTGTTGGTATTATTAAAGATGTGTAGTAAGTAATAGTATAGTACAATGAGTCATTCCTTTTTCTCGAATTTATTGTAGCATGTAAATTTTCCAAGCTTTCTGCGCATATCATGTGTTTGCTTTTCTTTCTTTCTTTCTTCACAACCAACGTTCCTCAATTTTGTCTTCAATTATTAGTATTTATTCTGTTATTTATACATGCAGTAGTAAGGATGAGAATTAATAGGCATGGCATTTGGCGATTGTTCGTCAGAATTTTGAAATTTTGACCTAATTTTTGACCCAGTGCGAGGTTTGATTACCATTTATGTCCATTTACTATGTTGCAGTAAATTTTGATTTTTTGCTTGATCCTCCTCTGCCAGTTTTGAATTAAATAAAAAATAAAATAAGAAAAAAGAGGAAAAGAAACGTGTTAAATTAATGAATGGCATTAATTAGGTTGTAATTAAGTTACTATTCATTCCAAATTTTATTACTTGTGGTACTACCCCTCATCTCACATGTATTACTACAAAGCGTAACTAGTTGAAAGTTGAAACCCACACATGGACCCACACGTCGATAAATCACAACACTATTGTATTGTAACACCAAATCTTTTCCATATTAAATTCGAATCTCATTTCATTTGATAAAAGTCGTTTTCGGTGCTTCACTAAATACAACATATAATATACGGAGTAGCTGCTAAGTTAGATATTTGTCGTAATTACTAGCAGATAAAAAGATATTTGACGACTTTGCAAATTTCGTATATTTCCATTTTTTACTTTTCCAATTGTATTTTCATTTTCACTTTTCCAATGGTCGAGGGATATTTATTTTTAGACTGATTTCGTTTAAGCCAATTCCAAATTTATTATAAATAATGACTCAACATGATCAATATCTGATGATCCGAATATAATACTTCCTCCATTCCAAAGATAGCGTCTTGTATCTTTTGACAATAATTTTATGCTCCATTCGTCCCATAAATTTGGGCATGAGAATTAACGAAATGTTAATTTTTTTTTTCAATCTCTCTCTCTCTCTCTCTCTCTCTCTCTCTCTATATATATATATATATATATATATATATATAAAGAGGGAGTTTGAAATTGAAAATCAATTTGAGTGGCAATTTTGTTATTAATATATAATTATTGGTTATTTGTTTAAACAACTATTAGCCGTTTTTATTTTGTTAGTTACTACTAATCCACAAATTCAGGTAAGAAAAATAGTGGTGGGTTTTTTTTTTCCTTTTTTTTGATTTGGAAGGGATCAAATAGATTTAAGAATTATTTGTGTTTAATAACTATATATAGACGTTGTCATTAGTTAAAAAAAATGCATGGATCTACAACAAAAGATAGTGAGTTGATTTCATAGTTTTTTTTCGCTTTCAGAAGGAAAATAATAATTATAAAGACAAATCTATTATTTTCTAAATCTATTATTAGATTCTATCAATATATTTTCATAAAGGAATTGTAAAAATCATAAATAATGCCGAAGTGGTCTCATAAAATTAGTTAATAATCACTACTTATTTTTGAATAAATAAATTAGAATTCATGCATGTTTTTTTTTTTTTAATGATGATCTGTAAACATCGAATATGTACTAATCAACTTACTGAATACATTACCGAATTTATGGGTTGATTTAAGTAAGTAATTCGTCTTTTAAATTTTATTTAAAAAAGTAAAATTAATTTTTATTAACATTTTTATTATTACGAAGTTTAATAAATTTTGAAAACGCCATAGCAGAACTGATTAATTTCATGACTTACTTAAAATTTATATATTATTAAATTCCAATTATTTTTATCAATACGCTTATATTTTTTTAGATATACTTTACAATAAATATCGTTATGCTATACTTGAATCGATATGATGTGAAACTAACCTAATACACTAATTTATGAAACAAATAAAGGTAGTTCTATTTTAATAATATATTTTTCTTAAGGAATCTATGTTTTTTTTAATAGAATATTAGTATATTATTCTCATCTCTTCATGTCTACTTTTTTTAATCACAACATCGAACGAATGGCATGCATGATAAACATAGTGGAAGAGATCGCTGTAATTAAAGTAAATAAAGTCAATCTATATATATACAAAGGATGAATTTTTTAAATTTATCTAAGGTCACAGTTTTGCAAAAAAGAAAAATAGAAAATGCAATCATTTTCTTTTAGTAATGAATGTTTCTTATCACACTATACAAGTATTAGCCATCTTCTTTCTGCAACTGTCCACGCCTGCAAACCAGTAAATATTTCTTAAATAGTTTCGAAATAATCGGCTTTCCGAAATATGATAAGAAATTACTTAATTCCATTAATCATTTCTCTTATAAAATTTCCTATATAAGACCCAAATCACTCTATAAATAAATAAATTAATTAATTAATTTAAATAAATAAATAAATAAAAGAACTTCCTAAATCTGCCATGTATCAAATCTTTAAATTGTAATTTCTCCGTTTTTTCTTTTCTTTTTTAAGTTGGGAAGGAAATGAGGAGATCTCACATTCTTTAACTTAACAATAAATATTGTGCGTGCAAAAACATATATTAATAAATAGGTATTTTAAAATATTGTATAATTTTAGTTTTCTTATTAAATTATTTTGTTACTTTCATTTGATCTATTCAAACTGTTAGTCATTATTCATTGTTTAATAATATATATAATTATTTTAATAGTAACATATTACTATCCGTGCATCGCACGGGTGCGAAATCTAGTTATGAATAATATTATACTTATACTATTCATAATTGAGAAAATATTACACATTGCTTTAATTTTCATGCCCAAATTCATGCGACGAAATGAGCATAAAATTATGTGATAATGGTTAAAAATAGCCACTTAACTTAACAAAAAATAAATTCTAGCCATAAACTTAAAAACATATAAATTTTAGCCACTTTCAATATGATGAGACAAAATTGCCCTTAATAAAATATTTAAAAAAAAATACAAAATGAAAGATAAACCGTATACTAACTCCCCCCCCCCCCTTCTCTCTCTTCTATCTCTCTCCTTCTTCCTCACATAGTTCTATTATGATGCTTCTTCCTTCTTTTTTTTCATTCTCTTACCTGCATCCGCTTCCCCACCCCAACTCTCTCTCTCTCTCTCTCTATATATATATATATATATATATATGGTTTTTACACCATTTTTTCCCGGCGAGTTAGCCCCCCGACACCACTGCCGCCCCGCCACCACCACTGTGTCTTCTCCCCTTCCCCTATCTTCATGAAGCCTATGCGTTTATTTCTCACTTGTCATCGCTTCTACGGCCGTGTTATTCGCCAGAGTCATTCGCCGTTGCAAAGCCAACCTCTCCCTTTGCCCTAATCGTCGCAGTTAAAGAGGGCTCGAACGAGCTTAAACGGGATCGATCGAGTCAATTCGAGCCAATGGGGCTTGATCGAGCCCATGCATAGTGATTTTGAGGAGGCTGTTCGATCGTGCCTTGTTGCATGTAAATGGCTCGATCGAGCTGCAAGATGTCGATCGAACTGTTGGTTGCTCCCACTGCTCGAATGAGTCCTAGACTATTTTATGTGGCTCGTTCGAGCCTCATACCATTCGAGTCCAGTGCTTCTTCTCTCTCTTGTATTCATCATGTGTTTTCATGCTAATTTTTTTCTTTTATATTCATCCAAATCAAGCCCAGTAGTAGTGTTGCTTTTATTTTCTTTTATGTTCATGCATATGTTTCATATATACTTGCGATTATGAATTGATGCTCGATCGATCAGGTAATGAAATTGGTACTCGATCGCTATCGTCTATAGTCGATCGAGACTCTCAAGCAACCAGATAACACAGACATTGCAAATTCATTAACAACATAGTAGTATGAAACAAATTGATTGGACCAACATATAAGAAACAAATGATTGCATATATAATTAAATGTTCAGAGATCGACCAACTTCATTAACAACATAAGATACAAATTGATTGGACGAGATTATGGTGCTCGATCGCTCCCTTCAATGCTCGATCGAGCAACTACATCAACTACAGAACACCAACATTACATTACCAAACGAAAATGAGGTGTCCGATCGAGCAATCAATGTAAAAACGACAGAAAACAACATCCATAATTTTTTTGCTCGATCGTGCACAATTACGCAAAGAAAAAAACCATTTTCAATTATGCAAATAAGGTGCTCGATTGTGCGCCTTTTGCTCGATCGAGCATATTCAACAACGAAAGCAAACAAAATTGCAAAATCGAAACGGGCACGCATGGTATAGGGATCGAACAGATCTGAACTGAGCAAGTCGAGCCCCGTAGATCTGTTCGAGACCGGCGTGATTATCAGAGTTTAAGGCACCTCTTGGTTCACCGGAATCTCCTCCTCTTCTTTGTCGAAATCGGACCTATCCTCGACGTATTGACGCGCGGTGCTCGACGACGAGTACACGGTGGCGAGAATTACAATTGACTGCGAGAAGGGCGGCAATGGTGGCTTTCTCCTTCGTTTTATGGTAATGAATTCATGCAAAAGGACCGCCAGAAAAGCTCACTCGATCGGTAAACAATGGGGCTCGATAGGCTGTAACTTGGGAACGAACGCGAGTGGCTCAATTTTCCAACCGACGGCGGCTGATGTGCTTGATTTGGAGATTCGGCTGGAGCGATTTCACTATCAGATTTTGATTTTGTTTTTTAAATTTTGTGCTTTCCTATTTAGAATATTAGTTATTAAATCAGTAAGGACAATTTTGTCTCAATACATTGAAAGTTGCTAGTATTTATATGTTTTTAAGTTAGTGACTACTATTTAATTTTACTAAGATAAATGGTTATTCTGGATTCCGCCCCTAAAATTATTGTCAAGAACGCTATCTTTGAGACGGAGAGAGTACTTTTGAAAGAAAGATTTGGGTTTCATAAATTTTAAAAATAGTAACACACTATTCAAAGTTTAGACTTTTAGCTAAATTCACTCACTACATAAATTTCTACAATTTCGAATTCACTAAAAGCAGAAGAAAGTACCATCATAAATCGTTGAAAAATAAGTCAAACGTAATAAACCCCAACGCCCATACCCTATCCACCACGCCACGTTATAACTTTTCAAAAAGAATGATAGAAAAATGTAATGCAACAATACGCTATAATAAGTAGGCTATAAAGTTTTCACCCAAAAAATAGTTATGAAATGAAATCACTTGGCATTCAATTTTGCTAAAAAACTTGCTCAAGTAACTAAACCCCTTTACCAAATACTAAAAGTGAAATATGAAGCTCCAGCAGAACTAGAATTAAATAAAAATGATTAAATGAGTATACACAAACGCCAAACTAAATATTTTCTTCTTTCTAAAAGCTCGAAAACAATTAAAGTAAAACTTAAGATTCGATTCATTTACAATATCATGGACGGGCCATAGACGAGCTCCCAACAACCTATAGATGGTTCAAGAGTAAATTTTCATCAGAGATATGTTCAAAACCCAACAGGGGCATTCAATTCTTCGGTAGTTGGCCACCTATTTTCTATATTCAAGTACACCATTCAATTCATCATCTTCCCCTCTTATCTTAGCCAAGAGAGAGAGAGAGAGAGCCACGATACCTAAGAATTCTAAGTTACACGACAGCATAACTCTTGGTTTAAAATAAATAGGTACCAGAAAATGAATGTGATTTCCTAGTACGCACTAGCAGCTCTAGACAGGAATGAACCATGCATTATTTTGCTTATAATTCTATTTATCTAACTCTGTACTGTCCGACGCCGGCATTCTCAAACTGTGCCCAGATTCTACGAGTTCGAAGGGCCCCTTTTAAGGCAATCAACGAGAAAGGATTCTTGCAGCGAACAAATTCTACCAGAAAAGAAGAAAGATCCAACTACATGTAATTCATAATTCTAAAGGAGAAAAATGGAATTTTCTAACTTGATGGGGTAAGGGAACTATCGCGTCACGTCCAGAAAGGATGTCCTACTACTGCTGTGGAGTAATTTAAATGCCAATAATCTTGATATATGTTGCCTTCAAGCATGTAGACTAATTAAAGACCGAGTTTTTCTAGTTGAAAATTAATCAGAATATGTCCAGAGCCCATTCTTTCCTTATTAATGTTTCCAAACCCACCATATATAGCATTTTCTACATCATGTAAGTAAGAAGGATCAACCTTATTCACAATGGTGGATTTGAGGCTAAACAAGAAAGTGGGAAAATTCAATTAAGGCCTAAAAAGTGTACTAAAATTCAAGCCTCAGAAGACTATGTTCACTAGAAAAGAAGCCAAAAAAACAGAGTTAATAGTAGATCAATCTTGCCCTTTGAGTAAAGTGGCAACCTGAAATAGTGAAGTTCTAGTATTGGTAAGATCTTGAAGTTCAATCAGGTAAGAATTGTGCAGGGGCCTTTTCAACAAAAAGGCATTATTAAGGTAAATAGAATGCAAGCACTCTCTGCTCATCACGAAAGAAGGCTAATTCTAAGTGAGCAGTAAGCATCAAGATGTTGGTCAATCCTGCTATGCAGTGGTTAAAATCAAACATCAAAACCCGCATAAAAAAACCCAGATATGGATAGACTCTTTCACCGCATTTATTGTGAATTAACTCAACCAAAAATTATGGCTCTATTAATGGATATTTCCAAGTAAATCATACAGGAAATAAGAAGTAGATACCAAATTTTCCAAGCTAACAATGAGAAAGACTTCCGTAAGGAGGTTAATACGATCTTCTTAATCTTAATGAAATTTTTGCAATAATTCTAATTTGGCAAATTTGCTATGCTATGTATTTTTCAGCTCTAGACAGAGCTCTAGGCATCAATAGGAAAAAAAATATTATTTCCCTTATGCTGTCAGCCGGTAAAGGATTGCCTTAACAAATCTACTGATTTGTTCAACCAGTAAGGAGGGAAATAAATGAAATAAAGAAGGCAAAAATCACAAAGTCTTCTATTAGATCTGTGCCTGTTTTCCAGTTATAGAAATCACTTAGAAGGACTAACCAATTCGGGCGACCTTTACAAAGAAAATGTGCAATGCCTTTAGACCTAACATGGATATAACTAACCGCAATTAGTCGACAAAGTCGTTACTGCAATCACCAACTTTATAAGGCAAATTAAGGAAAATCTGTTATTCGGATTCTCTAACAGTTAAATATACCTAATAAAACATGAATGAGTCAGCAATCAGAGCATTTACTGAATAGACACACTAATCCTTGTACAGTTCTTCTCCTTATTGCATGGAGAAGAAAGGTGTTGTTACCAGAAAAGATCACAAATGAGATATTTTCAAAAGCATGCATTTCAAGAAATTGATTATGAAATATGGCAGAAGAGTTCGCAATAGTAGTGTTCTCAGGCACATAACAAACTTCTCCTAGAGGCACATAACAGCGAAATGAACAGAGAAAATATATGCTACGATCAGAAGCTAATAATCAAATCAAACAAACTTAACTTTGAATCAAGAAAACAAGTCCAGGTCCAATTAAGTCGAAGCAAAGCATTCAGTACAAGAAACATAGCTGATTGCAGATTTCATCCTTTCCATTTCGAACAAGAAAAACAAAGCAGCCTTGAATAACAACATATTTTAGTGATCAGACAGGATCTCTCATGCGGTGTAGCAAAGATTTATCATCAACAAGAATTGAATTATAAAAAATTAAAATAAAAGATATCATTCCCCAGTAAGAAAAAGGATATATAAATCTGAAACGATAAATCGACTAATTTGCTATCAATTCTATAAACGCTATGTACAATTTAGCCCTAATTATGTACAGAGGAATCACATCATGTAATTATCCAGTCGTAACTAAGGCCAATCTGTATGTAAAGAAATGAAGTAATTAATCAACGAAACCGGTCTTTCGCCAAATAGCGTTGCGCACCTGCCGGAGATCCCTCCCTTTCAAAGTCCGTCCAGCTCCCTCCAGCACCGAGCACGACAGCATCGGCGAATGCCTGGAAGCTACCAACTCGTGCGGCGGCAATCTCACACCATCGTCTTCGTCATCCTCTTCTTCAGACACGGCGTCGTCCAGCTCCTTCGCCCTTCTCCGTAACGACTCCGGCATGACCGGAATATTCACCGGCGCCGACTGATGGTTAACTGGCCCCCTATCCTCCCGAGGCGGCGGCGGCCGCGGAATCATCATCCGAGACGAGACCGGCGAGGCGGGAGAGGCCGAGATCGACGAGGAGGAGGATAGCGACGCCGCAATCGAGGCCTTGTGGTTGAACACAGGTCGGACTTCGTGTTCGGATCCCGATGGGCTCTTGAAACTGCCGTTGAGAGCCGCGAGGATGCCATAGTGATTGCGGTTGATGCTCCGCGCTGCGGCCGCGTTCAGATTGAGATTCCGTTTAGATGGCGGTGGCGAAGAACCCCCCGAGGGAGTGGCAAATATATCGTGTTCGGAGAGCTCAACAGGTGGCGCGGCGGAGAGCGATTGGGGGTCCGGTACCCCGAGAAATCTCTCGGCCGGCTTGTGGTGTTGCTGACGGCGGAAACGGGAGGCGGCGGCGCCGCCAATTTGTTCCATTTGAAGCGGTTGTGGAATAGGGTAAATTGTAAGGGCACAAGTACAACAAGCCAAGAAGGAGGGGGGCAGAGTGTGCAATAGCGCTCCCGAGAGGGGGGAATCCGGTGTAGCAGGGCGTACGGTTGAGTTTCGTACGGACAGTATTTACTGGAGCCTGGAGGAGTGTAGAAGAATTTACTTCCAGCTATATTTGGAGAATTTACCGATAATATCATTTTCAAATATTCACGTGTTGAAAACAACATGTTCGTAATAAACAATGAAGTAATTTTTATAAACAAAATTTTGATTATAAAAAACATTTTTTTCACACATAGCGATCATACAATAGAAGATGCAACTAGAATTCAAATCGATAATTTTGTAATTTGTCACTTATGTAACATTTTCATCGAAAATAGCGTTAATGTAAAGAACTCCACATAGTAAATGTATCCATATCGATATCACTTGGATTATTTGCCTCAAATTTAGTGTCCTAAATGTGTCTTAAATCATAATTTTTATCAATTTTTTTAATAATTTTAATTTATAATAATTTAATCTAATTTTATATAAATTTTTTCTAGGGTTTATCCAGGTTTATAATTATTTTTAGATTTAATTTCACTTTTATTAATAATATTAGAGTTGATAAATTCAAAATTAAAGTATATAATTAAAAAATATCAATTTTAATACGAAAAAATCAAATTTTATTTATAAATGTCTATTAAGTACTCACAAGATTTCTGACACATTTTATTATTTTATACCTCACATATGAATATAAAAGTTTCCGAAATCTTGTGCCAGAAATGTGCTATATTATATATATATTTTTATTTTTAATATAAAACAATACAAAACTAATAGAAATTAAATTTATGGACAAGTTCCCATCCTTGTTAACATAGCGTGAACATATTGTATCCATAGGGATTTAAAAAAAATAAAAATAGGGATTTGATAAATCAAGAAATGTATATAAGAGATGTATATAAGAGATATTACAACACAAATTCATGACAGAGTCAAGAATCAAAATTATTACATTATGTTTCCTCCAAAAGAAGCCCTCACTGCTTCAGTTGTTATTCAAGAAGAAAACAAACCAAAGAAAAGAAATTAAAAGAAAAATAAAAGAAACACACAGAAACACACACTACTCCGATCCAAACGGTTTCTACCCGGCTAAGCCAGCCTTAAGCTTCTGAATAGTGGGAACATCAGTCTTGAACGACAAAGCCAAAACCATATCATCAATGGTGGAATTGAAGAGAGTGTTGGGCATCGACACCGTTCCGGCGTTAGCACTCCCGAAAGCCGAAATGGCCACCGCCGGATTCTTGGCGTCGGCGTTGTACTGAAAGTGCACCAATCCCTTGGGGAAGACGAAGACGTCCCCTTGCTGCATGCTCTGGGTGTAGAGCTTGTTAGTGGTGTCCACGAACCCTACCTCCAGAGCTCCCTGCACCAGGAAGAGGAGCTCGGCGGACCGGGGGTGGGTGTGGACCGGGTTCACGGTCCCGGCCGGGTACATGAGGACCGCGTACGACACGCTCTGCCCGTTCAGCGCCGGGAACTGCTCCATGCCGGCCTTGAACACCTTGAAAGTAGGCGGGAACGGGGCGGTGATGAGGGACCGCATCCCGGTGAAGGTGAAGAAGCTGCCATTGGTCGGGGGCGGCGCGTTAGGCGGGAGGACGAAGTCGGTGAGGATGTCGGGGTCTCCGGCCACCGCGGTCTTGATGAGGGCGAGTGTGGCTACGAGGAGGAAGAGCTGTTGCTTCATCTTTTTTTTTTCCTTTCTTTGGTTTATTTGAGTGTTTAATTTTGGTGGTGATGATGGAAATTAATGAGGTGTGGGGGGATTTTATATGTGATATGTGAGGATTAGAGACTTGTGCATTCCGCCGTGAAGATGAATATGACAAAACCATAGTTTTGAGATTATTACAATGTGATGAAACATATATAGCCATAGCCGGTTTGATTAGTTGTACTAGAATAGGCATATGCTCTTATTTATTCTTGATTTTGTTTCTTGTTTTTTGTTCTTGTTTTTGCGATGTTTCCTTTCCGCTTTGGGTGATTGGAAGCAGCTGTTGTAGATGTTGTTGACATGACTCATACACACTGTGCTTAGGAAAATGTTCTTAATTACCATTGTATATTTCCAATATCAAAGCCAAACATAGGATTTCCCTCAAATTAAAGGAATAATGGGAAAAACAAATCAAAAGTACAACAATATCAAAGAATTTGGTGAAAATATAATCAAACACAGAACATAAGAAAATACAAAACGTAGTACTTTCTCTAGCTCAAGATTGTTGACCCCTTTCTTTTTGTCATTTTCGGCACGCATTTCCACAATTTGTAGTATCCCGTAAAAAGAAAAATACCTCAAAACATCACCGAGAAGCGTGGAAATGCGTGCCGAAAATGACAAAAAGAAAGGGGTCAACAATCTTGAGCCAGAAGAAGTAATTAATTAATGGGTTAACGCTTTTTATTAACTGCACGGCACGAGCGCCTGATCTCGCCCTGAGTGCCGGTGAGGACTCCAACGCCTCCCAATTTGACCATGGCTTGCCCGAACCTATCATTAAAGTCGACACCCCTAGCAATCGCCGCGACTGTTGAACTCGAGAGCGGATCAAGAGCCAAATCTTGATCAATCTGCAGAATCCCTCTACGCATAACTATTTGTCTGTAGTAGGAGTTGTCAACAACCATCGAGCTCAGGGAATTCTGGTCAAGATTCACAGTGTTGTCAGTCTTGGCACCCTGAGGGCATCGAGCCCTCAGTGTTGCAAGCAGTGTCCGATCCATGCTTGGATCGGCCTGTCTGGTGCCTCGGAAGTTGTAGAGGCGGTCCTGGATGAGAGAGCAATGCGTAATTCCAACCGTGTGCCCACCTGCTTAATCCATGGTGACAAAGTTGAAGCTTATTGCTTTTAGGCCTTGTTTAGTAACCCCAATAAACCAAGCGCAGATAATTTTCCTATGCTTAATTAAGCTTAGGAAAATTATCTTAGCTTATTTATGAGGGGACTAAACAAGCCCTTAGAGAATTAGCTAGTGTTAAATTAATTAGGGCAGTTGGTGTAAGTACCTAGAAGATAGATCATGTCTATGGTATTGAGTCCTTTCTTTGCAAATGCTTGGGTGGAATTGTAGACCGATATGGAAGGAGATGGGAGATCCACATTCTTAGCTAGGGATACGTTCCCGTCCCTCCGCCCCGTCTCGACAATGTATCGTCCTCCTCCGCTCTGCAGATATTTATGATCAGCCACAGCATAATTGACAGTAGTATACAAAAATACGAGATGTAACACGAAAATATTTATTAAAAAAAAAAAGTCGTACTAGGGCAACTGCATCTCGTGTTGCCATGACGATGATGTCAGCACACGAGACGACACCGGGACACATAGCCTCCACCGCAGCTTTCACTGCATCGATGAGGTCATAGCCTCGGACGCTCAGATTGGGAATTGCTTTCTTCTCACTGCTGTTCCCATCCAGTAGAAGTGATGCATCACATCCCTTTAAACATAAAATTTGTCTAAAATTAATTACCCTATAAATGTAATAATGCATGCATGCATGCATACGAGTATTTCTTTTTTCTTTTTTTTCTTTCCCTTTTAAAAAAATAAAATAAAACACGATGATATTAGAACTCACGTTGACGAAGCAGTCGTGAAACTGCAAGCGCAGAAGAGCAGCTGCAATGGTGGGATCCTTGTTGGCGAACCATGCTTTGACAACGCCGCCTACAATGGCCTCGACGTCGGCCGAGCGGCATTTTCCGCTGTAGAACCCTACTTGGAGTGGGACGGCGCCGCCCTGACTTTGGCCGCACAAGGCGGCGAAGGCTAAGGCTAGTATAGCTACTATCGCAGTCGAGGTCGACGACATTTCGGAAGTGAAAAAATGATTATGTAGATTGGTATTGATTGAATATTCGTTTGGGATTGGTTGATATTGGATTTCCCTTTTTTTGGAGTATTTATAAGAATGAAAATCTGCATTATTACTTTTGCACGTTTGAGAGTGGTCTCTCTTAATAAAACGTGCAGCCAAGTAGTAGTGAATTTTTAGTTCTTTGTTCATGAAACCTTCTCTAGTCAAATGTATGTAGATAAACTCGATAAGTTAAGTTAATATTTTAGCTTTTGCCTCGTATTATAGTATAATTGATTATTTCAAATTTTGACTCTATGGGTCACTTTGACGTTTTCGGTACAACTTTCTATTACACTACTATAAGTCTATAAAGTTGCAATCAAGAAATGACTAATGATTTAGATTTATTTTTTTTCTCTACATTATTCAATTTTATCTTTCTTTTAAAGAAGTGGCTATTATAACCCATTTTCACAATTCTCGTAATTTAATTTATAGTTTATTTTAGGGGTTTATTACAAATTTTAGTCCTTTCAATTTTCTTTATAAATATTATTCTAGAAGATTCCACCCCTAAGCAACTTTCTGGCTTTTGCATCATGAATTTAAATCCGATGGGTAACAGTAACATAGAGAGAGTGACCAAAATAGCCATTTTAATAAGTGAAATGATTAAAATAGCCACTAATAAGTAAAAGGTATTATTATAGCCTCTTTTTGCATTTCCTACCAAATATAACCTTTCATTTATTTATTCCCTAAATAATAAAATAGAAATCATTATAAGCGGTGGTTACGGGAATCAGTTTCTTCAACAGCAGAAAACACAAAATCTCAGTCCAACTATTCTCAAACAACGTAGGGTTGGCGGGGCGACGGTTGATTATTCGTCAACGGAGCAGGGTCGAGCCTTTCCTTGTTGTTCGTCGTGAAAATTATGATCCTTTAGTCCCCAATGCTCGACCACAGCCCATCTATGAAGTTCAGCAATTAATCAAGATAGAGTTCCGGCAATATTGACGGTATTTGACGTGTGAGTAAATTCAATGTTTCTCTCTTCTTCCTATTTCAACTGAGTTCTCCAATTTTCCCATTGCTTCTCTGCACGCACGAATACGTATATTGTCAACATGATGATTTCAAAAGCATATCATATTTCTAAGTGGTCGTCTTAGTTTGCGTGTAGTCGTGTACGTGTGTGACTGGTCATGCGTGTAACTGGTCGTGTGTGTGAGTTCGTGATAGTGTCACTCTCATTATCTCAGTTGTGCAATGAAATAAATTTTATTGTTCTTTATTTCAATTTTTTTCCTCTATGGAAATGAAAGAATAAGTTTTTTTGTATATTGATATGGTTTATATTCATGAAATATGTCGTGAGTTTTTTTGCCTGAAATCATCGTCGGAGAAGCCAAAAATCTGCATATGGTGTGAGTTTTTGCTGCTTGTTTGTTGTTCCTGAAGAAGACGATCACGTACACAACAATTTACAACTGCATGAATTCACGAAGTCACAACAATGTACACAACACGATGACACACGACAATGTTATTTCTGATTATGCAATGCACAACGATGAAGAAACCAAAAAATCTGCATATGGTGTGAATATGAGAGCATAAGAAAGAGGAACATATATAGTGATGTAATATCTTTTTTTCTTTTTCAGGGTGTATGCATGCAGTTTCCATATAATTGAAAACTGAAGGCATCGATTGTGAAATTTTGCGGTATGTTTTGTGTTTTCGTATAGTATTTTTAAATCAATCACGACGACGACAATACACGACTAGTCACAACTGCACACAAACATGAACAAGCACGACCATATACAAACACGAGTAGACATAAACATATACATTCCACATACGATCAATATGAAAGCAATAGACGTTGAGCGATTTTTTTTTTTTTTTTTGTGGTTTTACAGATGAATACAAGATCCATGATTGTTTATTTCGGTGGAAGTTGGGTGAATCAAAATTATGTTGGTGGTGATTCAAGATTTGCACAATAGAAAACATTCCTATTGTGCAAGAAGATGAAGTCGTTCCAAAGCCACGTAAAAAGAAGTGTTGTACCGTTTGTCGCGCAACAGACCATAATAAGAGAAGATGCCCCCTTGCTCAGCCTGAAGAAACTGAAGTTAATTAACTATCGTTTGTTTTATTTTTGTGATTTTATGGAGTAAACAAATTTCCTTAAAGAATTTTTGAACAATTGTTCCTAGATTTATAAGAAGCATTAGTATGGATTTCTTTCATGTTTGTTAATCATATATTTCGTAACCAATTCGTATTAGATCCATTGAAAGAGTAAGTGACTATCTAGAACTATGGAATTAATTAAGGAGAGTGGCGGAACAACTTTCTTTTGGTTGCATGTATTATTTAAGTCGGGACTTTCGTCGAACAGCTGGCCTACAAGCTGCAGTTCGCTGAGCCATTTCATCATACACCTGGTGGACGTCTCTGCAAAATGTACTCGCAATTTTTAGTGAAGTATGCACAAAATAAATATAACAAACCGGACACGACCACACACAAACACGAACGTACAAAACTATTCACCACCACGATCGTACACACGAACCGGGAATACACAGTAACCCACACACGATCACGAAAAACAAAAAACACATAGAATAGACTATGTACAAATGACGACAATCCACGACCAAACAAGCATTTGTTGTTTTACGAATGCAACACGTGCGTTAAATACAATGAACAAAATACACATTACTGATTTATGATCTTTTCATTACAATATACTTGGATATTGAACTTTAACCCTTGCATTTTCGGTCTCCTATATTCCCAAGCAAGCTGTTGAACAATAAAAAATAAAGATAATGAATGAGAACATTTCAAATAATTAGGTGCGTAAAAAAACCGTTGAATTTACCTCTGAATTTCCCGCACCGGTGGCAGCGGTGTTCGTTTTCTGTCCGGCAACGCAGTCCCCGTCCTCTTCGTCGGAAAGTCCTTCAGAATACTGCTCGTCTTCCTCCATAATATCATCTATGGACCTTGAGCCTGGCAGTTTCATACGCCGGGAATATGTTCGGATGCTCATATGGGATTATGTTTTGTCAACTACGTAAAATCCACCACTCCTTAAATACTTCTAGTAAATAGAATCCTATTCGAAGTAGAATCCTAGAGTCACCACTCGAAGAAGAATCATAGAATCCTAGAGTTGGGTAACTTGCTTTCATCACTTCCGTAACCAGCGCTTATGCAACGTGATTTGTTTTATTTTATTATTTAGGCAATAAATAAATGAAAGGATATATTTGGTAGAAAATGGAAAAAGAGGCTATAATAATACCTTTTACTTATTAGTGGCTATTTTAATCCTTTCACTTATGAGAATGGCTATTTTGGGGTATTAACACCAGTAACATATATCCAAAAATTAGGTGGCTAGCTAATAATTTATTTCTTCTTATCGCTAATCTAGATATTTTTGAATGATTTATAAATGGAACTAAGTAATAATGACATCACCTATGTGAACTCCTTTATTACATTAGCTTGATATATGCCATTTGTATCCAAGATCAGTGGAATCAACCACAAGGGGTTTGATTCTCTTTCATGAAAAAGATAAAATTCTTACAAAAGAAAAAAATATCTTTGCATATGATTTGTTAGGTGTCTTATCTTGTGTTTGTGAAAAGTCTTGCCTGAATTCCCCATACACTTGGAACTTTAATGGCCTCAAATCTCTAGCCCTCCTCCCTCAATAAATCACCTAAAAACAAAAGGTATTTTATCTATTCACTTTTTGCCCCATAGATAAGCATCTCTAGATTTTGCCTCAGATTTTGAAAATGATTTTGAGCAAAACCTTTTCATCACACTTTATGCCTTCCTTTAGTACCTAATTAAGCAAGCCTATAAATTAATTTATATATTTAAATTGGTACTATCTCTTTATTAATTAATGGAAATTATATTTGATGCTGTTTTCCAACTGTGTTGGGTTTAATACACAGAAAATATGGTTGTATTGAATCTTTACATCTGGCAAAAACTCAAAGGGTGCAGATGAACATGAAATCATGCATGTCAAACAGTTGTCAGTAATCTTTCTAAATGCAGCAAAGTTTAACAGATATTTTGTGAGATATTTATTTGGATATATATCAATTTTGGGTATTTAATTTTAATATAACATGATATTTATAGGATACCGATTCGGAACAGAGAACAGCGTGTGGTAGATAATCTAAAGTAGACCACGAACAAGGAGTAAATTAACTAAAAATAGGAAAGTTCCTATTTTTAGTATTCAATTCATATTAAAGAAACTAACATGAATAAGGAGCTGTGTGTGGATAGCATCAAGTCCCTTAATAACAATTTCTTGATTGACTCTGCTTCAATAAACAACTTATCCCATCTTTGAATTAATTTTAGTGGTAGATTATTGTATTGATGGATACTTTTAATTATATTAAAACCGTCTTAACAGCATGCCACCTGAATTTTAGGCCTAACTCTAAATATAAGTATCTCTTAATTTTTGTACAAGATCTGAGTTTTTTTATTATTTATTTATTTTGCGGCAGAGCAGAGGATCCCACTTCACGGGAGAGGCAACTGTGGGACCCAGTTAAGAATTTGATGCAAAATCAACTGTGGTAGTAAGAACTGAGAAGAAGGCAAAAGAAATTCTCTAATAAAACTCATTCCTTAGTCTAATTACTAATTAGTGCAGATATTTTTAACAGTAAATCACCACAGAATATCCCAAATAAGAAACAAAAAGGGAATAAATTGGGGAAAAAAAAAATAAAAAAGCTGTTATTTTTCTTCTCCTTTTCTTGCATTCATCACCATCCATGATCCATCACCATCTTCTTGATTTAAATTAATAAAGGAAAAAAAAAAAATCAAGACTAAAAAAAGAATTTGGAAATTTTACTATCTACATTGCTGTAAACTATTCTACAAATCTCTCGCCTTCTCCTTCTCCTTGTTCTTGATTCTGTTCCTCAGCAGCTTCTTCCTCGTCCCCTTCTTG
Organism: Mentha longifolia; assembly: GCA_001642375.2. NCBI lineage: Eukaryota > Viridiplantae > Streptophyta > Magnoliopsida > Lamiales > Lamiaceae > Mentha > Mentha longifolia. The sequence continues at coordinate 12,794,450 of CM038115.1, read as the reverse complement.
AAGGATTTCATCATCGTCGGACTGCAGATAGTGCATCTTCAAACGTCCATCTTGTCGGCATGCATGCAAGAATTCTTGAGTTGGTATCCTAATTTCCTTGAGAATGAATCTCCCATCTTCCCTATACGATTTGAAGAAGGACCACGGCTTCCCGCTCCGCCCGATGGAAGAGATCGGCGGCGGGAATTCCCCTCTGCTCGCCCTCGCCGCCTCGCTCCGGTGCTGCGGATTCCTCGGAATATTCCTCTGCCATTCTCTATCGCTGCAGAGATCGTGACTCAGCGTCTCCTCCACGTCATCGAAGCTCTCGAACCCCAGCCCCTCCGTGCAGAGGGAGAGGCTGTCGGAGGACACAGACTCTTTGCGCCGGTACTCCTTCTTTCTCTCATTACTTTCTCTCTCCTGATCGGCGGCCGGGATCTCTCCGGCGGCGCTCGGCGAAGGGGGGGAGTGGACGTGGTTCTCCTTGAAATGTAATTCGCCAAAGATTTCGAAGGAGGTATCGTCGATGGGCTTCATCGATTTGATGTGCTTCCATGGCGATAGGACTTCTAGAAACGTCGGAGTTTCCGGCAATGGCTTCTCGAAGATGTGTTCTATGCCGCCGCAGGCTGCCATAGATTTCTCTCTCTCCCTCTCCCTCTCTCTCTCTCTCTCTCTCTCTCTCTCTCTTTTGATAATATGATCAAGAACTATAAATTATGTATACGTATATATGTGTGTGTGATTTGAAGAGTGTAACATACACGAGAGGGGCATGAAATTGTTGGTGATAAAGTGAGAAAATAGGAGCACTATTTATTGGGGATGCTGCTTTCTTGGCCACCTCTGAATTGACAGTGGAAAGAGGATGGGTGGTTAATGGTTATTACTTATTAGAGCCTTTTCTGATTTTTGGTGGTCACAATTTTTAAAATTCTTGATGCCCACCTTATCTTTCTTTAACTTTCACTCAGTAAAAATAGCCTTGACTTTGGTCTTGCAGTTAAGTTCCTTTCGTTTAGATGCTATATCGGGTGAAATATAACGTGCTTTTTTATTTTATCAAAAGAAATTATTTTATTATCTACAATAATAATTCAAGAAATGGGTTTTAGTTTTTCATCACTTTAAGGTCGAAAGTTGTCACCTTTCTTACAATTCCTAATCACATTGGGTTTTCATGTTATTACAGAAAGATAATGATGTGATTGTGAGAGGAAGACAGCATTATAAGATGATGTCGGTGTAATTTAGCCAACCTAGGTAGTGTTTAAAACTAGGAGGAAACTGATTTTTGAAGAGGGTCGGTTTCAGTTTAGGTGACCTTAAACTGCATCAAAATCTGAACAAGATTTGCATGTTCTGTAACAAAATAGTGCATGTGGAAACAGGGGGAAAATAATAAGGAATATTCCTGGTTGATCCTTTCTTGATTGTTCCATGTATTTTCAGAAAATGATGGAACCAGCCATTCAAATTTGTGTGATGTAATGTTGAAAGATTTGAAGGAAATGGGAGATGTGGATTGCTCTTTAAATTGACAGTGAAGTCTTGGCCATGGTGGCTTAGTGGTCCTAGACTCCTAGTTCAGACAATAATAAGCTACAGCCATCTTCTTCACCAATTATTATTAGTCAAGTGAAATTTAAATAGTAGAGATAATCTTAACATAGATTGAATTTTTAGAATTAAGTGAAAATCAAAGAGAATAAGAACAGTGATAGGTAAACACACATACACACACACACACAGAGATTTCAGAATGTGAAGTGAAACGTTATCACATAAAAAAGATCAGACCTTTTGTTCAACGCCATGCTTCACACCTTTCTGTTATTGAATTTATCCTGCTCAGATTGCTGACGCCCTTGCCCAAGCGCTCGATCTTTGCGGCCGCTGCGTCTTTGATTCTTGATTCGGGTTTCATGTCGTTGGAGTTGCTGGATTGGCTCTGGCTCGTCTTGTTTCGAACGACGCTCGTTACTCTTGCTTTGTATTCTTCGGTAGGAGTTTCGCAGGATTCGCTCCCATCGGATTCTTGAGTGGAAGCTGAATAGCTGAAGTAGTCTTCATCGCTCGTATTTTCGGCGGGGGCAAACTTGGGTCTCGTCCCTTCGTCATCAGAGGGGCCGCCGTGGGGCCCAGATTCTTGCTGTACTATGAGATGATCGCATCTGTCACGAAGTGTCTTCTCTATCAGAGTCTTGAGGAAGTTCATCACTTGTACTGCATACATCAACGCGGTCAATGGATCCACCATCTGCCCAAGGAGAAACACGAAGATTATTAGAGAGAGAGAGAGAGTAATTAGACAAAGAAAATCAGAGTGTAGTGACCTGAGTCATGTTGGGAGCAAAGACCATGGCGATGTTGCGTGCATTCATCTTGTTTCGATGTTCTTCTTGGACGACATCAGCCATCAGATTGATGGCCCAATCCAAGAGAGCAGCTTCAGTCGGGGGAAGAAGCCTCACTAGTTCATCACAGGCCTCTTCCGACTGGCACTGGATCACTTGCTCGGGAGAGAGAGAGTCCAATACCCCACGTGGGAGTTCTCGAAACCAAGCCTACACCAGCCATATGCTTATACTAGATGTGACAGATAAACGACACGAATTTCAATGCATAACTACAATGAGGCCAAATCAGCATCTATCACTTGAGCTGAGACTAGGTGGAATGGAAGCTATTTTCCACCTTAGAACCCACAGTTCTCGAGGGCTTGAACGACAAGAATTTGAACGTTTGGGCAAAAGTATAATTGCAACAAAAATGGAAAGGTTGAGTATTTGACTACTTGTGAAACGTCAGGTCGAAATAGCAAGTGCGGTCTAAATGGCAATCGTCCAATGCAGAAATGCAAATGTGGTCCATACAATTAGCAATTAAGAATTTACAAAGGGTTATTAGTTCATGAAACAAAAATGAGAGTGGAGAAACAATTTACCTTGATGAGGCCAGCCAAACAATGCACATCAACGCCTTGAGGGATGACTCCTCGATTTAATTGGTCCCTAACGTACTCCTCTTGGCTATTTCCTGCAGTTAATCTGAAAATTCCTTCCGCCTGCAAATATTGACATCAAATTTAGAGAAGGAAGGTGAATATCAAACTAACTTTGCAGAAATATAAATTGGTGATACTGCATATATAATTCATAAATACCAAGAGAAACGCAACAACACACACACCTGCAAGCCACCTTGGGAGTACATGTGCCTCTGCAAAAGCAGGAGGATAGTTGGAATACTGTTGCCTCGTGGATCATAAGACATCTGCATTGATTCGGTGGAAACTCCGAAAACAGTGGCACTGTCCATGGATTTTCAAACAAAAAGTTTCATTAAAGGTGCAGTTGTGTCGAAGCAGTTGCATGTTTAAAGTGGAATCAAGAAAAAGTACGACGACTATACTAAAACATGCAAAGTGTTTGCCATAAATAGACATCATAAACAAGCGAATGCTGCATCAAGTACAGAATATCCAAACTCTGCAATATGTATAGCAGCATCTTTTTAAGATATGATTTGAAAGTTTATTAGGTGGATACAGCCAAAAGCAAATGCTCTAGAAAAAGAGTACCTTGAATTTTCACCCTAAAAAGGGATAAATATAAGTCCTTATGAATCAACCCGAGTGTAAATAACAAATACGAACAGTTTGGCCATTATATCTTTCATCACTTGAAGTATGAACCATATATCAACCAGTGTAAATACAACTAGAGTACTGGTGAGAGTTCGGTTGAGATTTTCATTTAAAGCTGTTAACACTTGGATTTAAATGTTCCAAAACCTCTTACAATTTAAATAGTGTTTAAACAGAAAAGTCCACTAATTATAGGAATGCAACAAAAGGCAAGAGGAATAATGATGAGAAACTGAATTAGCAAGACACATAAAACTCCAATTGATTACAGATTCCATGCAACAAAAATATATAATCTAGCCTATCCTTACATTTATTGAGCAGCATTATGAGGACGTGTTCGTATAATTCGTATTCCTTATGTATCTGTTCCAACTGCATTCTATAACTTCAACCACACTTATTAAGATGGTGACAGCCACATAACAGATTGCCTTAAAAAGGAAGAAGTAAACACCTCCCCAGCTCATTTGGTAGTTTAGAATTAAATGAGATCTACTAGTTTTTTTAAAAGTACAGCCGTAAAAGATCACATCAATAATTCTGAGACAAGAACACTAAAGCAACCTCTCATTAAACATTACAGGATAAACCAGAATTGAAGAACTAGATGAATCTTATGATATCATATCATATGGAAACCAAACATCGAGATCAGAAACAACTATCAGTCTATCACACATTAACACAAACATATCTGGAAAATCCACACTATCGGATTGAAGAAAACAAAAAACCCTATCATATCATATAGATTCCATCATCTGCATAAGAAACGATAATCCCACATTGACACAAACTTAACTCGAAGACCATCACACATTGACACAAACATAACTTGAAAATCAACAATACCGGATTCAAGATAATGAACCAAATCACATATCACATAGTGACACAACCATAACTGGGAAATCCACATTATGGGAATCAAGAAAACAAGGAACCATAACGTATCGTGTAGAACCCAAACATCAAGATATGAAAGAAATTATCACACACCGACACAAACATAAATGGAAAATAGACATATCATAACTCAAGAACCATATCATAACTCATAACATATAGGGACCAAACATCAAGGTAAGAAAGATTATCACACATTAACACAAACATCACTGCAAAAATCGACATTTTCGGATTCAAGAAAACGAAGAATGTACCTAGCGCTAGGAGCCCTCCTTGGAACCTCAGGCTCAAACTCAACAGGCAAGCCCAAGAACCCATCAAACCTATCAAAAGTGACGTGATTAACATGTTGCACATCGGTGGGCCAACCTATCTCCATACCACTAGCAAAATTATTGTCTCTCTCCGTCTTGCTAGCCAACCGAAACCTCTTCCTAAAGAGAGTAAGCAGAAGTGCTAAAAGAGACAATTGATCTCTCCTGTCTTTCTCTCTCTCCTCTCTCACTCTATTTTCTTCGTCCTCTCTCTCTAACTCTAACTCGCCCCCTGATAGACCCTCGTCCCCAACATATGACTCAGTCTGGTGAAACAACGTGGCGTTGTGGGTGGGCGTAGATATTGAAGTGGATGACGAGGAAGAAGGGGAGTGGAGCACCTCTGTCATCTCAACGAAGGGTTGAACAGATCAACCGAAATGGGATCTTTTCTTTTCTTTTTTTCTCAACAAACTTTTTAAAATCAAGAAATTGGGTTCTTCCGGTTCTTGGAGAATCTACAAATGGAAGAACTGGATTAAAGAAAGATTTCGGTCTTGAATAGAAATGCGGCTGGGGTTGGAGGGAATTCTTGAGAATTATATGTGTTCATTTTATTTTTAATCTAAGTGGAGTGAGTGGAGTTGGATTGAAGGAATGGTAAAGAAAAAGAAGACGACGTGGGAATCATGAAGTGATTAATTTATTCAGCTGGCTTTTTATTTGATTATGCTGTATCTTCTGCAGATTGTTCTTAATAGTCGTAGAAAAGGTGAAGAGGGGAATGGAATAGTGTATGTATATGCTGTATCTAAATGTGTCGGATGGTTGGTGATACTTCATGTAGACGCGTCCCACATCGATTTTATAAGTGGTTATGTTAATTAAACCTTAACTGCGTTGTATGGTTAAACTTTAATAGGAAAATTACTGCTTCGTACTCCGTATCTTTTATGGGGTATTCTCTTTGAGCGTAAATGAGGCTAAAATAAAATGATCCCTTTTTTTTTCTTTTTTTTCCTATATATTTTTTTTATGGATAATATTTTTGGGGTAAGAGAGAAAAAATTTCTCCCCCACAGGTGGAGTGGTAATATTTCTCATCTTTTCCATCTTAGATAATATATGTATTTTCATTTTAAATTGTGACAATATTTTTTCACTTATTTGAATCTGATAATATTTTTTATTTTTTTCTTATCAAAAAAGAACACTCTAATATGTACTGGTGTGGTGCCCGTACTATGCATATAATTTTATATAAAAATTTTGTAAATTTATTCAACACCGTGTGACATATTGAAGTTCAATGCTAACTAAATTATCAAATTGATAGCTCAGAGATTGACTACTTATTTAAACGTTATTTGTTCATTGGTTGGTAAATTGTAATAAAATACAAATACATCACAATCACATATAGATCCTCGAAAAGGTTTGGATCATCTATCTCCAAAACTATGTCCTAATGGTGTCCCAAAACCTAATTTCTACTAGTTTTATTTATTTATTTTTAAATAAATTTATTTTATAATATTTTTTTTAATTTTATGATTATTTTCAAGGGTTCACCCATCCCAATTAGGGTTTGTAATTATTTTTTACATTTAATTTCATTTTTATTAGTATATTAGAGTTGAAAAAAAATCAAAAATAAAGTATACAATTTCAAAAAATTCCAATTTTTTTCTTATAAATGTCTATAATGATTTACTAAATTACTAGTATTTTTATTTTTATAAAAAATAATATAAAATTAGTAGAAATTAAGTTTTGGGACACCATTGAGACATAGTTATTGGGATAGATGATCTCACCCCCCTCGAAAAATAGATAATTGAGTGAAAAAAATAGTGCATTTCAAGCACGAATATACTACATCGTGGATCAGAATACATTCTCAATATTGTTATATTGCAATTTATTATTATTATTCATTATAATGCATTCTAAGTACGCTTGTATATTAATAATCTATCCGTCCACGAAGAGTGTGATACTTTTCATTTTAATACATAAGTCTACACACGCCTTTATACTTGAGACCCCTAATTTTCTTTATAATTAAAAAAAATAAAAAATCAACACTTTATGACTTAATTTTTTTCTTTATTACTCAATCCTCACTTTAAAAATTTTACAAAACAACTACTAATTTTTTCTAATTAAAACTCTTGCCACAGAGAACACCAATGTAAGCGTATCTAGTAAAATATTGTACACTTAAATGAGCTACCAACATTAGAAAGAGGAATGCAACTTTAAATGTTAGCAGTACTTAACAAAATTGCATTGCCAATGTTTATAAGTAATGTAGTTTAAGCTTTCACTGAAAACATGATCGTAGATTTTTTTCTATTAAACAACATTGCATTGCCAATGTGTTTCATACAATTGTAATTTACAGTCTTAGCCCTTCGATTTGTAATAGATTTTAATATTTTTTTATAAGCAACTCGATAATTTATTGAAACTATTATATATATGATCTAATGAAACTACCTCATACATTTTCTACAATTCGTTACATTAGGTACCGATATTTGGGTGAGAATATATGTGTTAAAAATGTGTTATAGTATGCGTTGCACTATATTACTTTCAAATACATGTAGCTATATATATATAGATAAGTATTTACATTAATAAAGTCATGTAAGAAATATAAGGCTCAATCCATCTACTGTGAATAGAAGCCATTTTTGTTTAGTTTTTCTTATAGTAAATATATATATGTGTGTATATATATATATATTTGTAAAATACTGTTGTTACTTTCTTTCTTTAAGTCAGGGAATAAATATCTAATCTTAAGGCGATCCACAACGCGCCGGCCCGATCGCTCCTCCGCCGCGTGGATCGGCGAGATCGGTCAGGGGCGCGTGTTGTGGCCCCTGAGAGCGCTCAGCAGCTGCGCGCTGCTTCGCTCGATGATCGCTCCTCCTTCGCTGACGTCATCATCAATTTTATTTTTTTTAAAATTCTACAGACTCAAATAAAAAAAAAATTAAAATACCTATATAGCCGTTGATAGCCGTTGGGGAGCCAAATGGCTACTTCTCCAATTTCTTCTATAAATACAACACACCACACACTCATATATCACACAACAAATATCCTTCTTTATCTTCAAATTTTCTTAAATCTCTACCAAAATTTCCCAAAAAAAAAATGTCTTCCTCTTTCTCTTCTAGTTCTTCGAGCGACGGCGACGAAATTGCATGAGAGTTCGAAGAACTGTAAAAAACAAACCAACTGGTCCAGCAAATATTGGAGCAGCATCAACAGACGACGGCCGTCGACGAGTCGAGGCGGCGCCGACGACGTCCTCAACAAAGGGCCTACATAGAGCGTAATCGTTTTGGTGGTGCTGCCCAACTGATGGCGGATTACTTTGGTGATACACCAACCTACGGCGATGCAATATTTCGACGCCGATTTCGTATGTCGAGGAATTTATTCCTGCACATCGTCGAAGCACTGGAGGCACGCGACCCTTTTTTCACTCAACGTAGAGATGCTCTTGGAAAGCCTGGATTCACAGCAATTCAGAAGTGTACTGCTGCGATCCGTCAACTCGGAAACAGCTGCCCGGCGGACCACCTCGATGAGTATGTGCGAATGGGGGAGAGCACAACCATTGACTGTCTGAAGCGCTTCTGTAGGTCGATGGTTACTGTTTTTGGAGGCAACTATTTGCGCCGGCCAACTGCAACTGATTGCGCAAGACTGCTGCGTATGCACGAGGAGATCCACAGCTTTCCGGGGATTCTAGGTAGTATCGACTGCATGCACTGGGTATGGAGGCAATGCCCGAATGCGTGGAAGGGTCAGTACGTCCGTGGCGATAAGGGGGTTCCCACGATCATCCTAAAGGCGGTTGCCTCTTACGATTTGTGGATCTGGCACGCGTTTTTTGGAGTTGCCGGCTCAAACAACGACATCAACGTCCAGCGACATTGTGAACGGGATAGCTCCGCCCATTCAATTCACGGCCAACGGACAACCGTACAACATGGCGTACTACCTCGCCGACGGGATCTACCCGAAATGGCCCGTTTTCATCTCAAGCCCAACTGCCGCAGCCGACCCCAAAGTGATACTTTTCAAAACAAAGCAAGAGTCGGCTCGTAACGACGTCGAAAGGGCTTTTGGCGTACTGAAGATGCGGTGGGGAATCATTCAAGGGCCATCGAGGCTATACTTTCGTGATCATATGCAAGATGTTATGTATGCTTGCATCATCATGCACAACATGATAATCGAGAACGAAAGGCCAATTGTGATGCAGTGGGCTCCTCCGGAAGATAAAGCTTCTAGCAGTAGTGGGTGTAACACCCTAATATAATAATAATGATTTTATAATTTAAAAGTTAACCTATTAAATGCGGAACTTTTAGTGATTTTTTTTTCTTTTATAAGTAAAGTAGAAAGATAAAACTTTAAATAAATAGAGCTCACAAAAATGAGATTTAAAATTTATAGAAGCTTCTTAGATTAAGATCATGGTAATAAAATCCATAATCCTAAACTATTTACATATAAAACATATTTACATCAAGAGTTGAAATCCTTAATTATACAAAAGTATTTTGATAGTAATAGATGCAAAAAACATGCTTCTAGTATAAAAGGACACGTCATTCGACCCCGGGCACGCTTCGAGCTTAATCACCTGAAAAATTGTTAAATGTGGGGAGTGAGCATACAAAGTATACTCAGTGTGAGATTTTATACATCATTGTTCAAGTTAATAAAATTGAATCCATACTCATAAATTCATCATGATTTCGCACGGTGACGACATAAATATTTCTCCGAATCTCCTTCAACACCAACCTTACCTCCCAATCACCGTAAATGTATCATTTATCTCCCAATCACACCAACCTTGCCTCCCAATCACCGTAAATGTAAAACATTTACCTCCCAATCACCATAATCATAAATATCATCATCTCAATCACCATAAACATTAAGTCATCCTCCCAATCACCATAAACATTAAATCATCCTCCCAATCACCATAATCATTAACATCAACCTCCCAATCACCATAAATCGCATTATAGCGATATTCAATGTACGGTCAACACATGTTATTAAAATGGACAATAATAAATTAACAGCATAAGATAGTAATCACCACACCTTAACCTTCAACTTGAAATATAAGTCGAGCAACCAAAATAATTTAACGTCCTAGTCGCGCCGTACCGTAGGTAAAGATGATAGAGGTGGGATCCTACTGTATTGTGCTTGACTGAAAGTCGACTGGAGAATAATTGTGCAGATGCTTTGAGCTCAAGAATATTGCGATGAGATTTTTCTTACGAGCCCGGAAGGAGATGAATTTTGGGAGAAGATGGGACTGAAAAATGCGAATTTTGGCCTTTTTATTGGTTTTGCAGGTAGAGTGGAACTCGCCGATATATATATATTTTCACCGCCTAAGCCTTCCCATTATCAGCTTTGGTATTATTAAAAGACTAATCTAGAAGAAATATGAATAAAACTCTCTCAAACCTAAATAAAATATCATCCCCTTGTCTAACTAGAATAAACTCTTGTACGGCCCAAGCATTTTATAAGATGAAGTAAGCCCAATTTTTCAATTAATTAACTAGCTAAAATCCCAAATTAAAAAAAATAAAGCTTAATACTTGAAGTGTGAGCTCAATAATTGTTTCTACAAAGTAACTTCTCTATAAATATAAATTTCTAAATTCTGAATACATTTATATATAATAAAATTGATCTCTTCTTTAACTAAGGGCGCGATTTAGACTAAAACAAGCTTGACACTAATAATATATTCATAAAATTCACGAGTCGTACTTTTGAATAAAACAAAATAAATAACTTAAAATTGTTTTAAATAAATAGTTGGATGCGGGCTGTGACAGTGGGCCTACAGTGGAACGAGGAGGTCCGACATCCTTTCAGGAGTATGCCGAACGCTCCTTCACTATACGCGATTCGGTGCAACACGGAAACCTCATCAATGATTTGATTGAAGAATTATGGACTCGTCGTGGTCAAAGAAATTAAATTGTACTTTTATTTTGTAATTCATGTTTAATTATGTTTCATGTAATGTTTGCTATTTAATTTAATAAATAAAATAAAATTTAATGAATGTTGTATACAATTATATTTCATTATAGTGAATAATTGAAATATATAAAAGATATTAGAAATTAAAAATAATTAAAAAAAAAAATAATAAAAAATATGAGAGAGATCACGGAGAGATCCCGTGCATTGGGGATCTCTCCCGTGATCGCCGGAATGGCCGAGCGCACACCCCTTTTGCTGTGCAGCATTGGGGATAGCCTAAGGAGTCTTTCGTGAATGAATAAACAAGTGAGATTATTAACTTTCTACTAAACACTCCACGTATATGATAAAATTCTTTTAATCAATCACCATTTAACTTTTAACAGCTAAAATCTGATTTAATTGTTTACTCAAGTGGTCAAAATAAGCCATAAAGCGTGACATCATCCCTAAATTCCCTCGCATATTTATATACTGCCCTTTTGTGCACATTATCCGGTAATAATACGATCGAGTGTCATCAGTCGGTGCAAAAATTATTTTTTGTAATAAGACAAATTACTGAATTAGACAAGACAAAAACCGGAGTCAATGTCCTTATCATGATAGCCAAAACCCCAATAATTAAGTGAAATTTATCTTCAACAAGATTGCATATTCTACTAATTAAATATTATACAAAAATAAAATAAAAATCTAAGATCTTTTCAATTTGTTTTGTTTTTCGATTTTGCATCAAGCTAAAAGGGAGGTAAATAATGGTAGTGTTGGAATTTTCCTAATAAATGCTCTAAATTAAATTCATAATTAAGTTATGGTAATTCCATTAATTAATGGAATTTGATAATGGATTTGAAATCTACATTTTATGTAGATGAAACGTGGACGATCGGCGTGTGTCAAACCCGCACAATGCGTGCGTTTGGTGACGTGGCTGGCGTATGTCCGTCGCGTGTGCGCTGATGTGGCGACCTCTGAGCGTGCCACGTGGCGCGCCCAGCCACTGCCACGTGGCAAACGGCGAAAGGCTGGCTCGCGAACCGAGACAGCAGTTCGGCCCACATCTTGGCTGAACCAAGGTGTCCACTTGGTTCGCGCCATTTCGTCCGGTCGCGTCTCTTCGATCGTACCACTTGAAAACTATAAATAGAGCCCCCCTTTGGTTTCATCAATTCAAATTCGCTTCAAGCATCACATATATATCCTATAGTTTATCTTTTGCATACTCAAGTCCCGAGTATCAAGTAAGTTCGCCGTAATTACGACGTTCTAGTACAAGAACTCGTAATCGAAAACCGTTGTATCTTGGAGACAATTGTTATAGAACCGCGTGTACTGTGCGGAAGAATTTTGTCTTGCGATTGTTATTTGGGTGTGTAGAATGCGAAGCGGCAGAGTAACGACTATGTAAAACTGAGAGAGAATTAAATTCTCGCATCGGTTTTACATAGTCGTTACTCTGCCGCTTCGCATTCTACACACCCAAATAACAGGTAGTAACATAAAAAAGCTCATTTTCGAAGAGGAAGGGTGGCAACCTTTACATGGTGACATGTGACACCAAAAGCTAACGTGTTGGGTTGGAATTGTTATCCTTTTATTGCCCTCTCATTATATTTTCTTTTTTATTTTTTTAATTTTATCTCATTTCATCCTTAAAATTTCCTAAAGATTAGACCACTTCCACTTCGCAGAAATTAAGGAGAGAGAACTCAAATGGCAAGTGCTGACGAAGGTTTCACCCATGCAGAAGAGGTCCTCGCCGACGGGGATTTGGTCGGACCGGAACCCACCGTCCCGGTTCAACCCGAACCCGAACCGGTTCCGGTAACCTCCAAAGAACTCAAGGTAGATCGTTACTGCCGCTTTCTACTTCTAGATTAATTATTACCGAAAATTATGATATCATGCTCGTGTTTTAAATTCTTTTGTACTATAGTAAAGGGTGATATAGTCTTTAATTTTAAACAATAAAATAAAAGGAAACTAAATTAAATGGTGTTATTTTTTGAAGGAGGAAGTAGAAGAGGGAGAAAAAGGGAGTGGAAAAGGCGCGGTGCATAACCTGAAATCTACGCTCTTGATTTCGGGAGCGGCGGCGGCAGTTCTTGGAGCTATTTTTGCTATAGCAAAGAGAATTAAAGAGGCTTGAGCAATTTGCTGTTTCCCACTCCCAAAAATTTAATGTTTGTAGCTATTAATTGTGTCTTAAACTGTTTTATGTTTAGGGCTCCATTGATGAAGCTCCAGCTGCAATAAAACTTCATTGCATCAATCATCTTATCACTTATGTTTCACTTTACATAAAAGTTGCTTGGATTTTCTTGCTGCAGTGCAAATCTGAAGCTATTTCTATTTATTGTTTTGATCTTGAAACGCAATATTGTGTTTTGTAATTGTAATTTGTAACTACATTATTACTTGGATTATAACAGAAAAACAGAAGGAAAGTTTACGCGAGATGTACTAAAAGTCTAGAACAAACCATAAATCACAACATCTACACATTTTTTTCAATAAAATTGGTAGCCAAATATTGAGGTAAATTGTTTCTCTAACTGAATTATCTAAAACGTAAATTAAAATATTTACACTAAACATATTGGCACTCTGTAATAAAATTGTTACACGTAAGGTGTGATCGATCTAATTTTTGTAGGGTATTCAATGAGCGTAACGAAATTGTAAAAATGACACAAAGAAGTAACGTGGTTCGATCTATTGTTTCTACGTCCACGGAGCAAGAGTATGGATCTTATTGAACAATATGAGTATTGATTACAATTTCTCCTCCCTTTCTCATTCTATTATAACTCTTATTTATAGATGATCATACAAAGTCTATTCCTATAAGGATTCTTTGAGCTTCTCTCGATCTTTATAGTAGACATCCGAGTCTTCTACATCTCTATTGGAATTTGAGTTGTAGTCGATCAAGAAGTCTTCCTTGTTTGGCGAAGAAGTCTTTCTTACTTGGGCTGAACTTGCGTAGGCCGAGCTTAATATCGGAGCCCATTTATATTGGGCTTGATGCTTGGGGCTAGTAGTTGGGCCATATCCTATCAAGGTGAGATATATTTTAATGTTTTTTTTGCAAATCTAAGGTAGAAAAATATTGGAACATACCAAAATAATTGAAAGTAGGCACCAAAATAGTAACAAAGTGACGTAAGAAAATATGGTAAGTGAATCTGTGTGCTAAGTGGGCTGACGCGTTATTCCAAGAGAATATATTCTGAATACCACGATTCTATTGGGCCGGGCCATCTAATTGGGCCTGGCTACTTTCCATCAAATATAAAAGGAAGGGTTTCTCTAGGGGGTTAAAATAGTAAACACCTAATCCGGTCGATAAGAAGAGCTAAATCGGAAATGATGCGCCGTTGATAAATCGAAGCGTTTTCTCTTTTGACTTTCGAAGATTTAGGATTGAAAGCCTAAAACCTCTATTCTTTCCACTGCGAGCGGCGGCGCATCGGCCATTGTAGAGAGGAGGATTCGTACGTATTCGCGATTTCATTTTAATCATTCCTTGTTGATTCATCTTCTGCTTTTCGTTGCGTTTCGAGTTTTTTTACTTGCTGCTGTGGATTTCAGTTACTGTTTTCGGTTTGTCGCAGTGGATTTTGAACGCTAACGTATTATAACGTTTCTTCCAACAATTGAATTGGTTTTCGTTTGGATTTGTATGATTAGGAGTTGTAGTGTGAGTTTTGGAAGTCTTTCTCCATGGCTGGTAAAGATGGGAAGAGCTCTAAAGACGCGAAGGGTTCTAAAGACGCGAATAGCTCTGGTGCCAGTGAGTACTGTGAAATTCTATTCTGAATGTTCATCTGCAAATGCGCTTTTAAAATGGTTCTCTTCTGAAATCGTGTGTGATTTTTGCAGAGGGGAAGAAGAAGGAAGTGAAGAAAGAGACAGGTCTGGGTCTCTCTTATAAGAAGGATGAGAACTTCGGGGAGTGGTACTCTGAGGTACGAGGACATCGACATTCTAGTTTAGTATATTTGAGTTTCTGATTTCAGTTCATACGACCTACTTGCATGTACTTTGAGATATTCCTGGCAGATATCATTTGCTTTATTCAATTAATTTCTATTAGGATGCCTGTGCAACAATAGTATGATATTCATTGTACATATGCTTTGGCCATTAATGTTCATGTCATACTTAGATATTAGAATGCTATAGTGATCTTCCTTTCTGTTGTTGAGTTGTGTGCAGGTTGTTGTTAATGGGGAAATGATTGAATACTATGACATATCAGGCTGTTACATTCTGCGACCATGGGCAATGTCGATTTGGGAGATTATGGAAGTAAGTTTTACATGATTTTGCTGTAATATTTAGACGAGGGTCATAGCTGTGTTTATCTCGAGTTATATTGTTTTATGCATCAATACATCCTGATGTTTAATTTTGTTTCTAATGTAACTATGCAGAAATTCTTTGATGCTGAAATCAAGAAAATGAATATAAAAAATTGCTACTTCCCCCTCTTTGTCTCAAGCACTGTCCTACAGAAGGAGAAGGACCATATTGAAGGATTTGCTCCTGAGGTGAGATTACTTCGGTTTTGGTTCTTCATGACCTTCTTTTTTCATGTATGTGAGTGTGTTGGAAATGCATGCATTATTCATTTCAATGGAACTTTTTGAACAATATCTATTTCGGCCTTGTACCACATTGACAAAAATTTACTGAGCTTAGTTGTTTGCCATCCATATAGTAATTGTGTGCACGAGTTCTTTGTGTGGTGGTTTTAGTCATAGTTATTTTTTAATTGTCTGCAGGTTGCATGGGTTACTAAATCGGGAGAATCTGAGCTAGAAGTGCCCATTGCAATCCGTCCAACTAGTGAAACAGTCATGTACCCATATTTTTCCAAGTGGATTAGGGGGCACCGTGACTTACCTTTGAGACTTAACCAGTGGTGTAATGTTGTTAGATGGGAATTCAGCAATCCTACGCCATTTATCAGGTGCTGTGAAGCATCATATGATTTTTTTTTTATTCCCCCCCCCCCCCATATTTGATGGTCTAGTCGTGTGCTATGTCAAGAAAGTGTTTAGTTGGTTATTCAATTTAGAACCCTACTCTTTATTGCTCACCCTTCGGATTCTGAACAATGTTTCATAGGCTGCTAATGTTTTGTTGGGATAGTATTATTGTTGTAACAGTTCTCACAGCTCATACCTTGTGATGGACAAACAGAATGTAGGATTTTGTTTAAGGTTGCCCTTCTCTTCAGCAGATTGTTAACTGTTTGTGATTTTGTAGGAGCCGTGAATTTCTTTGGCAGGAGGGGCATACTGCTTTTGCAACAAAGGAGGAAGCAGATACTGAGGTAATATATTACTTGGTAGATACTTGATATGAAAAATAGTGATAAATGCAGAAGTGACACTTTGAGCAGATGCTTGGAAATAGTATACAGGATTTAGGACCATGGGAATCTATAATTTTTCTTCAAGTGTCAGCTAGGAGATGTTACTTATGTTGCCTTACACACAATAGGTTTTGGAAATACTTTACTCGAGCAATCTGAGAAATACTGCTATCTGTATGCTGTTTCTTATCTATATATGAACTCTCCAACTCGTTGCTGTGCATTGCTTCTCTCTCTCTCTCTCTCTCTCTAATAACTAATTCTTAAGGACACCATACCTTCTGGTATTTTGTGTTTTCTCTCAGATGACCTCTTAGAATTGGTCAAAACTATTATTTATGTGCATATGGAGATAATGGATAAAAAAAAGAGCAGATTCATACCACCCCCTCTCTAAATCGTAGCCCACAAGGGTCCTTTCTGTCACATAAGTATTTTATAGTTTTTGCGACCAATTTGATAATAAGAGTTTAATAGTATTTCTTTCGACTCATATTTCTTCAATGAATTCTGGGTTCTTGGCTAAATTATATGAGTTCTTCTGATGCTATAGCTCTTTTCTGGTTGTCTGTTTCAGGTGCTTGACATTTTGGAACTCTATAGACGCATATATGAAGAGTTCTTGGCTGTTCCGGTCATTAAGGGCAAGAAAAGTGAGCATGAGAAGTTTGCTGGTGGACTTTATACTACTACTGTTGAGGTCAGTATAATGTTGTTATCAGATATAATTCTTCCATGGTAATAATCTGTTTCAAATTGTTATTGAAGGAGACTCACCTACTATTTTGCTGAGTGGTAGCTTCCCTTTCATGACAGGCATTTGTCCCAAACACTGGTCGTGGTGTGCAAGGTGCAACTTCGCACTGTTTGGGTCAAAATTTTGCAAAAATGTTTGAGATTAATTTTGAGAATGAGAAAGGAGAAAGGGCTATGGTCTGGCAGAATTCATGGGCTTACACTACGAGAACGGTAAATGGTCTGATCATTTGTAGTTTTTTTATAATAGCAAATGCTATACAGATGTCTGATGTCTTCTGTTATGCAACTTTTCTTTGTTATGTTCTTGTAATAGTAAGTGTATGCTTTTTTATACACAAGTCCGCTGGCTTTTTATCTTACATCTGTTTCTTTGCGATGAACTCATGGCACAGATTGGGGTGATGATAATGGTTCATGGCGATGATAAAGGCTTGGTGCTGCCTCCTAAAGTCGCATCTCTCCAAGTAATTGTAATCCCTGTGCCCTACAAGGATGCAAACACTCAGGGGATTTTTGATGCATGTGCATCCACTGTGAAATCCTTGACTGAAGCAGGAATTCGCACTGAGGCTGATTACAGAGATAATTATTCTCCTGGATGGAAGTATTCTCATTGGGAAATGAAAGGTGTTCCTCTTAGAATTGAAATAGGACCCAAGGACTTAGCAAACAATCAGGTATGCAGAGACTGCTCTCGTTTCTTCACTATATTGAGCTTTTATCATCCTTACTAAGTACGGAGTATGAGCCAAGCCAAATAAAATGATGAGATATCACCATTATTTCTAATCTTGTCAGGTCCGTGCTGTCAGACGTGACAATTCATCTAAAAACGATATTCCCATGGCTGATTTGGTTGAGCAAGTTAAGGTAATGCTCGATAATATCCAACAAAATCTCTATGATGTTGCTATTCAAAAACGAGATGCCTGCATCAAAACTGTACGTACCTGGGAAGAATTTCTTGAAGCACTTTCTCAAAAGAAGATGATTCTGGCCCCGTGGTGCGATGAAGAGGTATGTTGCTACTTACTGCTCAAAATAGGTAATACATTCACACTGTTTACTATAATTGTTCTCTTTTTGCCTTAGGAAGTGGAGAAGGATGTGAAGACGCGAACTAAGGGAGAAATGGGCGCAGCCAAATCTCTATGTACTCCATTTGTTCAGCCTGAAATTCCTGAAGGTACTCTCTCTCTCTCTGTAAGATTTTCTTACAAATATTATAGCAGTTGACCAGATCATAAAGATGAAATAATATTATGATTTAAACTCGAGTCATGTTATATTACAAATGTAATAACTAGTGTAACTAAATGTTCTCGTACCCAGGTACCTTGTGCTTCGCATCTGGTAAGCCTGCTAAAAAGTGGACATACTGGGGAAGAAGCTACTGATTCTATATCAATACGTCATCATTCATCATCTTGAAACTGTTTTATCTGGCTGTCGACACTGATAAGGCAATTCGGATTTTGGTAATTTTGGAACACCTTCAAATATAGCATTTGGTTTTTGTTGTCTCATCTTCTGCTGAAAAGCTCGTGTTGTTGTTTAATGTACGACTGATTATCTCTATATATAGTTTTGATCGACTTTGGTGACATTTGTTTTTATCATTGTGATTGTTCAATAGCACGATTTGCAATCTGCATTAGTGTAAAGTCGTCGATCTGTGATGATCTCACTATAGATTGTCATCCTTTAAAATATATGTGAATAGGATTTTTGATATTGATATTCATGTAATACAAAAATAATACTTAGTCAAGAACTAAATAAAATACTCGTAAGATGAAGCGTACTGCGCAACTTTGAGTTTTCTCATTATGTTCAGGGCCGGTCCTGATAATCTCGGGGCCCTAGGCAAAATCAAATATATGGGCCCTTCTTATATAAAAAAATATTTAAAAAATTCGAGAAAGAATTTATAATATTTAGTTAGACAAAGAATTATTTGCGGTCTACCGCATGATGCGATCCAATCAATTTTAACCCAAAACCTAACAGTCTCACAATTTTAGGTCCAAGTTATATGGAGTGGCGAAGGTATACCACACCATTAGTCCAGGTTGATGGACTTGAGATCCTCTATCCCTAAAATGGTATCCCAGTGGTGTTTCAAAATTCAATTTCTATTAATTTTGTTCATTTTCTTCAATAAATTTATTTTATAATGATTTAGTTTAATTTTATGATTATTTTTAAGGGTTCACCCATGCCATTAGGGTTTATATTTATTTTTTAGCATTTAATTTCACCTTTATTAGTATGTTATAGTTGATAAATTCAAAACTAAAGTATATAATTTTTTAAAAAAATAATTTTTTCTTATAAATGTGTATTATGATTTACTAAATTATAGTATTTTTTATTTTTTTAAAAAACAATATAAAACTAGTATAAATTATATTTTGAAACACCATTGTTACACTATTTTGGGATATCGGATATCATCACAGGCTGATGAGATTTAGTTATGAGCTACAAATTATACAATACAATTATACAAAATAGATATAAAATAAATAAAATTAAGTACCAAATAGATACAAAGAAATAGAATTCGAAATAAATACACAATCTAAAGAACATGACGTGTAAATATTTTTTATAAAATTAAGTTGATTTGTAATTGTGGGCCTTTTGGAATAAATGAGGGAGGACTCTTAACAATAAATTATTTGGGCTGAAATATATATATATTTTTTACATATACTAATATATTACTACTAGTAAAAAAAAAATTAGGCCCCATTTTTTGATGGGCCCTAGGCCCTAGCCCCCCTTGCCTACCCTCAGGGCCGGGCCTGATTATGTTACAGATGTTACTTCATTTATAATTTGTTTTTCTTTTTTCTTTTTTTCATATTTTCCACATCATTTGCTCCTTTTACTTTTTATCGTTTGCAAGTACGGAGTATTACGTTATACCCCTTTTTTAACGTATGTAAATAAATATAGCATGTTAGCATTATCACTAGAATTAACGTATGATATTATTTTGGATAGAAATTACAATTAGGCTTGTTTAGTTGCCCTCACAAATAAGCTAAGATAATTTTTTAGGCTTAATTAAGCTTGCAAAAGTTATCTTAACTTGGTTTATTAGGGCTACTAAACGAGGCCAAGGGTGGATTAATCGCAGCAGATGTTAATAATAATAGATCAAGCTTATTTATATTTCCAAAAAAATTGCGAAATAGAGTTTGATAACGGTCTACCTAAAGGATGGCGGGAAAATAAAAGGTTGGAATAATTGCAATTCGCGCACTCTCAACTATTTTACCAATATATCATATTCCACCGCAGAGGGTATCAGTATCACAAAGCGCTGTAGAGAGAGAGAGAGAGAGAGAGATGGCGGAGGAGAAGACAGATAACGGGGTGACTGAGAATGGGATTACGGAAGCGGAGTCGCTGCCAAAGGCTATCGTGCGCCGGGTGGTGAAGGACAAGCTTGCCCAGCTCTCCACCGACTCCGAGATCTCCGTTCTCCGCGACTCCTTCCTCGCCTTTAATGAAAGCGCCCGCGTCTTCATCCACTACCTATCCGCTGCGTAAGCCCCCCAACCACGCTCTCCCCCTCTCCCTCTCTCTCTATATCTTCTCAACATGTGCAGGACTTCTTAATCTGTGATATAATGTTTCAATTGGCTCTATAACCTCCACTGCTCGCCTGATTTATTTATTTATTTTATTTTTACTTTTGCTCTAACCGAATTGGTTGAGTACGTTGTCCTTTTTTTTATGATTATTAATTTTGGTTTCTTGATTTGTATGATTTGAGGAAGATGAGAACTTATCGACACAATTTGCTAGTGTTTATGCCATTTCCTAGGGTTTCTCTGTGAAGTGATATTTTTCAATTTGTGATTTTC
This sequence comes from Mentha longifolia, assembly GCA_001642375.2. Lineage (NCBI taxonomy): Eukaryota > Viridiplantae > Streptophyta > Magnoliopsida > Lamiales > Lamiaceae > Mentha > Mentha longifolia. The sequence goes on along the minus strand of CM038115.1, from coordinate 12,773,564 downwards.
TAAAGCTGAATTGGTGTTTTACTAACCAAAAGAAACTTCATTAAGCCAAGTCTGTCATAGTGATCTAATTGAATGCCGAGAACAGCTGAAGGAATGTATAATTCGGGAAGAGGACATAAGAATTGGGGGAAAACGAGAATATGCAGATGACAGAAAATAAGTAGCATTACTTGCAAGAGCTCTGTTATATGTCTGACTTTAGTGATCATTAGCTAAATGGCCTTTTAGCCTGTTCCCATGATACATTGCTCTTCTTTTGATTTCGAGTGTCATGATTTTGAAATCGATTGTCAAATCAATTGGTCGGACATAATTGAATCTATGATTTATAGTGTATGATCTCTCGACTTCTGCAGTGCAAGTGACATGTGTAAGGAGTCAAACAGACAAATGATGAATGCAGAAGATGTATTCAATGCCCTGGAAGAGATAGAGTTTCCAGAGTTCATTGCACCTCTTAGGGCTTCCCTTGAAGGTTAGAACATTTGATTTGCTACTTCAGAATTTTATTAGAATTTATTTCCTTTTCTGAGATTCCTTTCATGCTTCCTTCTCCTGTCAATGGCGTTTTCATATCTTATTTATGCATCATATTCTGTAATCTGTACATTTGCAACTCACGATACAAGAGGTGGATAAAAACTGTTTCTCCATGTTAAATATGCTAAAGCTGAAATGGAGTAAATTTATTAGGTCTTCCTCTCCCACGGATGATTGTACACTATCAACTAGTTGGCATGATCTGTGAAATCTGCAGAACCCTCTTAAGTAACTGACACAGCCACACCTTTTACTCATTGAACTTTCCGGGATATATCTTATTTCTCCATTGAATAAAGTAATTCAACAGTTATAATAATCTGCAGAAGTTATACCTCATATGTCGTGTTTTTGACTGTTCCTAAGCCTCAATGCTTTTATGACAATCATCAGGAGAGATTGTTATGACAGCTTGGTTTTGTCGACTTATCTATGTGGTTGTTTGTATCATTAGTGAGCTTGCATTTAAAGACTATCATCGCTAGGCATATCTCATTTTGGAATCATGGGATAAAGAGGGGTTGGAAGGTATATGTATGTCAGTACATGTTAATCAAGTGATGACCTGTATTGTGTTGAAATTTTAGCTATAATTATCCCAGTTTGCTGCAGTATTAAAAAATGTATTCAGCAATATCTAAGAGGATCCAACAAAGTCTGTGTTGCGGCTGATAATTTGATATTTGTTTCTTCATCCTACAGATTTCAAACACTGCTTGAATATGTTTATTTTTACTCTTTCCTTGGGCTTATGTAAATGCATTTGCTATGTCTAGACTTGGATAACTTAGCGTTTAAACGTGCTAATTTATCTTGGAAACAATTTCACTTTCTTCTGGTAGTAGCTTGAGCTTCTGTTCATAGATGCTAAAAGTCCCTTTATCATAGATGCATTTTATGTTTGAGGTTCCTATCTCTTAGCCTTAACTCCAAATTCAAGTCCAGACCAAAAATGCAGATCATAGTAATTATTCACCGTCTTATCCTTATCCTAATTTTTAAGTCCAAACTGCAGTATTGCATGTATACCTGCAGATCGACTTGCATTACTTATTAACTTCACCGAATGTTGTGGCAGAGTTTAAAAGAAAGAACGCTGGGAAGAGGTCGCAGTCTAAGGCAAAAGAAACAAGCCAGAAAGAGAAAAGGAAAGAAGCGCCTTCATCTAGTGGAGGTCGAAACAAACGACAGGAAGTCGAAAATGGAGACGTAGATAATTCAGATTAGAGAATTCTTTGAATCGTATTATCCTATTTTGCTAGCCCCGACGAAGCTTTTCTCGTAGTTGTGCTATGTATCCCAGATTCGTGTATGTATATGCGTATGTTGCACACAGTTTTTATCTCATGGGACCTTCTTTGGCTATTGAAATTCAAGATTATGTGACTTGAGTGCTGAAAATAGGCAGCTGGGAATGCTGCTGAAAACAGTCAGGCTTCAGAAACACTGTGATGCGCTTTTATTAAATTAATGACTTTTCAATTTTTTAACAATTGCTTATGAAATGTAACGGTGTTTGCAATGAGTAACTTAAATTATAACAGTTCACCAAATGCATTAGTTTAATACTATAAATATGTCAAATTTCAATTGTAATTTTTCAATTTAATCTTCTCATCAATGTTAGCAACATTATATTTTATTAATTAAAGAAAAAGAAAATAATATACGCATGTGTAGTGGCTTAATTAATGCTAAATGTGAAGGTATTGGGCCGATCCGAGTTCTTAGCCAAAAAAAGTGTTTGATACTGGGCTGGCTACATGGGCCAAAAGTGTAATTGCACCATGTGGGCCTATTTAGAATCTGCTTAAACCAAAAAAACCCCAGAAAAAAACCCAGAAAAAGCTCGTTGCAAAGTGATATCTTCCCTTTTTTCAGCTGCTCACTGCAATTTCTGTCATAGCCACGGCCTAACTCCGAGGACTGGAGCCTTCTTGATCTCAGCCACCGTCGAACCCCAATTCATTCTCCGGTAATTATTGTTTTATTGTATGTATGTTTGTGTGTGTGTGTGTGTGTGTGTTTTTAATACTTTATTTAAGTGTTTGTGAAGTAGAAAATTGTGAACGATTTATATTGTGCTTGTGCTTAATACGAAGGAGAGGTGTTGAGCTAATCACAATTTATTTCAGCATGTGCGTATCAGTGTTTGCGTTGTGTGTTCTGGGAAGGATTGATTCTTTTTCGCTGCTAAGGGTTATAAAAAGGTTGCACAATTGTGTTGGCTCAGGAGCAAATTGTTTCTCTCTCTCTCTTTTTTTTTTCTTTTTTGTTATTTCTAGTGGTTTTAGAATGATCTTTAGCTGGTTTGAAGTATTCTAGAAAACTTCTCCGAAGAAGTCCCAGTTTGTTGTAGAACATTCAAATTAAGGACCTTCATGTTTGGGGATATCTAACGGCATAGGATTTGTTTTCAGAACTCTTTCATGAGAAATTGGTTGCTTCACTTTAGGAAAAAGTTTGGCCTTGTTTGGATTGTTTACTCTGGTTTTTCTGCCAGGTCCAAAAAGAGTGAAGTATTGTGAAAAAGACATCTTTTTTCAGAGAACCGTTGTAACAAATCCTTTTGTTTTCTTGATATAATCTTGAAAAAGGTAATCGATCGAATTTGTGATGTAATTTCTGCTTGGAAGTCACTAATCATGGAGTAGTTGAAGCATGATAAGTGCATGTCTTGTCCAGTTGCTCATTCTCTTAAATAATCTTGATTTTAATCCTGTACAAGATTTGCTTTCTCAGAGTTAACTTCTTTTTGAATACTCTTAATGAATTGTGTTTCATGGTCAACTAAATCACAGGTAAAATAGAGGGGATAGTAGCAAAGGGGTCAGGATAATCCGAGACTGAAACTATTTAAGATGGAAGCTGGTCAGATTGAAGGTGAGGGTAGTGTCGGAATTACAACTGAGACAACTTATGCCCCTCCAGCCCAGGAGGAACATCTTGATAGTGCTAATTTTGACCCGAGTCGAGTGTTGTCCGCGAATATGAAGAAGGTCAATGGCACTAATCAGGAATCACAAGAGAAAGATGCATCTCCAAGTAACTTTTTGGCACTTCATAAGCTTTATATATAAATTTTAGCTAGCTTGTGCATTATTTGAAGTGCCGTTTTTCTACTCGCCATGGAACTCTACTAAATATAACATATAAAAAGTGTGCTTGATAATTTTTATGATGTTCTTTTTCAAGACTTTTGGATTTGGCAGTGTGGTAATGATCCATATTCTCATGTTCATTGATGTTTCCCTAGGTGTCTCAACCTGTTATATCTTTAAAAGCCGATTGCAAGAATATTGTCAGAGAGCAGGGTTAAGCACTCCCGTTTATGATACTATTAAGGAAGGTCCTTCACATCAGCCTTATTTTAGGTCAACCGTAGTTGTGAACAACATCAGATACGATTCCCTACCTGCCTTTTTCAATCGGAAGACAGCAGAACAATCTGCTGCTGAAGTTGCTCTCATCGAGCTCGCCAAATCCAACACTGTTGATTTTGGGATCTCCCAATCTGTGGTAATTACCTTATTCTGCTTCTTATATCATTTTTAGGTTCTAACATCCATCCTTGCATGGCCTTACTTCGTTGTTTATTTCAGCATGAGACGGGCTTGTGCAAGAACTTGCTGCAAGAATATGCTCAAAAGATGAACTATGCTATTCCTCTGTACACTTGCAATAAAGAAGAGAAAGAAGGCAGAGTGACCATGTATTCTTGCATCGTTGAGATCGGGGGCATCAAGTACATCGGAGCTTCAGCAAGCACAAAGAAAGAAGCCGAAATAAAAGCTGCAAGGACTGCTTTGCTGGCCATTCAGACTGCTGTGCCCCCGTCTGACGATCAATCGAGCAACACCATTTACACCGTTATACCACAGAAAAGGAAGGCATCTGAACTTGCAATCACCAGTCAAGAAAGTAAAGTGTCCCTCAAAACAAAAAAAGGTCGATTCAAGAAGCCGTATCGGAAGAAGAAACGTCCTTTAAAGGGGAACAAACCTGCTGGAGAAATGGCTTGTTTGGAGGTAAAGACAGATGGCCAAGTTGGACTTGGGTTGAATGTCCTAGACGCTGTGATATTTGAGCCCAATTCGACTGTTGATGTTAGGGTTGATATGGTTAGAGATGGAGGAATGAAAGTGGACACAGTTGACAATTTTGACTCCCAAATCAAGACAAATGGTGGTCCGAGTACTCATGAGGATAGCCAAAGACAAGAGGTGTGTGTAACGAGCGTTGTTATCTCCAATGGAGATTCTGGAAACTCGGGAACAAATACTTGCAGTACATATGATGGAAATCCAGAAAATGCGGGAGTTCCTTTTGGTGAATGTTGTAAGGATTTAGGATCTGCAGTGATGGATGTTAACTGATATAGAGAGCTTCTAACATATGATAGGGATTTCCCACCGTGATGATAGAGTTTCAGTTTTGCCAAGTAGGAGATTTATTTATCAATTTGGTGGGATATTGCCATGAAACTTGTATTAAAATCTGCAAAGCTGTATTTATATTGCTGGTTATTGACTGTTAGAAATTGTAACAAGTGAGTTTTGTCATGTGATTTGCATCAAACATGACCTCTTCTTCTATGCAATTTCAGTGACATTTTGGAAATTGTTACATCTTGAGAAAAGCTTCCATCCTTCTATTCTTGAATGTTGAAAAGATTTCTGATATATTCCTCGACTCGTGCTTCTGAAGGTGCATTTGAAATTTCATTGTCCTTGTTCTTGGCTCAGTAGATGACGGAGTTATATCAAGAATACAGAGACGAAACAGAGTGTGCCAACACAAACCAAAACACGAGTTTCGTGACTGATGGCTGAGCTTGCAGTGGATCAACATATCTGAACTGTGTGGATTTTGCAATGCAGAAGTTGAGAAACTTCACTCCTAGAGTGATGAGGCCTTCATTCACACTTCTCCTCACAGTTTCTGCAAATCGGCATTCCCAAAAATGTCTCAAGTAAGTATTGATCCTTTTTAACATTTCTTGAAATCATAAAGTATACATAAATCTTGATGACTGAAGGAAAAATAAAGACATGAAACTGAAATGCAGGATTATATGTACATACCTTGTGATAATTCTGTGAAAAATGCTGCCTAATTGAGTGCTAAAAGCAATCCCACAATAGCATTATAGCATTGTACCTAGAACTTCTCATTCTCTTCTGTTTATCACAATCAGAATATAACTCCATTTTTATCACTCTTGAATCGGTTGATTGTTTTTCTGTAGCAGTGTATGTGTCTGTTCATGGACTGGACTATTTATAGCAGGTGCTGTGAGTTACCAATTGTCAACTAGTTCTAGTAAATGATCACCAAATTGTTGGTGTGAGTAAATTCAATATCTGTTGCAGTGCATATAAAAATGTGTAGTTGTTCTTGTGGTGCAAGGAGTCAACGTTATGCAGAATAAATGAAGCTTGGGTTGAACGTTTCAACCTAGTTTATTTGATGATTATTTTATTTCACCATGTGAGGTACGAATATCTGTAATAATATATATATATTTTTTATTTTTATCAGGCAACACAACATACTTACACACTCGCACACGGGGTGACTCGAACCCCTGACCTCTTGGTTGGAGGGAAAGCGTCTTACCAAATGAGTTGAACTTCGTCGTCAATATTTGTAATAATATAATTTATTTTTAGTATTTCTTTGTATTTTTTTTATCTAGTGATTACGGTTAATTTTACGTCTATCAATATCTAACTCTCCTTCATCCTCCTCCGCTCGCTCACGTTAGTACTCCAACCACCGTTTGAGTTCTTTTCCATGAGTTACGAGTTCAATCGGCATGAGGCTGCTTTGGTATGTGGCTTCTTCTATCGTGTGATGATTAATATGCTGCTTGACGGTGGTTAGGCTATTTCTATTTGTTAGGGGTGATCGGTTGTGTTATTTATATATGTTTATAGAGATAAAATTTTATATACTGCTTCTATTTCGTCGATAATGTTCTGTTTCTTTATTTCATATGTGCTGGTAATAATTAGATGTTGTTGTTATTTGTCTAGGAATTTGCAATCTTTATTAACAATTTTAATAATTTCTGCAATGCGTTTATTCTTTTTTTATATGTTAATTGCAAGAAAAAAGGGACTTTTTTTTTAGCTTCTGCGCACATAATTTTTCGATCAAATCGAAGATGAGTTTTTTGTGACGGCTCGAGTCGCGTATATTGGATGCGCGCTCAGCATACTCACGAAAAGAACCCATAGCTCCACGGACCACGAGCCACTTGATAATGAAGACATATTTTTTTGTTAAATTTTTGGGAAGGAAGATGGAGATATTGAGGATAAATTGAATAGACTTGTGTGAGAAAGATGGAGAATTTTGTGATAATTGTGTGTGAATTTTGTAATATTTATAGGAGAAAAAAAAAAAAAGTAGCCGTTGGGGAGCAAACACTCGTGAATTTTTAATCATTTATTTATTTTTTAAGCTGAAAATTATTTTTTTTTTAAAAAATGAAATAGCCGGCTGACTTCAGCAGGGCGGGATCAGTGGGTGCAGAAAAGCAAGACCGGGAGGAGCGAACCCGGGCTCGCTCACGGCGGCAACCGAGCGAGCCCCCGCGCGTTGGGGACGCTCTTATATCTTCAAAAAGTCATCCATTTTTTTCCGTTTATGTATGGCAAGAAGAATAAATTTTAAAATTTGTGAAGAGATTTAAACAATCACACATTAGCAATCATTAGTTTGTGACTTTCAGAAGGTCATGATAATTTTATGTTGTTGTTTATGGCATCTATTATATATGTATTATGTTATATACTATTCTACTAATTAAATTTTAAAATAAACATGAAAATTAAAATAAAAATCTACAAATTAATATGTATAAATATATAAATTTTAGATAAATAGAATATACTAAGCTATATATGATTTTTAATCGTGTATATGAAATTTCTCATTATTATAGAATTCAAATATGATTACAATATAAAACTAAAATCAAAGATAATATAATTTAAATATAAAATAAGTAAAATATATACATATTTTATAATATATTTATAATTTAGGACACTTGACAATATATTAGATATTATATCAATTTTGAGGTGGTCCGTCAACCAACAAAATGAGTTCCGTGAGCTATTTTCAGCTCGGTTTGATCAGACTAAAATGTTTTTGAGTTATAAATTATTTTGGCCATAATAATACTACTTTGCTTTTGAGGTGACCCGTTTGCCATTTTTTTTTGAATTTTTTTAGTATGTAACGATAACTGTGATTGTTAAAACATTATGAGTAATTTTATTTATAATATATTAATAAATATATTATGTGTTAATCAGGCAAAGCTTTCAGGTTATTTTCGATTCCGGTTGGTTCGGGTTGGTTAAGCTAAATTGTTTCTTAGTTAAAATATTTTAGGTAATAATAATAATAATAATAATAATAATAATAATAATAATAATAATAATGTTTAATACTTTTATTTATAAAATACTCTCTCTGTCCATGAAATGTGTCCAATTTTTTTCGGCACACATTTTGATGCATCGAAACGTAGATGTTAGGATATAATTTAGGTCTCACTTGAAATATTGTATTATTAATATACTATAAAATCAAACTCCGTCGAATTTCGACGGGATACAAACTAGTTTTATAAAATTCAGGAAAGTAATAAGAATCCTGACATCAAAGAAAGTTAGTTTAAAATTCAAGGATTCTTATTATCTACTCCAACCTAGGTATTTTTTTCCTTGATACATGTATTCTGATAATAATAATAATAATAATAATAATAATAATAATAATAATAATAATAATAATAATAATAATTATTATTATTATTAAAAAAAATAATAATAGTAAAAACCAAAAACAAAAATAATAATAATAATTTAAAATAATAATATAAATAATAAAATAAATAATAAAAATAACAAAAACAAAAATAATAATAATAATAACCAAAAAATAATAGTAATAAAAACAAAAAAACAAAAAACAAAAAATAAATAATAATAATAATAATAATAATAATAATAATAATAATAATAATAATAATAATAATAATGAAATTTGATATTATGAAATTGATATTTTTTCAATGTAAACGATAACTTGATTTCATATTAGAATCTAGACAATTTTATTGATAATATCCAAATACTGGATTGTTGATTAGTTAGTATTCATTTTCCTCAGAATAATATTCCTCAGAATCATATTGCATAACAACTTTACTTTCTTATTTTATTTTCCCCAGAATCACATTTATCAGAATTATTTTCCCTGATAACATTACTTTCCTGCCAACCAAACGAGCCCAATGAGATTTATTATGATAATTACTCGTTTAACCTTTCTTCTAATAAGATAAGATTTTTCGGAAACACTTTTTTTTTTACTATTTTTTTTAACCCATTTTTGTGTTGGTAAAAATGAGAATTGTTTGTAGAGTTAGACCCAAAAAGAGACTACTAGTATTTTGGTTATTGCGGTTGGTGAATTAGATCGCCCAACCTTTTCTAACATGTACAATTTGGAGGGAGGTAGGTTATTCGGCAAAAAATGCGGGTCCAAGAAGAAATTTGTTGCTAGATTTCATTTAATGTAGAGTAACGCTCCAAACTTGTGCTTAAGATTTCATTTAATCCTCCGTCATGTACTGTTCGAGCATGTGCTGGAAGGCTCTCTGCAACAGTTACAAACTTGTTGTTGAGCTTAAGATTTGCATCAGCACCAATCTCAGCCAGATAATTGTCGGAGACTTTGAACAATGCAGATTGAGAAGGGGAAGAAGAAGCTGCAAGGCTATCGGATTCAAACAGAGAGCCATCATCCAAATTGATCAATCTAGTTTTTGTGGGGTATTTAATAAGCATAATGAGATTGTAAAAGGACACAAAGAAATAACGTGGTTCGATCTATTAGAATAGATCTACGTCCACGGAGCAAGAGTATGGATCTTTATTGAGTAATATGAGTATTGGTTACAAGATTGTTCTCCCTCTTCAATCTATTCTAAGCCCCTATTTATAGGTAATTACATGGAGTTTGACTATAATACAAAGTCTTATCCTATTTGGACTCTTTGGCTTGATCCCCTTCTTATGGATAGACACCGAGCTTCTATATCTCTTTTGGAGCTTGAATTGTAGTCGATGTAGGAGTCTTGATTGCCTTGGTGAAGAAGTCTCTTATTCTTAGTTGGGCCGAGCTACATAGGCCGAGCTTAACTGTCGGGACCTAATTATATTGGGTCTGATGCTTGAGCCTAGTAGCTGGGCCGTATCCTATCACATCCCCCCCCAAAAGATGTAGAAGCGAGGGTGTGATTTGGGGGAAATAGTTGAGGTAGAGTGGTGGAAAGTACGTTGCCTAATCAAAAAATAGAATTGACGAGGTCAAGCACATACCGCCTCTTTGAAGATGAGGTCGTAGGAAAGTACCTTGCCCCGTCAAAAAATAAATTTGACGAAGTCAAGTTGGTACCCGCTTCGTTGAGGACGAGGTCAGAGAAAGGTGACGAAGTCAAGTGCGTACCACCCCGTTTGAGAACGAGGTCCACATTTTGACGAAGACGAACACGGGGTGTCAGTTACTTTAATTAATGCGCCGGTTGGAATCCCGATAAAGTAGGGCACGATTAGCGACGTGTGGGAAGGTGAAAAGGCGGAAAGTTGATAAAACTTCTCTCATACAGCATTTCTTCACACTTCCCACAATTTCAAAATCTTCCGATTTTCTGCAATTTTTCATTTTCTCCGCCATTCGTGATCTGCAGCGCCGCCGCTCATTTTCTGTCGGAATTCTCTACATCTTTTATACAAGTAAGTTAATCTTTATACCATGGCTTTTTCTTCTCGAGACAGTGGTAGTTGCGGTGACGGGAACCGTAACGGGTCTGTTTCTCCGTCGGGTTCTCCGACGGTGATGTTTATTCTATCGCCGTTCGTAGATATGGAGGTTTTCACCGTAGATTTAGCCGTTGCTAGTATTTGTAGAGTCCGATTCCCTCCCGTAGGAGATTTCGGTAGGGTGAATGACTTTTCATCGACCTTAGATGCGTCGAAAATCAAAAATGTTGCGAGAAAATTTTTATTTCCTGATCTGCTCGTCGCTCCCCGTCCAGAGGATAGGGCTTGTGCGCCTCCGGACGGATTCTTTATTGTTTACGAAGATTGTTTAAACTGCAGTCTTCGTCTTCCCCTTCCTTCTGTATATGCCGATCTACTACGGAAGTTCGGTATCTCTCTAGGACAAATAATGCCGAACTCCTTTAAACAATTAGTCGGTCTTGGTGCCGAAGCTGGTCGCTTCGGCCATCCACTGACCTTAGGGTTGGTCCTTAGGTTTTTTCAATTAAAACCTAGTTCGTCACGATGGTATTATCTCTCCCCTCTTCGTGGCTTCAGAATGAAAATGAAGTCTAAAAATACGAACTGGCAGACGAAATTCTTCTTCTGCCGATCTGAAGAGGTTCCTCAATTTGTTTGGAATATGGATAAACTAGGGGATCAAGCCACCGAAGAAGAGTTCGGTGTTCTTGAGGTAAAGTTAGGGGAGCTTGGCCTCGTTTCCAAAGAATATGGCGAGTCCGAGCTCGCTCTACTGGGGCTGAGCCCTTACGATCCTACTTCCATGGTGGATCCGGTGAAGGGTGAGGCCCTAATCTTTATTCTGTGAGTCTTGGTGATACTTCTGCATTTTAACCATTGTGTTGGCTTTCGTTGCTGTGAAGCTGTTGAAGAACCTGAAGAGGCCGAGGTCCGCCATGGAGCCTTCTGCCTCGGAGAAGACGACGTCCGAAACTTCTTCAGATCGGAAGGAGAGTAGGTCAGACCAATCCCTCGTACGGCGCAAGAAGGTGCCAAAGGCGACCTTGGCTGCACCAGCTAAGGGTGTTAGTGCCCTAGTTGCAGGCTGGTTAACTACCGAGTTATCGGATCGGCCAGTTAAAGAGCTGGTGAATCGGCGTCTTCCGTTTCCCGAGGTACTATAACTAATCGTAGATTTGATGTATTTTCCCTTTCTCCGTATAATCACACTTTTATTGGCTGTCGTAGGGTGCCGAAGCCATAGCTTCGAAGTTCACTAGCTTCGCAGAGGAGCTATTGAAAGGAGCTTCGGAACTATCCAGTTATCTCAACGAGGGGGCTGGTCGGTTCGACGAAGCGACCCGGGTCCAACGGCAGTTGGAGAACGAGAAGGCCGGTCTTGCCAACTGGTTAGCTGCGGCTGAGACCAAGGCGAAAGTTGCCTCGGTAAAGGAGGCTGAGGCTTAGGCTGCAGCTGAAGCAGCGAAGACTGAGGCGACCTCATTGAAGGCCAAACTGGAGGCTGCGAAGCTTCGGGAGGCCGAAGTGGTGGCCGGGCAGGTGCAGCTGCTTCGTGCGTACACACAGAGGCTGTTTCAGTCCGAGATGTTCTCGGAGCTGGCCGGGCAGCTAGCTTCGGTGTTGAACATGCGCATCACTGCCGACACCATCGACGACATTGCTGCCGACTTCCCTGATTTGGATAAGTCCAAATACGGGTATCAGGCGATGTCAGATGAGGCCGTGAATCGTGCTTACGCTGAGGCTCTGGTGGAGGGCACAAAGGTCATCCCTGTTCTGGATAGCCTGACCTCATCATCCGACATCCTGACGGCCAAAGCTATTCACAATTGGCCGGTCGACAGGGATGCCGACCTGGAGGAAGTAATTGCTAGCCTCGAGGCCGAGGCTGAGGTCGGCGTGGGAGGTGCTGATGAATCTGCTCCGGTAAACGCCGAGGCACCTCTTCATGAAGAGGAGAACGCCGGAGTGGTTAGTTGATCACCTCTTTTTTTTTTTTTTTTTTTTTTTTTTTTTTTTGACTATTGTACTACGGCATCGCTAGGATGTCGTTTCCTTTTGCCAAGATGGCCTTAATAAAATTTCAACTTTTATTGAAATCTCTTTTACTCTTGTGTAGTCTTCTCCCAAACTATTTGATGCTTTTCCTTGGGTGGAATGAATCCATCAATTAACTCGTGCCCTCGAGGCAAAAGAGGTTGAAGTCCTCCACCTAAAAGGCAAAATTGGCCATGTCCAAGACGAGGCCGAGGTTAAGCTGATCGCTGCATAAGAGAAGTTCGACGAGCTTCAAGCTCGGTTTCTCGAGCAGAAAGAGAGACTGGAGATCTGCCAAGAAGATGCCGAGTGGGTCCTCGAAGAACACGCGGAATACGAGGCGATTATCAGCCGAGCTGGCGGACTCACCATTTCCGAAGTGGAAGAGAAGGTGAAAGAGTCCCTGGCTCGATGCAAAGGCTATAAAAAGCAATATGGAGCTGGTTCCTGGGAGCTTCAGGAGCAAGTGGACAAGCTGAAGCGAGTAGCCGGGGTATATAAGATAACCCTAGCTCGTCGTCCGAAGTTGGCTCGACTTATTTCTGAAGAGGCCGGGCCTTCGAGTTCATCCAATCCCGGCTCCAACTTAAGGATCGTCAATCATCATCCTCGGGAATTCTTGGATCGAGAGCGCAACTGGCGGATGTTGGAGGCCGAGGACGAGGGACTCAAAGTGCCCGAAGTAGAGGTAGATGTAGAATTAGTATAGACAACCTCTTAAATAGAGATTTTGCCAAAAATTGGCTTAACTTTAGTCAGCCTCCAGGCTCTTCTTCATCATAATGTAATCATTGTATCGTTCTTGGCGATGAAATAAAATCCGAGCTTTATCTCTGTTTGTGCGTGTGCATTCTTGTAGAAGGTACGATTCGTCTTCGTTCAAAATGAAAGTATAAGTAATTAGCTCGTCCTCGTCATAAGACGAGTATTCTTTAGATAACTCGTCCTCATCATAAGACAAGGGTAAGCTTTAGGTAGCTCGTCCTCATCATAAGACGAAGCTCTTCCTCATCATAAGACGAGGGTAGGCTTTAGGTAGCTCGACCTCGTCATAAGACGAGGTTTAGGCTTTAGATAGCTCGACATCATCATAAGACGAGGCTTAGGCTTTAGGTAGCTCGACCTCGTCTAAAGACGAGGTTTAGGCTTTAAGTAGCTCGTACTCATCATAAGACGAGTTTAGGCTTTAAGTAGCTCGTACTCGTCATACGATTAGTTTAGGCTTTTAAGTAGCTCTTCCTCGTCCTAAGACAATGATTGGCTTTAGGTAGCTCTTCCTCGTCCTGAGACAAAGATTGGCTTTAGGTAGCTCTTCCTCGTCCTGAGACGAGGATTGGCTTTAGGTTCCTTATTTGTCGAGAAGTATCGATAGGGGTGGTCCCCTTACGCGCCTTTGGATTTTACCCCAGTTTTGGGGTTTATTTATCCTTGAAGGGATATTATGTTACCCTCGTCAGGGTTTTTTTTTTTTTTTAAAGGGGCGAGATAATATGTATAAGTGGAGAGGTATCCATAAGTGCAAAATGAAGTATGCAAGACCAAACAAATTAAAGGAAAATAAAGACTTTATTAATAGAAAAACTGAAGTTTAACAAGTAAAAAGGACGACCTGACTCTTGACAACTACGACCTAAATAACCTATATAGACTTGAACATTACTCTCAGCCACTTATGCAAAATATCTATCTAAATGAGTAATGTGCCATGCATGGGGTATTGGCTCACCGGATAAGTGGGCGAGCTTGTACGACCCTTTGCCGATGACTTCTTCAACTCAGTAAGGTCATTCCCATGTGGCTTCAAGCTTGCCGAGCCTTGCAGCCTTGCTTACTTCGTTATTCCAAAGAACGAGGTCGCCTACTTGGAAGTATTGGTACTTGACTCTTTGGTTATAATACCGAGTCACTTGCTGCTTGTACTTGGCTTCCCTTATGTAGGCGAGCTCTCGCTTTTCTTCTACCAGATCTAGGTCAGTTCGAAGATTCTCTTCATTGTCTTCGGCTGAAAAGTTAATAGTGCGAGGGCTCGGCAGGCCGATCTCTACCGGGATCACTGCTTCGGTTCCATACACCAGGCTGTAGGGTGTTTTACCGTTCGAGGTCCGGGGAGTTGTGCGGTATGACCACAAAACTTGGGGTAAGTTCGCTACCCAGTCTCCTTTGGCTTTATCGAGGCGAGCTTTAAGTCCCTTAACGATTGTTCGGTTGGTGACTTCAGTCTGGCCGTTTGCTTGAGGATGGGCTACCGAGGTGAACTTCTGCTGAATATGAAGCTCTTCACACCATTCTCTGAACGTTCTATCTATGAACTGCGTCCCGTTGTCTGAGACGAGGATATGAGGTATGCCAAAGCGACATACTATGTTTTTCCAGACGAAGTTAAGGACGTTCTTGCTCGTGATTTTTGCCAAAGGTTCGGCTTCTACCCATTTGGTGAAGTAGTCAATGGCTACGATGAGAAACTGGAGCTGGCCAGGAGCTTTGTCTAGTGGACCGACAATGTCTATCCCCCATTGCATGAACGGCCACGGGCTTTACATGCTGGTGAGGTCGGTCTGAGGTAACCTTGGCACAATCCCATGAATTTGGTATTTCGGACATTTTTTGACGAGGTCTACCGCATCCTGGAACATCGTAGGCCAATAGTATCCCCATCGCATGACTTTCTTTGACAGTGTTCTGGCTCCGATGTGGCTTCCACATGATCCTTCATGTATTTCTCGCAGTGCATAATCTGCCTGGTTCGGTCCTATGCACCTTAGAAGGGGTTGAAGGTACGATCTTCTGTAAGCACTCCCTATTCAAGAACGTACGTCGGAGACTTGCTCAAGATTTTCCTAGCTTCGAGCTTATCACTGGGTAGTTCGCCCTTCTCCAGATAATTTCGAAGAGGGGTCATCCAGTTCGGCTCGTCGTCAGTTAGTAGGTTGACCTCGGCTTCGTCTATACTTCGGAGTTTGACTTCTTCTATAGGAGAGTTCGTAGATGACGATGCTAATTTGCTTAGGTCGTCTGCTCTGTTGTTTTCCCCTAGGAATGCGAATTAACTCGAAATACGAGAAGTACTGCTATAAGGTCTTGGCTTTGTGGAGGTACTTTTTCATTATGTCGCCTTTAGCCTCGTACCTGCCTAGCATATGTCTCACTATGACCTGGGAGTCGCTGTAAACTTGCACAACTCATATCTGGAGAGCCTGAGCTAGACAAAGTCCGGCGATTAAAGTTTCGTACTCCACTTCGTTGTTTGTTGTCGGGAAGTCAAACCGAAGTGCATAAGTTGTCTCCTGTCCATCTAGGCTAAGGAGTATGACACATGCTCCGCTTCCCGAATGCCCCGAAACCCTGTCCACATAGACTTTCCAGCAATCTTTAGGCGGTTCTTTCGGAGCTTCGGCATCGGTTTTGCCTTGGGAAAGTTTCAGTTGGCTTTAGTACTTCTGTGAACTTAGCTTCCACCAAGAAATCTGCTAGGGCTTGACCTTTGATGGCTTGGCGAGGGCAAAAGGAGATTGTGTGCTCGCCGAGCTCAACTGCCCATTTGGCAATTCTTCCCGACGCTTCCGGTTTTGTCAGCACTTGTCGAAGTGGTAAGTCGGTCAAGACTTGTATGGGATGTACATGAAAGTAGGGTCGCAACCTTCTTGCAGCATTCACTAATGCCAATGTGACTTTTTCGAGTGGTTGGTACCTCGTCTCTGGCCCTTTCGCGCTCGGCTGATGAAATAAACAGGTAGTTGATGATGTCCTTCCTCCCGCACTAATATTGCACTTATGGCTTCGTTCGAGGCTGCGAGGTACAGAGAAAGAGCTTCTCCTTCCTTTGGAACAGATAGGGTTGGAAGATTGGCAAGGTATTTCTTGAGGTCTTCAAATGCCGACCTATGCTCATCTTTCCAATCGAACTCCGGTGCCTTTTTCAGGATCTTGAAGAAAGGAAGTTGCTTCTCTGCGGCCCTGGACAAGAAACGACTCAGTGCGGCTAGGCAGCCCGTCAACTTGTGCACATCATGAATGGTTTTTGGCACATTCATTTCTTGGACTGCTCGGACTTTGGACGGGTTGGCTTGTAATCCTTCTTTAGAGACCCAGCACCCCAGAAATTTCCCAGATCGGACCATGAACGTACGCTTCTGAGGGTTTAGCTTAAGGTTTACTTTGCGCAGGAGGCCGAGGATGATCTTGAGGTCGTCGACACAGGTGGCTAACTCCTTGATTTTGACGATGATGTCGTCTACGTACACCTCTACAATTTTGCCGATGTGGGGCTCAAATATCTTGTCGACCATCATTTGATAGGTAGCTCCAGCGTTCTTGAGTCTGAAAGGCATTTTCTTGTATGCGAAGACGCCAAAATCATTGATGAAGGCTGTCTTCGGCGCGTCTTCGTCACTCATTAGGACTTGGTGGTACCCTTTGTATAGATCCAAGAAGCTAAAAACCTTGTGGCCGACCAGAGCTTTGACTTTCTTGTCGATGTTGGGGAGGGGGTAGCAATCTTTAGGGCAGTGTTTGTTAAGATCAGTGTAGTCGATACACATCCGTCACCCTCCTCCATGCTTCTTAACCATCACTGGGTTAGCAATCCATATCGGATATTAGACCTCGAAGAGTATCTGTGCCTTCAGAAGCTGATGCACTTCGTCATATATAACTTGGCTTCGTTCTGCTGTGAATACCCGCTGCTTTTGCTGAACTGGTTTCACTCCCGGATCAATGTTCAGCCGGTGTGTGATGATACTTGATGAGACCCCGGTCATGTCGAGGGGTGACCAAGCGAAGACGTCTCTGTATTCCCTTAGGAGTTGGACGATCAACTTTCTGAGTTTGGCTCCACCAGCAAAGCCCACTTTGAGAACCTTCGACGTGTCGTCTCCATACAGTGCAAAGTCTTCTACTGGCTCGTCAGATGCAGACGACGTCTTTTCTATCTCCAACTCTGGTTTCTGTAATTGCTATGCTTGGGGGTGCTGAGGTGTTCCAACACCTTGTAGAGCAATCTGCATGCATTCTTTGGCTCGTTTTTTATCCCCACGAACCACGATAACTCCTCCCTTTGAAGGGATCTTAATTGTTAAATGGTATGCCGAGCATATAACCTTTACCGCAACTAGCCAATCTCTGCCCAAGATAATGTTGTACGGAGAATGGGCTTTTACGACGAAGAAGTGTACCACTTTGGTGGAGGATATCAGATGTTTCCCTACCGTAACAGGGAGTTGGATGATTCCCTCCGTGCGCGTCTCTTGCTGTGCGAAGCTCTTTAAGGGGGTTGGTGCCGGCATGAGACGTGCCTCTTCGATTCCTAGTTTCTCAAAGTAATCTTTGAAGAGGACGCTCACCAAAGCTCCGCTGTCGATGAATACCCGTTGAACTAGCTTATTGGCAACGACTGCTTCGATCACGATTGCATCCTAATGAGGTACTCTTTCTGGCACCGAGTCCTTCTCAGAAAAGGTGATGGCCTCATCCTTTTTGAACCTCTTATGGGAAGGCTCATCCATTTGAGGACTTCGGGACTCGGCCTTGAGAGAGGACTTCGTTGCACCTTGAGGGAGCCCCGTGATGGCTGTGATGATTCCATCGAACTGAGGTTGGTCCTCATCCTCGTCATCATCATTGCGCTTCGCTTTTTTATCAACGTGGGGGTCACAGATATTTCCCCCCTATTCTGCTTGCGCTTTCCTTTGCCCTGAGGTCGGGCTTCATATTGGCCGCAACTTTGGTACCTCTTGAGGGTGCCG
The DNA here is from genome assembly GCA_001642375.2 of Mentha longifolia. Lineage (NCBI taxonomy): Eukaryota > Viridiplantae > Streptophyta > Magnoliopsida > Lamiales > Lamiaceae > Mentha > Mentha longifolia. Next base: position 12,755,416 of record CM038115.1, on the reverse strand, counting down.
TCGCGCACCAATTGCTCTATATCTGCAGCAAGATTTCTGCATTCCTCCGTGTCGTGCCCGTAATCCTCATGGAAGTGACATTACTTCTCCTTGGATCGGCGCTTCACCTCTCCACTTGACATGGGCCAAGGCTTCTGGAACATATCGGTGTGCAGTTCGTAGATCTCTATCCTTGGCTTCATCAATGGAGTGAATTGGCTTTGTTAGGATATTATTGTAAGGGGGAACCTTGAATCAAGTTGAAAATAAAAGATGTGTTTTGATTCGATTCCAAAAACCCAAATTTACATAGAATATTTCCTTTATTATCTTTGATGATCAAATTCTTAAGTTACAATGTACAGTTTAATGTATTAGAAGAGCTTACTTGTTAGGGAGCTCTTTATTGAAATGTAACTTTAGAGCGTCTTGATGAGAGCGCTGGTCTGAAAGAAAGCCAAAGCGTCTGGATTAGAAGCCGCAAGATAGAGAGCATCTATCAAGGCCGGAGAGCGCCTTCAGGTCAAAGCGTCTGTCTAGACTAAAGCGCGCTTCCAAGTCAAAGCACCTATCGGTGCCAGAGCGTGCTTCTAGACAGAGCGACTGAACAAGCTCGAAGAGCGTGCTTAAGTTAAAGCGTGAAGGAGCTCGCTTTCATCATGCAAAGTGTCTCCACCCTTAGCCGCTTGGGTTTCCGCAATAAAGCCTTCAGCTTGAGCGAGAGCGTCTGACAAGCAGGTGAGAAGTTACAACCTGCCAGACCACGTGTGCGCTTCTGATTGCTCAAAAGAACGGTGAGCCGTCCAATCGCCGAATGCACAGGACTAGCATCTGACAAGTCAACAACTATTCCCCTAGGACTGTGCGCTATAAAGTAAAAGATCTGATTCGGATTGGACATGGTGAGGTGCACGCAATCTATCTTTCCAACAGATAGATTTGCTTTCCCTCCTTATAAATAGAAGGTTCAAGCTACATAGTATTCAAGTAGAGAGAGCAAGCAAACAAAGTAGAAACCATCATACATCTCTCCCATAAGATCTTCGGAGCTCAACCTTCTAGTTTATCAATAAGGCTTCAACTTCTATATCCATAAGCCTTAGAGAGAAATCCTAGCCTTCTACATTATGCTTCATTGTAAAAGGATTTCTCATTAGTTGGAAACTATACGAACCCAAACCCAAACCTAGTTTGAGAGTTTAGTTTGTAAAGGTTGTAAGGCTCGTGAGTGCCGATCGTATAAACTCATAGGCTCGTGAGTGCCTATCGTATAAACTCACATGGTTCAAGGGGTACCTAGTTAAAACCCCAAGTTGAGTGAAGTTCCTCACCGGGTTGTGGTGGGAAGAGTGGACGTCGGAGCGTAACCTCCGAACCACTTAAATCTTGTCTAAAGCGTGTTTTAGGGACCAACAGGCTTTGTTCTTGGTTTTGACGAGGTCCGAGCCTCGATTCCAGGGGTGCACGCTGGAGCCAGTGGAAGGCACTTCGTCGACTTTGGCCTTGGTCATTCCGATCCTCCTTCTTTCTGTCAGACGGTTCGGCCTTGTCGGCTTCGCGCTTGCGCCTGTCAGCTTCGTCAGCTCTTGCGAACCAATCTGCTATGATCCATAATTACTTCGCAGTACGAGACTCGTCCCTCACAATTTCCTTGTATAGAGCTCCCGACTGGATAACATTTTGGAAGGTAGAGATTAGGATCTCATCGGTTAGGTGCTTGACTTTTAGACTTTCTTCATTGAATCTAGTCATAAAATCGCTGATAGGTTCACCTCGCCTTTGCTTGATAGTAAGGAGATATGCTGAGGTGATTTTTGCCTCGGCTTTCTGGAAAAATCTTCGCTCGAAGGCATCCATCAGCTCGTCGTATGACCCAATACTGCAAGGTGGTAGACTGTCGAACCACATGCGTGCATTGTCTACCAATAATTATGGGAAGACCTTGCACATGTAAATATCATCGCTGAGTCCCTGGTTGACCATGTCACACGATCCATTATATGGCTTGATAGGCGGGACTCTGTACTTATCCGGGAGAGGAGTGTAAAGTATTCAGTTGGTGAAAGGGGTAGAGATCTTCCCGTACATTCCGAACCTCCCTCCTTGGTAATTGTCCTCGTCGCGCCGAGGTAAGACGCGATGGTCCTCCCTTGTACAATTGGCTTGGAAACCAGCTCGCGTAGGGGTATTTCTCGTATGATGGGTACCCAGCAGCTGAATACTGGGGGATTTAGGTTGCCGCGATCTGGACGAGGCTTTGTATTCCCTATCGTTGGGTTGAGGCCGACCTTATTTCCGATTGAGGAATCGGAGGAACTTCTCTTGGTTTTCCTCGAGGAACCCTTTAATGGCTTCATTAAGGTTTTGCTGCGTGAATTGGGGCTCCTCCCCTCCTATGCTATTTTGGTCGCCTTTCTCCTTGTCCAAGATGATTGGGTTGCCGTGCTCATCCAGATCTTGAAGATCTCCTTCAGGAGTCGGATCTCTTTGCGGTTCTTTCCCAGGTCGATGGCCTCCTGTATCTTTGTTATTGTTGTTGTTGTTGCCATCCACTGCCTTGGAGGCAGTTGATCACGTAGGTCTCACCATGGCTGCTAATTCTCCAAGAAAACGTTGATCGGAAACACGATTAAATCATTTTTCCACAGATGGCGCCAATGATCGATCTAGTTTTCGTGGGGTATTTAATAAGCATAATGAGATTGTAAAAGGACATAAAGAAATAATGTGGTTCGATCTATTAGAATAGATCTACGTCCACGGAGCAAGAGTATGAATCTTTATTGAGTAATATCAGTATTGGTTACAAGATTGTTCTCCCTCCTCAATCTATTCTAAGCCCCTATTTATAGGTAATTACATGGAGTTTGACTATAATACAAAGTCTTCTCCTATTTGGACTCTTTGGCTTGATCCCCTTCTTATGGATAGACACCGAGCTTCTATATCTCTCTTGGAGCTTGAATTGTAGTCGATGTAGGAGTCTTGATTGCCTTGGTGAAGAAGTCTCTTATTCTTAGTTGGGCCGAGCTGCATAGGCCGAGCTTAACTGTTGGGGCCCAATTATATTGGGCCTGATGCTTGGGCTTAGTAGCTGGGCCGTATCCTATCACAAATCTTCTTCACGAAATTGATCAAGATTCTCTGGAAAGTATCAACGTCAAACAATATGTCTCCATCATTTTCGAATGATAGGATCAGCACATCATCAAAAGTCGTTGTATCCAGCTGTGATCTGATCCTTCTCTCCAGATCAAGCCTGCAAGAAACCGTGCATTCGAGGAACACAACATTTCATAGCAACCCGAAAAGAAAAGGTAGAGGCATAGCAAATTTCTCAATAGAAAAGGTAGATTGCTCTTTGAGTAGTCTTCTGTCATTTCTAGGTAGTGAGAGACACAATAGAGCTGAGAAACATTTGATGCAGTGATCTCAAAGTTCACACCATAACAGAACTGAGCTATCATCTCGAACGATTCTGCTCCTCCCGGAAGGCCATGAAGCTCGATTTTGCAGACATCGGAGTCTCAGAGTTCTGCAACCAACCTACTAATTCTTCCACACCTTGAAACAAGAGGGAACTGCAAATTTCACACAAGAAACAGATGGTATATTTACAAAATGAAGGATTACAGTCTCTTTTTGCTGTTGTTTTCTTTAAATATCAAAAGTTATAAGTATAAAAGAAGTAGAAATTCAGAGAGTTAGAGCCATAATAACTTAAGCAATAAGAAGGTACGGCCATCTATTTCAATAGTTATATCACTTGGAACATCTCGAAATACCGCTATCTATATACATTATTTGATTCGATATTAGAGAAGATTGGAAAATAATTACTCCATATACAACCCCAAGAAAATGTACAAGATCAAGAAAATAAATGAGTTATGCAAAATTATAAGGTATGCCCTGCTCTAGAAGGCAGCATTTGTAAAATTCTTAAGTTATGAACAGCATCAAGCATGAAGCAGAATCCTAAAGAAAGACAAGTATGATGATTTACAGAAGTGGGAAAAAAGTAAGGAGCCAACAATATCAGCAAATAAGCCTACCTTAACTAAACATGAAGCAAATTGTACGAATATAATGTTTCATTAACGAACACGTACGAAAAGGAATGAATAAACTGACCATTCACAACGAGGTTGCTGCTGGGGATGGTTGTCCATGGATAAGGAATCCTAGAATGGGGAGTTTGTGAGAGAGAGAGGAAGATTTGAAGGAGAGTGGAGGAAAGAGAAAGATATGCAGTGGCAGTGGGCAGAGTTGATAGAGCCATTTTGTCATACAACTTGTGTTCAAACCATAATATGCAGATCGTCCAAAACACTGGGCCTCTCTTGTGGTTGTGGTCATATTCTAAAGAAGACAAAATTTATATATTATATTACTCTTAAATTCTCTATTTTGAAGTTTGAACACCATTACCGCAAGATTTATGCGCATAAGAGCATCTCCAGCGCAACAGGGGCGAGGGGCTCGAGCCCGCTGCCAAGCCCCTCTCGCGAGCCCCTCGCGCGCTGGCGAGCCCCGCAGGAAGTGAGCCCGGTGTGCACATCCGAGCCCGGCTCGGGCCTCCCTCCTGCGAGCTGCTGACATCATTATGACGTCAGTGACGAAGTATTTTTTTTTTGTTAAATGCATTTTCTGCCGAAAAATAAAAATAAAAAAATTGAACGTTAGATGCCAACGGCCACATCTCCACTTTTTCCCTATAAATTCATACCTCCACCTACACAATTTATACACAATTCTCACACAAATTATCTCAAACATCCCTCAATTTCTACAATTTTAGTCCCACTTTTTTTTTTTTTTTTTTTTTTTTTTTTTGATTTTCAATATGTCAAGCTCTTCCTCAATTTCAATTTCATCCGATTCCTCCTTGTCCTCCGGTGAACTTGAAACGATGTACCAACACATACAGAGCACGACCGAAATGTGGCGAAAACATCAAGAAGCAAATAAGAAGAAGAAGAAGAAGAAGGAAAAAGCCAAGGATCCGACAAAATGCCGAAGATATCTGCCTAGGCGAATGATCGATCGAGATCGAGTCACAGGAGCAACGCAATTGTTCAACGACTATTTTGCTGAACTACCCACTTACCCCGATTCTTTATTCCGTCGACGTTTTCGGATGTCAAAGCATCTGTTCTTGCATATCGTGCAGGTGTTGGAGAGTCGCGATGAGTGTTTCCAACAACGATGCTATGCACTAGGCATGCCGGGTTTCTCAACCCTCCAGAAGTGCACCGCCGCTCTGCGTCAACTCGCCTACGGAGGCGCCAACGACCAGTACAACGAGTACTTGCGAATGTCGGAGACCACCACAATAGATTCGTTGAAGCGCTTTGCGAAGACAATTCGAACCATCTTCGGTGGTCATTATTTGAGGTGGCCAGACGGAAATGATTCTGCACGAATTCTGGCAATGCACGAGGCACGCCACGGTTTTCCAGGGATGTTTGGTTCGATCGACTACATGCACTGAGCTTGGAAGAACTGTCTGGTGGGGTGGAGGGCCCAGTACACACGTGGGGATAATGGCCACTCTACGGTGATCCTTGAGGTTGTTGCATCTCACGATCTGTGGATATGGCAAGCCTTTTTCGGGGTCGCCAAAGCGCTCAATGACATCAACGTTCTCAATCAATCGCCGGTGTTCAGCGACATCGTCAAAGGAATAGCACCTCCGGTTCATTTCATCGCCAACAGAAATCAATATAACATGGGCTACTACCTCGCTGACAGGATATATCCAAAGTGGCCGGTCTTTATGGCACCCCCCGCACGCCACTGATGTAAAAGTGGAGCGTTTCAAAGCAATGCAGGAGTCGGTTCGCAAAGATGATTATTCATGCGGCCCGTTCGCTTGTATGTATATCGATCGTATCTTCGCCTTGAAGAAGCCGCGCCTTGAGAGGGTTGGTGTGTGGTATCTCTCCGGGTTTCGCTTAGAGGTGGCGAAACGGATATTTTCACTTTCACAATGTTATGTTGAGTTGTGAAATTTATAACTTGTTCGTAAACTTCATTTCATTTAGATTAGATTATTAGAATAATATTTAAACATTGAATTTAAATTTAAAAATAGTATTTAAACATTAAATTTACTAGCATATGTAACTTTGAACATGATTAGCATATGTACAAGTGTATAAGTGAACAATACATCAACAATCTCTTTGAACTCAAATATACGTGTAGCATTATTCATAGACAACAATTAGTGATTAATTTAGAATTTAGATAATATATGCACACATTTCACATATAATATATTTATATCAATTAAAATATGGTTAAAATCATAGTTTCAGCATTAATTTTGGCCTAATTATGAAATTAACGGTTAGGGTTCACGGTTATTTTAAAATTCTTACGGTTTAAACGTCTATTAAACCGTGTGGTTACACTATTAACGGTTATAGGGTTAACGGTTGGAATATAATTTTACGGTTTTATTTGCATTTAAACCGTGTTTGCTCTCTTTAAAAGAAATAAATATAAAAAATGTATTTTTCACGGTTTAAATGTGAAAAAACCGTGTTTTAAAAAAAATTAATGAAAAATGTGACTCACGGTTAGATTAGCAGTTAAACCGTGATCTCATGGTTTGCTTGCTAATCTAACCGTGAGAGTGACATTTTTTATGGTTTAATTGGGGTTCAAACCGTGAGCTCGCGGTTTGTGCTCCAATTAAACCGTTAAGTCGTGTTTTTGTGAATTAAATTTATATATATTTTTTTAATTTAATTGTTAAATAAGTGCTCATGGTTTGTTTGGCATATAAACCGTGATCTCACGGTCAACAAACCACCTAAACCATGAATCTGTGTTTTTAATCTAACAGAATACTACTATATAACTATAACATAAGATACATAAGCTAAAGCTCCAAAAACAAGAGAATTGTGAAACTTGTGAAATTGTGTTTACTACAAGTCTCAACCATAAATAGAACCAATTCGAATCTAATCAACAACTCTCATCGGGCATCTACACTTAGTATGCCCCTGTACGTGACAAATGCTACAAGTTTTTGGCCTTCGTCGTTGCCTACCATCCTCGTTCGGTACTCTATTGAGATCGGCGTCGCCGATCTGCGAAGAAGCTGTGCATGTGTGTCTCTTGTGACCGTATCCACCGCACCGCCCGTATCTCTGTGGATTTCCCGAAAGATCTTCCACCGTTGATCTCGCTCGGCTGTTTTGCGGTCTACCCGCTTGTCTTTCGACAACAGGCGGTAAAACCATTTGAGCAGCAATGTGCTCGGGCACAGTCCAAGACCGTGGATCGGGAACCGGATAAATGTTGGGCGAGTAAGTTGCCACGAGGGTCGATTGTTTGAAATAATGGCTCACGTAGTCCGTAGCACGGCCTCCGGCAAAACTGCGACCATAGTAATGAAATAGGAAAGAATTAAACCATATATTTTCAGACTGATCGTAGCATAAAAAATGAGTATGAGGCATGCATACCTAATTGCAGCACAAGCGTGTCGACACGGCACTATGTCCCCCTCCCACTCACGGCAATCGCACGTTGCGTTCTGCATGTCCACTAGGTAAGTCCCATTGTCACCCTCGACCCTATACACGTGGGGAATTGTTGTCCCACGAGTTCTGTAATGACGGGCCCATTCAGAAGATACGGCCATCTTCTGGTTCGTTGTCTCAGTCACCTCGTGGGTCCCACGTTGAGCGGCATTCCGATGCTCCTCGAACCACCTGTCGACAATCATCTTGTATGCCTCAATCATGGTGCAGATGGGCAATCGACAGGCCCATAGGAGTCTGGCATTCATCGTCTCAGCGGCATTCGAAGTCATGAAACTCGTGCGCGGAACAAGGCACTTGTTATGCGACCACCGATGCATGCTGATCTCACACAGCCTCTGATATATTCCAGAACCCATCAAGTTTTTCATGTATTCTTCGAATTTAGAATCTGAATATGAGTAGGCCGTAGCTTTGAATATGCCGACTGCGTGCTTCCCACATATGACCATATTCTTTGCCAGATGATGCCAGCAAAGACCGTGATGCGCACCGGAGAAGACATCCTCACTGCATCTCCAATGCTGATATGGCCATCATAGACTATCAATAGGTCCTGAGGATGTCCTAAGCAGTTACGCAAATTCGTCAGAAACCAAGTCCAGGAATCATTGTCCTCGATCGGGCCAAATCCAATGGCAAGTGGAAACACTTGCTCGTTCCCATCCTTCGTGCAAGCGACGAATAATGTCCCCTTGTTCTTGTCCTTGAGGTGTGCCCCGTCGACTACGATAACCAAACGTAGTAAATTGTTCTGAAATGCATGCAAGGACTGTCCTAGAGTGAGGAACATATAACACAGTCGATCGTCGAGGGGGGATGTCGAGATACTATACACGGTACCTGGATTCTTCTGTTGCAGTAACTACAGATAAGATGGGAGCCTCTTGTACGACTCCACAAATCTTCCATACATCATCTCGATAGCGATGTTCCTCGCTCGCAGGGTGAAACTGTAATCGATCTTAATGCCGTACTCAGCTCGCATTTCGTCAACCATCTCTTTTGGCTTGAGTACGACACCATCAGTGATCAACCTCTTTGCGTAGAATGCTCCAAGAACATTCGCGGGGTACTGCCGTGATGTAGTCCCGTCTAAATCGACGGAGCATGTATGACTGCCATTGTATGTTCTGATGCGCCACATAGTCCCCACGTTCTTTGCCCGCACGAGGTACTCGCACCCCTCCGTCCTGCATTTAAACCCGACACGGCCCTTGTCCAAATTCTCAACTTTGTACTGCTGCCGGTTCTCCATTTGATGCAATCTATAACTGCTACCGACACATCTAACTTCCTCTTGAACAGGCCGCCCTCTCGCAATGTACCAGTTACAGACGTGTAATAATCTGGATCCAGAACCCCCAAAGGCAACGCAGTGTCTAGGTGAACGTGAGGAATCAACCAATCTCGAATAGCCTCAAGATCGGCCTTGGCATCGTCGTCTTGGGTAGGTTGGGACTCTGAATGAATGTTGCGATGCCCAACAATCCTATCAAGCCGTCTCGGCTCTCGGATCCATGCACCGAACTCCTTCGTAAGTGACTCAAATAAGTCGGTGCGATCTGCTACGTCCATTGCTTCATCAGCCATATCTTCCGCGACCTCTTCATCCTCATCCCTCTCCTCGTCGTCTTCCTCGGTCCTTTCTTCTTCAGAATATGGAGCCTCCGAGCTCGGCTCCTCAATATTTACACTCGTAAAAATCCTAGAACCTTGTGTCGTCGGAGTACTCCGGGCGATTCCCTTATCTTTGCTGACAACGTAAACAGTTGTCTTCTTCATCTGCTCCATAATCAATCGCAACAAATCAATGTCGCTCCTCAAAGCGACCTTATCTTGTCCACCATCGGCATTACTCACGTAGTAGAGCAAAAAATCGGATTCTTCGCCCACTTGATCACGAATCTCTTGTAGTAGATTTGCATATGTAACTTCGGTCATAGCCAAATGCACCAAAACACGATCGCCCCCTACGTAACGAGTTTCTTCCTCAAAATACCCACCGTGACGAATATATACTTTGACCGTAGACATATCTGCATAAAAACGATCAAGAAATTCAAAATCAGAAGAAAATACACTAAAAATGTAAGAAATCGTGTTTACACGGTTTAAATATATAGCTCACGGTTCTTTAATGGAAGTTCACGGTTTAAACTTTGATTAAACCGTGAAAGTTGGACATTTCACAGTTTAATCACAGTTTAAACCGTGAAAATATTACAAATCGTGAGCTTAATATTTTAATTGAAAAAGGATATCTCACGGTTTACCTTATAAATAACCGTGACATGTCAAATCTAAACCGTGAATTTTAATTAAATCGTTAAAAATAGAAAATTATTTTTTTCAAGCTTAATATCGAATCTAACAGTTTAAACCTATTACATGGAAGTAATTACTTTAATTCTCGATAAACAGGTTACCAAACATGTAATCTAATCACTCTTCGTATCAAAAAAGTAAATAAACCATGATTTTCTAGAAAAAAAAAATCAATAATTACTAAATTCCAAATTCATATGATTTTTCCCAAATTTACACAATAATAACAACTAAATATGAAAAAATAAACGGTGCGTACCTTCAATATGATCAAAATATCTTCGACAGCGGACCAAATACGGTGAATATTTTTGAGAATCAACCAAATTCGAGGGGAAATTTCAACAAACTTGAGGGAGGTTAACTCAATTTGCGTTCACGATTTCAATTTTTTGTTGCAGTTGAAGTGTTTTTGTTCAATTTCACTGTTAATTCAATTAATGAAATGTACCTTCATCTGATTTGGTTGTTGGTGAATAAATGCATTTTCAAATTTTATATTTTTTTTCACTCAAAATCAAATTAAAAAGTGACTTGAGAGAGGCAAAACCGTGAGCTCACGGTTTTATACTTTACTCACGGTTTTTGGCCCTTATAAACCGTGAGGATACATGCAAAACCGTGAGCTCACGGTTTATCAACAATATCACAGTTTGGTATGTTGTAACCGTGAAAAGCAGTAACTTTTTAAGGGTAAGTTTGTCTTTTCATTTGATTTTGAGTATAAAACTTATACTTTTATATGTTTGGGTATAAAACTTACATAGTTATCGGTTTTGGGTATATATAAAGTTCACCCTTTAATAAATTCATATAATATTTTTTTTAGGCTATAAGAATTTGAACCCACTGGTCGAAAATCCTGGCTTTGCCACTGTATATACATATGTATAAATATCATACTCATGTTACGAATAATATTCTGAAAGAAAAACGCACACCTCTCTCGCACACACATGTTTATCCACGTGTTTGAGTTTCTTGTACTTGGGATGTCTCAATCAGTCGATTATCATTGATCAAACACATAAATCCAAATATATTAAATCAAAGTTTATCAAACAAAAATATAAATAAACATAAATACATTTTGGGCAGTTGGCCTGTTTGAGTTACTTAGCTAATATGGGCCTAGGCCTACCATGGGGCCTATATAATGCGTGGGCTGCTCTTTTAATATATGGATCCGTATCATCAGAAATCACACGAGAAGTCTTGAAGTCGTCATTACTACTCCCTCCGTCTCACTTCAATCGTCTCACTTTCCTTTTTAGTTTGTTTCACTTCAATTGTCCCTTTTTTTTTTAGTTTGTCACATGTCATGAATCATGACCATTAAAGTTTTGGTCCACCAATATTTATTACACAAATGTCACTCCTTAATTTACGTGCAAAAAGTAAATGAGACGATTGATATGAGACGGAGGGAGTATTTTCTAACGTAGGGCTTGTTAAAAAAATATAGACGTAATTTATCAAAATCAACTAAATTTGAAAAATATATACTAGTACTATATATTTATACAAAGACGTTCATTTAACGGTCTATTCTCAAAATGAGAAAGAAAAAAAAAAAAAAAAACAATACAAGAAGGTCGTTGTCTTTTTCAATCCTATTAACTTTTGGAATTTTCAAAAAGTTTATCAATCAACGTTTAAATTTGTTTATGACGTGCTAACACTTGTCACCAAACAGAACCTCACAAAATTTATGATTTAAACATTAGTTTAAAATAATCGGAAAGCTTGCTTATCCATCCGCAATTGGGATCCTCTACACCCATTTTGGTATTCCAATTGTGTACTAAATTTTAATTTTTAATAGTTTTATATATTTATATTCAATAATTTTAATTTATAATGATTTAGTTTAATTTTATAATTATTTTCTAGGGTTCACTCATCCAAATTAGAGTTTATAATTATTTTTTAGCATTTAATTTCAATTTTATTAGCTAAAATAGGGTTGATAAATCTAAAATTAGGGTATATTATTTTTAAAAATTATATTTTTTTAGTTATTAATATTTATTATGATTTATTATAATATAATAATTTTTATTTTTATAAAAAAATATTATAAAACTAATAAATTTTAATATTTTGTACATAATTAGTAAATTAAAATGGGACTAGAGGATACTACTCCGTCTGTACAACTCTACCCATATATTAAAGTCATATTCATTATTTGGATTCAATGTTTAGCTGAACTAACATTGTTTGTTTGCTTTATGGGAATACAATTTTGGTGGGTGGATAGATTCGCTACTGCCTCACCTCATTCTTGTGCACGTGTAACTATACCATATGTTTAGAATTTTCCGATAGGTGTTTTAATTTTCATAATGATTGAATATTAAAGTGATTTTTGAATCGCGATTGATGGAGTCCATGTCTAGAAATAGATGAAGTACATTAAAAACACATATATTGTGGACGGAGGGAGTACTATTATTCATGTATCCCAATTAAAATATGGGGCATTATTTGAAATACCCATTTGAACTTAACCAACAAGAATTGTACCCACTAACTTAAAAAACAAAAGTTATACCCAAATTTTGTTCTTCTAGTCAAAATTGCCCCTAATAATTGAAGCTCGTTTTTTTGCCCAAAAATCATCGCGCTTCTTTTCAATCCCAAAAATTCATACTCCCTCCATTTCATTGGGTTTGACCCCTTTGGTTTTTGCACAAAAACCAAGGAGGGAGTAGTAATTGTAATTAGAGGTAGTTAAGTTCAAGCTTATACAATCTTTACAAGTTAATGATTAATTCGATCAAGGATCTTAATGGGTTTCTCTTCATAAAATAGGTCAGGGTTAAGAATTACCTCGTCAAACTTAATCACGTGCTTCGGATCGAACACGTACTTCCTAAGCATAGACACATGTAATACAACGACGTCGATCTCAATAGACCCCCAAACGAAGATGGTGTGCAGCGGCGAAGGGCAAAAACTTGTACCATTTGTCACCAACAGGGGCATACTAGGCCTAGATGCCCGATGAGAGATGTTAATTAGATATTGAAATAGTTTATGGATGTATTCAGAGTAGTAATGTAACTGTAGACATTTCTCTCTATTTTGAGTGTTACCTGGTGTATCCTCATTTCTTTTGCGAAAATATTAAGAAAAAATTAATAAAAAAACATAATTTCACGGTTTACTTTGCATTTTAACCGTGGTTGCACGGTTTAAATTCCAAATAAAACGTGAAACACCTTTCTGAAATTCCAAATTAGAAAATTCCAAAAATTAAAAAAAATATAGTTTCACGGTTAGATTAGCATTTAAATCGTGACTCTAACCGTGAAACACCTTTATGAATTAACAAATTATTAAAAAATAGTATTTAAAAATATAGTTTAAAAACATAGTCTCACAGTTAGATTAGCATTTAAACCGTGAATTTCACGGTTTAAATGCTAATCTAACCGTGAAACTCTATTTTTTTCATTATTTAAAAAATTTGGCATATATAAAAAATTCACGATTTTTTTAATAAATAAACCGTGAAATTATGTTCAAACCGTTTACCCTAACCGTGAGTTTGTAACCACACGGTTTAATAGACGTTTAAACCGTGAAAATTTTAAAATAACAGTGAACCCTAACCGTTAACAGTCTAATTTGGCCAAAATTAAGGCCCTAAATTTGATTTAAAGCTGATTTTTAATTCATATAATGATATTATTTGTGAAATGTGTGAACATATTATCTAAATTAATCAGTAATTGTTGACTTGATTAATGACAAACATATATTGTTCGAAGAGTTAGTGATGTATTGTGTTCACTTATACACTAATACATATGCTAGTAATGTTCACTTATATTTAAATTGAATATTTAAATATTCTAACATATGCTAGTAATAATATAATCTAAATAGAATGAAGTATACCAAAAAATATATAAATTTGCATAGAATTAAAAATTAAAAAATATATAAATTTGCATGAATTAAAAATATTCTTCAAGTCAAAGATAATGTTCACAACTCGGCTCTACATCGTGCAAGTGAAAATATCCATTTCGCCACCTCTAAGCGAAACCCAAAGAGGTACCTCACGCCAATCCTCTCAATGCGCGGCTTCTTCAGGGCAAAAATACGATCGATGTATATACAAGCGAACGGGCCGCATGAATAATCGTCCTTCTGTATGTATTGCTGCTCTAGGGGGATCCAAATAACCTTCAGAAAATCAGTTTGCTTCGGCAACCGTGGATGTTGTTCCTAATACCCAATTTGCTGCAACACTCTGGGCCACAGTTTCTGGATCGGGTAGAGCTGGATCTTCCGCTGCATTCTTTTCTCAGCATTGGCGAACTGATGTAGAAGTGAGTCGTATACCTCCATCGTCCACTCGTCAGTCAGTACTCGGCAAATAACCCAGTGATCGGAGGATATGTGGCAAATAAACACAAACTGCATACGAGGATCAACGACTCTACTTATTTATAAAGCACTAATAATAATACGTAATAAAAACACAAATTTTAAATGAAGAAGCTTACACAAGTTGCGTTCATTCAAACACCGTACGAGCCCACGCCGTGAAACTAATTCCTGAGATCATCTGACAGCTTGTAATCGCGATACTTTAGCTTCGACTTTACCATTGCCGTTTGATCTCCACCGTGAAAATCCATCATGGCCGTCCTCAACTCGTACTGTCAAATAATATCTTAATTTAGAGATTACACACAAAAAAATAAAATAAAATAAATATTCATTTAATATGTGTATAAAAACTCACGTATACGCCCATTCCAAACAGGACGGTGGATCTATCAGCTAGAGATGGACACAAAGAAAGTCCATCTTGGAGTCGACTCCACCAATAAACAGTGTACAGATCCATCATCTAAATTCCACACAGAGTATTAACAAAACATAATAATCGACAGAGTATAATAAATAAAAATAATATAAAATAAGGTCCGGTCTAACCTCGGTTGAGAACTGAATATGGGGGTGTTCGATCTTATCCAACAAGGTCTGGTCCATCTGATGGGGCGGGTCCTGCAGGTTCATGACATAGGAATTCAGCCAGCTTCTTCTGAATTCTTGATACAGCTGCTTGATCGTTGGGCAGGAATACAGTGTGGTAATAGTCGGAACAAAAAGGCTCTGTAAAGCAGCCGATGGCCTCATAGACCGTCCCCCAACACGAGCCCGATGCACATGCGTCTGTCCTTCAACGTCAGTATCGGCATCACTGTACTCACCCCCTTGCAGCACCTCAGGATCGGGAATCACCTGCTGATGGGAAAGCACATGCTGCAGTACGGGATGTACCCAATCATTCAGGGGCATCCCCTCCAGCTACCTGTAAAAAGACGAGTGCGACGAATCCTCATCCTCGACCTCAGCCTCTCGAACTGGATGCGTCCTTGATCTCTCCCGTGCTACCGGCTCTGTACTAAGCCCGACCATGTGCTCGAAACCCGGAGCGACCTCGGGGGTAGGTGCCCTCTGCTCAATGTGGGTACCGTCATGATCGTCTCGAGCTCCGTGGGCCCGGTCAACAGAATGTCATCCCGCAGAGGGGACGTGGCTGGCATGTGATGGTGCTCGACGACGAGAATGCATGCTATGGCTCGAGGAACTCCCCGACTTCCTGAAGATCCCCTTCAGGTGCCCTGCCATGAACTTGGCGATACGAGCCATCACTCCGGTCTCCGACGTATCCTGTGCTAGAGGCGCTTTCTTCCACGCATGGGGTCTCGCTCCTCGAGGAGGGTCAATAATAATACGACTCCTTTTCTGCTTCATCAGGTTCGAGCATGGGGATGACTTCGAGCTGCAAAAGACAGAGGCAAAACAATTCATTATTAAAAAAAAAAAGAAATCTCTAAAATAAAGGAAAGTAAATAAAATTAAACTGCTTTATCACGGTTTGAACTTAAATCAAACCGTAAGCTCACAGTTTGATTTAAGTTCTAGCCGTGAAAAAGCACTTATCACGGTTTGAACTTAAGTGAAACCATGAGCTCAGAGCTTGATTTAAGTTCAAACCGTGAATAGTATTTTCACGTTTAAACTTAAATCATACCGTGAGAACACGGTTTCGCTTAAATTCAAACCGTGATAAGGCACATAATTAACGAATATTAAAATTAAACCATTAAAATAATTAAAATATTAAAATTAATGAATACTAAACAATTAATGAATATTAAAATTAACATAATTAAAATTAAAATAATTGATTGAGTAAAAAGAGAATAATGACATACCCTGAGATTGTTGAAAAAATCAACGAAATCTGCATACGAGGCCCCCATTTCCCATCTCCTTAGTCGGGGTAACTCGTGCGCGTTCAGCCGTGTAGCACACTTCAGTCTTAAACTTGGAATGGCCTCAAAGGCCCAAAGATACAACGCCCAGGCGGGCCCATACAGGTGATAGGTAACACTATTCCCTTTGCCTCCAATTTCTCTCGGGTCCTTCTTTGCCACTCCAAGCTGGTAGCACAGTATCTGATACGACCATGATCCCCACGGAAACGTCTCCCATCGTTGTGGATCATCTGCCAACGTCCATGCCTAATCATCAACGGGTCTATCATAGTCCCGACACAATAGCAAGTAATAGTAGACGAGCAGGTTGGCAGCACTCAAGTATTGATCCTCCGTCCCTATAACTCGAGACTCATCATTGAAATCCGCCCACAACTCTTTCACTTGCACCTTATTTCCGCCGTATAAAGTGTGGTAGAGGCTCGTACTTGGGATGACATGGTTCTTGCCGTGAGGATTAAAGGTCGTAGAACCAAAGCATAATCCAGTGACGAGGCAGAATTCTTGAGGCCCAAAGCAACTATCCCGCCCACCGACGTGAAACGGCCTTTCAAATTCATGTTCTCCGCCCCTCCATAGCTCCCGGGATAACAGCTCGTGCAAGGCACGCTTCGCATTCCCTACTTTCTTCATCGTGCACACCCGTGCAAATGGAGATTCGTCACAGAATCGCTTCAACAGTTCAGTTCCGCCAATATGCCTTAACTGATGTACGATTAACGAAATTGCTCGGTCTCATTGATAAGCATTTATTTCACCCGAGAATCCTTGCATACGAGGCCTGTACCATTGATACCTAGGCTGCAAAAGAAAGAAAAGTGCAAATTAGTTAATGTATCAAATTTTCACAAATTAGTTAATCTGCACAAATTTAGTGCTTTTCACGGTTAGAAGTTAACCGTGAGAGCTTACGGTTTGATTAACTTCAAACTGTGAAAAGTGCTTTTCACAGTTTGAACTTAAATCAAACCATGAGCTCTCACGGTTTCACTTAACTTCAAACCGTGAAAAACACTATAATTTCTACAGAAACCGTTTCTTCTACAGATTTAATGTCGCAACAATTTCTACAGATTTATACAGATTTCGAACCCAATTCAAGCACATAAATCTATCTACATATTTAGCATACAAATCGAAGGATTAAAGCATAACATTATACACATTATAATTCTAATTCTATTCCAAAACCATAAAACTTGTGGGTATAAAACTTATACACTTATTTGTTTTAGGTATATCTAAAGTTCACCCTTTTTTTTATGACGTGGAACTAGTCACTCATATTAGTCGGGTAAAATAGTCGCTCAACACATCAGTGCCCAATATATAGGTTGTTATATATGTGTATATACATGCACCTTCTTTTGTACCTATTCACGTGCAAATCAAATGAAGAATATGAGGATAAAAGTAGTAAGAGCATCTCCAGCCCGCCGCCGAGCCCCTCCCGCGAGCCCCTCGCGCGCTGGCGAGACCGGCTCGCGCCCGCCTCCTGCATCATGGCTGCAGTCATTATGACGCCAGCTGTGATTTTTATTTTATTTTAGTTTATTTTATTTTTTTTAAAAAAAAATCATTTTCAAGCAAAAATAATAATAAATAAATTCGACCGTTTGAGACCCAACAGCCAAATCTCCATTTTTTCCTATAAATTCATATCTCCACTTACACAATTTCTACATAATTAATACACAATTTTCACACAAATCTATCTCAAACATCCCTCAAATTTTTGTTCTTTCTAAAAAAAAAACTTGCTATGGATGACGAGGAGTTTCTCGCTTTGATACGAGGCGATGGTCCCGGTGGTTCTTCCTCTCAATACAACGACATTCCGTTGCCGCTGCCGCCGCAATCCAACCTCGGATTCGCTCCCTACGCAAGTACTCCCCATGGAGTGATGGGCTATTCTCCTGCCGGTTATCAAGATGTTTCTCCGCCATTCTTCGATCAATTCAAAACACCGCCGTCCAAGGGAAATCGAGGTACGACGCAAGATCTCGAAGGGCTAAATCTGTTGAGCTCGTTTGAGTCAGTTTCGAACGTCCCTTCACCGGCCAAGAAGAAAGTGAGGGGCAAGGCGACGGCATAGACGACATCTGAGGCGGCACCGGAATCGACGGAAAGGACCAAGGCCGCACTGTACAGCCCGGAGGAATCGGCACATCTCGTCAAGGTATGGTCCAGCATTTCCGAGGACCCAGCAGTTGGTGATAGACAGAAGGAGATGATTTTTTGGGGCAAAATCGTAGATAGGTACAACGCTACTGTTGGAACTATATGCTACAAGCCCATAAACAAGAAAATGCCGATGGGGCATTGGCAGCGGATGATGTCCAAATGCAACCTCTTCCACGGCTACTACGTTCAAGCGCACAGGGACTGGAAGAGCGGAGAAGACGCAAGGGACATATTCAGCAATGCATGTCACCTGTATTACGCAGCAACGAAACAACATTTCCAATATGGTATTTTCAGGGCCTATAAGCAGTTGCAGCTTCTGCCCAAGTATGATATTTAAGAAGCAGAAGGGCACAGATGGGTTGACCAACTCCAGCTATCCCGACGCAGAAGAAGCGAAAGAGGATGGATATTTTCCTGAACATAGCCGGCCGATCGGGACCAAACAAGCAAAGCGGAATAAAGGAAAAGGAAAAGAAGCTGAAGAGACGTCGATTTGGAAGCCGTCCCCGACGGAGACGAAGCGCAGTTTCTGCAATCAAACGCCGAGGTTAATCAGACATACTTATCTTTGGCACAGAAGAAAGCGCACCTCTTGGACAAGAAGGCCCAAGCCTATAAGAGCAAGATTATGACTTCGTATGGCAAGTTGCTCGCCATAGATACGAGCAACATGTCGGAGGAACAGTTGGAGCAACATCAAATCCTCCTAGCTAAAATGTGGAGCACGATTGAACAGTAGATATCTAGCTTAGTGTAATTTTTTTTTCATTGTTGTATTTCTTTTCGTATTTCGTTTCACTTAAATAAAAAAATTCCAAAAATTGTGTTTTTTTAATTCAAAATAGAATTAATAAAATAATTAAAATCGAATTAAAAAACAAATCGAAGATTAAATATAAGATGAATTTAAAAATAGAACTAAATAAATAAATAAAATTGAATTACAAAATCGAAAATGAAAATCGATTAAAAAAAGAATTAAAAAATAATATATTAAAATGGAGAGAGCCCTTGGACTGGAGGGGCTTTTCGGAGAGAGCCCCTCTCCACCGGAAAGTGGCCGAGAGCCCCTTTCCCCTAAAAGGGACTCTCGGCTGGAGATGCTCTAATATCTTTGTCCTAATAATTCTGATTTTGGATTTTTATCGCCTTCTCAATTTTTAGCATTAGGTCTTGATTCTAATGAAGCTAGCTAGCTATTCAAAAGGGTCATACAGTTTCTCCCTTGATAATGGAAGTTTCCATATGTTAAAATTGTTGCAACGACTCCGAGTGGTACATACATGCCAAGTGATTATTATTGGAAAATCGAGATTAACAATCGGGTCGGACCTATAAAAAGAATCATGTTAGTTTCAATTTTCATACAACTTTGAGAATCAAAAACCTATCTAGATTTGTGTTCATTAGTTTATTATTTTGTCTACAATTATTAGTATTTAAAAATATTTAAAGTTTTGAAAAGTGTAATTTTATAATTTTGTTTTATTAATTAAATAATTTTTATTTAATTTATTGATCTCAAATCAATTTTGAGAGAGACGACTTCATCAGAAAACTCAAATATGATAGAATCACCTCAATTTTATCCCAGATAAACATTTAAAATACTTCACATTAATGAGAATAATATATCATTATGGCTTATAGTTTGTCAGTTGACTAGGGACGGGCGGATGAAGAAGTTTATATGAAGGTGCTAAATCGATTTTTGAGAAGATGATTTCATTGATGGAAAACTCAAATATGAGGGAGTTATCCTTAATCAATATTTAAATGAGGGGCTGCTTGACATCCTATCCTTCAATTATATCGAATGATGGGCGGCTTTACTTTACAACCATGCGAAAAAAAAAATCTTAAATCTTATTGACCTATTTTTTTTCGACCAACATAAAACTTGATCTGAAAATACTACTTGAAAAATATTACCAATGTATAATTGACGGCTTAACATTCAAAATGAGTATAACTACACGAGAAACAGGATCTCACCTAATTTATTTTCTTTTATAATGATCAACGGACTACTTAACATTCAAACCAAGTAAAACTAATCGAGAAATTTAAAATTAAAAAAAAATCCTAATTCTATTTATTCCAATGGATCCTACCAATACTATAATCTTAAAATAAATACTTCTATTATCGGATAATTTACATTTTAATCAATCTTGAATTTTCTTGATTATTTTGCTAAATTCTCATAATTTTGTCTAATTAATCAATTCTCTAATGTAATTAATATGTACTTTTAATTTGATATTCAACGAACTACTTGATATTCAACGGGCTACTTGACATTCAAAACGAGTAAAATTAAATGAGAAATGTCACACCTCACTGATCTTCTTTTTTATTTTCTTCATTTTTTTTCTAATTCAGTTTAATTTAAAATATTTTCAAATGGATCCTAACAAACTATACTCTCGAAATAAATAATTTTATTATTATTTTCCACGAGAAATGAGCCCCGTCGAATTTCGACGGGTACTAAACTAGTTTTCATATATAATGAATGAAATTGACTATATATATAAAAGTGTCAATCCACAATTTTTTATTATCCTAAAATTTTAAACTATGATAGTATTCTCTATCCTCTACCCCTCTTATTTAAATCAAAATGTTAAGATAACATTAAATTTTTTTATTGTATTATAACTTTATGATATTAATAAGAACATTTTATAAGTAACGTGTATATATTATAAATTATATGCATCGCAACTTTCATATTGCAAAGGAATAAAAATGAAATTGAACATCCATCCCTTTCAAAAAAAAAAAAAGAAGCAGAAATTAAACATCCGGGCCTACGAATATTTAGGCCAGGTCAACAAGGAAATGGGCCTCGCCGAGAGTTAAGGCTCGTGACAAGTATCTTGTTTCCCACGTTTAGCCTGCCAACCGCCATAGGCCATAGCCCAAAATTATCTATCTATACTTATACCGGTACATAGATGAGTTTTGGTATTTAATATGAAATTTTGGTATTGAGATATAGATTAGAGATCAAAATAGCAGAGAAAACTACAACCCTCTTCTTCTTTTCCCTTGCCCTTGCTGCGGCGTTTCTCTTATTTTTCTCCAAATACGTCTCCAACTCCAAAGTCATACGATTTTCGCTCTCTGTCTCGAAGTAATTGTCCGCCGTCGTGTCGTTTCTCCTTGCCGTAGGTCCCTCCTCCACGCCGAGATATATAGCTCTGTTGCCCTAATTCCCCAAGTCGGTACGTTTCTCTTTTTTCATGTGGTGATGAACGAAGATGTGTAGTTTTTGTGATTGTGTGATGAATGAAGATATATGTGTGATCTCTGTCAACTTGTTCAAATTCAATGCTTCTATCCACAATTTTGTTCTTGGCTAACCTTGTTCTGTGGTGACGTGAGAGATTGTCATCCATATTTGATTATGGAAAGCTCTTGATAGTTGAAACTATAGTATAAAAGAATGTGTAAATAGAGATGATATAGTTTGTTTTCTATGATTTCTATGAATTGATTATGTTTGTTTTGATTTGTTCTCTCTTTTTTTTAGATATGGTTGGGCCTATGGTTGTTGTGAAACATGTGGGAGGTTATGACAAGCCGGATAAAGGGCATTGTTTGTCTTTTCTTTCTCTTGAAGATCCGTATGCTATTGCTAATGAAGGTTTCGACCTTCCGTTCCATAAAGATAAGTCTGTTGATGGTATGAGTTGTCGAGGGTTGTATTATTTTCATGATGATGAAGGCAATTCCGTTATCTATAACTTAAAGACCAAAGAAATGAAAAAACTTTCTCCTCCTAATCTGTTACCCCCTCCAAATTTGGCTATTTTCAGTGGATGTGGATTCGGGTATGATCGTACCTCCGATGATTTTAAAGTCATAAGGAATTTTGACCAAACCTTTTCTGAAAAGAATGAGAATGAATGTGATATAGAATGGTTTTTAGGTTCCGAGGGGCATACACAGCTTTATTCCCTCAACAATGACACTTGGACTGACATTCCAAGTGCCGATGCTTATTTACACCCCGGGAACGCTGTATATATTGAGGAGACCGGGTGTTGTTATTGGCAGGCATCCTTTGATGATACATTTGATGATCCTAATGATGTTAACGGGTGTATTTCATTCAACTTTGCACAGGAAAAATTCGATCGCTTCTATCTACCACCTATTAACCCACAGGAATTTTATTACACGCTAGTCAGATGTGATAATCACTTAGGTGTCATTATTTCTCCGATACCAGGTGTTAGTTCGTTCTCTCCGATGATTACGACTTATAAACGAGTGGATCGGAGTTGGATACAATATCACCGGGTCTTTATTCCTCATTATAATATTCAGGGGCCATTGAGTCTGATATGTGATCAATTTATGGCCGTGGAATCAAAGCGCTCTTGGGGGGACAGTATGCTGGTACTCTGCAATCTGAATTCAAACAAGTGGAAGGAGATCAGTATCTTCAGTAATTTAGGACAGTTGGATGTCTTTCCTTATGATGAGAGCATGCGTCGATTGACAAATGACAAATGCTAGGTACTATTCATATAATTTTTTTTAGTAATTTTTTTTATGCCTTTTGCTATAATGATGATTTAATATAAGTGGGGTGAACAGCCATAGCCATGGGGATTCAAGTTCAGGAGGTGGAGGTGGAGGTGAATGCGAAGGCGAAGGCGAAGGCGAAGGCGAAGATGAAGATGAAGATGAAGATGCCTCCGAGTGCGTGGATGACAAAGACATCAAAAAAGTTTGCTTTTATTTTAGGCTATGTTTGGTAGAGGAGATAAACCAAGATAGCACTAGTTATCTGGTCTAATCTCACTGTTTGGTAACATGTATTGCTAATCCGGGAAGCCCGAGATAAACAGCAAGCCCGAGCTTATTCCACTATTTTCCTTTGATAAACAATCCGACCATTTTGGTCGGTTAATTTGTGTGACTTAAACAGTACAAGCAGATTAAAACTTTTTTTACTTCTTTACCCCTTCTTTCTTTACTGATTTTGGTTCTCTCCTTTGTTCTCTTTCATTACATCATTATTTCCATATCGCAGTTAGGGTTAGATGATTGGTGAAGGAGGTGAATAGGAGAGGGAGGCGCCGAAACCGGCTCAAGAGTAACGGGAGAACCCGCCAAGTCGGGCGAAGGGACCTCGGCGCGCGAATTGAGGACGCACGGTGGTCGGCGACGCTGGGCAGGAGGAGGTGGATTCGCCGTCGGTCTAGGAAGGGGGACAGCCGCCGCGGCGGCTGTTGCAAGGAACGGGTGGCTTGGGCTGTAATCCTTGTGGATTTTCGCACAACAATCGCCGGAGATTGAAGTAGTAATTAAAATTATTACGGGCTCATAAGAAATATTTTTGTGCTTGAAGTGGAAGAGGATGAAGAATAGGGGAAAAAAAAAAAAAAAAAGAGGAAGAAGAATTAGAGCAGTAGTTGTCGCGAAGAGTCGCGAAGAAGAAGATGCAGAATGGGGAGAAGAGAGAGAGAAAAGAGATGGTGGGGTGGGGCGGGCATGAGTTATTTATGCAGGGTGGTCATTTTGTATTTTTTTTTTATTAATTACATAACATAAAAAAATAGATTATAAAATTAAAAAATCGATATATGTAAATAAAAAAAATTAAGTACAGTTGTTTACTGAGTACAAAAAAAAAATACTACAAAAAAATATTACAAAAAATAGATACAAGATGTAAGGTTATTTTTGTAATTTATAATTTAATCTTGAGTCTTATATATTGTATCAAACACTTATTTAACTTATCTTACATTTTAATATTACCTACCAAACACGAATAAAGATAATTTATCTCACTTTCTATTCACACTATTAATCTTATGTTTATTAATCCTATGACATCCTAACTTCCTAACCAAACATAGCCTTAGTAGTTTGGAGAATACTTGAACTTTTTGCATTTTCAGTATGGAATGTACTTAATATTCGCACTTCTAGTATCGGGCACAATACAAGAACTATTCTTGTTTAAAGTTATTTTTTTTCTGTTTCATCAATTCATCTTGCTCTAATTTAATATCAATTCAACTTAATTTCAAGGAGAACCACGTCCACTCCCCTCCTTCGCCGAGTGCCGCCGCAGAATCCCGGCCGCCGATCAGAAGCAGTACCGGCACAATGAGTCTGTGTCCTCCGACAGCCTCTCCCTCTGCACGGAGGGGCTGGGGTTCGAGAGCTTCGACGACGTGGAGGAGACGCTGAGTCACAATCTCTGCAGCGATAGAAATCCGCAGCACCGGAGCGAGGCGGCGAGGGCGAGCAGAGGGGAATTCCCGCCGCCGATCTCTTCCATCGGGCGGAGCGGGAAGCCGTGGTCCTTCTTCAAATCGTATAGGGAAGATGGGAGATTCATTCTCAAGGAAATTAGGATACCAACTCAAGAATTCTTGCATGCATGCCGACAAGATGGACGTTTGAAGATGCACTATCTGCAGTCCGACGATGATGAAATCCTTCAAGAAGGGGACGAGGAAGAAGATGCTGAGGAACAGAATCAAGAACAAGGAGGGAGATTTGCAGAATAGTTTACAGCAACGTAGATAGGAAAATTTCCAAATTCTTTTTTTGTCTAGATTTTTTTAATTAATTTAAATCAAGAAGATGGTGATGGATCATGGATGGTGATGAAAAATAACATCTTTTTTTTTCCCAATTTATTCCCCTTTTTGTTTCTTTGTTGGGATATTCCGTGGTGATTTACTGTTAAAAATATCTTCACTAATTAGTAATTAGATTAAGGAATGAATTTTACAGATTTATTTTTATTGTCTAGATTTTTTTAATTAATTTAAATCAAGAAGATGGTGATGGATCATGGATGGTGATGAAAAATACTCCCTCCGTCCATGAATTCTTGACCCAAAATTCTGGGCATGGAGTTTAATGTGTTTTGATGATATGTTAATAAATTAAAGTCTTAAAGTGTTAAAGTGGAATAATTATGGGCCCATTTAATATTTTTAGTAGTATTAAAGTGTTAAAGTGTTAAAGTGATAAAGTGATAGTGTTAAAGTGTATGTGGGGCCTATGTCCCAAAACGGAAATGGTCAAGAAATAGTGGGCGGACCGATATAATAACTGGGTCAATAAATCATGGACGGAGGGAATAACATCTTTTTTTTTCCCAATTTATTCCCTTTTTGTATCTTTGTTGGGATATTCCGTGATGATTTACTGTTAAAAATATCTGCACTAATTAGTAATTAGATTAAGGAATGAATTTTACAGATTTATTTTTGTTTTAAAGGAGGATCAAATGAATTTTACAGAATTTATTTTACCTTCTTTTCAGTTTTTACCAGACTTGATTCTGCATCAAATTCTTAACTGGGTCCCACGGTTGCCTCTCCCGTGAAGTGGGAGCCTCTGCTGCAAAATGAAGGCAGTATTTCAAATAAATAAATAAAAAGAAAACAGTAAAATATGCATCAGTAAAATAAAACTCAAATCTTGTACAAAAATTAAGACGATATATTATAGTATAGCATTTAATTATTTAGAGTTAGGCTTAAAATTCGGTGGCATGCTGTTAAGACGGTTTTTATATAATTAAGAGTATCATATCTGTCATAATTTATCACTAAAATTAATTCAAAGATGGGATAAGTGCTGAATATTAAAGTAGAGTCAATCAAGAAATTGTTATTCAAATTCGATTTAAATTTTTAAGGGATTGAATACTAAAAATAGGAAGTTTCCTATTTTTTAGTTATTTTACTATTGTTCTTGGTCTACTTTAGATTATCTACCACACGCTATTCTCTGTTCCCAATCGGTATCCTATAAATATCATGTTATATTAAAATTAAATACCCAAAATTGATATATATCCAAACAAATATCTCACAAAATGTCTGTTAAATTTTGTTGCATTTTAAAAGAGTACTGACAACTGGTTGACATGCATGATCTCATGTTCATCTGCACCCTTTGAGTTTTTGCCAGATGTAAAGGTTCAATACAACCAAAACAAATAAGAATAGAAATCTCAAAAAAAAAAAAAAAAAAAAAAAAAACAAATAAGAATAGAAATGTACTCCTCTATTTTTTTTTGAAGTGACCTACTTGAATATTTTATACCTTACATATTGAATATAAGTAGGTCACTTCAGGAAAAAAAAGGAAAGAAGTAAGTTTTATACATTTTGGACCAAAAAGACAAATACACTCTTAAAATTTGGGCCCACTTGTTATACAAAACATAAAAAATCCTATGAAAACAAAATGAAAAACTATTATGGTCCCACCAAAATTTATTCCAAAAAAAAAAGTTAAAATATGATCTATCTCACCTCCCCTCTCTCTCTCTCATTAATCTCTCTTACTCAACTTTCTCCCTCGATTCAACCGTATTTAACAAGAAGCAAAAATTATTCAACAGTGAATGCCGTCGTCGCCGGAAAAACAAGTAGCACCGATTTCGACCGAGATGCCGATGTAGGCCGGTCGATCCGTTACGTCCCGTCGACTGCTACCGTAGCCCAATCTTGAATTCCCGCCGCTGCTGCTGCGGTGAGTTTTTTATAATTCTTTTTGCATATTTATTTAATTTTTTTAATTTGTCTAATGAATTATGATATGGCATTGAAATTATGTTGTAATATACCTTTAAAATGTGTTGAAACAAGCATGAAGCATGATAAGATTTAAATTCAATTTTTTTTTTTTGAAATTTCGGATTGTTTATATGTGCACGGTTGAATTTTGACTTTTGGTTTTGTTGACCTTACACGGTTCGATCAAAATTTCAACCGTGTACACGGTTGAAAATTGATTCAACCGTGTAGAGGCCGACCTTTTGAAAATTCTATTCAAATTTTGATATTTTATTTTTTTATTTTGCCGAGAGTGATGAATTACTTTACCTTTCTTTTGCAGCCTAGGTATGCGTGGATGTGGATGAGGGGAGTATGTGTGGATTTTCAGGCTAAATTAACCTCTATGTACGTGATAAGGTTATCCAACAAATCCCAAGCTTTTTGGAACGTGTAGGCGGACTTGTTTGAAACCCAATGTAGTTTAGTTTTTTTTTTTTTTTTTTTTTTTTTTTTTTTTTTTTTGTTATTGGATGCTTCGGATAATTTGGATAATTTGAATAATTTGGTTGATTTCGATAATTTGGATGATTTTGATTATTTGGATGATCGACCTTATTCTCGTAAGGTAATTAATCAACGATTGACAAAGAATTAATGGACACGAAAAGTAAGGAGACACAAGGATTTAAGTGGTTCAATCTATTGAGATAGATCTACGTCCACAGAGCAAAAAATAGATGGATTGTATTGCTAATGCGTGTGTAGCTTTACAAAGATTGTTCTCATCTCTCAATCTATTCTAAGCCCCTATTTATAGATAGTTACAGGGAGTTCGACTATAATACAAATTCTTCTCCTATTTGGACTCTTTGGCTTGATCTTCTCCTTTATGGATAAACACGGAGCTTCTATATCTCTCTTAGAGCTTGAGTTGTAGTCGATGTAGGAGTCTTGGTTGCCTTGGTGATGGAGTCTCTTATCTTCAGTTGGGCCGAGCAGCCTTGGCCGAGCTTAACTGCCAGAGCTCAATTATATTGGGCCTAATGCTCTAGGCCTAGGTGTTGGGCCATATCCTATCACATCCCCCCCAAAAAGATGTAGAAGCGAGGGTGTGGTTTAGGGGAAATAGATGAGGTAGGAGCGGTGTAAAGTGCGTTGTCCCGTCAAAAATAGAATTGACGAAGTCAATCACGTATTGCCTCGTTAAGACGAAATCGGTTTGAATTGCGTTGCCCCGTCAAATGTAGAATTGACGAACTCAATCGTGTACCGCCTCGTTAAGACGAGGTCGGCGAAAAGTAGCCTGCCCCATCGAAAAATAAATTTGACGAAGTCAAGGCCGTACCGCCTCGTTAAGACGAGGTCGGTGAAAAGTAGCTTGCCCCATCGAAAAATAAATTCGACGAAGTCAAGGTCTACAGTCTTGCCGAAGTCGAACACAGATTGTCAGTTACTTTAATTAATGCACCGGTTGGATTCCCGATAAAGTAGGGCGTGATTGGACATAGGGTAAAGTGGAGAGGCAGAAATTGCATAAAACTTCTTTCAGACTCCATTTCTTCACATTTAGCAAAAAATTTCAAAAAAGTGTGCAACTTTTCTGCCTTCTTTCTTTCTCTCCGCATTTTGCGATTTGCAGCGCCGCCGTTTGTTTTCCATCGGAATCACCCACCACGTTTACACAAGTAAGTTATTTTCTTATCATGGCTTCTTCTTCCCGAGTCAGTGGTAGTCATAGTGACGGGGACCATGACGAGTCTGTTTCCCCATTGTGTTCTCCGACAGAGACAGTTATTCTGTCGCCATTTATAGATATTGAGGTTTATACGATAGATTCAGTCATTCCTGTTGTCCGTAGTGTTCGGTATCCTTCTGTAAGTTCAGATTCCGGCAACGTTCTTGAACATGCGTCAATTTTGAACGCATCTAGGGTTCAAGAAATTGCCAAAAAAAATTTATTTCGTGCTTTTGCTTTGCTTGTAGTTCCCCATCCGGAGAATAGGGCTTGTTCGCCTCTGGTCGGGTTTTTTACCGTGTACGAAGACTGCTTGGGTTGCGGTCTTCGTTTTCCCCTTTTTCCTGTTTTTGATAAGTTATTACGGAAGTTCGGCATGGCCTTAGGGCAAATTATGCCAAACTCGTTTAAACAACTCATCGGTCTCACTGTTGAGGCCAACCACCGTGATGTCCCTTTAACCCTAGGATTGATCCTTAGGTTTTTCAGCTTTAAACCGAATACGGGGTGGTTTTACCTCTCCCCTAACCTCGGATTTAGGGTTAGGACGAAGTCTAAGCATTCGAACTGGCAGAAGAAGTATTTCTTTTGCCGGTCTGATGAGGTGTCCCAGTTCGTCTGGAAAATGGATCCGATAGGGGACCAGAACACCGAAGAGAGGTTTGATGACCTTGAGAGAAGTTTGGGGGAGCTCGGCGTCGTTTTTGGGGAGTATGATGAGGCCGAGCTCGCTCGTCTGGGATTGAGCCCTTTCGACCCTAAATCCATGGTGGATCCGGAGAAGGGTGAGGCCCCACTTCAGAATTCCTCTTTTTTCTGCCCCCCATTTTCTTTCTTTTCTTTTTAACTATTTGTGCTTCGAACTACAGTGAAGCTGTTGAATAACCTAAAGAGGCCGAGGTCTGCCATGGAGAAGACGCCTGCCGAGGCATCTTCAGAACGGACTGAGAGCGGGCCGGGCTCGTCACCGGTAGGGTTGCCTTCCAGCCAACCCCCTCTACGTCCCAAGAAGGCACCGAAGGTAACTGTGGCTGCATCGGCTGAGGGTGGTAGCGCCTTAGTCATGGGCCGTCCTCCTGCTGAGTTATTGGATCTGTCAGTTGGAGAACTGGTGAATCGGCATCGGCCATTTCCCGAGGTATGATAGCTAACCGAGAGCTTTGATGTATATTTTTTTCTTTTTTCTGTATAATAATACTTTTAGGGGTCTTTGTAGGGCGCCGAGGTTATAGCCGCCAAATTCACTAACCTCGAAGAGGTGCTAATGAAGGAGGCTTCGGACTTGTCTAGTTTCCTTGATGAGGGGACTAGTCGATTCACCGAAGCAGTTGGGGTCCAACGAGAATTGGAGAATGAGAAGGTCGGTCTCGCCAACCGATTGGCCACTGCTGTGACCGAGGCAAAGGTTGCCTCGGTAAAGGAGGCTGAGGCTTGAGCTGCAGCTGAAGCAGCTAAGTTGGAGGCGGCTTCGTTGAAGGCCGAACTTGAGGCGGTGAAACTTCGGGAGGCCGAAGCGGTGGCTAGGCAAGGTTAGCTACTTCGCGCTTACACGGAGAGGCTGTTTCAGTCCGAGAAGTTCTCGAAGTTGGCCGGCCAGCTAGCTTCGGTGTTAAACACACGTGTCGTTGCCGACACCATCGACGACATCGCCGCTGACTACCCTGATTTGGATAACTCTAAGTACGGGTATGAGGCGGTGTCGGATGAGGTTGTGAACCGTGCTTACGCCGAGGCTCTGGTGGAAGGCACTAAGGTGATCCCAGTGCTGGAGAGCCTGGCCTCGTCCTCGGACGTTTTGACATCGGAGGTCGTTCGTGATTGGCCGGTCGACAGGAATGCCGACTTGGAAGCTATGATCGCCGACCTCGACAAAGCTGCAGAGCTCGAGGCTGAGGATGCCGGTCTGCAAGAAGGGGAGGTCGAGGCCGGGGTCGGAGTGGGAGGTGTTGGCAAAGCTGCTCCGGTGGACGCCAATGCACCTCTTCATGAGGAGGAGAACTTAAGCTTGTTGCTGCTTAAGAGAAATTTGACGAGCTGCAAGCTCGGTTTCTCAAGCTCGAAGAGAAGCTGGATATAGCAAAGGAAGAAGCCAAGCTGGTCCGTGAAGAACACGCGGAGTACGAGGCAATTATCAGCCGAGCTGGTGGACTCACCATTTTCGAAGTGGAAGAGAAGGTAAAAGAGTCATTGGCTCAATGCAAAAGCCATAAAAGGCAATATGGAGTTGATTCTAGGGAGTTTCAGGAACAAGTGGACGAGTTGAGGTGAGTAGCTAGGGTATATAAGATAACCCTAGCTCGGCGTCCGAAGCTGGCTCGACTTATTTCTGATGAGGCCGGGTCTTCTAGTTCGTCCAATCCCGGCTCCAGCTCGAGAATTGTTGATTTTCATCCTCAGGAATTCTTGAATCAAGAGCGGCAACTGGCGGTTACACGGGGCCGAAGCCGAGGTACTCAAAGTGCCCAAAGTCGGACTCAAAGTGCCCGAGATCGAGGTAGAGGTAGAGGTAGAATTAGTATAGACGACCTCTTGAATAGAGATTTTGCTAGAGATTGGCTTAGCTTTAGCAAGCCTAAGCCTCCGGGCTCTTCATCCTCTTGATGTAACTGTACTTTTCCTTTTTATGAAATAAAATGGAATTTTATGTATTTGTATTCAAGCATTTCATCCTCGTTTTTAACTAAGATAATTTCCCTTGTTTTAAACGAAGGTAGGCTTTAAACAGTTCATCCTCGTCATAAGACTAGGATTGATTATAAGTAGCTTGTACTCGTCATAAGACAAGTTTAAGCTTCATATCTCGACCTCGTCATAAAATGAGGTTTAGGCTTTAGATAGCTCGACCTCATCATAAGACGAGGTTTAGGCTTTAGATAGCTCGACCTCATCATAAGATGATGTTTAGGCTTTATATAGCTCACTTTGTCAGTAGACGAAGTTTAGCTTTAGATAGCTCACTTCGTCATAAGACAAAGTTTGGCTTTATGTGACCCATCCTCGTCATAAGATAAGGTTAGGGTTTAAGGTTCCTTATTTGTCGAATTAATTGATAGGGGTGGTCCCCTTACGCGCGTTTAAATTTTACTCAAATTATGGAGTTTATTTATCCTTAAAAGGATATTAAGTTACCCTCGTCAGGGTTTTTAGAGTAAAAAGGCGAGATAATTTGCATAAGTGGAGTAGTAATATTCATAAATGCAGAATGAAGTATGCAAGACCAAACAAATTAAAGGAAAAAATAAAGACTTTATTAATAGAAAAAACTGAAGTTTGAAAATAAAGACAAAATAACAAGACAACCTAACTCATGACCTAGATGGACTTGAACATTATTCTAAGCCACTTATGCAAAATATCTCTTTAAATGAAAAATATGTCATGTTCGGGGTATTGGCTCACCGGATAAGTGGGCGAGCTTGTACGACCCTTTGCTGAGGACTTCTTCAACTCGGTAAGGTCCTTCCCATGTGGCTTCCAACTTGCCAAGCCTTTCCGCTTTACTGACCTCGTTATTTTGAAGTACGAGGTCGCCTACTTGGAATTGCTAATACTTTACTCTTTGGTTGTAGTACCGAGCTACTTGTTGCTTGTACTTGGCTTCCCTTATGTAAGCGAACTCTCGCTTTTCTTCTAACAAATCCAGATTGGTTCAGAGGCCTTCTTCATTATCTTCGGCTGAGAAGTTGATAGTGCGGGGGCTCGGCAGACCGATCTTTACCGGGATCACTGCTTCGGTTCCATACACCAAACTGTAGGGTGTTTCACCGTTCGAGGTCCGGGGAGTTATTCGGTACGACCATAGGACTTGGGGTAAGTTTGCCGCCCAATCTCCTTCAGCTTTGTCGAGGCAGGTTTTGAGTCCCTTGACAATTGTTCAGTTTGTGACTTCGGTTTGGCCATTGGCTTGAGGATGAGCTACCGAAGTGAACTTCTGCTGAATATGAAGCCCTTCACACCATTCCCTGAATGTCTTGTCTGTGAACTGTGTCCCATTATCCGAGACTAGGATGTGAGGTACACCAAAGCGGCAAACCACGTTCTTCCAGTCTAAGTTGAGGGCATTCTTGCTCGTGATCTTTGCCAAAGGTTCAACCTCGACCCACTTAGTGAAATAGTCGATGGCTACGATGAAGAACTGGAGCTGTCCGGGGGCTTTATCTAATGGGCCGACGATGTCTATCCCCCATTGCATTAACGGCCAAGGGCTTTGCATGCTTGTGAGGTCGGTCTGGGGTAGCCTTGGCACTGTCCCATGAACTTGGCATTTTGTGCACTTCTTCATGAGGTTAACTGCATCTTGAAACATCGTAGGCCAGTAGTATCCCCATCTCATTACTTTCTTTGACAATGCTCGAGCTCCGATGTGACTTCCGCACGATCCTTCATGCACTTCTCGCAATGCGTAGTCCGCTTGGTTCGGCCCAACGCATCTTAGGAGAGGCTGAAGATACGATCTTCTGTACAATACTCCTTGCTCTAGAGTGTACTTCGGAGACTTGCTTAAGATCTTCCTAGCTTCAAGCTTATCATTGGGTAGTTCGCCCTTCTCCAAATATGCTCGGAAGGGGGTCATCCAGTTTGGCTCGTCCTCAGTTACTAGGCTGACCTCGGCTTCATCTATGCTTCGGCACTTGACTTCTTCCACGGGAGAGCTTGTAGATGATGACGCTAATTTGCTTAAAGCATTGGCTCGGTTGTTTTCCCCCCTTGGAATTCGAACCAACTCGAAGTATGAGAAGCCTTCTTACAAACTTTTAGCTTTGTGGAGATACTTTTTCATCCTGTCGCCTATAGCCTCGTACTTGCCGAGCATGTGGCTCACTATGACTTGGGAGTCACTGTGAACTTGTACAGCTCGTATCTGAAGAGCTCGAGCTAGACGAAGTCCGGCGATCAATGCTTCGTACTCCACTTCATTATTTATTATCGGGAAGGTAAACCGGAGCGCATAGGTCGTCTCTATCCCGTCTGGGCTGAGTAGTATGACACCGGCACCGCTTCCCGCATGCCCCAAAGCTCCATCCACATAGACTTTCCAACAGTCGTTGGGCGGTTCTTTTGGTGCTTCGGCATCGGCTTTGCCTGGGGGTGGTTCGGTCGGCTTTGCCACTTTTGTAAATTTTGCCTCGAGTAGAAAATCTGCTAAGGCTTGGCCTTTGATGGCTTGACATGGGCAAAAAGAGATGGTGTGCTCACCGAGCTCGACTGCCCACTTAGCGATTCTCCCCGATGATTCTGGCTTTGTTAGCACTTGCCGAAGTGGGAGGTCGGTCAGGACATGTATGGGGTGCGCGTGAAAGTAAGGTCGCAATCTCCTTGCATCATTTACCAATGCGAGCGCAACTTTCTCAAGTGGTTGGTACCTCGTCTCCGGCTCTTTCAGTGCTTGGCTGATGAAGTAAATAGGCAGCTGACGACGTCCTTCCTGCCGAACTAGCACCGCGCTTATGGCTTCATCCGAAGCTACGAGGTATAGGGACAGGACTTCTCCTTCCTTTGGGACGGATAAAGTCAGGAGATTCACAAGGTACTTCTTGAGCTCTTCGAATGCCGACCTGTGTTCGTCTTTTCACTCGAAATCCGGAGCCTTTTTCAAAATTTTGAAGAAAATGAGCTGCTTTTCAGCGGCTTTAGACAAGAAACGACTTAGCGCGGCCAAGCAGCCTATCAATTTATGCACGTCATGAATGGTTTTTGGCACTTTCATCTCTTGAACGGCTCGGACTTTTGATGGATTGGCTTTCAATCCTTCTTGAGAAACCCAGCACCCCAGAAATTTCCCTGATCGGACCATGAAGGTACATTTCTTGGGGTTTAGCTTAAGGTTTACTTCGCAGATAAGGCCGAAGATGACCTTAAGGTTGTCAACACAAGTAGTCGACTCTTTACTTTTGATGACGATGTCGTCCACATACACCTCTACGATCTTGCCGATGTGAGGCTCGGATATTTTGTCGACCATTCTTTGATAGGTCGCTCCAGCATTCTTGAGTCCAAAAGGCATCTTCTTGTACGCATAATCGCCGAAGTCAGTAATGAAGGTTGTCTTCGGCGCATCCTCGTCACTCATGAGGACTTGGTGGTACCCTTTGTACAGATCTAGGAAGCTGAAGACTTTATGGCCGACGAGGGCTTCGACTTTTTTGTCGATGTTCGGGAGGGGATAGCAATCCTTGGGGCAGTGTTTTTTGAGATCGGTGTAGTCAATACACATCCGCCACCCTCCTCCTTGCTTTTTGACCATCACCGGATTTGCTATCCACGTCGGATATTTGACCTCGAAGAGTATCTGCGCCTTCAAGAGTTGATGCACCTTGTCATAAATGACTTGGTTCCGCTCTGCTGTGAACACTCACTGCTTTTGCCGAATTGGTTTTACTCCTGGGTCAATGTTCAGCCGGTGTGTGATGATACTTGGTGCAACTCCGGTCATATCAAGGGGTGACCAAGCAAAGAGATCCCTGTATTCCCGAAGAAGTTGGAAGATCTGCTTTCGGAGTTCGGCTCCGCTTGCAAAACCTACTTTGACGACCTTAGATAGGT
Organism: Mentha longifolia; assembly: GCA_001642375.2. Taxonomy (NCBI): domain Eukaryota; kingdom Viridiplantae; phylum Streptophyta; class Magnoliopsida; order Lamiales; family Lamiaceae; genus Mentha; species Mentha longifolia. The sequence continues at coordinate 12,720,213 of CM038115.1, read as the reverse complement.
CATCTTCGTAAAGTGTGACGTTTTCCACTGGTTCGCCATAAGCGGATGACGTCGTTTCCATCGCCAACTCTTCGGGTTTCCTTAGTTGCTATGCTTGTTGGTGTTGAGGTGTTTCGACACCTCGTAGGGCAATCTGCATGCACTCTTTGGCTCGCTTCTGATCACCTCGAATTACAATCACCCCGCCCTTAGATGGGATTTTGATCGTCAAGTGGTATGCCGAACAGATTGCTTTCACCGCCACCAACCAATCTCTTCCTAGGATGATGTTGTAGGGAGAGTTGGCTTTTACAACGAAGAAGTTGATTACTTTGGTGGACGACAATGGATGTTTCCCTACCGTAACGGGGAGTTGAATGATCCCCTCTGTTTGCGTCTCTTGCTGGACGAAGCTTTTTAGGGGGATCGGCGCCAGTGCGAGGCGCGCCCCTTCGACCCCTAGCTTCTCGAAGCAATCCTTGAAGGTACGCTTACCGAGGCTCCACTGTCAATGAATACTCATTGAACGAGCTTGTTAGCCACCATGACCTCGATCACAATGGCGTCTTGGTGAGGCATGGTCGACGGCACTGGGTCTTTTTCTGAGAATGTAATGCTCTCGTCCTTTTTGAACCTTTTTTGTGAAGGTTCGTCAGTCTGGGGACTTCAGGCTTCGGCCTTAAGTGATGACTTCGTGGCTCCTTGAGGGAGCCTGGTAATGGCTGTGATGATTTCGTCGAACTGAGGTTGGTCCTCGTCTTCATCCTCATCCTCATGCTTCGGCTTCTTGTCCACATGGGGCCCACAGTTATTCCCCCCTCTGTTCATGCGCTTTCTCTTGCCCTGAGGTCGGGCTTCGTATTGGCCGCGACTTTGGTACTTTTTAAAGGTACCGTCACGCACCAAATGCTCGATATCTGCAGCCAGGTTCTTGCAGTCCTCCGTGTCATGGCCGTAATCTTCATGGAGTTGGCAATACTTGTCCTTGGATCGGCGTTTCGACCCTTCACGTGACATGGGTTGAGGCTTCTCGAACATGTTGGCGTGTAGCTCATAGATTTCTATCATTGACTTTATCAGTGGGGTGAACTGGCTCTTTTCCTGGTTCTGCCGAGGTCTAAGCCGGGATTCAATTGGTGCCCGCTGAAGTCTGTCGAGGGCACTTCGGCGACCTTGACCTCGGTCGTTGCGGCCTTCCTTCCTCCGGTCTGAAGGTTCGGCCTTATCAGACTCACGCTTGCGCCTGTCGGCTTCGTTAGCTTTTGCGAACTGATCGGCTATATTCATAATTGCCTCGCAGTACGAGGCTCGTTCCTTACGAGCTCCTTGTAAAGGGCGCCCGACTGAATAGCATTCTGGAAGGCTGAGATGAGGACCTCGTCAGTTAAGCGATCAACTTTTAGACTCTTTTCGTTAAACCGGGTCATAAAGTCGCTGATAAACTTTTGGGCTCGGCCTTCTAGAAAAATCTCCGCTCGAAGGCCTACATCAGCTCGTCATAGGAGTTGATACTCCGAGGTGGTAGGCTATCGAACCACATGCGATCATTATCAACCAACAGCTCCGGGAACACTTTGCATATGTAGATGTCGTCACTGAGCCTTTGATTGAGCATGTTGTATTGAAATTGGGAAAGAAAATTATACGGGTCACACAATCCGTTGTACGGCTTCACCGGTGGCACCTTGTACGAAGAAGAGAGAGGCGTGTAGAGTATCTGGTTAGTGAAAGGAGTAGAGATCCTCTCATAAACATCGAATCTCCCACCTCAGTAATTACCCTCGTCGCGCCAAGGTGAGTCAGCGTCGCGACGAGGTGAGATTGTGTCGCGCCGAGGTGAAACGTGATTATAGTTCCTTTGGCAATCATCAGCAAATCACCTAGGAGGGATCCCGGCGTCCCGTGCGTCTAGAATCCTGACGCTTAGGGACTTTTGCCGGTGCCTTGACCCGGACGTAGCTTCATGCTCTCCTCCTCGGCCATGAGTTTTATGTTGTTGGGAGAACTTCAGGAAATCTTGTTGATTGGTCGCCAGATACGCTTTTACAGCGTCGTTAAATTCTTGCTAGAAATTGGCAAGGTCGTCTTCCTTGCTGCTGTTATGACCTTCTTCGAGATAAATCGGATTGCCAAACTTATCCAATGGCACGTTCTTGACGTGCCCTTCTGGAGTTCAGTCTCTTACATGCTCCTTCCCATGTCGTTGCCACGTTGCTGGGTTCAGATCTTGTGCCTGACTTGCCTCGCCGTCGCGGGCTTCTTCCTCCTGAATTGGTGGATTTGTGCCTTGACTTTGTCCGGTTTGTTGAACCACCTGTTCCTTGTTGGCGGCGGCAGCAGCAGCGGCAGCTGATCGTGTTGGTCTCATCATGGCGATAGATTACCTAGAGAACTTTTGATCGAAAATCATAAATTTATGTTTCCCACAGACGGCGCCAGTGATCGATCTTATTCTCGTAAGGTAATTAATCAACGATTGACAAAGAATTAATGGACACGAAAAGTAAGGAGACACAAGGATTTACGTGGTTCGATCTATTGAGATAGATCTACGTCCACAGAGCAGAAAATAGATGGATTGTATTGCTAATGCGTGTGTAGCTTTACAAAGATTGTTCTCCTCTCTCAATCTATTCTAAGCCCCTATTTATAGATAGTTACATGGAGTTCGACTATAATACGAATTATTCTCTTATTTGGACTATTTGGCTTGATCTCCTCCTTTATGGATAAACATCGAGCTTTTATATCTCTCTTAGAGCTTGAGTTGTAGTCGATGTAGGAGTCTTGGTTGCCTTGGTGATGGAGTCTCTTATCTTCAGTTGGGCCGAACTTAACTGTCGGGGCCCAATTATATTGGGCATAATGCTCTAGGCCTAGGTGCTGGGCCATATCCTATCATTAATTGTCTTAATATTAATGATTTATAAGCTTTTAATTGCATTGTGAATTTTTTGGATGTTTATTCGGTTTAATTGAAACAAATTTGACTTTTTTGCCATTTTTTCAGTCTAGCTTCGGCATCTACACTGTTGAAATGGAGTTTCAACCATGTAGAAAAGAACATGTTCCAACCGACCGTGTAACCTGGATCAACCGTGTAGTTATGAGCATCAACTTTTAAAATTTGAAAATTTTGATTTTTGGATGCTTTCACCATATATTTGAAGCCCATATGGTACATAAAAAACTTTCCAAAATCACAAAATTAAAAGGGGTAAATTGTAAAATACCCACTTTCATTTAAAAAAATTAAGTTCTACCCACCCCAAATAATCTACACAAAAACTATCCACCTTTTTGTCTTTTAGTGCACATGGCACTATGTTTTTACATTAATACCTTTATTTATTGCACATGGGCACCCCCTTCTCCCACTCCTCTCTCTTCTTTGACTTTTCAACACATTTTCTTTCTTTTTATTCTTTCTTTTTTATTTCTATTTTATTCTCTTTCTTTTTTCAATTTTTTTTTTAATTTTTAATTTTTGTTTTTTTAATTTTTGTTTTTTTTCAGCCTTTTTTCCCTTTTTTTTTCTTTTTTCTTTTTTCGATTTTTTTCATCCTTTGTACTTTTTTATTTTTTTCGTTTTTTATCTATTTTTTAATTTTTGTTTTTTAAGCCTTTCTTTCCTTTCTTTTTCTTTTTTTTATTTTTTTCATTATTTTAGACTTTTTTTAGCTTTTTTTTATTTTTTTTCTTTTCATTTTTCATTTTTCATTTTTGTGTTTTTTTTTCAGTTTTTTTTAATTATTTTTTTTGTATGAACAGGGAAGTGATACAAAGTACGAAATGACAAATTCGTAATAAAAATCATTGAGCACGGAAGTGGTACGAGGTGCGAATATGGAACAGGTACGACATGTGTAATTCGTACCAAAACAAGACTAATTGCGGTACAAACAATTACAAATACGAATATTCATACCTAGCAATAGCAGAACAGTTGTTTACAAACATATAGCAGCAAAACCCTTCACATATCTCAACAATAAGAAATTTCAATATTTCTATCGGTATGAATATTGTTCAATTCGTATCCGATTACCTATGATTATCGGTACGAATATCGGACAATTCGTACCGATTACCTATGATGTAGTATGAATTCAGGAATAATAATAGCATTAAACTCACTCTAGAGAGAACAAAAAGCTCAAAATACACAAAGATTGTTCAAGAGCAACTGGAAAACAAACATATAGCAGCAAAACCCTTCACATATCTCAACAACAAGAAATTTCTATATTTCTATCGGTACGAATATTGTTCAATTCGTACCCGATTACCTATGATTATCGGTACGAATATCAGTAAATTCGTACTGATTACATATATTGTAGTACGAATTCAGGAACAATAATAGCATTAAATCCACTCTAAAGAGAACAAACATATCGGTACGAATACACAAAGGTAGTTCAAGAGCAACTGGAAAACAAACATATAGCAGCAAAACCCTTCACATATCTCAACAACAAGAAATTTTTATATTTTTATCGGTACGAATATTGTTCAATTCGTACCGATTTCATGTAATATGGTACGAATTATACAAGTTAATATATGATTATTGGTACGAATATCTCACAAATCGTATCGATTACCCCATGAATCCAGCAGGGTGTGTCTTATCAGTCATCACTTTCCCATCAACTTGGCATAATTTTGTCATTTTTTTCTTCAGATATATTCACCATTTTTATTTCTTCCTTTCTTTTTCTTTTCTGAACAAAATTACAACAGTAAATGAATGAAAAATACGAAATCATTTTATACATTAAACCACATAAGTGTGACTCCATTGCACTAAAAATCATACGTTTGTTAGTCACACAAGGACTATTCAAATCAACTTCCCCACAAAAATACTCTCTTTTAGATCTTGCATAGAATAAAAACATTGCCAAAAAAAAAAAAAAAAAATGCTTTCGTTACAACAAATGCATCATCATAATGAAAACAACACTCAGAAGCTTCAAGTTTCTACCATTCCAACTGCTTTCGTTACACATAAACCAAAAGAAAAAAATAAAATAAAATATAAATAAATAAACTCCCACACGCACACAAAACACACACAATGTAAAGCGCAAGTCACCTTCCAAGCTTCATTATGTCTTCTCAAAAATCCAAACATTTTTCCCGAAATCTCACAGCTTCAACTGCGAAGCTCACCACTGACCAGACTTTCCCAAAATCTCACAGCTTGAACAGCGAAATCTCGACGTCGCGGCTGAGGCCGGCCTTGATGAGCGCCGCCTGAATATTCTGCTTCTTCGACGGCGGCGCTCGGGTGGTGTCGCCTGTGGAGGGGATTGGGAGCTGCGTCTCTGAATTTGGGGGTTGGGAGTGGAGGGAGAGAGGAAGAGAGAGGAGAGAGAGACGATGATAAAGAAGAAAGTGAGGGATTCTGATTTCAAATTTTAATTTGGGGGTAATTGAGGGGTAGAACTATCCCAATTTAAAAAAATGGGTAGAAAATGTGTAAAATAATTGGTGTGGGTAGAAGTTGATATTCTTATATGAAAGTAGGCATTTGATCCTATTACCTCAAATTAAAACATATAATTATAACAAAATTATTGTTGGTCCCTGAAAGAACTAATTGGTGTATGGGGGGGGGGGGGCAATACACCAATGTCCTAAGTTTTTTGATTTTAAACAGTTACAAAAAAAAAAAAAAAACTCGTTAGACAATACGAGCTCAGAGTGCAGCTCGATCTTCTTCAGTTCAGCAAGCTTGCTGCTGAACTCTCAAAGAGCGTGTTGGTGCGGAAGTTTATGGTTTGGCTGAAAGCTCTTTAGAAAATTCTTTTGAAGTTAAAACGATTTGAGAGCTCGATGAAATGAATGCTTAATGTATGCTTGTTAGTTCGAGTAAAGAGATAATTGACTGAAAGTAAAGAGTGAGAGAGAGAGAGAGAGAGAGAGAGAGCTTGACAAAGTCGATTTTATCGTGGTTCGGAGAAACTCCTCCTACGTCCACTTCAGTTTCCGTCGAAACTGAAAATCCTTTTACCTTTGGATTCACCACTCTCTTGTTTTTACTGGCTGAGTACTAGTCTCAAATTTTGACTAACTTGTCAAAATTTAAGCACGAATTACGGGGTCGTGACCCTTACAACTTTTACTAAATCTAACAACTAACGTGCTCTTCTGATTGCAGAGCTCGATCTTCTCGGCAATGGCGGAGCAAGCAGAGCTTCGACTTCTTCAACGTACAACTTCTGAATTTGAAGATTGAAGGCTCTGATGAGTTCTTAAGCAACAGTAAATGCTTGAAGAACTCGGATTAATTTTAGAGGTAGAAATCTCCTTGGTGTCAACACTTGGGAATTCTCTTGGTATTTCAAGTGTTGAAATGGTTGTGAAAGCTTGAGATTTCTGCAGAGTTTTGGCTTGATAAATTGAAATTCCCATAAGAATAACTCTGGATGGCTGAAGTATTTATAGGCCTAGATTTTGAAAACTAGCCGTTGGAGTTCTGACCAGTGGCAGAGAGCCGTTGGTACTGACTCACTTCTAGCCATTAGGATTCGTCCTAGTTGGCATCCAACGTGGCACCAGGACAGAACGTATTGAGCTGTTGATTGAACATCACATTCTCTTGATAGTAGGAAACCAACTTGATGAAATCTTCAAGGTAGAGCAACTGGTCTTCTTACCACAGATTGATGGAGGAGCACGATTGCCAGATCGATCTCCTATAGGAGAGTTCATCTAATGGTCTCATCCTTTACAAGCTTGATCGATCTGTCTAATACTAAGTGAGCTCATCGATCTGTGTTATACAAAAATAGATCGTTCCTACCAATCTCTACTCTAGAAAAGAGTAAAATAAGACTAAGTGTGGTTTCGAATAACATCATCAAAACTTAACTGCAGAGGTTCCCAACAATTTCTCCCTTTTTGATGATGTCGAAACCCAACACTTTATAAATATTTTCTAAAGCATTAGAGTTGAAACTCTTAATCAGTAAGCATGGAAAATATAATTTCGATCATCAATAGAATAAGATAAGTAAAAATAAAATAAAAATAGATGGCCTGGACAAAGAGAGATTGTCGTCAGGACAGAACAAGTGATCATGTTTTCATTAAGATATTGGAGTAGAGGAATACAATTATAGTGATAACTGGCTCGATATACAAAAGTAATAATGAAAGACCGATCACTATCTCTTCATCTGGGCAAGGTCTTCTCTTCTCTTCTCTTCTCATTCGACACGAGCTGCATGCTTGCGTAGATTCCATCCCTAATATGTCTGTACATGGGATTCTTTAGGTTAACTGGCACCTTGTACATGATTGTTGTGTTGCGCACAAAGGTGTCAATCACTCCTCGATCCTCGATATTCGTTTCACCAATCATGGGAGGAGAGAAGATGGTCTTGCAAGGAGCGACGATGTTTTGATTGTTGCGAGCTGCAAGTTCTAGAGTTCACTGGACAAGAGCTTGGCCAGGATGCGTCTTGAGAAATTTAGCAAATGCCTCCTCTGTGTCACCAGCTAGCTCCTCATCTTGGATGTAGTAGTGCCTGAGAATGAAGGAGTCGAGCAGGTGGTTTCACTTCTCACCATCAGCAGGCTCGACCCAGCACAATTGTTGAAAAGATTGATTTGGAGCAATCTTCAAAACCTTCATTCACTCAGACATCCACCCTGTAGTAGACCTCATGCTAGCTTTTTCCTTCGCCAGCTCGGCCAAAAACTTCTCCTGCGTCTAAGGATCGTTGTCATCATCAAAATGGATACCCGCGTCCATCATTTGCTCCACAAGACATTTGCACACGTCTTCCTTCATCCTCGATTCCTTCCCGGTATCAGCTTTGGGAACTTCTTATGTAGGACCGGAAGAAGAAGAGGCTGGAGGTGGTTTGGATGCAGCAAGCTTCTCGAGCTGCTTCCTCGTACGCTTGGACTGTTTAGGTTGTCGAGGGGGAGCTTGATCATCATCTCCATCTTCACCATCTTCACCCTTTTTGACATCATCAAGGCAGGCTTCCTTCACCAGCTTTCTGAGGAAAGCGTTCTCCTCCTTAAGCTTCTCCAGATCATAAGCTAGCTGAGCCTGGCCGTTGAGAAGGGTTGTGATGTTGCCCTGGATCTCTTTGGTCACCTTGTTGGCTGCAGAGACAGCTTGTGTCATCTTCGCCATAATCTCCTTCTGGTCTTTGGCCAGATCGTCGCATTGAAGGCTGACTCCCGCCATATCTGTAAGTTTGGCATAGCCAAGAGATTGAATTGCATCGGAGAGTACTACCTTTAGCCTGCTGACCAGATGGATTTCAGAAAATGCAGCCAGCTCCTTGACTGCAGCATCCTTGGCGATCTGCTCCATTGATTCTTTGACGGCCTCTTTGGCAGCTGCCACTGCCAGTTCCTTGGCCTTGTTCTCCACTTTTTCAATTTGCACACCGAGCTGGAGCATGGATGAGGAAAACTCGTCCTTCTGCGTGTGAAGATATTTGATGATCAGGTTGGAGTTTTCACTTGCAAACTTCTTCACCAGCTCAATGTGATGCTCTAAGTCTTTCCGGAGGTTGATGAGCTTGCGGCGTAGGTTGATGTCCACCTCCTTGATGGAGGTGCAGATGACATCAATAGCCGTGTCCGCGAAGGCACTCAGGATATCTTCAGCTAGCTTGACCACCAGCTGTTCAACCTCCTCCTTTGTCAGCTCAGTCCTTATCACGGGACGGTTGGTCTGCACAGTGTGGCCAGCTGGTGAGGTAGCATGACTGTAGACTTTCTCCAGCTCGGGAGAGTCTTCAATGTCAAAGGGTTTCTCCTTTGACGCACCTGCATCATCAGCTCGAGGGGGAGAACAATTTTCGTCTCCAGTTTGTTCCCCCTCAGCAGTATGTTCCCCCTCACCCTTAGGCTTCTTGGGAGAGCTGGCCTTTGGCGGAAAGTGATCTGCATCACCAGCCGACTCTTTGGTTGGTTCGAACTCCTCTGCCCTTGCCAAAAACGGACTCTGTAAATACTCAGGGCGGCACGAGTCCATGTACAGATCATACCGATAATATTCGTACCGATAACCATATAATAACTTGTATGATTCGTACTATATCATAGGTAAGCGGTATGAATTGACTCATATTCGTACCAATAACTTCATTCTTACTTATGCAATCTGTACTAGTATATTATAGGTAATCGGTATGAATTGACTTATATTCGTACCAATAACCATATAGTACTAACTTGTATAGTTCGTACTATAACATAGGTAACTAGTACGAAATGGAACGAATTATGAAATTAGTACTATAAGCGGTAATAGGTAAACAGTAACTGAGAAAAAAAAAGATTAAAAACAATTGAAAAAACGAAAAAACAGATTGAAAAAAGGGAAAAGGTGCTGAAAATTGAAAAAGAAAATGAAAAAAAAGAATGAAAAATGAGAAAATGAATTAAAAAAAATGAAAATGTTAAACAAAAAGAAAAAAGAACTGAAAATATGAATAAAAAAATAAAAAGAAAAAACGAAAATGTAAAAGAAAAATAAATAAAGAAAAAAAAACTGAAAAGAAAAAAGAAAAAGAAACTGAAAAATGAATACAAAAAAAACTGGAAAAAAAAAAAAAGAAAGAAGAAGAGTGGGTGAGACGGTGAGTGGAGAAAATACATAGAAGGTAAGAGTTATACACGTGTAGAGGAGAGAAGAGATGAGGGAAAAGAGTGCTCATGTGCACAAAAGTAAGGGCATTTTAGTTTTACATTTAAAAAATTGGGTAATTTTTGTATTTTTTATATTTTATACCTAAATTTGATTTTACAATGTCCATGTGGGTATTTTTTTTTTTCCCCTCTATTTGAAATGTGTTTTGAGAAATATGAAGTAGGGAAAGTAAAGTTTCAAAAAAATATGATTGTGTGGAATATAATTAAAATCCATAGTTTAGAAATTACTAGGAAAATGATTAGGATTTTGAATTTTTATTCAAAATTTTCAATTAACAATGTAATTAATCTATCGATAACATTGATAAAAATATATATATTGTTTTGATTTTCTTATATCAATAACCTTTACAAATATTTTTTGGATTTCAAAAAATATATTAAGAATAATTTTAATTGCCAAAAAAGCAAAAACTCTTTTTAGTAAGTGATATATAAGTTTAAGGGAGCTTCAACCTTGGCAACGGTCCCAATGGCACCGCCCCTATCCACCGTATACGTGGATAAGATTTTATTTACAACTAATAAATTGATATATATATATATATATATATATATATAGTTTGGTTCATATAGATTTAAATCTTAGTGTGAGAAGTGTGAATTATGCTTAAAGCTATACAGAATCATGCTTAATGCTATACAAAATTATGCTTATGGTACACAATTGTGCTTACCATAAGCATAATTTTGTATAGTTGTAAGCATGATTCTGTATAATTTTAAGCATAATTCGCACTTCTCCCATTAAGATTTATTTATATGCGAACCCTTCCATATATATATATATATATATATATATATAGCTGTTTTGGGCGGTGTTCGAGGTGGTGTAGGCTGGAAGAAAACAATATTGGTAGTATGTATTTTTTTTGTCTGTAGTGTATGAATAGTATAAAAAAAACAAAATCCTAAATTATTATTCTTTATATCGGGATGTTCTAAACGGGTAATAACCACATTAATATTGGGGAAGGAGTGAGAATAATTATTCCCTATACACAGATTTTGGATGGAAAATAATTTTTACTCGTATATATTTTTTATTTAGATAATGATATTATAATTCATGTTACCTTCCTAGGAATCCGTGTGTACTTTTATTAGGTTGCCAACTTTGTAAAAAATTAAGGCAAAAATTCCTATGAGCCCGGCCACATCATGTGGTCGGGTTCTTATTTTTAGTAAAAAATGTCAATTTATATGAGTAAAAATATCAATCGTTTTGAATAAAAGTGACAATTAAAATGAATAAAAGTGTCAATTAGATCTAGTGTCAATTCTTATGAATAAAAGTGCCAATTAAAATGAATACAAGTGTCAATTAAAATCCGTTCACACCATGTGTCCGGGCTGACAGGAGTGTGCCCCAAAAATTAATCATGATATTTCAAAAAGTGGAAACAATTCCTCCGAAATTGCTAGAAAATCAATATATTATACGTTCTGTTGCGCATTCGAAGCACCACAACGATCCACACGCCTACGTGGCGTCTCCTACGGCCTCCATTCTTATTTATCTAAAATCTATATATTTATACATATTAATTATTATTTATATATATTAATATATTGATTATTATAATTTATTTATATTATACATAAAATTTAAAAATTTAATTATAAGGATTTGAGGATTTGAACTCATGATCTCCCACATAATAGACTATGTTTTATACCATTACACCACATCACTAAATAATACTTATTTAAGGCTTACAATATATATATATCCATTATTCAATTAGTTTTGAATCATTATTAACTACATTATGTTCATTTATAAAATTATAAATATAATTTTTGAGTATAACTATATATAATATGAATATGTATATATTTTTTTTTATTGATTTTAATACGTGTTTCTTAAATTTTTATGAAACTATACTATATAAATCATATATTTTTTTATATTTATATATATAATAGATATTTTTATTATTTTTATTAATTTATTTATTAAACGGTTCAACCGATCGAACCATGGCCCGAAAAATATTTCGTGTATTTTTTGCTCCGAAGTAACAATGTCAAGGGTGTTTTTGCTACTTTTCCTAAAAAATAAAAGAAAAAGAAAAAGAAAAAGAAAGTAAAATATTTTGAGCTGGGCTATTTTCAATTTCAGTTGATCAAGCTAAACTGTTTTTGACAATATTTTGGCTCTGACACCATTTCGATTTTGAGGTGGTCCGCTCAAAAGTTTTTGATATTTTTTTAGTTTGTATCGATAATTACAATTGACAAAATTTTGTAACGAAAATCGATTTTGAGGTGACCCATTGGCTAATAATTTTTTTTAAATCTTTTAATATGTATAGATAGCTATAATTGTCGAATTTTTGTAATAAAAAATATATTTTAAATTTAAAATAATTGACAATAATAAGACACAAAAATGAGCATCGTGTGTTATTTTCAATTCGGATTAGCTAAACTTTTTTTTGTGTTAAAATATTTCGCTCTAATACTATATTGATTTTGAGGCGACCCATTGGCCATGAAAAACTTAATGATGGAGATTTCCTTCGTTGATTTGATTTTTTTATTAATACGTATAGAGAACAACTACTTGATAAATATTACACCGCCTTAAACTATTTTTCTAATAAAATTTAATCCGACTTTGTAACACATATTCTCAAACAAATTATCATAATACTATTTTTCAGTTCAGGCTGATCCGGCTATACTGATTTTTAGTAAAAATATTTTTGCCCTAACACTATTTCAGTATTGAGGTGGTCCGTTAGCTAAGAAGTTTTTGAATTTTTTTGGCTCTAATACTAATTCGATTTTGAGGTGGCCCCGTTGGCCAAAAAAGTTTTAAAATGCTCTTATACATTGCAGCCTTGGACCCAAACTAAGTTGAGGCAGTTCGGGTTGATCAGGCTAAACTGATTTTTAGTAAAAATATTTTTGCCCTAACACTGAGGTGGTCCGTTGGCTAAGAAATTTTTGAATTTTTTTGGCTCTGATACTATTTCGATTTTGAAGTGGCCCGTTGGCCAAAAAGGTTTTAAAATGCTCTTATACATTGCAGCCTTGGGCCCAAACTGAGTTGAGGTGGCCCGTCCGCGCTAGCCGCTGCCGAGGAGTTGGTGGACTTGAAGGCAGGTAGCTCTTCCGAGCTAGATTATGGGGATGCGGGACGTGCTAAGGACAAGGGGAAAGGTTGGAATAGAAGGCTTTCAACGACCCAATGCTGGTGGTATGGCGAGTCACACTTCGGGGGCGGGAACAAGCTCCGTGGGTACTTCATATATGATGGAGACCACTGGATATGTGACTGTCCGAAGCGGGAAGACCAGCGTGGGGAAAAGTTGAATGTTGTGGTCGCTGAATCCGTGGAGGAGGAGGCTCGGGTTAACACAATACAGTACATTTTGAGTATGCAAATGTTGGATGAGGGTCACGACGTACCGAAAGTGGCCGTGGGGAGCCTGGAAAGGACATGGTGATGAAACAGCCAAGTGTGGGCCGTGGTGTGCTCACGTATGTAAAAGTCTTCGCGGGAGCTGCGTCAAGCAATGACAGTGGTGTGCCAGGAGAACTCACTTGTGATGAGCGAGTTGTTGCTGAAAATGGTTCGAAGACAAGAGGCGTATCCCACACGACGAGGACGTCGTCGAGCTTTGGTGGGGGAGGTTTGTTATACCCCTAAATTGGTAATGCAACGCCTAGCCACAAATGACTCATATTCAATATTGAGGTGGCCCGCTGACCAATATATTTTTGCCTAAATCGGCGGGTGTAGCAGGTGCGTCTAGCCACTGACGACTCATATTAGATTTTGAGGTGGCCCGTTGGCCAATATATTTTTAAAATTCTTTTAGTATGTATTAGTAGCTATATTTGTCAAAAAAAAAATTAAGAAAAAATATATTTTGAATTTAAAACATCTGAGAATATATTAGACACAAAAAATAGTATTAATAGTATCATTATGTTGTCGATTTTTTTTTTTTAATTTATTGTGCTGAATTGGGGTCTAATAGGACTATTTAATTCAAATAGACCCATTAGACCCAATTCAGATTTATGATTATATTGTTTCAATTGGATTTTATACAATTGGAATTAAAATGATGCAAATTATGGTATGAACTGCTTCTTGGATTTGATTTTAGACTGGATTGGTGCGCATAATTGGTGCAGAATTGGTTCTAATGGGTCTATTTTCTCCAAATAGTTCCATTAGACCCAATTCAGATTTAAAGTGTTATGCTTTCATTTATTTCTTTAGATTCTGATTTTATAAGTTTGTTTGAATTATCATTAGGTCAAATGAGATTATAAAAGGCTGTGGCCAATAATCTGAAAAGAAAAAATTTGAAACAATTGGATAAATGGGTACTATTGGTATCAATAGAGCCAATCGAACCAAAATCGAAAAAAATAAAATAAAATAAAACGACTGAAAATTTTTGAAAAAATTGGGTCTATTGGTACTATTAGTGTCATTAGAGCCAATAGAGCCAAAATCGAAAAAAAAAAAACAAAAAAAATGTCAGAAAAAAATTAAAAAAAAATCGAAAAGAAATCACAAATTAAAAGTATCAGAAAATTAGAAGAAAGAAACAAAAAAAAAGTCAAAAATTTTAATCAAAGTCTACTCATAAAGGGCATTTTGGTTCAAAAAAGCAAAAAGTGAACATAATTTGAGTTTCTTTTGTTGGTGGACATAATTTGATGTCCACTAACTTAAATGGACATTTAAAAATTTGACTCCATATTTATTAGCAAACAAACGAAGTAACGGCGTGATGGTCATTGTAGTACTACCTCCATCCCATGTATTAGTCCATTTTGTTTTGGGCACAACAGTCAATGCAATGTAGGATATATGGTTATAATCAATTCTAAGGAGATAGAGTTGTAGGTCCCGATAAGTAGATATTGATGTATGGGGGGGGGGGGGGAATACACTAATTAGCCAACGGTTTTGATTTTTCAAAACAATTTGATCTGAACTGAGTCGTCACTCAAGTTTATCAGAGCAGCTTAGTTTTTCCAGCTCAATCAGTAAGCTGCTGAGCTTGCAAAACTAATCTGCGTGCGGAAGTTTGGTGGAAAGGTTGGCTAACAGTTTTCAGAAACAGTTTTCAAAGATAGTACACATGCAAGACATGTTACAAATGTGCAGGTTGTGAGCATGCAAACTGTGTGAAAACAGATGATAAGAACAGAGAAACACGAGGAGTTTTTATCGTGGTTCGGAGTAAACAGCTCCTACGTCCACGCCAGATCCCGTCGAATCTGTAATCCCTTAACTAGAGACTTTTCACTCCTTTTAACACTGGTGGAGGTCCAGTCCAAATTCAAGTCTTTCTTCTAGACTGAATCTAGCACGTTTCTAGAGTCGTGTCTCTTCTAACTTACATACAACTTTGCATACAGACTTACTAACACTAAATGACTAGTGCTACTATCCAAACTTGAAAGCTTTAACTAGCTGTCGACGTAAGGAATATAACTCGATCAACTACACTAGTATTTCTACTTTGATGGTAGTGAGAGTGTGTATGATGTGTTCTAGTAAGACTGATTCCAGATAGATAAGAAATCTACAATGATCAACACTTGGGAAAACTCTAGTAATTTCGAGTGTTGATTTGAATATTTTCAGCTTGAGATTTCTGCAGCGTTTTTGCTTGAGTATTGATTTTCCCGTATTTCAATCTGGAATATGTTGAGGTATTTATAGAGAAGCGTTTGAAATAGAGCCGTTGGAAGTGTGTCAGGATTTGCAGATTCCGTACGCTGACACAGTTCTTGTCGTTGAGTGAGAGCAGGTTTCATCACCATAGCTCAGGTTGGCCTTCACAGGTTGTGCTTCCTATACCTCGAACAGTCTTCGATCTTCTGTAACCTTCGCGTGAGATTTTCGAGTATTGTAGGGGCATGTTGCATAGATAGGTTACATAATGGAACAGTGTGACAGGTTTGAGTAGACTAGGTACAAGGTTGCACTACCAACCTTGACCTTTACATAGCAACCTGTCCGGTTTAGACTTGACTGATTCTGAACACGGAGATCAGCCTGTTCCAATTAAAAACATATGTCTAAGTGTGGTTTCTAATAACATTATCAAAACTAAGTTTCAAAGGGTTCCCAACAATTTCCCCCTTTTCGAAGGGACCTTTAAAGCTTGCCACGCGAGCTTTGTCTTTCGCTTTTTGTTTCTTCAGTTCTGCCAGGAACAATTTCTGCTTGCCTTCATTTACACAGTCTTTAGCAGTGTATCCAGCTTCTGCCATGAGCCGGATGAGAGTGGCTTCGCATTGTGCTTTCTCTTCTTCAGACAGCTTGGCGGCAGCAGGTTGAGGGGCAGTTGTCGCGGGCTGAGCAGGTTCGGTTAGCATCACAGGTTGAGAAGTGCGACCTATGCCTCGGCTTTGAGTGACCTGTTTCTCCTTGCCTTTCCCTTTAGCAGTTGTGCGTTTGCCTTTCCCTTCCCCCTTTTCGGCATTATCATCGATGAGGTTCTGAACAAGGGTATTGAGGGAGGCTTGCTCATCGGAAAGTAAGGACAGGTCGGTGCAGATCTTCTCCTTGAACTGCAGGAGGGAGTTGATGTTCTCTTGCATCTCCCCCTCTTTCTTCAATGAGCTTGAAGTGGTTTGAGTGAGCTTCGTAGTGAAGTCGTGTACAAGCTGGTTGAGTTGCTCAAACTCAAAGTTCAAGCCATTGATGGAAGATTGGGAGGCAACCTTCATGTCGGATAGCTGTTGTGGGAGTAGCTTATCCGTCTCGTCTTTCAGTTGGGTTGAGACGAAGGTTGCGAACTGTCGGGCCACAGTTTCCTTAATGACTGTGGGCATTTCCTCTTTTATATTGGCCAGCAGAGCAGAAGCAGCATTGTCCATTGCCTCGATTTGATTGGCAATCTTCAGGTGCTCTTCTACCTCTGTTGCCTTCACCTTGGCAACCTCCTCAGTGATGAGCTTTTTCAATTCTTCTTGCATCACAGTGAGAGGAGTGCCAGCTTGTGCGACAGAGTAGACCGATACACGATCGTGGTCTGACTCTGTATCTTCGCTGTTCCTGGTGGAAGAGGGAATTGGACTGAAATCTGCATCATCTGGAAACCTGAAATTATACAAACTGCGATCATGATTATAAAAAGGTTTCAGATCAATGTTGAGAGCCCTAGCCTCTCTCTTCATCCTAGAGAGGATGAACTTCTTGAAGCAATCGCGAGCTTCAGGAATTGAAGCATATCCGAAATACTTCCCCAGGTTGCGGGCAACGCGGAACTCGGTCATCTCGTCACCATTGAAAGTGATCAAGAGCTGCTTGATCTCCTCATTTATCAGCTCGAGTAGAAATCAGGCCCAGTTTACATCCAGACCCTGCACGATTGCAGTCATCACTCTGAATTTCGCTGGAGTGACAGCGTCATGGTTACCCGAGTAACCAAGGAAGACTTTGTGGACAAAGTCAAAGAGGGCTCTGTATGCAGGTTTCAGCAGAGGTCGTGAGAACCTCTTGCCATCGTATTTGACTGCAGGTTGCATGAGAGCTTTCTGGTACACAGCTTCCAGATCGGCATCCGAAACCTCCAAAATGAGACCTGAGGTCTTGTGATACAGGATATCGACAGATCCCAAATCTGCGATCCCGTATGTTTGACAAATAAGCTGCAAAATAGGAATGGGCTCGTCGGGCTGGTTGGGCAACGAAAGATGGAAGGCGGCAGAGTCGACATCTTCCATGCAAAAGTAGGAGAGAATGAACATCGCTACTTGTTGCGGAAGCCAGAATTGAGGCTCGTGAGTAATAATCTTGTAGAACCCTTCCGCAGCTTTAATGGAGGCGTACATCTCGTCGAGACCGGCGTAACCGTACGTAGAAAGATTTGCTGAGGGCTCCGTGAGAATGTACTGCTGCATATATTGTATCTTTTGTTCCGTCGTGATGGGGAGATTGTAAGAGGTGGATTCTCCTGCCATTGTAAGAGAAATATTAGTGAACTTAGAGCTTCGAGTTTTTCGGACGAAGGAAGTTGCAGAAGAAAAATGGCGGAATAATTGAGAATTCAAGTGATGAAGACGATGCACAATTATGAGTATATATAGAGGATAGGATGAGCGGTTGAGATTGAGGTAACTCAATCGTTCAACGGATGGGATTAAAACCCTAGAAATCCGTGAAGTAGTGGGCGCGTGGGGAGGTTAGTGAAGCCTACTCGCATAACCCCTACACTCAACCTTCGCCTCGCATTTAATGCTGATATGACACTGTGCATGCGCTTTTAGACATTCAAGGAAAGCAAATTTTGAATGTTTAGAGTTGTGTCAGAATATCCTTAACAATGATTTCAATAAATAACAAAATACATGCTTCAATAAATAAATAAAAATGATTGATAGGGCATGAATTGACCATGTGAAGCAGAAATTTTGTTATATATATTAAAACGATAGAAATAATTTTAGACGCACATCATTGCAAACGATATAAAAATATAATTTAAAAACATGGAGACTGATACAGGTCGTCCATGACACTTCCCATGTGAACTGTGACTTATCCACAGTTTCTGATTTTGCAGTTTCCACACTTTTTGAACTTCACAGCCTCCACCTAGCTGGACTGTTCTTTGTCCTTTGCGAGCTGCCCATGTGCATCCTTACCAATGTGAGTTTTGATGAACTCCCACAGCTTGGCATTCTCAGCTTGCAGAGCTGCAAACTTTTCATCAATGTACAGCTTGCTTTCCAGCTCCAAAATGTTAAGCCTTCGAGACATTTTAAGAAATTCGGTATTAAAGAAGGATAACATCTTGTCAACAGCTACTGAGCTGTTGAAAGAGGATGGAAAAGCTGCTGAGTTAGGAGCTGCGGAGCCTTGGGCCTTGTCCTAAGCTTTGGGTGGGGAGGCTGGAGTGGATTGGTCGCCAGCAGGTTTCACATCAACCTGTGGAGGAGCAAATTGCATTTCACTTGTAGGTGTGATATGTGCCTCCACGAAGGTTGCTGCTGTCAATCGAGTGGTGCGCTTTTGTGAGGGCGCAGACGGTTGATCCGTCATTTTTCGTTTTCCTTTACGGACTATTTCAGCATCTTCACAGCTTTCTTCTTTATCTTCACTTCCCTCTTTACTTTCATCTTCTTCTTCCTTTGAGTCACGCATTTTGGTGAGCAAACGCTTGGCTACACCGCTTGCTTTGTTGATCTTGTGTGGCAGAATGCCAAGTATCATGATCAACTGGTTGCAGGTGTGAGGAACCAGCTTGTCCTCAGGAAATCCGGTGCAAATAGGCCACAACCTGTTAGTAAGTGTTCTCTGCAGGATGATCGAAAGCTTTGTGCCATGTCGAAGCTGCATGTTGGCCTTTATCCTGGCAGGTTGCTCTGCTGCCTCTTTGATGAACAGGTTAACTAGCACCCTTGCCCAGTTAACATGTAACTGCTTCATTACCGCGGTTAGTAGCTTGAACTTCAGCAGTGTGACTGCTTCATTCGACCCTAGATAAGAAAAGAATACGTTGTGGACGAACTCGAAAAGGAGTCTGTACTCAGACTTCAAGTCATGGCGGTTGAAGGTTCTTTGATCGTAAACCTTCTTAGGCTCGAATAAAGCCTGCTGA
Organism: Mentha longifolia; assembly: GCA_001642375.2. NCBI lineage: Eukaryota > Viridiplantae > Streptophyta > Magnoliopsida > Lamiales > Lamiaceae > Mentha > Mentha longifolia. Next base: position 12,700,945 of record CM038115.1, on the reverse strand, counting down.
TACACATCATTGACTGCGTCCATGGGCACATCGTCAATTGTTGTGATGGCCCCTGCATCCGTCAGCCTGTAGGTCTGAAGGACGAGTGGAAGAAGATGACGCCGTTCTTCCTCATCGTTGACTAGAAAGGTCGCCGTGGCGGGATCTCCGGCCACCGATTCCAGAGAACATAGTAGATAGGCGACGTTCATTTGCAGCGTCACTTGAGGATGTTGTGTGATGATGTTGAAGAAACCATCACATTGGGTGATAGTCTCAATCATCGGGTTCAAGCCTCTGTAGCCGTACGTGTCCAGCACAGCTACTTTCTCCAAGAAAATGAGAGGTGTTGCTTTCTTCACTTGAGCACTTAGTGATTCTGTAGACATTTTGTAGAGAGGGTAAGGAATTTGAGAAATTTTGAAGAAAAGCGAGAGAGAATTTGAAACTAGATTTTAAAGATTTCAAGACATGCGTAAAGAGTTCAAATGATTCTCTCTATTTATAGAATTTTCTCCATGGTTAAGACTTTATAGACAAATCTCAGTGGAGAGTAAGTTTCACGCGCTTCATACAGTGTGTTTCACGCGCTTCTTCTCTCTTCTTTTTCCTTCTGAGATTGACAGTAATCCCTTGATTTTCGTGAAAAACTTTTCAAATACGTAACAGTAAAAGATTTGAAAAATATTTTTGAAAGGATTAGGATTGGAAATAAAGTTATGAACTCTGCAATGAATTAAATGGAGATTGATACAGTATCTCCAGTTCCCCCTTAAAGGTAGGCCAGTAATTTTGACTTTCAACGCAGTTCGTGACTTCGAGTTGCGTGTCGTGAGCTGCTTCCATTTGACCTATAGCTTTTCAAGTCAGTTTTCTCTCTGGTGACCTGTGCTAGCGTACTGCTCTAGTGAACTGCTTTTGTTAGCATGCAGTTTTCAAGTCAGTCTGCTCTTAGCTGACCTGTGTTAGCGAACTGCATTTGTCAGCATGCAGTTTCCAAGTCAGTCTGCTCTTGGCTGTCCTGTGTTAGCGAACTGCATTCATCTTCTGACTTAGACTGTGTATCCATTCTGAGCATTCCAAGTTTTCCACATAGCATGTTGAATCTCTCTTCCATGAGAGGTTTCGTCAGAATATCGGCTCTTTGAATGTCAGTATGGATTTTCTCAACTGTTATATCTTATTTTTCCACGTGATCTCTGATGAAATGATGCCTTATGTCGATATGCTTGCATCTGGTGTGGTAGACAGGATTCACAGTGAGTGCTATGGTGCTTGTGTTGTCACAAAAGATAGGAACTTTTCGAACTGTGACACCATAATCTTTGAGTTGTTTTAACCAAAGAATCTGTGTGCAACAGCTTCCTGTTGCCATGTACTCAGCTTCTGTTGTTGAAGTAGCAACTGAAGTTTGCTTCTTTGAAAACCAAGAGATCAACTTGCTTCCAAGAAACTGACAAGTCCCTGACGTGGACTTTCTATCCAGTTTGCATCCTCCATAATCTGCATCTGCATAACTAGTTAGTTCAAAATTATCATCACAAGGATACCATAACTCGAAGTTTACAGTTCCCTTGACATATCTAAGGATTTTCTTGGCGGCTTCTAGATGAGATTCTTTTGGATTAGCTTGATACCGAGCACATATTCCAACTGCAAAAGAAATATCAGGTCGACTTGCAGTAAGATAAAGTAAAGAACCAATAATTCCTCTATACAAAGTTATGTTGGCAGGTTTCCCTTCAGAATCTGGATTCATCTTTCCATTTGCCATCGTTGGAATCTTCAGTGGTCTGTTATCCTGGACACCGAATTTGGTTGCCAGCTCGTTAGCATACTTAGATTGACAAATGAAGATGTCATCCGTAGATTGCTTGACCTGCAGACCGAGGAAGAAGTTCATCTCCCCCATCATCGACATTTTGTACTTATCCTTCATGAGTTCTCCGAACCTATCACATAAGAATTTTGACCTAAATCCAAAGATAATGTCATCAACATAAATTTGCACAAGAAGTATATCATCCTTGTACTTGAAAGTGAATAAAGTTTTGTCGACCGATCCCCTTTTAAAACCAGAATGCAGTAGGAATGTAGACAACGTTTCATACCAAGCTCTGGGAGCTTGTTTCAAACCGTATACTGCTTTGTGCAGTTTGTAAACTTTCTCTGGACCAACTTCCTCAAAACCTGGTGGTTGTTCAACGTAAACTTCTTCACCAAGAATTCCATTGAGGAAAGCACTCTTCACGTCCATTTGGTAGACTTTGAACCTTTGATGAGCTGCATATGCTAGAAACAGTCTTATTGCTTCTAGTCTTGCCACTGGTGCGTAGGTCTCATCATAGTTTATCCCTTCTTGTTGACAGTAACCTTTGGCAACTAATCTTGCCTTGTTTCTGATTACTTCAGCATTTTCATCCTTTTTATTCCTAAACACCCATTTTACATCAATCACTCCTTGATGCGTAGGACGATCAACTAATGACCATACTTCGTTTCTTTTAAACTCGTTGAGTTCCTCTTGCATGGTTGTGACCCAATCATGATCAGCAAGAGCTTCTTCAACAGTTTTGGGTTCAGAGTAGGAAAGATAACAGCTTAGTAGACAGCTTTCGCCTATCTGTCTCCTTGTCTTCACACCCGCCTGTGGGTTTCCAACAATGAGATCCTCAGGATGAGCATCGACCCATCTCCTTCGATGAGAGATTTCTTCTTCAGTAAGAGTTGGTTCAGGGTCTGGTATGGGATCTTCAAACTCAGGTAGAGGTTAAGGAGTGAAGGGGTCAAGCTGTTCAAACTATTCAGCGAGCTGATCCATTGACAATTCTGTATTGACTGCAGGTTCCGTTGGATTTTCTGGATCAGTTGAGGAGGTGTTGGTTGGAGGAGCTTCGGTTCCCCCTTGGTTTGTTCCCCCTTGCTGAAAGAGTGGATTGAAACCTTGTACAGGTTGACTTTCTTCTTCTGAGTCGGTTGGGCTCCAAATTAGTATTTCATCTTGAAACTACGTGTTGGAACCTTCTTGATTTTGACTTGCACCTGTACTTTCTTCAGATTGAGTCTCCCTGTACTCACAGATAGATTCATCAAAAACAACATGTGGTGTTACTTCCACAATATGAGTCTTCTTGTTAAAAACTCTGAAAGCTTTGCTGATCTCTGAATATCCTACAAATATTCCTGGATCTGCTTTGCTATCAAAAGTCTTTAACTGTGATTTCCCATTATTGTGAATGTAACACACGCAACCGAAAGATTTAAGATATTTCAACCGAGGTTTCTTATCTTTCCACAGCTCGTATGGAGTTTTTTTATGTCATTGGTGAATGATTGATCTGTTCTGAGTGTAGCAAGCTGTATTGATAGCTTCCGCCCAGAACTTCTTAGGAAGATTGGTTTCATTCAGCATTGTGCGAGCTGCTTCTTTTAGTGATCTGTTGCGTCGTTCAACAACACCATTCTGTTGAGGTGTGCGAGCCGCTGAAGTTTGATGAGTAATTCCATTTTTGGTGCAGTATGATTCAATCATATGATTAATAAATTCTGTTCCACGATCGGATCTGATTGAAATCACACTTTTATTCTTCACGTTTGACAGTTTGGTGAGCATCGCAGGTAGCTCCACTAGTGTCTCCTTCTTCTTATGTAAGAAAATAACCCAAGTGTATCGTGAGTAATCATCAACAATAACTAGAGTATACTTTTTACCGTTAATGCTCCTGGGAGTAACTGGACCAAATAAATCCAGGTAGAGTAGTTCCAAGATTCTACTTGTGCTGTGAGCTGCAATGCTGGGAAATGACAATTTGGTCTGCTTTCCAGCTTGACAGGCTTCACAAACATGATCTTTGTAGTAGACTTGATCTGGAAGATCATCTGCGAGCTTCTTGCGAGCGAGCTTATTGATGGCTTTGAAGTTTAAGTGACACAGTCTCTTGTGCCATAGCCAGCTCACTTCAGGTATAGGTTTGGTGACCAGACAGATTTCTTTTTCATCTAGCCATTGTACTATGTACAAGTTATCCTGCAAAATACCGGTAAGAAGAATTTCTTCTCATTCCTTGTTCTTTATAGCGCATTTATTAGCATAAAACTCTACTCTTTTTCCAGTAGAACAGAATTGGCTTACAGAAAAGAGATTATGATTTAAACCTTCAACGTAAGTGACATTAGATATTATTGTTTTACCAATAATTAGATTATCGTAACGTCTTGTTTTTCCTTTAGAGTCTCCTCCAAAAGCAACTAGAGGTCCGTCACATTCGATGAAATTCGTAAGCAGGCTTCTGTCGCAGGTCATGTGCCTTGTACAGCCACTGTCAATAATCCAGACCATGCCGCGAGCTGCTCGCTTTCTTCTTTGAGCTTTCCCATCCTGCAATTAGACAGATTTAGCAACCCACATGAATTTGGGTGCCTTGTTAGCAGGTTGAGTTTTAGCAGCTTGGTTCCCGAGCTTCCTTTGTTGAGAGCTGTTGACCCGTGGCTTGGTCCGTTGCTTGTTTGTTGAGTGGATGGCTCTATTGGAGTATGCAGTTTGCAGTTGGTAATAAGTAGGTTGATAATACTGCTCCGCATATCCACATCTACAGCGATGAATCTCCGATCCACTTCCATGTGGAGATTGATGGTACCTACTTGACAGCTCAGGATATTGGTACCAAAGGCGGTTGTACCAGTAACCTTCATTGTCAAGTGTTTGATTTGGCCACTGCTCATAGTAGTTATTTCGTTGTGGTCGAGCAGTTTTGTGTTGAGAGACTGTTTCTCCTTTGTTAGCAGCTTGCACTCTTCTCGGTGCAGGTTGGCTCTTCTTTTTATATGCAGGTTGCATATGCAGTTTTCTAGGTGGCTCAAGCTTTTTCTGTTCAACTGATGGCCATAGCTGCTGCTTCTTGACAGCAGGCTTCCTATGCTCTTTCACCAAGATTGCTTGAGGTTGTCGAGCTGGATTCTTCAAGTTGAGTTGCTTGTCAGGTAGGAAGTGGTGAGTTTTGCCTTCAGTCAATCCTTTTTCTTTCGCGAACAAGACCTTCTCATTTTCTTTGGCTTCACAGGTTTGACCATGAAATCCAATACCAAATTTTATTTGAGCAGGTCTCTGGGCAGCTTGTAAGGCTTCAAGCTTTTCCCCATTTTTGTTCATTTTCATCAGGACTTGTTGAAGTCTGAGTTCTTTCTGCAATAACTTGTCGTGCTCAATTGAGAGATTTGACAGCTTGCCGTTCAAGCTGTTGATCTCACTGACCTTTTCGATGAGCATGTCTTTAAGGTTTTCTTCCCTTAAAGTTGATTGACTCAATTGAATTTTCAGGGTTTCTATCTCCCTTTTTCTTGCTTCATCATGGAGATTGAAGTCTCCATTCATAGCAGCTTTGAGTTTCATGTTTTCACCCTCCAGCTTGGATCCTTCTATGACTACTTGCTTGAACATTTCTGAGAGTTTCTTGTAGTCATCAAGCTGTTGTTGGAACTCTTCATATGTTGGCATTTCAGGTAGTTCGAAACCTGCATGTTCAGTGTTAGTTGAATATGAAGATGAGATTTCGGTATCAACCTTGTATTGAACAAGATCGAGATCTTTTCCCATGTAGCATTCCTCATTTTCAGAATCTTCGTCGGCTAAGCAACATTCCTCCTCGTCCAGTTCATCATCATCATCTTCGTCGGAGGAGGTTGAGTCTGATAATGTGGCAATGGCTTTGGCTTCTTCCTCAGCTGCGATCATGGCACTGCGCTGCTCCTTAAGCTTTTGATCTCTTTTTGCACGGAGCTCTTCGCGTTCGGCCTTTGAAAGATCTGGGCAGTCTGACTTGTAGTGACCTGGTCTGCCACATTCAAAACAACCACCCTCTGGAGTGTTAGAATAATTAAATTTAGAGGGTTTTGTTTTACCTTCACCTTTCTTGTCAGAAGAAGAGGTGGTTTGATTTCTCTTGAAATCTTTGTGATATTTACGGAATTTGTTGAAGCATTTTTCAAGCTTTTCATTCCTTCTTGCCATGAGAGCATAGTCCTTCAACAATTTCTCTATTTTGGAGCATAAATCCTTTGGGATTTCTCTTTCCTCTATCATTGATGCAGCTTTGAATGCGGCATCTTTTTCTCTCTTTTCAGGCTCAGTCTTCTTGCTTGAAGACACTTGTCCTGATCCATGAAGTCTGATCATTTCAAACTCATTTCCGATGAGTAGATCAAACAATTGCTCGGTTGACAGGTTGTTGATGTCCGACCTGCCGCGGTGCATGGCGCTGTACACATGCCAGCTTGCTGGGAGAGATTGGATCACTTTGAGATTGAGTTCGCGCTGTGTATATTTATCTTTCTTGAGAGCCGCGATCTCCAAAGTGATCATTGTGAATCTATTCTTGAGCTGATCAATGGTTTCCGTTGGCTGCATTTTGAATTCTTCAAATTTGTTGCATGCCACTGATAGCTTGTTCTCCAGCATTTTTGTTGAACCAAGACTTATGGCTTTTAAGGTGTCCCACATTTCTTTTGCAGTTGCCAGATTTCTTATCTTGGCCAGGTGGACTCCCTTAATTGTACTTGAGATCAATCCCTTTGCGAAGCTGTCAAGTCTAGCTTCTTTTCTTTCTTCGTTTGTATATTTCCTGGGATCTTTGATCTTTGGCACATATGTTGCTTCAGAAGCTTTGTCTCCAGAAACTTCTAAATCATAGGGCTCGTAGATTGGCGTTGGACCGTTCTCGATGACATCCCACATTAGTACATGATGAGCTTGGAGGCACATCTTTATTCGAAAGCTCCAGTCTTCATATCCCTGTATAGAAAAATTTTCACAAACACGGAGAAGTGAAGCTTCCATAATGACAATTTATGTATGAATGCACAAGCATAATTTCTAGAGATCTAGTTCTATTTGACACTGAAGTACGAGAAACCTTCTAGTATGCAGAAGCAATGGTCAAAAGAACCACTGCTCTGATACCACTTGTAGGTCCCGATAAGTAGATATTGGTGTATGGGGGGAATACACCAATTAGCCAACGGTTTTGATTTTTCAAAACAATTTGATTGGAACTGAGTCGTCACTCAAGTTTATCAGAGCTGCTTAGTTTTTCCAGCTCAATCAGTAAGCTGCTGAGCTTACAAAACTAATCTGCGTGCGGAAGTTTGGTGGAAAGGTTGGCTAACAGTTTTCAAAAACAGTTTTCAGAAACAGTTTTCAAAGATAGTACACATGCAAGACAGGTTACAAATGTGCAGGTTGTGAGCATGCAAACTGTGTGAAAACAGATGATAAGAACAGAGAAACACGAGGAGTTTTTATCGTGGTTCGGAGTAAACAGCTCCTACGTCCACGCCAGATCCCGTCGAATCTGTAATCCCTTAACTAGAGATTTTTCACTCCTTTTAACACTGGTGGAGGTCCAGTCCAAATTCAAGTCTTTCTTCTAGACTGAATCTAGCACGTTTCTAGAGTCGTGTCTCTTCTAACTTACATACAACTTTGCATACAGACTTACTAACACTAAATGACTAGTGCTACTATCCAAACTTGAAAGCTTTAACTAGCTGTCGACGTAAGGAATACAACTCGATCAACTACACTAGTATTTCTACTTTGATGGTAGTGAGAGTGTGTGTGATGTGTTCTAGTAAGATTGATTCCAGATAGATAAGAAATCTACAATGATCAACACTTGGGAAAACTCTAGTAATTTCGAGTGTTGATTTGAATATTTTCAGCTTGAGATTTCTGCAGCGTTTTTGCTTGAGTATTGATTTTCCCGTATTTCAATCTGGAATATGTTGAGGTATTTATAGAGAAGCGTTTGAAATAGAGCCGTTGGAAGTGTGTCAGGATTTGCAGATTATGTACACTGACACAATTCTTGTCGTTGAGTGAGAGCAGGTTTCATCACCATAGCTCAGGTTGGCCTTCACAGGTTGCGCTTCCTATACCTCGAACAGTCTTCGATCTTCTGTAACCTTCGCGTGAGATCTTCGAGTATTGTAGGGGCAGGTTGCATAGACAGGTTACATAATGGAACAGTGTGACAGGTTTGAGTAGACTAGGTACAAGGTTGCACTACCAACCTTGACCTTTACATAGCAACCTGTCCGGTTTAGACTTGACTGATTCTGAACACGGAGATCAGCCTGTTCCAATTAAAAACATATGTCTAAGTGTGGTTTCTAATAACATTATCAAAACTAAGTTTCAAAGGGTTCCCAACAAGAGTTAATTGTAGCCACAATTTTTTTACCATTTTATGAAAGTTGACTAATAAATAGGACGGACCAAAACAGAAATGTGGACTAATATGTGGGATGTATATAGTATAATTGAATAGAGAGACAGGGAGATAGAGACTTGCCGTGAGAGAGATAGAGACGAGAGAGTTTGAGAATCTCGTAAGGGCATCCACAAAGTAGATCCCAAATTGTGGAATCTCTTCCACTTTCCGGTGGGAGAGATCCCACACTCAAAAGTTGCTCCAATGCAACGGGATCTCTCCCGAAATCTCTTCAATTTTTTTATTATTTTTTTATTTCTATTTTTTATTTTTAAATCTTTTTTTAGTTTAATTTATATTTCGATTTTGGTTTCGTTTTCGATTTAACTCTAAAATATTTGAAACTAATTTTATTTATTAAATTCAAATACTAGCCATTACATAAAATTTAAAAAACATCTAAATTAAAAAAAAAAACATCTAAATTAAAAAAACATCTAATTTCAAATCAAGCTCTCAATTCCGCCAAGAGCTCAAGATGTTCCTCCAATTGCTCCGGCATCATTCTGCTCGTATCACCAAAACCGAGCCCCGGAGTTGGAGTCGAAGGATCCTCCGGATTTGTTGGAGGCAGCGGCAGCATGCCGTAGTTGGCGGCGTAATTTCCTAACCACGCGTTGAATTCATTCTCTATGGGATCCGCCATTTTATTTTGCTTGAATTTGATGTAGAATTTATAAAATTTGCTTGAGAAATATGAGGAAGAAAGAGAATAGAGGTGTGAAGAAGAAGAATTGGGAAGATGAATTTATAAGAGGGGATTTGGAAGTAGCCGTTGCTACTTCAAACGGTATCAGCAATAATAATTTTTTTTTAATTCTGAAAAATCAATTTAATATATATAGCTGATGTCATAATGACGTCAGCTTTATATGGGATCGGTACCCGAAGCGCTGAAGCGCACCCTCCCCTCCTCTCTCGCCGGCCCCAACGCGCATCCGAGATCGATCCCGGGATCGCTCGCACCGGAGGGCGGACCGATCCCGGCGCGTTGGGGATGCTCTAATACAACCGTATATTTGTTTTGGCCGTATAAGTTTAAAGTCGGAGGAAAAAGAATAGCTAAGTTAAAGTAGGGAACGAGATTTCATGAATTTTGGGCTACTTTCTTTAATTTTAAGATTCATATTATTCTCTTTAATTTTATTGAAATTGAAACAAACATATGATTTTAAATTTTTAGATTTTAATTACTTTTCTTTTCTTGAAACACCAAAACACAATAATTTTAATAATTTAGAATTATATTACTTTCGAGTTTCGATGCCAATCAAAGATTCTTATTCTTGTGTGATGCAGACTTAAAAATTAAAAAAAAAAAAAAAAAAAAAAAACCCCTCTAAATTGGTATCGAATGTATTAGTCGAGCTTCAATTTTAATAAAACTAATTCATTGGTTTCACGATTTTCCCCATCTCCCATTGAATCGTGACGTTAAATACCATAGTAATAAAAAAAATGGTGATTCTATACTTTGAAGAAGTATCACTTCCTAAGAGCATCTCCAGCGCACCGGCCGCCTGGGGTTCGAGCCTGCAGCGCGAGCCCGGGCCACGTTGGCGAGCCCGTCGTCCGGCGAGTCCGGTGCACAATCGAGAGCCCGGCTCGCGCCCTTCCCTCCCCCCTGTGCTGACGTCATTATGACGTCAGCCAGGTTTTAATTTTTTTTTTTTTAAAAAATCGATTTTCAGCAAAATAAAATAAAAAAAACTCAGCCGTTATACTCAACGGCTAGCCAAACGGCTAGTTTCCCCTCCTCCCTATAAATACACACCCCCACAAATCATCTCCCACACCTTCACAATTCACCTACAATTTTCACAATCCCACAAATTCTTTACAAATAATTTTTTTTTTCCTCCTTTCTCCCACAAAGTCGTCGATGGATAACGAGTCGTTTCTCGAATTGTTGCGAACCCAAGGCGTCGATGGTTCCTCCTCGCATCCCGACGGTGATTCGACGCCGTCCCCACCGCGGCAGTCCAATCTCAGATTTGCGGCCTATGCGAGTCCTCCTACCCACGGAGTGATGGGCATTTCTCCTGCCGGTTATCAAGACGTCTCTCCACCCGTCTTCGACCAATTCAAATCTCCACAGTTCAGGAGAAGTCAAGGTGCGACGCAAGATCTCGAAAGGCTAAATCTTAAAAGTTCGTTCGAATCAGTTTCGAACATGCATCCAGCGGCCAAGAAGAAAGCAAGCGCATCAACGGCTGCCCCCTCAAATCCGGAGCCAACCGAGCGGATGAGGGCCGTACCATACAGTCCGGAGGAGTCGGCTCATCTCATCAAGGTGTGGTCTAGCATTTCCGAAGACCCGGGAAATGGCGATCGACAGAAGGAGGTAATTTTCTGGGGCAAGGTCGTAGACAGGTACAATGCTACGATTCATACTATTGGCTACAAGCCCAGAAATAAGAAGATGTTGAAGGGGCATTATCAGCGGATGATGCCGAAATGCAACAAATTCCATGGCTACTACACTCAAGCTGTGAGGGAGTGGAAAAGCGGAGAAGACTCAAACGACGTCTTCAACAAAGCATGTGAGTTGTATCAAGCTGAGATGAAACAAGCTTTCCAATATGGGAAGGCCTATGCAGAGCTGCTGAGGTTTCCCAAGTATGATCTTTTTCGCGGTAATAAAAAGCAGAAGGGCATAGACGGGTAGTCCAACTCTAGCAATCCCAACGCATAAGCTGCTGAAGAGGATGGCTATTTTCCGGAACGCCCCGCCCGATCGGGAACAAAAAAGCTCTCGCCCAAAGGAGGAATAAAGGAAAAGACAAACAAGCTGAGGAAACGATTGATTTGGAGGACGTTCCGGAGGGAGCCGAACATGAGTTTTGGCAATCAAGTGCCGAAGTTAATCAGACGTACTTATCGATTGCAAAGAAGAAAGAGGACATCTTGGAGAAGAAGAAGCAAGCCTATATGGGCAAGATCATGACTGCATACAACAAGTTGCTCGTCACTGATACCTCACAAATGTCACCGGAGGAGTTGGAGCAGCATTTTCTCATGAGGACTCGGTTGTGGAGCATGATCGAAAAATAGGCTTGTTTTATTGTATTTTTTTTAATTGTTGTATTTCGTTTCAATTTAATAAAAAAAAAATCCAAAAATTCTGTTTCTTTTTTAATTAAAAATAAAATTAATTAAACAAATAAAATCGAACGAAAAACGAAACGAAAAACGAATTAAAAAAACATATCAAAAATCGTAAATAAAATGAATTAAAAATAAGAGAGAGTCCGGGAGAGAAGCTTGCGGCTGGAGATGAAATCTGGAGAGAGTCCCTCCCCACCGAAATAGTGCCGAGAACCCCTAAAAGGGGCTATCTGGTGGAGATGCTCTAAAGAAGCTTACAATTTGAGAATTGTGTATTTGTTAGGAGTAACAATATATTATTATTATTATTTTTTAAAAAAACAATATATTATTATTGTTTATACTTTATAGTTTAAAAACAAACTATTCAGTCTATTTTCATGTTCTAATCTTTCTTGTTTGTTTGCGACAAATATTCTCGAAAAAGTAATTAAAATACAATCGTTCTGAGAAAAGATTTGTGTAGAAATGTCATACTCCGGCAACAAACCATCAGCCCCGCCGGCGCCCGACCGGGATGAGCCCCAGGTCGCCTTCCCCCGCCCCCGCCCCCGCCCCCGCCCCCTCCCAATCCCTCCTCCTCCTACGCTCCCAATCCGATCGCCCACACCCACACCCACACCCAAAGCGGCTCTTTCGGCTCGGATTCCTCACGCCTATGGCTATTACCGGCCTCAGCCGCCGCCGCCGCCGACAAGCGTCTACAGCTCTTTTCCGCCGGGTACCCACCCGGACGTGATCCGGAGTTTCCAGATGGTGGATGGGAACCATAACGGTTACATTGAAGAGAAGGAGCTCCAAGAAACCCTCGCTTGGAATTACCAGAAATTCAGCCGAAGCATTCTGCGTTTGCTTATCTTTCTCTTCAGGAATCCCCGAGAATCTTCGATATTTCAGTTTCTGTATCATTTCCTTTCTTAGAATTTTGTTTGGTAGTCAGAGATGTGGTGAATTTGCTGTTTGTGGACTGCAAAAGTTTGTTTTTATGTTAATTTTTCATGTTGAACCGAGCATGTGAAGAAGAGCTAAGTTATTGCTTAGCTATCTCAATAATTATTCATAACAATCTTGGGTTTTCATGATTTGTTTTTATGTTAATTTTTCATGGTGAACCGAGCATGTGAAGGAGAGCTAAGTTATTGCTTAGTTATCTCAATAATTATTTGATTGCATTTTTGGTTACTACTACTGGAACCATGCTATTAAGCCTATTATTCATGACAATCTTGGGTTTTCATGACTTCATTCTATTTCTCTTATTGTGCGGATTTTCAATTTGATATTTGATTTGGTGATAACTTTTTTTGCATCATTTATTGATTCTTAATCAAACTTGCAGGACCGAAAGAATTTGCAGACATTTGGAGTTGCCTTGGCCAATGGCGGGTGAGTAGAAGTTTTTCAAAAATATGTACTGAAATCAGACTATATGATATTGTTTCAGTGTGTTATGCTCGAGGTAGATATTCATTTAACCAACATTCGTTCGAAATAGTATTTGTTTAACCAAGTAAAGCAACAATGCTTTGTGTAATGGCATGAGACGTGTTATCAATTTCTGCATGCCTGTGAATCGGCAACCTTGAAATTGCTAATATTGCTTTGATCTCTTACTAAACGTGCTGCAAACGCAAAACTCTATTCTTCTAATAGTTTATCATTCTCGTTCACTAGTTTCCATGTTTATGCTTGAACTTGTGATCAAATTTTGGCGATTGCATGCTTCATATTTACTAAAGAGGCTTTTGCCTTTTTGGGGTATATTAGGATGATTTTGTGTCTGTTTGTGCTTTCAATGAAGAGAAACATGCACTTGTGAACTTTGATTGAACATCCTTCTCTGATTGTAGCTACTTAGTCCCAGGCAGAGACGGAGCTAGGGGGGGGACTGGTGGTGGCGGACGCCCCCCCGAAATTTTAAAAAATTTCTACCTATATATATACATTTTATATCTATATATACAAACATATATACATTTTTATGTATATGTTCTATAGTTAACTTACAATATCACTAATTTATTTTAAGTCCAATTTTGTTTGTGGGGTTTTACTCTCAAAAAACAAAGGAAGAAAAACTTAGAAATAAGGCTACGATTTTGATGGGGTTTTACCGTTAGAGTGTGTTCTTTTTTTATAGAAAAGAAAATGAGGGATATAAAAAAGGGTGGAAAATATTATCCAATGTGGTCCCTACATTTTTACTTCATGTGTTTCTATGATGTAAAATAAAATTTACATGTGTAAAATATTATCACTCCAAGTTGAAATATTGTATAGATTTGGAGTTATATGGGAGGAAAAATGGATATTCGGAAAATTTTCAATATTTTTCCATATTTTTTTTTCAAAGAGAACACACCCTTACAGAACAAATTAAATGAAGAAAAATTGAAATTGTCAAGCTGAAATGGGGGCGGCACTTCTGCTATACAAAGTAAAGAAATTACATTTGTATCTAAAAAAATTGAAGTTAGTGGATTAATTTGAAGGTAACTTAGATATTTAAAATGTTCGCCCCCCTCAGTTAAAAATCCTGGCTCCGTCCCTGGTCCCAGGATCAGATGCATACGTATTCGCAGCATTGTTTATGAGAAATACTTGCCCTATACATGATCAGAAAGAGTTTCAAGTTTAAAGAAGTTACACTAGCTTGCCCTTTCTTATACATGATCAGGAAGATTAAAGCTCTATTAATGTTTCATAAAGACTAAATGTGCTTTGCTTTATTTGGAGACGTCTAAATTTGAATTCAATTATTATGGGACTATATTTTTGGGAATCCTTTGGATGGGCTGTTAAATGCAATTGATGATTTTTTTCCCCCGCTATTTTTAGGCAATTTTTAAAAGATTTGATTGAGATAGGAGTGGGAAAATTGATGCTATGGAATTGAGGGATGCCTTATATAGTCTTGGATATGCAGTACCACCTTCTGTTCTGCAAGTTTTGATTTCTAGATACGATGATGGCAGCAGGCGTACTGTAGAGCTAAGTTTCAACAGCTTCATCGAGTATGCTCTTACTCTTATCAACATAAGAAACAATTGCTTTTCTTCCTACACAATCTGTATCTTAATTGTGTTTTTTTTTTTGCCCCTTCTCTGGTTCAGGTGTGGGATGATTGTAAGGGCACGTTTGCTAGCTTTCACGAGAAAATGATAAAAATTATGAAAGGTTATCTTAATGAGGTTATGTTCAAGAATCAACCAAGATAATTTTATCTTGACGGGAAATGTCGGATAATTTATCAAAGAGATACAATGATTCCTTTCTATCACGGGCTAGACCTATTCCACAGGCCTTCGAGATAAGTTATATCGGATACCCAACAAATAAAAAAGACCATATAACTTTACTTATCTGGGTTTTTCTTGACTACCAAATGAGACCTAAAGGTGAGCAACAACTCTAACAACTCGAATTCTTTGTAGCACTCACTTTTCCCTAATTGGATATCTGTACATATCTTCTGCTGAACCTCTCATATTCATTGTGATTTTCCCTTCAATATTGAACAAGAGATGCTATTCTGTATCGTTACTCTGTATTTGAATCCGTTTTCAGGGTTTGACGAGGAAATTCAAGGAGAAAGATACACGCTACACAGGATCAGCAACGCTTACTTATGAGACATTCATGTCCATGATCATCCCTTTCCTCGTTGCAGATTAGTATCTCAATCACATAGTTCTTCCACCATTCTTGACTTGGTTCTGCATAGGTTTTGAGCTTGAGCTTTGTACATGTGTAAGTAATAAAAAGAACATGCTTTGTGTTTGTTGTGTTTACACTTCTTCCATGGTTTGGTACAGAACTGTGTTTCTTTGTATCTTCTCTTCCCATTTATGG
Source organism: Mentha longifolia (assembly GCA_001642375.2). Lineage (NCBI taxonomy): Eukaryota > Viridiplantae > Streptophyta > Magnoliopsida > Lamiales > Lamiaceae > Mentha > Mentha longifolia. Next base: position 12,685,739 of record CM038115.1, on the reverse strand, counting down.
AAAATTTTGTTCAACTAATTTGTATTCTCGATTTAATTTATTGCACAGGAATTTTCTTTGAAATAATAAAATATTTTTGTAATTTAACTTGATTGAATTGATTAATTGTGTTTTTCAATAAATTATTGAAATAATTTATTTACTGAGATGTGCTATTATACAACGAAAGTTGAAAATAAAATTATAGACCAATTTTTACGGTATAAATAATCGAGTCAAAAAGTTACTTTACACATTTATTGTTGAAGTAGTAATAATTAAACCCTGTTTTATTTGAAGGCGTGGCTAACTTATTTAATAAACCATCCGTCTCAAAAAAAAAAAGTTGAATCGTTTTATTATTTTATACATTATGTATTTAAGAAATGCTTTAATTTTGCTGGGACAGAGGGAGTATCAGTTATTCCTATTTTTTTCATGACACTTTTCTTCTCCTTTGCTTAAACTGGGAGACTTAGTTACTGAGTGATAGGTGACCTTTGAAAATTGGTTTTTGTTATTTGTATTTGGTGCCTCATTGAGGCAGCTTGGATCATTTGTGCTTCACTATATAATAATACTCGCGTTGATGATATTATTTTAGCTAACGTATCCTCTAAATAGCCATTTTAAGTCTAATTGTACCATTTTAATACAAAATTATGAGAAAGAAAGAAAAAAAAAACTAGGATTTCTAATAAAATTAACCTTAGTTACTAATATATAAGTATTAATAAGATTAGTATTATAATATTAGCATATTAGATACCAAATATATATATATATTTGATCGGATATTACATACCATATAAATTAGATTAGTATGGTTGATTGATATTATTATTATATATAGATAATAATTAATATTAATATAAATATATAGATTTTAGATAATTAAGAATGGTGAATGTAGGTGACGCAACGTAGTCGCTTGGATCGCTCTGGTGCTCCGAATCCGCATCGGAACGTATAATATATTGATTTGAAACAAACATAGGAATTTAATTTTTTAGAATCTGATTACTTTCTCTGTTACACCAAACACAGGAATTTAATAATTTGAAATCAGATTACTTTCCCAGAGCAGAATCCCGCCAACCAAACGAGCTCATAATTTTTACATTCCATTTTGCACACGTATTTTAAGTAGAACCCCTCATGGGCGCATGGCCTCTAAATCATTAATCAGTTCTTAATAATACTAACAAAATCTCCATTTGAAATTTCAGGACAGAAAAACTAGAAACGATGGGTAACATTCAATAGAAAAAGCTGAAGAAGAGTTTGAATTATAGTAGTGGAAGGCTTTAAGAAGAAGTTGGGGCACAGCCCGAGAGAGGTGATGATTATGGCACAATTATGCCTTAAAAAGGTTTTTTTTTACTTGATGAAGAAGACTAACTTTAATTATGCAAATGCACACACCACTTTACATATAGTAAAAAGGGCAGGCCTGCAATCAATCATTTTTTCTTCTATTTTGCTGGATTCACATTTAAGCATCATCCTTTCCTCTATGAATAAAACATTTGTTTTCTCTATCTCTCTCTCTCTCTCTCTTTTTTTTTTTTTTTTTTTACTGATGTGTAACATATGTTTGAAATAGTCAGCCTACACTCTTTATGAAATTTAGTATGTTGCTTCAAAAAAAAAATGAAATTTAGTATGTGCAGTGCAGGGATTGACAATGTTAATTTCAAGCATTACATAGAGATTTTGTTTGAAGAAAAAATCGTGTAACATGCCTTTCCAACAAAGGTCAAAAAAGAGGATACAAAAGGTAAGTAAGGATAGAAAGGTCGCCAAAAAGAAGGGGAAAATTTATGCAAATGAGAATGACATCTAAATCACCACCACTATACGTCTATACCTAATCCTTTCTTTATTCAATCATAATATAAATTTAAGCCTAATACCGTTGCCTGATAAATAAATTTAAAAAAAAAACCATCATCACCATCACCATCACCATCATCATCACAATTCATAATTGCTTGTCCCTAAAATAGCTCAATGCAATGGTAATGGTCAAAAGTTCTCTTTTTTTATTACTTCACTCAACAGCTTCACCTCTCATTGCTCTCTTCTTGCTTCCCCTGCAAACTCTCTATCTTCATTCTTATCTCTCCCCAGGAAGTAAATTACTGTACTAGATCTTGATGATCAACTAACACTACAATAAATAGTACTTTTGCTGATGGAATTTTCCGCAACAAAAGTCAACAAAATATGATTGTTAGCAAAACACGCGTCGGGAAATGCCAATGCCAACGGAATATTCCGTCGGTAAATTTGGCTGCAGAATACCGACGGAATATTGGTTGACTAGTCAACAGTTTTGACTTCGTTTGGTTGCGGATTCCCGACGGAATCGGGCGGTGGTTTCCCGGCGGATATTTCTGCGGTCGGCAAATACCGTTTAACTGAAAACAGCTTCGATGCAAAGTGCGTCGGCATTCCGCAACCATTCCTTGCGGATTACCGACGGATGTGAATTTTTAAATTTTTATTTTTATGCTTGAATGTCCGTCGGCATTCAGCTGCAAAACTGCAAATTTTTGGGCATAATTTTTCTGTTTTTCTGGTATTTGCGAACCTGTTCAAGCATTACTAAACCACCTAAAAGTATATCATTCATTAACGAACAAAGAAATCTTCAAACATAGTTCAAAATTTTATAAACCAATAAGTTCAAACTCCAAGTTCTGATCAAAGAAAAAGTTCAAACTCCAAGTCAATAAAAGCCAGGAAATCCTAAACTAAGTTACCCATAAGACAATCAAAACAGAATTTAGAATCCTAAGTCAAGTTTGTTAAATGTTCACATAGATTTGAACCATAATACTTAATGGCATGAAGAAACCGGAGTGAAGGACTCCAAGTCCGGGGTGTAACCAAATTGGCTCCGGCGCAAAAACTCCCCTAATCCTTTCAACTCTCGACGCATTTCGTTTAACTGCGACTGCAAATTCGCTAATCCGTCGGCAATGAATAGGATTCTTGTAGTGTAAGCCTTACTACAAAGCTGCATTTAATTTATGATATTATATTTTATGGAGCATCAGTTCTTGAACTTGCTTAGCTTATTACTATTTTCAGCATTCATTAGGCTCTCTCGTTGCGAACAAGATGGTAAACGATTTCCCTCTAATCTTGAAGCATGATAACCTACTCAGAAATTTTTCACATTGTTCTTATATGCATGATGCTGCAAAAAAAGTTCCAAATTTGAGTTGCATACCTTAATACCCTTCTTGTTTGTACTAGGATTCTTGAGTTTAACATGTGGATCGAGGAAACTTGAACTACGTCGATTCTTCCAACGTTTCATCATTCATGTGTTGGAAAATGAGTATGTAAAACCTTTTTTGGCGTACAAAATAACAACGTAAATTGAAGATAAACTATTACAAGATGAACAAACATAAATTATGAACTAAAAGTCGAGTCGAGGAAAGCCTTCTTTCCGCAAGACGAGTTACGCCCCGGTAGTGCTCGGTTTTGGCGTATCGTCCCCAAAGATAAAACGGCCTCGGCTCTAAAGGTTGCAGCACCCCAGGTCGATAGAGCTCCGACGAACTAGAGAGATGCGAGGAGATGAGCTCGGAAAATGACAAATTAAGAGAAATGCAGAGATATGCTTGAGTTGGTGTGTTTGGTGTGTCTACAACTCCTTCATGCAATCCTATTTATAGGCTTCATCACTTGAGGGATTTAAATGCCATAATGGCATTAACCAGCCACTATACGCCACTAATTAGCCACTATACGTCGGTTTCTAGATGTTGCAGGTGGTGGAGTAATGACTGAGTAACAGGCATTCTAGAAGCTTTCCGAATGGGCGGATGGGCAACGAAGAGGCCACATTAGCCAGCTTAGAGCTGGACACAGTGGCTTCCACATTAGCCCGCACAACAGTTGGACGAGTGGCTTTCCCATACACTACACATTGATGTGTAATCAATGTGGTATAACTTTCACTTCATTAAATAATGAAGTAACTCTCCACCAAACCACAACCTTTACACATTTATATTTCACTCACCGGAAATCGGTTTTGAGCATATATATACACCTCGATCATCTACTCCGGGAGTAGATCAATAATTTGATATTTAATTTAATAAATGAATTAAATATTAATTATTATCTATTTGGTCAACAACCAAATTTCCAACAATCCTCCACATGAGTGAGATAGCCATATGCAAATGTATGAAAATGCAAGAGCTCAATCCTCACGAGGTATAAAAGTATTAGGATAGGTAGTTTGTGACTTTGAACCTTCCATAGTCAACAGCATCGAGTACACAGGCGACATAGTAGCGCAATGCTTTGAACTATTTCTCCACGGTGTGCACCGAGACAATGATGTTAACACTTAAATACCTCAACCTCATCCCTTCTTACGTTTTGTGTCCATTTCGGCCTTGGACACCCATTTGGATTCATAAGTGTTTTTTTTTCTTCATGAAGCGGCCTCACTTCACACTTACATAGGTGATTCTTTACCGAGTATCTTGTCATACTCAACCTCCTCAATGTATTTAGGAATCATTAAAAGTCATAGACTTAACCTCACCACTAGACAAGCTTTCAACACTCAAATGCTTTCTAGGGAATAGATAAAAGTGAGTGTTTTCACACGAACTTTCAAAGCTTAGTTTTCCCATTGAACCAAGTTCTCCTCATGGTTGGGTTACCACTATGATAGCTCTTAATTTGTGGATTTTACTCTCATTCTCTCTAGCAACTTATTCATTTGATCACGGTTTAACCCTTTGGTTAGTGGATCCGTTAGATTATCCAACGACTACACATAGTCAACTGAAATAATCTCCGTTATGATCAAATGTCTCACGGTATTATGTCGTCGACGAATATGTCGAGACTTACCATTATACAAACTACTTTTTGCCCTACCAATAGCCGCTTGGCTATCGCAGTGAATCATCACAGGTGGCAGTGATTTTTCCCAACATGGAATGTCCTCAAGAAAATTTTGTAGCCATTCGCCTTCTTCACCAGCTATATCCAAAGCTATGAACTCGGACTCCATGGTGGATCGGGCTATACACGTCTGTTTTGTGAACCTCCACGAAACAGCTTCACCCCCAATTGCAAACACATACCCACTTGTAGAAAGTGAATCTTTCGTGTCCGAAATCCAATTCGCATCATAGTACCCTTCAAGTACCGGGGGGGGGGTATCTCGAAAAATGTAGCCCATGACTTTGAGTATACTTCAAATATCTCAAAACTCGTACAAGAGCTCTCCAATGCTCCTTGCTCGGACGTGTAACGACTCAACTTGTTCACAGCACACGCTATGTCAAGTCGAGTGCAATTTGTAAGATACATTAAATACCCTATGACCCGAGCATAGTCTTCTTGAGTAACCGACTCACCTCGGTTTTTGCTCAAATGAACATTAAGTTATATCGGGGTTTTCGCAGGGGGCACACTTTCAAAAGCATTAAATTTCTTGAGCACTTTCTCAACATAGTGAGATTGTGACAAGACAATCCCATCGGATTTCCTTAGAATTTTCATTTCAAGAATGACATTCGCTAAACCCAAGTCTTTCATGTCAAAGTTCCTCTTTAACATGTTTTTTATTTCGTTAATCACTCGGATATTACTACCCATGATTAACATGTCATCTACATAAAGACACATAATAATATACCCATTACTCATGTTCTTAATGTAAACACATTTATCACACCCGTTTATCTTAAACACATTTGATAACATCACATTATCAAATTTCAAGTGTCATTGAAGTGGCGCTTGTTTCAATCCATAGAAGGACTTAACCAGTTTGCAAACCTTCTTTTCTTGACCAGGTTCTACAAATCCTTCTGGTTGTTCCATATAGATTTCATCCTCAAGATCACCATAGAGGAAAGTAGTTTTCACATCCATTTGATGTATTTAGAGATTCTACAAGGCAGCAATCGCGAGAAGCACACAAATGGATGTAATCCTCGTTACAGGTGCGTAGGTATCGAAATAATCGTACCCTTCCTTTTGTTTATACCCTTTGACTACCAAACGGGCTTTATACTTATCAATTGATCTATCTGCCTTGTATTTTCTTTTAAGGATCCATTTGCATCCTAAGGGCTTGCAACCTTCGGGCAAATCAATCAACACCCAAGTGCAGTTTTGCCTAATGGAATCAATTTCACTTTGTACCACTTCTCTCCAAAGGGGACTGTCTGATCTAGCAAAAGCTTCTTTGATCGTCGTTGGTTCTTCATCCAACATGAATACCACATAATCCGGACCAAATGTCTTTGGTTTCCGAACTCTACTACCACATCTCGGTTCACTATCTTCCGGATTAGACCTTTGTCGCTTGCGTGACTTAGGTTCTTCATCCTCAGATTTAGAACTAGTGGTTTCACCTTCAATTCTATTGCTAGAATTGGTTTTTACTCTATCTTTGTCTTTACAAGGATATATATGTTCAAAGAATATTGCATTCCTCAACTCAATCGTTGTTCCCACAGTCATGTCGGGTACTTCTGACTTGTGGATAACAAAGTAATAGGCGCTGTTGTTATGCGCATACCCAATAAAGATGCAATCAACCGTTTTAGGACCAATTGTAACTTTGCCAAACACCCCTACCTTTAAGGTATTTGTACGATGGTTTCCAACCTTTCCATAACTCATAAGATGTAACATCGTTACCTTTGAGTATAATCTTGTTCAGTATGTAGTTAGCTGTCAAGACAGCTTCCCCCCACATGTTTTGGGATAACCCTGAACTAATCAACAAAGCATTCATCATCTCCTTAAGAGTTCGATTTTTTCGTTCAGCAACGCCATTTGATTGGGGTGAGTATGGAGCCGTCGTTTGATAAATTATACCACTTTTGTTGCATAATTCCTCAAACGAAGCAACATATTTGCCACTTCTATTACTTCGAATACTTTTAATTTGACAACTTAGTTGATTCTCGGCTTCATTCTTGAAGTTTTTAAACGCTTCAATAGCCTCATCTTTACTTCTTAAAAGATAAAGATAACAGTATCTCGTGCAATCATCCATGAACGTGATAAAGTACTTCTTACCACCACGAGTTTGCACAAACTTTAAATTACACACGTCGGTGTGAATTAACTCAAGGGGTTTCGTGCTCCACCCAACCGAACGAAATGGTTATTTTGTCAACTTCATTTAACTTTAGTAAATCTAAATTTACTAAACGTTTTATAGCATTTAGATTAACATGTCCTAATCTACAATGCCATAAATTAGAGCACTCAAGCATATACGAGGAAGTAGATGCATTCTTATTATTAACAACAGAATTTGGTACACGGCGCAGGGCTAATACATTAAGCCTGAAAAGACCCTTGGTGAGGTAACCCTTACCAATGAACTCTCCAAACTTCAACAAAACAAACTTATCGGACTCAAATACTAGCTTAAACCCCTTACTAACTAGTATAGAGCCCGAAACCAAATTCTTTTGGATATCAGGAACATGAAGCACGTTCTTCAGTGTAAGCAATTTGCCAGATGTAAGCCTTAGCTCCACATCTCCAACCCCGACAACCTCGGACGATGCTTGGTTCCCCATGTTGAGCTTACTCCCCTTAACAACTTGATAGGACACAAACTTATTTCTATCTGCACACACGTGGGCGGTAGCGCCGGTGTCGATGTACCTATCATCTTGATTATCCACATTGTTGACCTCTTCAGAGACAACAGCAGTCAGGTCATCTTTGACCCACTCGCCATCCTTCTCGGCGACGTTGGCGGCATGTTTCTTCTTCTTCTTGGGCTTAAGGTAGTCATTCGCCGTATGCTCATGCTTGCCACAATTGTAGCAATCACCATCAAATTTCTTCGACAGTACATTCGTCTTGCCTTTGTCTTTGGCACTATGATGATCACGCTTGTTGGAGGGGCCGCCTCTCTCCATCAAGTTAACCTTAGCATCATATGGTGCCTTAGGTTTGTCTTGATTGCGCACATCAGACTAGATGTGTAACTTCACAATCAAGTCTTCAAGAGTCATCTCATTTCGATTGTACTTAAGGTAGCTCTTGAAGTCTTTCCAATTCGGAGATAGCTTCTCGATCACGGTCGCCACCACGAACGCATCCGGAAGGACCATCCCATCAGTATAGACGTCATGATAATGAGTTGGAACTCTTGTACTTGCTCCATCATCGGTCGAGAATCGACCATCTTGTAGTCCAAATATTTGGCTACAACGAACTTTTTCGTACTGGCATCATCGCTCCGGTACTTCTGTTTAGTGTGTTTTTGTGTGATTTTTATGTGAGTTTATTTTCATATGTTTTGTTCGTTTTTATGAGTTTGTTTCGTGTGTTTTAGTCAAAGTTGGGTTCGTGAGGAGTTTTGGAAAGAGAAGAGAGAAAATAAGCACAAGAACGAAGAAATGAGCAAAAAGTGAAGATCAATTTGGGATGAACTAAAAGTATAATATCGAAGAGGAGTTCGATAGGAGCGCATAGGAAAAAATGGCGGTCAATTTCGAGTTCGGACGAAGGAGATATGGCTGAAACAAAAAAAGTTGCGCGCAGCGGGCCGAGTGTAGCACTCAGCGGGCCGCTGGACCTCAGCGGGTCACTGGGCCCGTCAGTTTCAAGAAAAATGCGAGAGGGATGCTTAGCGGGCCGCTGGGCCGGGCTGACTTGCTATGTTATTTTCCTTATTTGAGTAGATTTTTGAGATCTATATATATGTAAACTATTGTGAACGTGAGGGACATCTTTCTACCTAGTTTTTAGCTTTCAAAACATTAGTTTTAGTTGGAGATTTGCTTAGGAGAATTTAAGATCAAAAATTTGGGTTTTTGCAAGCTTAATTCAAGTTTCTTTCCTCTTTAATTCTTCGTTAGTTCTTCGTTCTTTGTTTGTTTAGTTTTTCGTAAGCTTAGTTTAAATTATTAGATTCATCTTTAAGTGTTTTTCATGTTCTATTGTTTTTCTTATTTATTTTTTAAGATTCAATTATTGCTTGATTTCTTTAGATTCAATTTTATAAGCATGTCTAGGTTTCTTTGCACTAGTATAGTTTTATTTGCTTCTTTATTGCTTTCTTTTCAATTTATGCCTAGGTAGATTTATTGATTTTTATTTAGTTTTAAAATTAAGTCTAAGTTTAATTGCTTTTATTTGTTTATTTGATTTTAATTGTTTTTAAGCCTAGATTAATTTTAATTGCTTTCTTTTATTTTAAAGCCTAGGACTTAATCAAAACTCAAAACCCCCAATTTTTACTTGTTTTCTTAGTGTAGATAATCACATAATTGATTTCCCTGTTAAGTTTTCCTTGAGATTCGATTTTGGGTTTTGCTTACTAAGATCTACAATAGACCTAGTTTATTGCTAGCACTTTTTAGGTGAAACTTCTTGTCCAACGCCTCCCATATTTCTTTGGAGGTGTTCACAACGGAGTACACATTGTATAAACTATCATCCAAAGAGTTTAGGATAAAGTTTTCACAAAGATAGTCCCCACTACGCCAATTGTCGTAGAAGGCACGAACATGGAAGTTCGCCTCATTGGCATTTGGAGCATTCGGCTCATCTTCCGTGAGGAAGTTCGTCACTCCCAATGTTGTTAAATAGAACAACATCTTTTGTTGCCACCTTTTGAAGTCGGCCCCTCCGAACTTCGGCGGCTTCTCGGCGGGTGGCATCACCCTTGGTGCCGAGTTCACTCCCAAAAGGGAGCCACTTGTGTACATCTCAAGATATAATCTCATAGTATTGTCAAGTTCCATACTAATCATACTATTGTATACATCTCAAAATATAATAAAGTCACATTAAAATATGAATTTCTTTGAAACTTTCAGAATTTGAAATAGACATGCATTTCGGCAAGAGTTTTTACTTACAAGGAGATCAAAGCAACGACGAACAACTTCAAAGAGGCCATAGGCCGTGGTAGCTTCGGATGTGTGTACGTTGGCAAGCTCGTAGCTGGAGCTAAATCTTTCATGAATGAGGTATGAGTACGATAAACATAGTGTAGGTTTCAAGAAGTTGGTTTACAACCGAAATCCGTCTTCAGGTGTCTCTCCTGTCGCAAATTCGACACGAGAATCTCGTATCCTTGGAAGGATTCTCCTGTGAATCAAAGCACCAAATTCTTGTGTATGAGTTTTTACCAGGAGGATCCTTGGCTGATAACCTTTATGGTATTTTTTACCATGGCCTTAATTTTTTTACTGATCACTCCCTGCCTTCCTTGAGTAGTTAGTCTTAACATTTTGATTACAACAGGGGCCAAAAGTAAGAAACTGACACTGAGTTGGGTGCGTAGGCTGAAAATTGCAGTGGGTGCTGCAAAAGGTATAGGTTTACTTAAATCTTCGAAAAGTCGAAAGTTCGACACAGTTATCCGAATAAACAGACCTAAAAACCAGCTTGTTTCGACATAGGTTTGGACTACCTACACAATGGAAGTGATCTACGGATAATTCATCGCAGCAACATTCTTTTAGACACAGAAATGAATGCTAAAGTCTGTGATTTTGTCATTTAGCAAATCCGATAATGTTCATATGATGTTGGAATGAACCGTAAGCCCAAGATGTATCATGCATGCATGGGTTGCGACTACTCGAATATCATTAATTCCATATACATAATATTGAAGTTGGTTGCTAATAGAGCAGTCATTATCAATTTCTGATTGAATTATATATATAAAAGCGAGCTTGTGTTGTGCATTCTGTTGATTGTATCAGAGTATCGAATCTTATATACAAGGATGCGATGTTACGTGGAGCTGCACAACAGCGTGGCGGTGGTGAGATTGAGATATGGCAGCTGAAATAGTGGAGAGGGAAGCAAGCAAAGGGTGAGATTGATATAACTTGTTTGTTTTATTCTATATAAAATGTGCGATGTTGTGTTGTAGAAGGTGTTTTTTAGATCTTGAAATGTTGCCTAGATCAGGAAAAGCAATTGGTAGAATTAAAATATTAGTTGAATTAATTTCGAGTCGTGAAATTTTAGAATCATTCAACTAGAAACCTTTAGAGTAGGAGCGAGAAATATTTTATCTATGAAAGTTTACTATTTCAAGAATTATATGGAGGGTAAAAATCTTGATGTTTCTCGGAAACACTATATGGAAACGAATGACATTAGTTTATAATTGAGAAACTCTTATTATAGGCTATGAACTCAACTTTTGTCAAATATGCTATATATTTCATCTTTCCAGTACATTTAGCATTATTTGCGGTTGTTGTTGTTATTTGTTGCATCATTCAGAAGCTTATATATTCTCTTATATATGACTTATGCAGGAGAACTTTATGTTCTCAGATTCTCTTCAGCATTTTATTCCGCTGCCTTTTTTTTGTACTCTTTTACTCATTCTTCTTAGAAACTAAATACTTCGATCCATGTTTCTCATGTATATTGTCATAAATATTTTTTGATATTTGATCATATTGTCTCAAAATGATAGACTTATAGACTTTATAGGAATCCTTTCTCACTTACAAAGGTACAATCTCCTATTATAGGATAAGCTCGGCTTATATTTTCCCTTTGTCTCGATAACTATGCAACCGTTAACTTCGTTTATATGCATCGTCTTATTGCAAAAAAAATATAAATTTTTCACATAAAGAGATGTTCAAAGAGGTGGATCAGAGAGTATGAACAAGGTTGTCTTCATCCATGCTCATGTGAATGAAGATACTTTCTTACTTACTTCCTTGATCCCTTTCTTTCTTTTTTTTAAAGAAAAATAAAGGGCTGCAGAAGTTCTATACGAGATGTATGTGTTTTAAGGCAGAGTAAGTTTTACAAATTTATTGTTGGATGATAATGTCAAGCTCTTCCTCACATATTGGGCATTATTTTATTAGTTTGTTGAGACAACGAAGCACATCTCAATTGGTAGAGGCTTCCCCTTCAGCCAAGAAGTCGGGGGTTCGCTAGTGTGTTGTGTATACCTGATAAAGAAATATCATATATATATAGAGAGAGAGAGAGAGAAATGATAAAATAATTTTAGAAATCATTTAGAAATTTTATCTTGACGACGAAAATAAAGAGTAATGTGCTCTAATACATGTTTTAATAAGACATTTATTATCAATAATCAATTATTATTATTATTATTATATAAACTAAAGTACTCCCGGTCTTTTTAAGTTCATACACTTTTTTTTTTAGCATTTGTGGCAAGCATTTTCGAGCGTCTCGATGATAAGATTTAAAATAATTTTTTAATTTTTTTTTTTCTTTTACGGGATACTTCAAGTGTTGTAGTATCCGGAAAAGAAAAAAACTTTAAAAAGTTATTTTAAAACTTATCATCGAGACGCTAAAAAATGCTTGCCACAAATGCTGAAAAAAAGTATATCAACTTGAAAAGACCGAATGGAGTAAAATAGTGTAGTTTTTTTCCCATATCTATATCTAGAGTAGAGGTGGCCAAATGCGGAACCCGGCGGGTACGATTCCACATAACTGAACCCGTACCCTAACCGCCGTATAGGCGGGTACGGGTACGATTTCGATTACGACAAGTGCGAGTACGAGTTCTAGCGGGTTTTACAATTATTATTTTTAATATTTTAAATTTATTTTAAATTTGATTAGTTGTACCTCGAATTATTTGCAATAAAAAAATATTATTTTATTTCAAAGAATGCAGTAACCTAAATCAGAACTAGGCCTCTAAATAATAAATTAGTGAAGATCAAGTTATTTAAAAATTTAATCTCAAAGGACTTAGCACCATTAAAAAACAGTATTTGGTGAAAATCTAATGGAAAAAATGGTAAATTAGACTAAAGAGTGCACGTCTAATTAAAACTAAGTAATAAAAAATACATTTTTAGATTAAATACATATCAAAATGGCGGGCCTGTGGGTCGGCGGGTATAGGAACCAGCGGGTCGCGGGTCCAACTTTCAGTACCCATACTTGAACCGCCGCCTTCGGAGGGTACGGTTCCGAACCCGAACCGGCGAGTACGGGTACGAGTGCAAACCCTTCAAGTACGTGTACGAATGCATGTACAGCGGGTACGATTATTTTGGTCACCTCTAATCTAGAGAAATGATATGCTACTCACCCTATGATGGATACCTTCGTGGGCACCTTCGTCGTTTCTTCGATTTGACATTATTTTGTTCGATTTTTTCGATTGTTTTATATTCTAGTATCATATAAATTAATATATAAATCATTAAATATACAAAATAAATAAAAATCGAAGCTCGATATGTTCTTTTTGCCTTCTAACATCGAAAAATGAGTAATAAGACAAATCGAGCTTTAATTTTTATTTATTTTGTAGATTTAATGATTTCTATATACATTATTTATGATTTAATGATTTAATCGAGCAAAATAAAGGTCGATCAACCAAGATTTTTTTTTATTATTTTGCTAAATTCTCATAATTTTGCCTAATTAATTAATATTTTAATCTAATTAATATGTATCTTCATAGAATTTAAATTTGAATAGAATTCTTATAATTTAAATCACCTATATATACTCAATTATTTATGCTCAATCATTTTTTATATAAATATGTATATATTTAATTGTTATTAGATCCATATATTACTACCGTATTTATATCTATTTTTGCTTTGATGTATTCATGTACGTATATGTTCATTAAATTAAGGCAAAAACTTGGGTGAGGCCGGCCTCATAGTGTGGTGGGGTCAAAGTGTCAATCTTTTATGCAGAAAAGTGTTAATCTACACGAATAAAAGTGTCAGTCTTTAACCTAACTATTTAAAGAATAAAAGTGCTAATTTTTAAAAGTGTCAATCTTTATACAGAAAAGTGCTAATCTATACGAATAAAAGTGTCAATCTTTTGAAGTCCTTACCGTACGGCCGGGCTGACCCAAGTGTGCTCCTTAAATTAATATGTGTAACGTTATTTGGTTTTCAAATTTTCACATATATATATATATATATATATATATATATATATATATATATCTATTCATTTCAGGGAAGATTAAAGAAAAAGCATCCACATAATTCTTTATAGGAAAATGAAAACAAAACAGAAAACTAACTACTCCGTATCATTTTAAATTCTAAACTTAATGCAAAATAAGTATTAATTTATCATTAATTTTATTTAGTTTCAATTAGCTCACATCTATTATTTAAACTCCATTAAAAATTAACCAATATAAAAGATTAGAAACTCTCCCCTACCGACGGTGGGCACACTTAATGTGTCTACCGCTGATGTGAAAATGCCACATGGGTAATTTTTTCCATTTAAGGTTGAGTTTGTTTTTTTTTTTTTAAGGTAGGGTATAGTATTTAGGGTATATATTTAAATTAGTTTTTTATTTATAGTATTTGTAGCATTACTCTATAAGAGATACACCACACTTTTGAAATTATTTATCTCCAATTAAAATTAAAAAAATCTTGAAAATCTTTATTTGTTTTTCTACTTTTTTTTTAATAATAACGACTAAGAATTTGGTCGTATGCATGTACAAATATTATCCTACATAAACATATTCATTAATTCTAGCCCAAAATAATTTCAATGATTTTATTTGATTTGCTATATTATTTTATTTTTATGAGAATAATTTACAAATATCATTCTTAAAAATTAATTGGAATACACACCTATATATTTTCTTAATCAAAATCTCGATTTCAAAACGAGTACAACTACTTGAAGAATGTCATTGGCCCATTTTCAATAACATCGAACAACGAGCCGCTTAACATTTAAATTGAATTAAACTATCGAGAATTGACATATTTTCTTGACCTAATTTCCTTTTTTATGTAAACAACGAGTGACTTCAGAAATATTATATCTCTTGACCTATTTTTGTTTTTCGATAATCAACAGGCGGCATGACATTTAAATCGAGAATAACTTTTTTTAAAAAATTAAGTTATACTTCTTTGCAATTAAATTAAACTACTCGATAAATGATCTTTTTTAACCTATATGTCTCCTACAATAAACACTGAAACAACAGACAAATTGACAATTAAAATGAATGCAACTATCCGAAAAATCTCCTTGACCTATTTTTAAGTACATTGAACGACGAGCTACTTAAGATTTAAATTGAATTAAACTACTCGAAAAATGACATATTTTTCCAACCTAAGATTTTGTTAACGTAAACAACGAGTGAATTTACAAATATTTTACAAATATTATCTCTCTTGACCCTATTTTTGTTTTTTGATAATAAGTGAGCAGCTTGACATTTAAATCGAGTACAACTTTCTAAAAAAATTAAGTTTCTCTTTAACCTATTTATAAGTACATCGAATAAAGAGCTACTTAGCATTTTAGTTGAATTAAACTATTCGAGAAATTACATATTTTTTCCTGGACTTATTTAAACTATCGAGAATTGACATGTTTTTCTGACCTAATATTTTGTTAACATAAACAACGAGTGAATTTATAAATATTATCTCTCTTGACCCTATTTTTGTTTTTTGATAATAAACGGACGGCTTGACATTCAAATCGAGAACAACTTTTACCTAATTTTTCTAATTCTATTATTATTTTCCACGAGAAGTAAGCCCCATCGAATTTCGACGGCACTAAACTAGTATAAATTTCAAACATAATAAAGTTAGGAGTAACATTTTAAGGGAAACAATAACCGACATATAATTATAGCACATCCCAGAAAAATTATTGAAATAAATTACTTCAATAATTTATTGAAATTAATTACAAAATACTTTATTATTTCAAAGAAAATTCTTGCGCGATAAATTAAATCGAGAATTCAAATTAGTTGAACAAAATTTTCCATAAATGGGAAGAGAAGATACATATAAACACAGTTTTGTACCGAACCAGGAAGAAGTGAAACCACAACAAACAAAGCATGTTCTTTTTATTTCTTACACATGTACAAAGCTGAAGCTCAAAACCTACGCAGAAACAAGTCAAGAATGGTGGAAAAACTATGTGATTGAGATACTAATCTGCAACGAGGAACGGGATGATCATGGACATGAACGTCTCATAAGTAAGCGTTGCCGATCCTGTGTAATGTGTATCTTTCTCCTTGAACTTGTCCGTCAAACCCTGAAAACGGATTCAAATACAGAGTAACGCTACAGAATAGCATCTCTTGTTCAACATTGAAGGGAAAATCACAATGAATATGAGAAGGTTTAGCAGAAGATATGTTCATATATTCAATTAGGGAAAAGTGATTGCTACAAAAGATTTCAAGGTGTTAAGAGTTGTTGCTCACCTTTACAATCATCCCTCACCTGAACCCGAAAAAAAAAAAAAAAAAAAAAAAAAACAACACAATTAAGATACAGATTGTGTAGGAAGAAAAGCAATTGTTATAACATTGAGAAGAATAGGAGCATACTCAATGAAGCTGTCGAAACTTAGCTCTACAGTACGCCTGCAGCCATCATCGTATCTAGAAATCAAAACTTGCAGAACAGAGGGCGGTACTGCATATCCAAGACTATATAGGGCATCCCTCAATTCCATAGCATCAATTTTCCCACTCCTATCTCGATCAAATCTTTCAAAAATTGCCTAAAAATAATGAGAAAAATTCATCAATTGCATTTAACAGCCCCGCCCAAAAAAATAGTCCCATAATAATTGAACTCAAATTTAGACATCTGCATATAAAGCACAACATATTTAGTCCTTATGAAACATTGATAGAGTTTTAATCAAAAATGAGAAAGGGCAAGCTAGTGTAACTTCTTTAAACTTGAAACTCTTCCTGATCATGTATAAGGCAAGTATTTCTCATAAGCAATGCTGCAAATACGTATGCATCTGATCCTAGGACTAAGTAGCTACAATCAGTGAGAGATGTTCTATCAAAGTTCACAAGTGCATGTTTTTCTTACAAACAGAATCAAAATCATCCTATTATACTCCAAACAGGCAAAAGCATAATTAGTAAATATGGAACGTGCAATCACCAAAATTTGAATCACGAGTTCAAGCATAAATATGGAAACTAGTGAACTAGAATGGTAAACTATTAGAAGAACAGAGTTTTTGTCTGCAGCACGTCTAGTAAGAGATCAAAGCAGGAATTTCAAGGTTGCTGATTCACAAGCATGCAGAAATTGATAACACGTCTCATGCCATTATCGTGAAGCATTGTTGCTTTACTTGGTTAAACAAATACTATCTTGAACAAATGTTGGTTAAATGAGAATCTGCCTCGAGCAACACACTGAAACAATATCATACAAAGTCTGATTCCACTACATATTTTCACAAAACTTCTACTTACCCGCCATTGGCCAAGGCAACTCCAAATGTCTGCAAATTCTTTCGGTCCTGCAAGTTTGATTAAGAAGAATCAATAAATGATGGAAAAAACAATAAGAGAAATAGAATGAAATCATGAAAACCCAAGAATGCCATGAATAATAGGCTTAATAGCATGGTTCCAGCAGTAGTAACCAAAAATGCAATCAAATACAATAATTATTGAGATAACTAAGCAATAACTTAGCTCTTCTTCGCAAGCGCGGTTCAACATGAAAAATTAACATAAGAACAAACTTTTGCAGTCCATGAACAGCAAATTCACCTCATCTCTGACTACCAAACAGGATTCTAAGAAAGGAAATGATACAGAAACTGAAATACCGAAGATCAAACTTCCAAAATTGAAGAGAGAAAAAAACCTAACCAATTATGGACGAAGATTCTCTTGGATTCCTGAAGAGGAAGATAAGCAAACGCAGAGTGCTTCGGCTGAATTTCTGGTAATTCCAAGCGAGGGCTTCTTGGAGCTCCGTCTCTTCAATGTAACCGTTGTGGTTCCCATCCACCATCTGGTAACTCCGGATCACGTCCGGGTGGGTGCCAGGGGGAAACGAGCTGTAGACGCTATTCGGCGGCGGCGGCGGCGGCGGCAGAGGCTGGTAATAGCCTTAGGCGTGAGGCGAGGAATCCGAGCCGAAAGAGCCGCTGTGGGTGTGGGTGTGGGCGATCGGATTCGGAGGAGCGTAGGAGGAGGAGGAGGGATTGGGCGGGGGCGGAGGCTGATAGGGGATGGCGACCTGGGGCTCATCCCGGTCGGGCTCCGGCGGGGCTGATGGTTTGTTGCCGGAGTATGACATTTCTACACAAATCTTTTCTCAGAACGATTGTATTTTTAATTACTTTTTCGAGCATTCACATGGGAGTAGAGGGCTCTCAATATTATATTTCCTCCGTCTCATTTCAAATATTTTATTTTATTATTTTATACTTTAAATATATTCAAAATATAGAACGTTTGAAGTGAGACGGATAGAGTAGTAATATATATATTATTATTTTAATTAAAGTGGCGGGCTCTCAAATTTGCTGCACGGGAGCCTTTCGATGGCTCTAATATTTTATTAATATTTATTATTTAATTATTTAAATATTTAATTTTTTAATTAAGCACAAATTGTATAAATAGGAATTATTTGCGAAAATTCGATTATATTGCATATTTGGAAAATTACAATACAATTGAAATAAAATTTAAAAAATACAAAGTGAAAAATACAATTCGAAACACAATGAAAAAAATACAAAGTGAAAAAAATTTAATCGTCGGAAAGCTTGGGGAGGCCGAGCTTTACGGAAATATAATTTACCATTACTAGGTGTTTTTTTTTTGTCATCGGAGACATTTGGAGGTATCTTTCATGTAGACCTCGTATATGGTCCCAAATTCAAGTTGCTTTGATATATTTTGGAGAGCCTCCGCCGCCTTCTCGTTCACACTCGCCGAGCCCGCCTCGTCGTCCTCGGACATTCTCGACTTCCCTCTTACATTTGTCTTGGCCGCTTTGGAACCCTCAGCCCGGGGTCGGTATCCGCTCATCCTTGTCGAACCTCCCATCTCCGTCGAAGGAGTAAACTCCCTACTACTCTCAGTGGAGTATGAGCCGTCGATGCTATTTTTGCATCGTTTCACAGAGTTGAGGAAGCCGGTGGCCGTTAAGAATTTTGGAGTTTCTTTGACCTCGTCCCAAGCCTTGAAGTATTTGAATGGCTTTCTAGTCGACCCTGAAATTGGCGGTATGCGTCAATTACTATATCCTCCGTGCCTCTCCCGCTCCCCAAGTTCATCGAGCACGAATAGTAGTGCGAGCTAAACAACTTCATGTCTTTCATTGCGCGTTTCCAATGATGGCGCAATTTCTCAGAGTTGCGAGCATAAGTATGACTTGGGCGAAGTCGGTTGTAGGTGTGGCGATTCGAATCCACAAAGCTCCCTCCTTTTGCTTGTTGCTCGAGATTGGATGGTGGGATATATCTACCCAAACACGAGCAAGGCATAGGGTCTCGTCCTCGCAATATGGGATGGCACCGTCGGCTTCTTCGTCCCAATCGTGAAGCTCCTCCTCGACCTCGATCGGTATTGCGCCTCGAGCTCTTCCTCCGCCTCGAGCTCTTCCTCCTCGTGCTCGGCGTCCTCGAGCTGGTTGAACCGGCGGAGGCACCTCCTCGACCTCGACCTCTTCGCCTGGTGGATGGGACTCATCGGCCAAACTCACGGCCAGAAGTGAGTCGTCGCCATCCTCGTCGAATGAAGACATGCGACTTATAGGCGAATGCCTCGATCGTGAAGGGCCGCCTCGGCGAGGAAAACAACGGTCTCGGTGACGGCGCCGCTTGAAAGCCGCCTCGATTTGAGAAATTTATCAAGTTCGACCTCGAGGCGTAAGGAAGAAAACCTTGGGGGCGGGTAGGTGTTGGAGTGTGGATAAGAGGTGTTGGAGTGTAAAGTGAAGGGCTTGAAGAGGTTGCATTTGGATAATTTGGGAAATTTGGGTAATTATGATAAGTTGGGAAATTTGGATAATTTTGGTTATTTGGATAATTTGGGTTATTTCTGCCCGTCTCGCTCCTGCTCGCGCCCGCCACGTGGCATCACCCGGTTGGTCAACGGTCATTGACCGTTGACTGACCGAATTAATTAATTTTTTTAATTTTTTCCTATAAATACCACACCACATTCCTCATATTTTTGATGAAGAAATTGGTGTGAAAATATGAGAAATGTGGTGTGGTATTTATAGGAAAAAATTAAAAAAAATTAATTAATTCGGTCAGTCAACGGTCAATGACCGTTGACCAACCGGGTGATGCCACGTGGCGGGCGCGAGCAGGAGCGAGACGGGCAGAAATGAGCCCGTGAGGGCGCGCCCTCCGAGGGCTGCATCAGGCGCGCCAAGGGCGCGGAAGGTGAGCTGGCGGCGGGCGGGCGGGCGCAGCCCGTTGCGCTGCGAGTGCTCTTCGAGAATATTTTGTTGCAAACACAAGAAAGATAAGAACGCGAAAATAGACTGAATAGTTTGTTTTTAAATTAGGAAAAAATGCAATTAAATACATCAACTTTGTCTGACATACCATTTTAATCACGAACTTTTAATTTTTCTGTAAATTTACGAACTTTTGCATGTGTTCAATTTTCCTACCGATCATGTTTTCCGACTAAATCAAAACTGACATGGCAGTACACGTGGCATTTTTATAATTCACGTTACATTTTCATTTAAATAAGTATGATTCGATTTAGCAAACGACATCGTTTCAGTCTTACTCAGTAAAACGTCGTTTTTTTTTCATTCATCATATGCACTCGTTTATCTAACTTCGTAATCATCGATCGAAAGCTTCGCCATCTTCAAATATAATAAAGTTATACTTCCTCCGTCCCGCCAAAATTGCTTGATTTCTTTTCAGCATGAGATTTAAGGAGGGAGTGTTTAATTCGTAAAGTGTGTTTGATAATTAAAATTTTGAATTTTTTATAAATATATTTAATATTAAATAAATATTTCAAGGAAAACAAGGTCATTAATTAAATTTTTTATTCATTAATTAATTTTTTAAATTTACTAATTATTTCCTTTTTAGAAAACAAGGTCATTTCGATAGGACGACCCAAAAAGGAAAACAATGTCATTTCGGCAGGACAAATGGAGTATTTAAATATTTTTTTCTCTTTCTTCTGCAACATGTTTCTCCATCAGCAATTCAACTGCAAATCTGGCTTTTTCTCCCAATCTCCCTTTGATTATCCTACCACAAAGTCCGTCATTCCGCCAAAAGCACCACCCACCATCAACCTCCACCGCATACAGCCATCACAGGCAACGACGCTATTTAGATTCGTTCTTCTCTTCGTTTCACTATTCACATCTTCAATCCCGAAACACCCATCCATGTCGCCAAAATGCCTCGCACTGTATGCTCCTCCTTATCCATAAGGGCACTCACAACGCGCCGGGATCGGCCCGTGCGCCGCCGCCGCCAGCGATCTCGGGACCGATCCCGGGCGCGCGTTGTGGCCGGTGGGAGCGGAAGAGGGGGTATGCTCGAGCACTTGCAGATCGATCCCCGTGTACGTCATTATGACGTCAGCCGGCCTAATTTTTTTTTTTAAAAAATGATTTTCAGCATTAAAAAATAAATAATAAAAAAAGAAAAATTCGGCAATAGCCGTTGCCACCCCTGACGGTCAAATTTAAAATTTTTCCTATAAATACATCTCAACACACACCCACATATCACACAATAATTCATCTTTCACACACAAATTCATCTTCAATTTTACCATTTTTTTCTCAAAAAGCTACAAAAATAAAAATGTCTTCATCGTCAATATCTTCAAGTGACTCCGACGAGGTGCCAAGAGCGTTCCAACAACTGAGGAAATCGCACGAGCTCATCCAAGCTTTAGCGGAAGCGCAACGGAAGAGGAAGGAAGATCGACAGACGAGGCGCCAACGACATCCGGCGCAGAGGGCCTTCATAGATCGAGATCGTGTCGGTGGTTCCGCCCAATTGATGGTGGATTATTTTGGTGATAGGCCAACCTACGGCGCTACGGCGCTGCAACCTTTCGACGTCGATTTCGTATGTCGAGGACCTTGTTCTTGCACATCGTCCAAGTACTCGAGGAGCGCGATCCGTTCTTCCAGCAACGTCCAGACGCTCTTGGAAGGGAGGGCTTCACCGCGATCCAAAAGCACTGCTGCGCTGCATCAACTCGGCAACGGCTGCCCAGCGGACCACCTCGACGAGTACCTGCGCATGGCAGAGACGACGAGCATTGATTGTCTGAAGCGATTTTGTAGGTCAATCGTTGCTATTTTTGGAAGCAACTATTTGTGGCGCCAGAACAAGAAATGATCAGAATGTCTTTTAGCAAATACATTCGGCATTCTGGTTGTACAACAAAGTTTACGTTCCTATCCTAAAAGATTCATCGATACGCATATTTTTAGCATATAATGTTCAAACTAACTAATAAACTCGACCCTCAGGGATTCGATTGGCTAGGGAGGATCGCTAAATTGGTGTCGACTAGTTGACGATTTGCAAAGCGAGAGTAGAGGAATTCCTTTGTCGACGAATGTTAATATGTTGTCAATTAAAAACCTTAACTCCAGAACATAGAACACGCAAGCAGAGCGGACATAAAAGACTATTCTTGATTGTTTGCAATGTTGGTTGGATGGTCAAGTTGCAATCTCAAATCTACCGGAAGAAAAATAATAATATCAAAATATTTTTTGGCAAAAACATTCGGCATTCTTGTTGTACAACTCCGAATCGACTGGACGGACATAAAAGACTTATCTTGATTGTTTGCAATGTTGGTTGGATGGTCAAGTTGCAATTTCAAATCTACCGGAAAAAAAAAATATATCAAAATGTTTTTTTGGCAAAAACATTCGGCATTCTTGTTGTACAACTTCAAATCAACTGGACGGCCCCGAAACCCGAGCTGATAGACGGCGGCGCGCGTGAGAGCCCAACCTCTGTTGCCCACTTAGCTCACTTGATACTTAGCTCACTAGTTTAATTATATTTAAACAAACTTACTTTAGGTTAATTAATTAATGTGGAACTAACACCACTTCATTAAATTATGAAAAGAAAATTTTCACTTTCAAACTTTAACAATTTATATTTCACTCATCGGTAATCAATTTTGAACATATAAATATACTATATTAATAATCTATCATTTAATTAATAAATAAATTAAACATAGATTATTCTTATTTCATCAAAAAGACCAAATTTCCAATAATCTCAAATCAGTTCCACCAACTTTTCAAACCTAAAATGGTTACTAACTGCTATCTGGCTAATTAATGTCATTATGTCATTCATGTCTTTCCAGGTGTGAGTTGCCTATACATAGGACACTATGAAGACACTTTCAAACACACCAACGAGCATTTGCATCTCATCTCTTTGCATTCTCTCTTTCCTTCTTTGCATTCTCTCTTTCCTTCATGAGTTCAGTCTTCGCCTTGTTCTAGTTATAATAAAAAGAGATAAGATAGTGGGGAGGGGGAAGTATTATACTCTCTACATCCTCCATTTTCTTAACACTAATACTATTCGGCACGCCTTTCCACCGAAACCTAGTACGGGTTTTAAAATATAATTTTGAAATATAGTTTTTCTTTTAGGGGATAGTACGACACTCGTAATATCCCGTAAAAAAAAATACTTCAAAATTATATTTTAAAATCCATACTAGGTTTCGGTGGAAATGCGTGCCGAAAAGTTTTGGGTCAAGAAATAAAGGACGGAGGGAGTATAAGATTCATGCTAGCGATTTCTTTTGTGGTTCTAGATTGTCATTACATTTAATATTCAATTCAAGAAAAGAGGCACACGAAAAAAGTAATATATCTGTGGAATTTAACGCATGAACAAATAATATACTTAAGCCTTGATGCCATAGGTATGGTTTTGAACTTGGAATGTATATCTCGTGATTTTTAATATGAAAATAACCACCAAAATAACCAATATAATTCTATGCTAATCCTATGTTTATAACCGAGAAATAAATATCTCATCTAGTCATTTATTATATTTTCATAACAGAGAAATATATGAAATAATCAAGTAAAAGACAGATCAAGTGCTTGTGAATGTAATAATAATAATAATAATAACAATAATATATTCAGCGGGGGCTGCGCCAGAACCTAATGCGACTAATTATGAAAATGAAAATGGCAATAATGGGAAAGGTGATCTTAAACACGGCCTCACTTCTTCTCTTCATAGCTCCCGTGTTTGAAAATAAATATAAAAATTAAATGACAATGAGAATTACTGCATATGGCAAAAGTTTTTTAAGCACGCTGGCATCAGACATGGCTATTGAGACCGATAAATGACAAATTGAGCCCAATAATAAAACAAAAATAATCCGGCACATTTAGGCTGCGTTTGGTAATCATCTCAAGATGAAGAATGATGATTCATCTCAAGATGACTCATATGAATAGTGTCAAGATGAATCATTCATCTCACCATTTGGTAGCAAAAAATTCAGACCCGGATGATATCATATTGTGTTTGGTACAAATTGCAAAACTCTAGATTAAAATTTAAATTGACTATTTTACCCTTATTAAATACCCCTACCGATTTCACTTTTTATCGTTGAGATTAAATAGTACCCTTTATTATTTATTATTTATTACTCTGTATTATTATTATTATTATTATTATTATTATTATTATTATATTGTTGAGTTATTATTTTTATTATTCTTGTTATTATTATAATTATTACTATTATTATTATTATTTATTATTATTATTAATATATTTATTATTATTATTATTATTATTATTATTATATTGTTGAGTTATTATTTTTATTATTCTTGTTATTATTATAATTATTACTATTATTGTTATTATTTATTATTATTATTATTATATTTATTATTATTATTATTATTATTATTCTTGTTATTATTATAATTATTACTATTATTATTATTAAATTATTATTATTATTTATTATTATTATTACTATTATTATAATTGTTACTATTACTATTACTATTACTATTACTATTACTATTACTATTACTATTACTATTACTATTATTATTATTATTATTATTTTATTAAATTATTAATATTTATTATTATTATTATTATTATTATTATTATTACTACTATTATTGGTATTATTTATTATTATTACTATTATTATAATTATTACTATTACTATTACTATTACTATTACTATTATTATTATTATTTTATTACATTATTATTATTATTATTGATTTATTATTATTATTATTATTACTATTATTGTTATTATTTATTTATTTATTATTATTATTATTATTATTATTATTATTATTATTTGAAATCGTATAAATACATAAGGGTAAAATGGTAAGAGAGAGAAAGTATTGTGTTACTGTTTTAATGAGTTCACCTCATCCGACCAAAAACGTGAGATGACTAAACAAGGCGGAACAGTGAAATATCAACGGGTCTTGTATTCATCTCGGGCCCTCCAGTTTATTTTAGTTGGTTACTAAACAGTGAGATGAACCAAGATGATCTCTCTCATCTTGGTTCATCTTGGTTCATCTTCTTTACCAAACACACCCTTAAGTTCTAAATAGACCATCACAAACAAAAAAGAATTTAAAACACGGGCCATTAATTATAAAATATCCGATGGTAATACGGCTGATGTGACAGTGTGACATTAATAATTAGTGGCACTAACTTGTGATGTTGAAATGTCCCAACCGTTATTTTTCTCCTCTCCACTTAGATTTGTTAAATCTTTACCATGTATAATAGCAACAAAGATTAATTTATTCTTGAAAATAAATTATTTTTTCTTCGGTATCAAACTCCATTAAAACCCTCACAATGATATAAAAACCAATAAAAGTCTTTGGCTTTCCACATTATTAAATTAATACAAAACTCATTTTGTAGCTAACAGAAAGATTAATTCAGACTTTAGAAGTTTTTGAAGAAGAAATTTGATGCCATTATTTTGTCTCCATCACGGTTATCAACTACAGTATGCAGTTTCTGTCCATATCTCTGTTACGTGGACACTCCTGGATAGGTGCCGTACCCGTGTCCGATACAAGTGGACACGGATCTGGACACGGCAGCCGTGTCCAAATCGTCGGATATGGCCATAAGGTGTTTTGATTCTTAAAGTGGTGGTTGCTCAAATTAATAGAGAGAGAGTGTGTGAATTACGGCTATTTAAATTGAATGGTTTACAGCCCACGTTTCATATTCCAAAATCGGTTGAGTTTTTTTAGGAAACATCAATCATCCAAATCTTTATTATTTTATTAATTATTCTTTATAATATATTAGATTCTTAACCTATCTTTAATTCTTTATATAAATCTCTTACGTATAAACATTACTGCAAAACTCTCGCCTACAATTTGTTGTTCCTTTGGACTTCTAATTACTTTTGAAATATTAAAATATTATTAGTAATTTTAATTTTTTAACATATATATATATATATATATATATATATTATGTATGGCGTATCCCCGTACCCGTGTCCAAAGTTCGGACAGTGTCCCCGTGTCCAATTTTTTAAAAAAAAAGGTATTCGACACTCGGATCCGCACCTAGGGTTGTAAACGAACCGAATCGAATCGAATATTACACTATTCGAATCGAATTTGTTAAATTTTTTGCGAATTCGAATTCGAATTCGAATATTATACGAATTTGAAATCCGATTTGTATTTGAATTTCTCGAATAATTTAACGAATCCGAATCGAATATCGAATCACTTAGATTTTGTATATTCGTTTAAAAAATGGCTCGTATTTGAAATTATTCGATTGGATAATAGCTTAAATTAATAGGTTGAGTTTGGAGCTATGGAGTATACAAGCATTTAAGAACTAAACTCCTAAATAGACTTATAGAAATTACCAATAAAAGTACTCCTTCCATCTCACTTCGTTAGTTACATAGATCAAAATTAAGAAAATAAAAGATGTTAGAGTGATTCCCGGTTAATCTGTAAAGTTAATTGAATTTTCATGTATTGTCATTTTATTTAATTTCATTTCGTTTTAATATGATTAATAAAAATATAAATGTCTAGACTTGAGCTATGGGCTTTTAAAATACTTAAGAAATCAGTTTTTAATTGGAGTTGATAAATTATCATATACTACTATAATATAATAATATATATATATATATATATATATATATATATTTATCTAAACGAATATTTACGAATATCGAATCGAATATCATAATTTGTTATTTGTATTTGATAAGTAATCGAATCATAAAAATTATTTGATTTCGAATTCGAATCGTAAAATATCGAATACGAATACGTCTAATCGAATACGAATCTCGAATCGAATCAAAATTATTTGATTTGTTTACAAACCGACCGCACCCATGTCGGATATCCGTACCAATGTCCATGTAACTTAGGTCCATATATAGCAACAACATAAGAGTTCGAGTCACTACTCTAGTTGAAAATTTTAATACTCTTACCAATAACTAAAGATAAGCATTCGGTCATTTGGTTTGATTTTGGCTTAAAATAAAATCGAACCAAAACTATGCAAAATTTTTAAAGTACATCCAAACCAAACCAAAATAATTTATTGAAATTAAATTACAAAATGGTAATGTACTTTATTATTCCAAAGAAAATTCCTCGACAATAAATTCAATAGAGAATTCAAATGAGTAGAACAAAATTTTCCATAAATGGGGAGAGAAGATACAAATAAACACAGTTCTGTACCAAACCTGGAAAAAGTGAAAACACAACAAACACAAAGCATGTTCTTTTTATTTCTTACACATGTACAAAGCTCAAGCTCAAAACCTATGCAGAACCAAGTCAAGAATGGTGGAAGAACTATGTGATTGAGATACTAATCCGCGACGAGGAAAGGGATGATCATGGACATGAATGTCTCGTAAGTAAGCGTTGCTGATCCTGTGTAACGTGTATCTTTCTCCTTGAACTTTTCCGTCAAACCCTGTGAACGGATTCAAATACAGAGTAACAATACAGAATAACATCTCTTGTTCAATATTGAAGGGAAAATCACAATGGATATGAGAACGTTTAGCAGAAGATATGTACAGATATCCAATTAGGGAATAGTGATTGCTACAAAGAGTTTGAGGTATTGGTTGCTCACCTTTACAATCATCCCACACCTGAACCAGAAAAGAGAAAAAACAATTAAGATACAGATTGTGTAGGAAGAAAAGCAATTGTTTATAATGTTGATAAGAATAGGAGCATACTCGATGAAGCTGTCGAAACTTAGCTCTACAGTACGCCTGCTGCCATCATCGTATCTAGAAATCATAACTTGCAGAACAGAAGGTGGTACTGCATATCCAAGACTATATAGGGCATCCCTCAATTCCATAGCATCAATTTTCCCACTCCTATCTCGATCAAATCTTTCAAAAATTGCCTAAAATTAGCGGGGGGGAAAGTCATCAATTGCATTCAACAGCCCACCCAGAAAAAATAGTCCCATAATAAATTAATAATTGAATTCAAATTTAGACATCTGCAAATAAATCAAGGCACAGTTAGTCTTTATATGAAACATTAATCGAGTTATAATCAGAAATAAAAAAAGGGCAAGCTAGTGTAGCTTCTTTAAACTTGAAACTCTTTCTAATCATGTACAAGGCAAGTATTTCTCATAAACAATGCTGCGAATACGTATGCATCAGATCCTAGGACTAAGTAGCTATCAGTGAGAGATGTTCAATCAAAGTTCACAAGTGCATGTTTTTCCTCATTGAAAGCACAAACAGACACAAAATCATCCTAATATACTCCAAAAAAGCAAAAGCTTATTTAGTAAATATGCTTGCAATCGCCAAAATTTGAATCACAGGTTGAAGCACGAACATGGAAACTAGCGAACTAGAATGATAAACTATTAGATGGATAGAGTTTTCGTCTGCAGCACGTCTAGTAAGAGATCAAAGCAATATTAGGGATTTCAAGGTTGCTGATTCACAAGCATCAGAAATTGATATCACGTCTCATGCCATTGTCGCAATCCATTGCTGCTTTACTTGGTTAAACAAATACTATCTCGAATGAATGTGGTTAAATGAGAATCTGCCTTGAGCATAGCACGCTGAAACAATACCATACGAAGTCGGATTTCAGTACAGATTTTCACAAAATTTCTACTCACCCGCCATTGGCCAAGGCAACTCCAAATGTCTGCAAATTCATTCGGCCCTGCAAGTTTGATTAAGAATCAACAATGATGCAAAAAACGTTATCACCAAATCAAATATCAAATTGGAAATCCGCACAAAAAGAGAAATAGAATGAAATCATGAACTAAGCAATAACTTAAATCTTCTTCACATGCTCGGTTCAACATGTAAAATTAACATAAAAACAAACTTTTGCAATCCATTAACAGCAAATTCACCACATCTCTAACTACCAAACAGAATTCTGAGAAAGGAAATGATACAGAAACTGAAATACCGAAGATCAAACTTCCAAAATTAAAGAGAGAAAAAAAAAAAAAACCTAACCAATTATGGACGAAGATTCTCTAGGATTCCTGAAGAGAAAGATAAGCAAACGCAGGGTGCTTCGGCTGAATTTCTGGTAATTCCAAGCGAGGGCTTCTTGGAGCTCCTTCTCTTCAATGTAACCGTTATGGTTCCCATCCACCATCTGGAAACTCCGGATCACATCCGGGTGGGTGCCCGGCGGAAACGAGCTGTAGACGCTTGTCGGAGGCGGCGGCGGCTGAGGCTGGTAATAGCCATAGGCGTGAGGCGCGTGAGGCGAGGAATCTGACCCGAAAGAGCCGCTGTGGGTGTGGCTGTGGGTGTGGGCGATCGGATTGGGAGCGTAGGAGGAGGAGGAGGAGGGATTGGGAGGGGGCGGGGGCGGAGGCTGGTAGGGGTAGGCGACCTGGGGCTCATCCCGGTCGGGCGCCGGCGGGGCAGATGGTTTGTTGCCGGAGTATGACATTTCTACACAAATCTTTTCTCAGAACGATTGTATTTTTAATTACTTTTTCGAGAATATTTGTTGCAAACAAACAAGAAAGATAAGAACACGAAAATCGACTTATAGTTTGTTTTAAAACTATAAACAATAATAAAATAATGTTACTCCTAACAAATATAATTCTCAAATTATAAGTTTCTTAGGAAGTGGTACTTCGTCAAAGTATCTCCAATTTTCTCTATTTATTATTATGGCATTTAATGTCACGAAAAAAGTTCAATGGGAAATAGGGAAAATCGTGAAACCAATTAAATAGTTTTGTTACTCCGTACAATTGAAAGCTTGGCTAATACATACGATACCAATATAAATTTAGAGTTGTTGTTGTTTTTTTTTTTTTTTAATCTATATCATACAAGAATAAGAATCCTTTGTTGGCATTAAAAGTAATCTAATTCCAAATTATTAATTTTTTGTGTTTGGTGTTGTAAGGAAAGTAATTAAAATCTAAAAATTTAAAATCCTATATTTGTTTCAATTTTAATAAAATTAGGTAAAGTAATATGAATCCTAAAATTAAGAAAAATAGCCCAAACTTTATGAATTCTAATTTCCTGCTCATTTTATATGAACTTAAACTCATACGACCAAAAAAAAAAACTATACGGCTATATTATGAGATTCTCAAAATCTCTCGTCTCCATATCTCTCATGATGGATCTATGTCTCTCTCTATCTCTATATTCAATTATAATGCTCTTACTCCTTTTGTTTGCTAATGAATATGATTGCTTTAAAGCCTCACGATTGAATTTGATGATAGCATTTCAAGAATAATTTATCGTGTTGTTTTGCTACCTTTGTAAGTGTGAATGGATGGCGATAAGTTTGCAGTCAGAAAGTGCACCGTGATGAAATGATGAGAGGAAGAAGCATTTGTATTTAATTTATATACGAGTCACTAAAAAGCTGGTTAAAGTTATTCCAAATATATTTCTTGAATTCAAAAAATATTTATAGATTTTATTGATATAAGAAAATAAAAACAATATTTTTGAAATGTTATTGATAAATTAATTACATTATTAGTAGAAAATTTATATGATTTATAACTTTATGAATTTTATATATTTTTAGTTATTTATTTTATTTCAAACTCCCCCTGCCGGACAAATCCACAAATCCGTACATTTTATTTTGTTTTGGGATGTCCAAAAAAAAAAAGCATTTTCTATTATAGAAATGCCTTCATAATCTTCACCCTAAATTTATCCACTTATTCAGACAAAATATCACACGTGACTCATGACTTGAGATCCTCTGTTCCCAATTATTTGTCTTAATTGTGTCCCAAGACGTAATTTCTATTAATTTTCTCCATTTTTTTCAACAAATTAATTTTATAATAATTTATTTTAATTTTATGATTGTTTTCAAGGGTTCACCCATGTAAGTAGGGTTTATAATTATTTTTTAGCATTTAATTTTACTTTTATTAGTTATATTGGGATTGATAAATTTAAAATTAGTGTATATAATTTTTAACAATTTCAATTTTTTTAGTTATAAATGTGTATTATGATTTAGTATGTTATAGTATTTTTATTTTTATAAAACTAATAGAAATTAAATTTTGGGACACGGTTGGAAAACTGAGTTTAAGATAGAGAATATCATCCGCGTGACCCTTTACTTTAATTTGAGCTCAACTTATGATTCGTTTATTTATTCATGGTATTTAGAACTCCTGCTCCAATCACTTTGCACTCATAAAAATTACTATTAAAGTTCGTGCCACAAAAAAGAATGTACGATTTTGGTGGATTGGTAGAGTAATATTTCTTGCCGATGATTGTTATCGATTAAAAATACATCAAAACTTTAAGAATAACGATATATTATTTGTGTTAAGTTAATTTATGTGTTACGAATTAATCTTAAAATATGTGTTTAAAAAAATAAAATAAATGAGATACGTAATAATAATAATAATAATAATAATAATAATATAGCTCCTGGAAATTGATGAGATAATTTTATTCGTAATAAATTAATTTTTTTATATAAGAAAATATATAACACAATTTACCCCGTGCGTCGCACGGGTGTGGTACTAGTTATATAAAAACAGAATATGGGTGACATTTTTGTAATTTTGATTT
Organism: Mentha longifolia; assembly: GCA_001642375.2. Lineage (NCBI taxonomy): Eukaryota > Viridiplantae > Streptophyta > Magnoliopsida > Lamiales > Lamiaceae > Mentha > Mentha longifolia. Next base: position 12,653,761 of record CM038115.1, on the reverse strand, counting down.
AAGTCGAAGGGCATGCTGATAAATTTCGTTAACTTAACTTTGAATTAATTTATTTAACATTTTTCGCACCCTTTCGAAATGAACGGACAAGTGTTTATGAATAAACACAACTTTTCGAACTCCATATATACATGTCTTTTATGAACAATACAATCATTTTTGTTTTGTATGACCCGTATTGCATTACGCTTCCGCACATGACGCCTTCATCCAAAAGAAGAAGGATGACAGTAATTTGAAGACAATTGCAAAATTGCAAACTGACAATCAGGTATGCTTGAGATATTTAAAATATTATATAAAATAATTAATTAATATTACTATAAAATCAATATTATTCGTGCATCTTATATAGATTGGTGTTTTGGTTTATACGCAACAATTTTTAGACATTGAAAATATTGTTGTCAATTATATATTCCGTACACATATATATGGGTCATATGCTTTAATATAATGGCCCTCTATTTAAATTTTTATACATTATTTATATGCTAATATGCCATCAATAATTATATCATACCATTATATATCCATTATTATTCTCTTTAAATTACTTAGTTCGGAATTTTCCTAGAACACCATATCTACACGCATTTTTGTGCCTATATTCATGATTAATACGATTTAATTATTCTATATAAATTATTCTCTATTGAATATTAATATATATATATGCTTTTTTAGTGTGTTTTCATGCTTTTTTTAATGTTATTTTTCATGTTAATTCCATGCTTATTTAATATAGTTTTTTTAAAAGAAGTATTAAATTTACTCTAAAAGAATCATAACGTTAACAATAAAAAAATATAAAATTAACACTAAAAAAAGCATGAAATAACACTAAGAAATCATAAAATTAATACTAAAAAGGCATGAAAGAATATCTATATAAACTGGTTCTCACGGATCTCACGAATAGTTAAGTTTTCATAAGAATCCTCCCTTATATAGTGTTTTTAGTGGTTTCTGAAAACTAGACCTTAGCCTGAAAAACCCTTAATGGTTTTATATCTAATGTCCGGCTTTTGGTGATTTTGGGGTTTATTGTTTAGTTTCATGTTTATTTGTAAAAAAAACATAATTAAATATATAAAAAAAACATTAAAAAATATCTAAATAAGTGAGTTCTTACGGAACTTCCGAATATAATAGTTCTCATAAGAACCCTCCCTTATATAGTGATTTTGGGTGTTATTAGTGGTTTTGCGAAAACGACCCTAACCATGGAAAAACTCTTAAGGGTTTTATATATATAATGTCCGGCTTTTGGTGGTTTTAGGGTTTAGGGTTTAATATTCGTTAAAAAGCATAATTTTAATATAAATAAAAGTTTATTAATAAATATTTAACCATCATATAATAACTATTTAAGCATGAAATTGAAACTAAAAAACATGGAAAAAATTAAAAAACACATGAAATCAACACTAAAAAAAACATGAAATCAATATTATAGAAGCATGAAATCTAGACTAAAATACTATGGAAGCATTAAATCAACACTAAAATAGCATTAAAAAGATTAAAAGAAGCATGGAATCAACACTAAAAAAGCATGAAAACAATATTAAAAATTTATGAAATCAACACTAAAAAAACATTTAAAAGAACTAAACCCTTGGGGTTTATTCTTTTTAGTGTTGATTTCATATTTCTTTTACTTTTTTTTTAATGTTTTTTTTAGTGTTAATTTCATGCTTTTTTAGTGTAGATATCATGCTTCTTTTAAACATTTTTCATGCTTTTTTAGTGTTGATTTCATGATTCTCTGAATTTTTTACATGCTTTTTAGTGTTAATTTAATGCTTTTTAGTGTTAATTTCATAATTTTTAGTGTTGATTTCAAATTTTTAATGAATATGCACTTGTTATTAAGGAGAGAGAATAAATAACGGTTAAGTAAAAAGGTAAGAAAGAGAAAATCTAAAGAAATTCCACAATTTAAGGAGGTTATAATTCAGTTTACTTTATTGCCCTTTCAAATATCAAAACTGCTGAATTATGATGAGTTTGATCTTGGTATTCTACAATGAGTTTTTATTTTTATTATTTTTTAATATCAAAGTCAAAGACGAATTGAGGTCTGCAACTTTTTTTTTTTCTTCCTCTTTACAATATTATCTATGGTGCTTCTTAATGGATTTTATATAAAAATTGAAAGTTAATATCTAGATTGAACGCAATTGCTACAGCAATTCACAGCAAAAAATTGTGGTCGAATGTAATAAGCAAAATTTTGACGGTATAAAAGCAATGTATTAAAGATTATTTAAGCATGTTAGCACGTAAAAAAGGCATAATTTTATATTTAAATAACTATGATTGTAAAAAAGGATATATATATATATATATATATAAAGCATGAAAATATTCGAAAATAGCATAATTTTATATCTAAATAAGCATAATTGCAAAAAAAAAAAAAAACATAATTTGTTTTTTCAGTATGCTACAAACATACATTAAAAACAAGTGTGAATGTTTATAAATACCTAAAACAGGATAGTATAGTAGTTTTATACCCTACACTTTAACAATATAAGTTTTATACCCAAAACTCAATGAAAAGACAAAAATATCCTTAATGAATGGCTAAAGGCACACCAAGAATTGCTAATGACAAGCAATTCTTTTATTTCCAAGATCTATTTGTTAATATATCGTTTAAAAGTGGATTAAAATCCCATGATTTGGCGATGTGATCCCGCGCTTCTAAAATGGTATCAGAGCCCTAGGTTTATTTGGGAATTATATTTATTTATTATTATAATGTTTATTTACCTAACGGAGGAGACTTCAAGTTAAAATGGAACCAGACTATTGTCTGAGTTGCGAGTGTTACAGTTCGTATCTCCAAATGTTGGAGTCGACAAAAACAAGTGAACTTACTCTACTAAGAGTAAGACAAGAACGCCTCGAAGCAGCGAGACGAACGAACCAACCTCTACGGGAGATACGTTCTCACGAGTGGACGGTCAAGCACGTACTAGATCGCCTCATGATAAACGCTTATCTTGAGGGAAAGCTGAGAAGGCTGATGAGAATGGCCCATCAAGATCATTCCTGATGGACTCAAAGATCGGACCTAATTTCATGGAGATCACGCCAGACCCGGCTAAAATCTCTATGGATCTACGAGAAATCCAGAAGACGGTGCAAAATTACGGCAACAGCCTATATGGAGTACCTCAAAAGGTGGACGAAATATCTAGTAAACAGGATGTCATCCTAGACATCCTAAAGGATATTCAAAAACGAATGGAGAAACTGGAATCACAACCAGGTTCCAGTCGAGCCAAGAAGGGTTTCTTTTGGGACGAACCAAAAAGATACCCGCTACCAGTCAAAGAGGGCGAGAAACGCGACCCTTTATTAGATCTATTTGCTGGATCGATCCGAGGTAAAAAAGATGAATAACCTCGAAAGGATCGGACTGGAAGATCTACAGGAGTTAGCAGAGTCTTTTGCTAACATGTCGGTGGTGGATCTTAAGATGGCCAAGCCAGAAGAGACATCCGGCGGGGCTACACAACCACCCCAAGGTCATTACGATTTTGAAGCTGGTTCTTCATATCATCGAAGAACGGAAGGGATCGCCGACGATCAATTCAAAATCAACTTCAAGCGAAGGACTAAATGGAAACAGGATAATCCTTCAGAAAAGAAGACGCTGGAACCCATCCATCCATATGGGGTTACTCTCGACATCGATGAAGCTAATTTCAAAGATCGAGAGAGACTAATTGATGAATGGGCAGCAGCGATGAGAGTTGCAGGGTCAACTCTTGAAATGGATGCCGAGGGATATCTTAGGTTCCTCGAGATGAGTCTTGCAGGTGTTGCAAGATCCGCGTGGGAGGATAAAATAAGCATAGAAGTAAAAAATGAATGCTTTAAGATCCCGTCCCATACAAAGAAGGTGATCCAAATGGCGGACATTCTCAAGAATCATTTCTTGGGAGTAGGTTATTTCGGAACCTATGACGAGGAGAAAAAGAAGAAGTACAAGATGGCTCTTCTTAATCTAAGACTTGCTGTCTTAGATCAAAAATCTCTCAACAAGTTTCTACAGCTGTTCACAGTCTACCAGCATCAATCCAAGACTGATGATAGCTTTGCAAAGGAGATTTTCTTCTTAAAATTTCCTAACCCCTGGAGAGAAATGTTCATTAGAGACTACGTCCCTGGTGAATATGATGGAGTTGGCAAGAGAATGTCTTTTGTGCATAAAAAATTAACGGAGTGGTGTCAACAAGCCACAGCACAGAAGAACATCAAGAAATTAAGGAGGATCAACAAGGAAGCTCCCCTTAATTGTGAAGACACTGATCTTCCAACGATCATTGGAGAGGATCCTGCTAGCCACAAGAAAAGCAGGAAGAATAGGTATCAACCATATTCTAAAAAGAAACGATCTTGGAAACCAAGAACGATGTGGTCCAGACAGAAAGCTGGATCTTACAAGTATGGACGGCGAAGCGGTCCATCAAGAAACCGGTTTCAATCCAGAGGTGTAAGCTCAGGCCGACCTCAGGAAAGAACACCAACAAGAAAAACTTTCCGAAGGGCTCATACTAGAGCTAATGAAAGTTTCAAGGATTGCAACTGCTGGACGTGCGGTGCAGCTGGGCATATCTCTACAAATTGTCCAGAAAACAAGACGATGAGGAGGTTCGAGTCAACCCCAGACATCGAAGACGCGATCTACTTCCAAGATCTCGTACAAGTCTATCAATTTGAGGATATTGCCTCAGATGAGAGTATTTATGAACAGGATGAGATCCTGACAAGTGAAGAGGATGGATCAACCGATTCAGACTCAGACTGAACCAGAGGTTCATCATCAAGAAAGTGAAAATCGAACGGGTTTCTCAAGCCGAACGATGATTTCACAAAGTCAGATCGATAAGATCATGAAGAAAAGCCTCAACATACAGAAGTATCAAGGCTTTACGGCAGGGAATATTGATTATGCCCTGAGGAATTTCAGTCTCAAGACTCGGAAGCACCATATTGTCTATGGTATTACGAGAAGAGAGATGTCACTTCCAATCGAGCTCACGGGGAATCAAGTGGAAATGCAATTGATTCCAGCAAGCGATATTCGGGAGGATCTGGAAAAGATGAAGCCGGAGATTGCAGAGAAGATGAGTTGGATACATATTGGAGCGATCCAACTTGTACTCAAATCTGCCCTTTTCGCTGGTGTTGATTCTCCAATTGACATCGCGATTTGTGACAAACGAGTCAGAAATCTCAAGGATTCCGTAATGGGAACCATTGCGGGAAATTTATGTGCTGGACAAGTGGTGGGGATTATATATCCTAAGATTGCATACAATCTTAACGACACCAATTTCAGCAGAGCCCTGACGCTTTATCAGGACTTCAAGAGGAAAGAGCTGGTGGAAGAAGGGAACAGACCTTATTCCATCACATATCAGGTATCATATGCGCTTTCTAACTCACATCATACTGAGTTATTCCTCGGAAAGCAGTTCATAGAGATACCAGATATCTTCAAGAAGGTGACAACAGCAATTTGTCCCGATAGAATGGAGTTTCCACGATTAAGAAACGTGGATATGCAAATTCAAGATCGAGTGGTCATAACTCATGACCAAAGCCTCAGAATACAATCAGGGAGATTGTCATTCCAAGGAGATAGGATTACTTCTCAACCAATGGGGAGGAATCTTATTCAGCAGAATCAAGAGTCTCAGAGTTCATTACCGACTCTGAGTTACAAGAAGACGGCTATTACCATCAAATGTCCGGAAGGATGGAGAGAAGTAATTGCCAGATTCGATACTACAAGATGGGAAACCAACTTCCCTTGCAACGTCTTGTATTATCTCGAGCAACCGGAAGTCCATCATTACAAGGGAATGATTGAACTTGGAGGACATACGGTTGAAATCAAAGGGAGAGCAGGAAGAGAGGAGAATATCCTCATCTTAGGTTTGGATTTCCTTGAGAAGTTCAAACCATGGAAGAAAAGAGAGGAAGGAATGGAAGTCACGATCAATGAGAGAAAGATATTGATCTAATGACTAGTCCCTTCTCAATCTACATTCCTATCGGAGTGTTATACGAGAAATATAAGGCAGAATACTTTGCTGCTTATATTGATTCCGGAGCAGGAATATGCACGGCGAAACGAGGAATCTTTCCTACAGAGGTCGAAGAGGATCTACCTCGGATTGCAGGAAGGGATTTTTCCAAGAAAATCTTGATCCTTACAAAGGGAGTCAAGACGGTGGAAGTTCTAATTGGAGGAGCAGGCCAGACACCCTGGTATAAGGTTAAAACTCCACCAATTTATTTTCATGATACAGGAGCAGATATCCTGTTAGGAAACAATTTCTTGCAGATGTTCAAAAGATATATGCAGGATAATGAGAGACAAAGATTAGTGTTCACAACCCAATGTGATCACAAAATCATTGTACAAAGGCTAAAAGGGGCATTCAACAGACAAATGCCATTAGTCTTTCGCAGCAAGCGTGGTGATGAAGGACAACTTCGGAACCCAAAAATGCAAGATCGGAGAAGGTTCAATGAAGTTTTATTGAACTACCGGATAAGAGGAAAGTTGACAGACAGCAACGAAGCTGACATTCAACTCCTAAAGGTATCTTTAATTTCTAAAGATATTGAGAATGATACGCAGGTGTCATTAGAAGATGTCAAAAGGAAAATTGTAAGATGTTACAATGAGAATCCTTTGGCATGGTGGGAGAAAAACCAACTCAGAGCAACCTTGAAGGCGAAGCCAGACAAGGAGAATGAGTTTGTTAGATTCAGGCCAATCCTGATGAATCTCAAAGATCAACAGGATATGAAGGAAATTATCAAGGAACACCTTGATATGAAGTTAATCGAACCAGGTAACTCGCCATATAGTAGCCCAGGCTTCTTGGTAAGAAATCATGGTGAGATTAAGAGAAATAAACCCAGACTCGTTATTAATTATAAAGGTATTAATGACGTTTTAGAGTTTGATGGTTATTTCATTCCAAGTAGAGAACACCTTATTAACTGCATTAGGAATGCTAAGGTTTTTTCCAAGTTTGATTGCAAATCAGGGTTTTACCAGATTCGCATGGAGGAGAGTAGTAAGAAGTTCACGGCCTTCTCTACTCCACAAGGGCATTATGTATGGAATGTGATGCCAATGGGGTTAGCTAACGCACCTCAGATCTTCCAGAGGAAAATGGATAATCTTTTCAAGGATTATTTTTCTTTTATGTTTGTTTATATTGATGATATTCTGATAACATCAAAAGATATGAATGAACACGTTAAACATCTCGAGATTTTTGCAGATGTTTGTTATAAGGCAGGACTGGTGCTTTCAGAAAAGAAGGCAGTCATTGCAACCCGGAAAATGGAATTTCTGGGAATCGAGATAGATGAATCAGGGATAATTCTGCAGGACCACATAGTCCAGAAGGTTAAGAATTTCTCTGAGGATCTAAAGGAGAAGAAACAACTTCAAAGCTTTTTGGGAGTTGTTAATTTTGCAGGAGCATTCATCAAGAACCTTGCAAAATACCGGAAGGTTTTCAGTCCTCTACTGAAGAAAGATGTTCCGTTCATTTGGACAGATGAACATCGAAAAGGAATGAGAGATTTAAAGGAAGTTTGCGAGAACCTCCCGAAGCTCTCAATACCACAAGACGAGGACGATCTTGTCTTGTACACAGATGCAAGTGATCATTGGTGGGCAGCAGTGCTTACAAAGATCACTCCTAATGGAGAAGAACCCTGCAGATACTGTAGTGGTTTGTTCCAAGAAAATGAGGCCATCAGATGGCACATTAATGAGAAGGAGTTCTTTGCAGTCCGAAAGGCTTTTAAAAAATGGCCTTTATTTCTTCTTGCAAAGAAATTCGTTTTGAAAGTTGATAACACTCAAGTTAAAGCTTTCTTAAAAAACAAGATAGAATCGAAACCTGAAAAGGCTAGATTACTTAGATGGCAAGCTGAATGTCAATATTTTATATTTGATATTGTCATTGTGAAATCTCACGAGAATGTTCTTGCAGATTTCCTAACAAGAGATGGAGCCAACTGAAGTTAGCTCTATCAACAACGCCATGAGACATCTCAGGGAAGACCTTGAGATGCTTCAGAGGGAATGGGACGAGTGTGTTTTGAAGGCTGAACAAGCTGGAAAAATACAATCTGTTGACAAGACGAAAGTCTCGAACAGAATACAAGACTGCAGGCTGGCACAAACTAAGTGCTGGAATGCTATACAAGAGCCACTCCTTCGGGCTTCTCGGGTGACTCCGGTTACCCCAGAAAAAGAAGAGTTTCGGTTGCCGGCCCCTATAACGGTAGCAGAGGATTCAAATACCTCTTGCACGAGTTCTAAGCTGGTAGTATCTATACTATCGGCCCAAGAAAAAGATGAGAATCAGGAGTCATATCCTGAGGAATCATTTCAACCCGGCACCTCTGGGGTTAAAGAGGGAGAGGTTAATCTTAGGCCATTGAAAGGCATTTCTATGATTAACACTGACATTATTCAAGTTTCTCCTATTTGGCAGGCTTATCAAGCAAGCTGGGAGAAGTTGATAACAAGAAGAGGGATCAACCCAAATAAAACCTTGGTTGATGTCTCAGGAAAATACCCGCGAGTGTGGATGATGCCAGGTGTTCATCCACAAGAAGTCAAGGAATGGTATGAATTCGGGGCACTGGCCTCGGTTTATACTGTCTCACCATCGTTCACAGAAATCAAGAGTCTACCCAAGTGGATTCAAGAAGCTGTCTACGATTCCTGGTCTAACAACGACCAGCTCAGCCGAGGAGATGTTTTGGAGCTCTACTTCATAAGTGCAGCACCAGAACCAGTTGGAAAGGGGAACCACGAAGCCTTTCATTACATAAGGCTTAGGCGAACCGACGAGAGGAGCCGTTGCAATATTAAGGTTCCACATGGAGAAGTACCACTGGTCTCCATGATCACCGAGGATGAAATCTCAACCCGCAGGGCTTGGGGTTTATGGGTCTGTCTCACAGAGATGGACAAAGTCAAGTACCAGTTCAAATTTTTCCAGAACTCGGTTAATGGATCATTCCTGTTGAACACAATGACAGGAAAAACGACGAGATTTGCAGAAGAGGCTTTCGAAAGAAAGAGGAATCTGCTCTGGGAAAACAAGCTTGTGACGAGCAAGGAAACTCATCGCAAGTATTGCAACATGGCTCACTACGGGAACTGGATCAACCACATCTGTCCAGCATGCCCGAGCCAGAAAGAGCTGGAGTTCGGTAAGAAGTTCATGCCAAGAGCAGGACGAGCCCGGGCTCAGGACCAGAAAGAATCAAGGGAGCCACCGAAAGGAAGGATGCCCAGGGCCCCGCCAAAAAAGTAGCTGGCCGACACAAGAAGATAGAGTCATGTGACTCTAGAAAAGAGGAACCTCACCCAAAAAGAAGACGACAAGGGTGAGGAAAAGCAAGATTCCCACTAAAGAAAAACGACAAAGGTGGGAGGACCGTTCATTCACGGTCCAAAACCAAGAAAATGACATTTCACCAATTTCGTTCGGTGGAATTCAAGAATGGAGGACCCCAGTCTCCAAAAAGAAACTCAATTATCATCACTTTCGGTGATAATGGAGGAGGAGGTCCCATGCAAGCTGGCGTCGGTGGAAAGCAGCCGATGCAATAATTCGAGAGAAAGAGGTTGCCAACCTCTATAAATAAGATCGAGCGAAGGAAGCAAAGATCATCGATCATTTTCTTAGCTTTCTTCAACATTAGTACTGTAATAGTTTAAATTTTCGAGTGCATGCGAGTTTTCCATTCCGCTACCATAGGTAGCTAAACAAGTTTGTCTCCTCCCAAAAGGAGATAAAATTATGTAATAAATATTTATATAATTCCCCAATAAAAGTTTGGGCTTTCGCTCATTACCTTCGTATTTAAATTTCTGTCTACCAACAAATTTTAGCCCGCAGTGAGTCTTTGCTCAGTGTTCTGAGCAGTTATCGATTTTCCTGGAGCGCGGCTCGGATTGATAATCGACAAAGGCGAGGCGAGATCACTGCTAAGAAATTCGTGAAGAAAACCATAAGGTGCTCCTGGTGGTTGGACGAAGTCCGTAAAATTTCTTACGAAGATCTATAGCAGTTAGCTGAGGAAGGATTTCAACAGAAAACCATAAGGTGCTCCTGGTGGTTGGACGCAGTCCGTAAAATTTCTGGTGAAGGAGATCGGCAGCTACGTTTGAGGTATGAAGTTGGTATTCATTAATTATATTTACGGAAGTGTGATGGGCCTGTTATTATTTACCTGAAGAATTAAACATATGTTAATAAATACTTGGAAATAGTGCTATATAAGAAAAGGGGTATAATGGTCCTTTTAAGGCTTTTTGGGTATGAAACTTATATAATTAAAGTGGTGGGTATAAAACTAAGATACTTATCCTTTTTGGGTATTTATAGAGTTCACCCTAAAAACAAATTAAGCATTTAACATTCGTAAAAAACATAATATCATATTTAAATAAACATGATTGTGAAAAAAATATAATCCAATATATAAAAAAAGCATGAAAAGATTATAGTTCAAGTATACATGATGAACAAATTATAATCATTTCATGCTCTTTTTACATATATGCTTATTTAGATATTGAATTATGCTTTTTACAAATGTTTAAATGCTTATTTTGCTTTTTAATTTTACTTGTTTAATTTTCTCATAATGTTTAAATTCACTATTTAATAATTTCTCATGAAAAACAAATCCTGCTTAATAAGCAAGATTTGTAAAAAACATAACGTTAACATAAGAAGCATTAAACTAATTCTAAATTAAGCATTATAATCTATATAAAAAAGAGCATGAAACTCTAAAAATTATTAAAAGCAAATAAGAAACCAAGCATCTAATTTTTACTTAAATTACAACACTTAGATCCATGGTATACAATAAAAATTATTCTTAGGGGAGATAATGAGTACAAGAATTTGAAGTCGCTAATTATAGGAAAAATGGTATAGGTAGGCTTGGTGACTCAGTAGTCTATAAAAGATTACTCACTAGTCTAACTAATTTGGTGAGAGGCCACGTAAATAGAAATGCCAAGTATACTAACTACTTATCCATATATTTACGTAATGTATATCTTATATATATATAATATTAAAACATGGTAGATAATTACATTTCCTACACATGCACATACGTGATTCATGCATATACACACTAATGTAAATATATCATACTAATTAGATACATTTATTAATAACGAAAATCATAGATTTTCTTGCTATTATTTATACAATTAAGTCTTTTAATTATCGAAATTATACATTATATATCAAAATTAAAAAAAGAATTATTCTTAATCCACTTATTCTAATTCCTCCGTGAAAGTCGGAAAAATTTCTAAATTCATATATGAGACTTATTTTAACCAATTATATTAAATAAGAAAATTCGGGATATTACAACGCACCACATACACCTCCATAAAAAAAGAAGGATGCATTAAATTCTCATAATCGGATGGAATAATACGAATGTACCATTGAAATATTTAAATTAATTATTTATTGTTAATCCACTTATATATAACATGTATTAATCAAAGAGTATACAAAAGATATTATTTTTATTTAGCATCTGAGTGCAGTGTGCTTAATTTTATTTTTTTTGCTGTTTATATATATCAATATTTGTAAATCATTTGACAGTTTACCAACATCCCATTCATATAAATGTATAGCATGGAAAATCCTTTAATTAATCATGACAAGGTATTGGTTAATACATTTTAGAACTCCATATATAGCATGAGTGTACCTTTATATGTACCTACAATTAACACCAGCCTATAGGCCCAGATCAGCTCGGCCCATTCCTAATTCTCCCGGCCCAATCAAGGATAAAGCCCAGTGGAAGTCAAGAAAGTCGACCAACTGCTCCCAACCACTCCACAGTGCAGACAGGAGCACCCACGACCCCCAACCACTCCTGGAACACCCGTGACCTCCATCCTCTATAAAAGGGAATCATTTGTAAAGAAAGAGGCAGGTTGTAATAGCGGTTAGAACACGAAAATATAAAACATTCTCTCCTTCGTGGACGTAGATCTAATCAAAGATCGAACCACGTAAAAACCTCTCGTGTTCTTCATTCTCTCTCTCGTATAATCACCCTAAAATACACGATCGATCACTGGCGCCGTCTGTGGGAAACGAAAGAATTTTGTGAAACCGATCAGCGTATTTCAAGTGAAAACACGATGGTAAGACCAACCCGCTCCGCCACCACCGCCGCTGCCGCCGCTGCTGCCAAGGAAAAACATAAACGAGCTGACCTCTTTTCCAATCCACCTTACATGCCGGCCAACGAGGAAGAAGGTGACGTTAGTCAAGCTCAGAAAACTGCTTCCCAGATCCAGCGTGACCAACAGCCCATCCGCCGAACTCCTGAAGGCCACCCGGAGGAGGTCCCATCTGGGGGTTCAGCTAGCGACGATGGACCAGATCAAAGTGGCAGCCGACGCGGGAATGCTGAACTCCAACCCGAGCTGGGAGACGTACTGAAAGCGTACCTGAGCATCCATGAGCAGGATTTTCGCAGGTTCGCCGATCAACACCGACAAAGTCAATGCAAGGAAGACGAAGTCGAACCGTCACAAAGGCCATCCCCAAGTCTTCGGATCGTTGGAGGCAGGGAGGCCGAAGTTCCCCGTAGGCGACAAAACAATCGCCGTGGGAACGGTCGCGCTTCACCTCGGCGCGGTTCAACGTCACCTCGTCAAAACGCCGTTCCTCATTGGCGTGACGAACGGAACGTCTATCAAAGAAGATTCGACGTTGAACCCGAAGTTCCCCGAAGGCGACAGAACAATCGCCGCGGAAACGATCACGTTTCACCTCAGCGCGATCCGACGCCACCGCGTCAAAACGCCGTTCCACCTCGGCACGACGAGGAGAACACCTACCAAGGAAGGTTCGCCGTCTACCGTCGAATCTCGACTCCGTTCACTAATAGGATACTCTATACTCCCCTCCCGTCGACGTATAGAGTACCTCCTATCCCGCCTTACAACGGAACCCAAGATCCCAGCAACTTTTTATCCCGGTTCCAATACAATATGATGAACCAGGGGTTGGCCGAAGACGTTTACATGTGTAAAGTCTTCCCCGAGCTACTAGTAGACAACGCTAGAAGCTGGTTCGATAGCCTCCCTAATTGCAGCGTAGGATCGTATGCCGACCTACTGGACGCCTTTGAACGTCGTTTCTTCCAAAAAGCCGAGGCAAAAATCAGCCCAGCCCAGCTCCTCACCTTAAAGCAAGGGCGGGGAGAAACGATCAGTGATTTTCTGGCCCGTTTTTATAACGAGAGCCTAAAAGTCGATCGTCTCTCCGACGACGTGCTTATCTCGGCATTCCAAAATGGCATCCAGTCCGGGACTCTCTTCAGAGAGCTCGTAAAGGCACGTCCTACGACCTCCAAGCAGCTATGGAAGATCGCCGACACATTCGCCGAAGCGGACGAGGCCGATCGGAAGAAACGGGCTGCAGATCGGCCCGAAAACAACGATAAGAGAAAGAAAGAGGAGCGCACCGACCTTGGGCAAGGCCGCCGAAGTGCCCTCGAAAGGTTACAACGAGGACCCCTCGAGTCCCGATTAGGACCTCGATCCAATCAAGACCGAAGTCAGTATACACCACTGACAAAGTCAAGGGCCGAAATATACGAGCTCCATGCGAACTTGTTCGAGAAGCCGCCGCCCTTATCTCGAGGTGGGTCGAAACATCGATCCAAGAAGAAATACTGCAAACTCCATAATGACTACGGTCATGAAACTGAAGATTGCAGAGATCTCGCCTCGGATATAGAGCACATGATACGCGACGGTACCCTCAAACTGTACCAAAGTCGCAATCAGAAAGAGGCCCGACCTCAAGGGAAGGGCAAGAGAAAGAAAAATAAGGGAGGCTATAACTGCGCCCCCCAAAATGACAAAAGGCCAAGGCACGACGACGAGGATGAGGACGAAGATCAGCCTCAATATGACGCAGTCATCACGGCCATCACCGGACTGCCCGAAGGCACGACGAGGTCATCATTGAAAGCCGAAGCCCGGAGTCCACAGCGAGAAGAACCCACTCAAAAAAGGTTCAGGAGAGACGAGGTCGTCACCTTTTCCGGTGATGACCCAGTTCCCCATGCGGTACCTCATCAAGATGCCACCATAATCGAGGCAGTGGTGGCCAACAAACTGGTCCACCGCGTATTTGTTGATAGTGGAGCATCGGTGAGTGTGCTCTTTAAAGACTGCTTCGATAAGCTAGATATCGAAGAAGCACGTCTAAAGCCAGCACCCATGCCATTAAAGAACTTCACACAACAAGAGACGACGACGGAAGGCATAATTTCACTGCCCGTGATAGTTGGAAAAAGCCCGTTGTCTACTACGAAGATAATCCACTTCTTCGTCGTAAAAGCCAGCTCCCCCTATAACATCATCTTAGGAAGGGATTGGCTAATATCGACAAAGGCAATCTGCTCGGCCTACCACCTGACGATTAAGATTCCATCTAGAAACGGAGTGATCACGCTTCGGGGAAACCAGCAACAGGCAAAGGAGTGCATGCAGGTCGCACTCCGAGGTGATAGGAATCAACACCCCCAGGCATAGCAACTACAGAAACCCGAAGAGGTGGAGCCGACGTCGTCTCCATCCATCGAGCCGGTAGAAGACATCGCATTATACGAAGATGACCCTGCCAAGGTCGTCAAAGTAGGGTTCGTCGGCGAAAACGAGCTCCGAAGTCAACTTATCCGGCTACTTCGGGAGTATAGAGATGTCTTCGCCTGGTCGCCGCTTGACATGACCGGGGTGGCACCAAACATCATCACCTCAACATCGACCCTGCAATAAAACCAGTTCGGCAGAAACAACGAGCCTTCGCAGCCGAAAGGAGTCAAGTAATTCACGACGAGGTCCGGCAACTGCAAAAGGCCGATATTTTATTCGAAGTAAAGTATCCGACCTGGTTGGCCAACCCCGTGATGGTGAAAAAGCAGGGAGGTGGGTGGCGGATGTGCATTGACTACACGGACCTTAATAAGCACTGCCCAAAGGACTGCTACCCCCTCCCCAACATTGACAAGAAGGTCGAAGCTCTTGTTGGCCACAAGGTGTTCAGCTTCTTGGACCTATACAAGGGATACCACCAAGTCCTCATGAATGCCGAAGACGCGCCGAAGACCGCCTTCGTCACGGACTTCGGCATCTATGCATACAAAAAAATGCCCTTCGGACTAAAGAACGCCGGAGCCACATACCAGAGGATGGTCGATAAAATTTTTGAAGCCCACGTCGGTAGCATTGTCGAAGTATATGTAGACGATATAGTCGTAAAGAGCAAGGAGATCGCCACTTGTGTAAACGACCTTAAAGTTGTCTTTAGCCTACTTCGTAAAGTGAACCTAAAATTAAACCCAGAAAAGTGTACTTTTATGGTCCGATCTGGAAAATTTCTAGGGTGTTGGGTTTCACGCGAGGGGTTAAAAGCCAACCCTTCGAAAGTCCGGGCTATCCAAGAAATGCAAGTGCCGAAGTCGATCCACGACGTGCACAAACTGACGGGCTGCCTAGCCGCCCTGAGTCGCTTTCTATCTAAGGCCGCCGAAAAACAACTCCCATTCTTCAAGATACTAAAGAAGGCTCCGAACTTCGAGTGGAACGATGAGCACAGAGGAGCTTTCGATGGTTTGAAGAAGTATCTCACAAATCTCCCAACCTTATCTGCGCCAAAGAAGGACGAAACCCTCTCTTTATACCTCGCCGCTTCGAACGAGGCAATCAGTGCAGTCCTGGTACGAGAAGAAAGACGTCATCAGCTACCCGTCTATTTCATAAGCCGAGCCCTAAAAGGGCCGGAGACGAGATACCAGCCTTTGGAAAAGGTCGCACTTGCGTTGGTGAATGCAGCGAGGAGACTTCGACCATACTTCCATGCACATCAGATACAAGTACTGACCGACCTACCACTTCGGCAAGTACTTACAAAGCCAGAAGCGTCTGGGCGAATCGCTAAATGGGCTGTAGAACTCGGCGAGCACACAATTTCCTTTATACCTGCCAAGCAATCAAAGGACAAGCCCTGGCCGATTTTCTGGTGGAAGCCAAGTTCACGGAAGCACAGCAATCCGTTGAACCTACTGAAGATAAACCAAAGGCCGAGGCACCTAATCCACAACCGCGAGACTGTTGGAAGGTCTACGTGGACGGGGCATCAGGTAACAAAGGAAGCGGAGCCGGGGTTTTACTCATCAGCCCGGAAGGAAAGGAGATCACCCACGCACTCCGGTTCAATTTTCCGACCACAAACAACGAAGTTGAGTACGAAGCTCTAATAGCTGGACTTCGCCTAGCCGAGGCTCTCCGGGTAAGGGCCATTCAAATTCACAGCGATTCCCAAATCATAGTGAATCATATACTGGGTAAATACGAGGCCAAAGGAGAACGAATGAAGAAGTACCTTCATAAGGCCAAGATCCTACAACAAGGCTTCTCGTACTTCGAGTTAGTGCGAATCCCAAGAGAGGATAACGGGCGAGCTGACGCACTAAGCAAGCTCGCGTCATCATCAACAATCTCTCCAGTGGAAGAAGTACAGCTCCGAAGTATCGATGAAGCCGAAGTTAATATAGTAACCGAAGATGGACCGAACTGGATGACTCCACTTCGCAGCTATCTAGAGATAGGCGACCTCCCCACCGATAAGGTTGAAGCTAGAAAGCTCCTGGCCAAGTCCACCAAGTATGTCTTTGAATAGGGAGTGTTGTATAGAAGATCCTACCTCCAACCTCTCCTAAGATGTGCGGGGCCCAACCAAGCAAACTACACACTGCGCGAAGTCCATGAAGGCTCCTGTGGCAGTCACATTGGAGCCCGCGCCCTCTCCAAAAAGATCATGAGGTGTGGGTACTACTGGCCCACCATGTTCCAAGACGCTACCAACCTCGTCAAAAGGTGTCCGAAGTGCCAAATCCATGCGACGGTTCCGAGGTTGCCTCAGACCAAGCTGACCAGCATACAAAGCCCTTGGCCGTTCATGCAGTGGGGAATTGACATCGTCGGCCCATTTGAAAAAGCCCCCGGCCAATTACAATTCCTCATTGTAGCCATCGACTACTTTACGAAGTGGGTCGAAGCCGAACCATTGGCCCGGATCACAAGTAAAAACGCCCTGAACTTCGTTTGGAAGAACATAGTTTGTCGTTTCGGCATACCTCACGTCCTCGTATCAGATAATGGAACCCAGTTCACAGACAGGACGTTCAGAGAATGGTGTGACGAACTCCACATCCAGCAAAAGTTCACCTCGGTAGCCCATCCTCAAGCGAATGGCCAAACCGAGGTTACGAACCGAACGATAGTCAAAGGGTTAAAAACCCGGCTCGACAAGGCCAAAAGAGACTGGGCTGCGAACTTATCCCAAGTCCTATGGTCGTACCGAACCACCCCGAGGACATCACATGGCGAAACACCATATAGCTTGGTGTACGGAACCGAGGCGGTGATCCCGGTAGAGATCGGTCTGCCGAGCCCCCGAACGCTTAACTTCGCAGCCCAAGACAACGAAGATGGACTTCGAACTAACTTGGACTTGCTAGAAGAGAGACGGGAACAAGCCTACATACAAGAAGCTCGATACAAACAGCAAGTAGCTCGGTATTATAACAGCCGGGTGAAGCATCAGCAGCTCCAAATAGGCGACTTCGTACTCCGGAATAACGAGGTCAGTAAGGCGGAAAAACTCGGCAAATTAGAAGCCACCTGGGAAGGACCATACCGAGTTCAAGAAGTCCTCGGAAAAGGGTCGTACAAGCTCGCCCACCTATCTGGTGAGCCCATACCCCGTACATGACACATTACTCACTTGAAAAGGTACTTTGTATAAACATAGAGCAGTGTCCGAGTCCATTTAGGTCCTAGGAGCCGGGTCGTCTTGGTAAATTCTGTCTTTTTTTAACTCCATTCAATTAAAGTTTTTTTTAGTTCACTTAAATAATTTGCATACATGGTACACCTCTCTCGTTTTATACCAAGTATCTTGATTTTAAAATCCTGACGAGGATACAAATAAACTCCACGTCGGAGTAACACCTAAACGCGCGTAAGGGGACCACCCCTATCGATAAACTCGACAAATAAGGTACTTGAAAGCCTAAACTTCGTCTTCGGACGAAGTGGCTACTTGAAAGCCTAAACTTCGTCTTCGGACGAAGTGGCTACTTGAAAGCCTAAACTTCGTCTTCGGACGAAGTGGCTACTTGAAAGCCTAAACTTCGTCTTCGGACGAAGTGGCTATTTGAAAGCCTAAACTTCGTCTTCGGACGAAGTGGCTACTTGAAAGCCTAAACTTCGTCTTCGGACGAAGTGGCTACTTGAAAGCCTAAACTTCGTCTTCGGACGAAGTGGCTGGTTAAGAGCCTAAGCTTCGTCTTCAGACGAAGTGGCCACTTAAAAGCCTAAACTTCATCATCAGACAAGGTGGCTAACTGAAAGCACAAATCTTCGTCACAAGACGAAGTGACTGAGAAAGTTGGTAAACGCAAATGCAAAAATTTCTGTTTTATTTGAATAGAAATAAATGTACATTGTTACATTAAGAAGGCGAGGAACCCGGAGGCTTTGGCTTACTAAAGCTAAGCCAATCTCTAGCAAAATCCCTACCGGAGTTGAAGTTCAAAACATCGTCTATACTAAACCTGCCCCGACCGCGTCCAGAAGCCGAACTTCGGCCTCTACCTCGGACATTCTGGCTCGCCCGACCCCGACCCCGACCCCGTCCAGACGCCGATCGCCGCTCTTGACTATAAATTTCTTGAGAATGGCGTGTCACAATCTTCGGGTCCGGGTCAGCAGACCTCGAAGATTCACCTCCCAAAAATTCTCTAGAAGTACGGTCGAGCAACTTCGGATCCGGATCGGAAGAAACTGAAGTCGCAGAACCAGCTTGTAAAGACAGACGCCGCTTCAGCTTCGGAAATCGATCAAGGACTGTCTTATAAATGCTCGCCACACGAACGAGCTCTTCAAACTCACCTCTAACCTGCCAGGATTCACTCCCAAATTCCTCCCTGTAACTTCGGCATCGGGCCTGGAGCTCCTTGACCTTATCGTAAGTCTCGGAAATCGTGGATCCCCCAGCTCGGTGAATTATGGTCTCGTATTCCATATGCTCCTCGACGATCTCTTTGCAAGCCTTGATGTCATCCCGAGCTCGCTGGTACTGGTCTTCGAGCTCCATGTATCTGGCGTGCATCTCATCGAGTTTTTCTAAAGAAGCCCGAAGTTTCACCTCGGCCTCGATCTCTATGTTATTAGCCCGCTTCTTCCAGTTCGAAACATCGAGCTCGGCCACCTCTACGGCTCGGCGAAGCTCGGATATTTCTTGAACAAGGTGGGAGGCATCATAAAACTCGGGAACAGACTACAGAACAAATACAAGCAAGGTTCAAAAAGAAATCCTTTTATTTATGTATAGCCGAAAACGGCGAAAGAAACGCCACCCTAACGGTGACGAAGTACAAAACTAAAAAAAAAAAAAAAAAAGGGAGAAGAGGGAAAGAAGCCAAAAATCGTGAAGTGTCAATTCACTACTTCACGATTTTCTCCTTCTAGGCCGACCTCTGGTTCCTCGAGGTCGTCGCGAGCTGGTTCCTCGGTGGTCTGTGCAGCCGGGGTCTTCTCAAGGTCGGCGATGACCGTCTCCAGGAGTTCATACCTGTCGGCGGGACATCGCCGAATAGTCCCTTCAGTGAGAAGAACCCTCTGCGCGGCGAGCTGCTCGACCACCGGGATTGAAGAACCGAGCTCCAAGAGCACACCGGCAAAGTCCTGCAGCGTTTCCTCCTCCGTCATGACACCATACCGGTACTTGGTTTTATCAAGCTCGGGGATGTCGGCGGCGATGTTGTCAAGCGCTGCAGAGACGATCGGGGTACTCAAGGCACTCGCCAACTGAACGGCCATGTGGGAGAAATGCCTCGACCGGAAGACACGTTCCACCACAGCTCGGAACACGTCCCCCTGTCCAGCCACCACCCCGGCAATCTCGTTGGTCAGCCGGTCCACTTCGGCCTCCAGCTCGGCGTTCTTCTTCTTCGCCTCTTCGGCGGCAGCCAAAGCCTCCGTCTCCCTCTCCTGTGTTGCCTGTGCCGCGGCTTCGGCAGCATGGACCCTGGCCATCAGCCGATCCTCCGTAGCCGCAGCTTCGGCAGCCTGTGTTTGTAACTTGGCGACTCCACTCCTAATGAAGCTCGCCAAGCCCTGCAAAACCGCCTCGGCTCCCTAAAACCCGAAAACAAAGGGGAGATTAAAAAAGGAACAATCACTATGTATATGTAATATTCAGTTGTACACTTACTTCAGGGAATCCTTGGCTCGAGGTCGCGCCGCTCTCGACGATCGTCACTTCGGCATCCAACGAAGTTACGGCTCCTCGAGGTCGTCGGCCGACCACCTGCAGTGGAGAGGAACCATGGACAGGCGCCTCCAGCTGCGAACTTACGGATACCGACCTTGTAAGGTCGGCCGTCCTCTCTGACGACGCCGCCGAAGTCACCCTCTCCACCACGGAAACAGAGGGCTTCTGCCTCTTCCTCTTATTCTTGCCTTGTAAGGCGGCCTGGAAAGCTTGGGCATCCACTACAAAAAAAATATATATATATATATGGTCAGCAAAAAACGAAAGAAATCACGAAACGCAAGTCAGCGAAGCAGAGCCTCACCCAAGTCCGCGTCAGACACGGAGTTATACGGGCTTAGCCCATGATTCGCAAGCTCGGCCTCGGCATAATTCCTTTCAACGAGGCCGAGGTTCACCAAGCTCGTCTCAAGGTCACCGGTCGATTTCCCAGTGTCTCGAGGAGCGAACTTACCCTTCATCCAAGAGTATAACGGGACACCTTCACACCGGCAAAAGAAGAACTTCTTTTGCCAGTTCGGCACCTTAGAAGGCGTCCCCAACTTGAACCTATTAATAGGGGAAAGGTAAGCCCACCCCGTCGGACCAAGCTTAGGCCTAAAAAACCTAAGGAACGACTCTACGGTAGGCGTACCACCACGTCGGCTGACCTCAAAGCAAAAGCCGATGATCTGCTTGACAGAGGGTGGCTGCAACTGACCTAACGCCAGTTCGAGCTCTTCTAAGAGCTCGACAAAAAAATTGTTCAAAGGGAACCGTAAACCAAAATGAAGGTAATCTTCATATACAGTAAAAAAACCCACAGGAGGCGAACTACCCCTATCAACATCACGAGGTAAAAGGAGTTCGACTGACTCGGGAAATAAAAAACTGCGGGTCAAACCCTGCATATGAGATACAGACATGGTGGAGGCCACAGCCAGAGACGCGTCAGACCCGACCAACGACGGGAATTCAATTTCCGTAAACGCCGGCGGGACTAACGCGCGGGTATATACATTCAGCCAAACCTTCGCCGGAAACCCCCTAACCGGCGAAGGCGAAACCCCTACGTTCTCACTATCACTATCTACTTGGGGAAAAGGAGAAGCATCCATTGTGAAGAAAATTACTTACTTGTCACAGATTTTCTGATCAAAAATCACCGGGAACTGGCTAAACGGCGGCGGTTGCAGAATTTTGGGGCTTAGGGTTTTCTCTTGCGCGATATTGAAAATCGATTGAGAAAAATGTGGTTTAGCGTACATAAGAAGCCTTTAAAAGGCAAGGGCACGCCTTTTCAAATCCCGCCTCTTCACCTGCCCCAACCAAAAAGCGACGCGTGTCCTACCTACGCTGACAACAGCAGTCGCACATCACGCCACGTCTATTCAAGCTCGACCTCGTCAAAACGAGGCGGTATACATTTCGACTTCGTCAGGATCTCATTTCCGACGAAGCAATGAAATTCAAGCTCGACCTCGTCAAAACGAGGCGGTATACATTTCTACTTCGTCAAAACCTCATTTCCGACGAAGCAATGAAGTTCAAGTTCGACCTCGTCAAAACGAGGCGGTATACATTTCGACTTCGTCAAGATCTCATTTCCGACGAAGCAATGAAATTCAAGCTCGACCTCGTCAAAATGAGGCGGTATACATTTCGACTTCGTCAAGATCTCATTTCCGACGAAGCAATGAAATTCAAGCTCGACCTCGTCAAAACGAGGCGGTATACATTTCTACTTCGTCAAAACCTCATTTCCGACGAAGCAATGAAGTTCAAGCTCGACCTCGTCAAAACGAGGCGGTATACATTTCGACTTCGTCAACACCACATTTCCGACGAAGCAAGTACAATTCGACCTCGACCTCGGCCAGTTTACACCTCCCCACAATGACCTCGCTGCTCCGGTCTTTTGGGGGGGGATGTGATAGGATATGGCCCAATAGGCCCAGATCAGCTCGGCCCATTCCTAATTCCCCCGGCCCAATCAAGGATAAAGCCCAGTGGAAGTCAAGAAAGTCGACCAGCTGCTCCCAACCACTCCACAGTGCAGACAGGAGCACCCACGACCCCCAACCACTCCTGGAACACCCGTGACCTCCATCCTCTATAAAAGGGAATCATTTGTAAAGAAAGAGGCAGGTTGTAATAGCGGTTAGAACACGAAAATATAAAACATTCTCTCCTTCGTGGACGTAGATCTAATCAAAGATCGAACCACGTAAAAACCTCTCGTGTTCTTCATTCTCTCTCTCGTATAATCACCCTAAAATACACGATCGATCAGAAGCAGCAACAAAAATCTCTCACAATAAACCCATCAATCAAACAATTAATTGTTCAACAAACTTTATTTATCCATAATCACAAATAAAACCTCCTTATATAAAATGAACCCCACAAATACAGGTATTGCGTTATAGTTATAATTACAGTTGCAGGAAGTAGAATATAAGTTTTTTTTTTTTAAAAGCCGAGCTAAATTTTAAACCGTACATCGTACCGGCAAAAATTCTAGTAAAAATTCAAAATCCCAAATCATTTTCCTGGTAATTTATTGTGAATGCTATTTAGGACTTAAATGGGGTGGATTAATTTTTTATATTATATTGGGCTCAATTCTTTATGCATTATTGGGCTCAATTCGCCAGATCAGCCCAATACGTTGTACTCTATTATTTGGATTTTTTGAGATTGAAACATTATTATTTATTCATCTCAGCCTCCAGTCCGACTCAACACCTTCGTTCTAGGGTTTTTCCTCAGGTCAGGTGCGCCATTTCTCTCTACACTACACCGTATATTTCTTCTTGTTTATTTATGCATCTTATTCTTCTCGCATTCTGTTTCATTTATACTGAGATTTATTTCCCATTCTTTTCTGTACCTGTAGTGATTCGATCGGGAAGTTAATTGACGCGAAAGATGAGGTTAAATGGATCCCTATCAATGTTATTAGCTGTCAATGTTTTTAGGGTTTTTTGCTACTTTATACTTGATTCATGTGGTTACTCTCGATGATGTGATTGAAAACTATGATTTAAAATCGAACTACATGCTTAGAAACTGAAATTAATCAACTAATGTCCGTGCTGCATCGCTGTTCTTCATCTTTGTTAATTAGTATGATTTTGGCTTGGTAGTTTGTGTGAGCAAGTGCTGTTAGTTAGATTTGCCGATTATTTGATCCAGTTATGTGTCTAAGAGCTCTCTCTCTCTGCTTTTGACTTTGTTGTGTGAATCATGCATGGCTGTATAGCACAGTGAGTGCTTCCATATGTTGGCCAGGAAGGCCTTCCCCGACTCCATTAAACTGGGAAAATACGTAACGTAACGTAGCTGTTTCAATAACATGCTCATTTGATCTCTGTTTCTAATTGCATGCAGTAAGCATCAGAGTGAGGCGCTGAGGGAGGCAATAACCGTGATTGTTGCAGATGCCAAGGAGAAGCAGCGGCAGCGTGAGGCGCTGAGGGAAGCCATCACAGCCATTGTTATGGATGCCAAGGAGAAGAAGCGCGACTTCACTGAGACTGTTGAGCTCCAGATTGAACGTCACCACGATCCCCAAAAAGACGACGGTTTCCGTGGCTCCGTCAAATTGCCCCGAAGGCTAGGATTCCCAAATAAACAGTCCCATAATAACTGAATTTAGATTTAGACATCATCTGCATGCATATAAAGCAAAGCATATGTAGTGACTCTTTATGAAACATTAATCGAGTGAGTTTTAATCAGAAATAATTAAGAAAGAGGCCAAGCTAGTGTAACTTCTTTAAACTTGAAAGTTGAAACTCTTCTTGATCATGTATAAGGCAAGTATTTCTCATAAACAATGCTTGTGAATACGTATGCATCAGATCCTAGGACTAAGTAGCTACAATCAGTGCAGTGGGAGATGTTCAATCAAAGATCATTAGTGCATCCCCCACAATCAAAATGAAATATACAAAAAATTTAATTTTGTGGATGGATGTTTCCGTTAGCCAGGGAAGGTTATCTCTCTGTTCAATTATACTGCAAACGAATCACACCATTACTCCCTTTGTTTGCTAATAAGTATGCTTGCTTTAAAGCCACACAATTGAATTTGATGATGGCCGTTTCAAGAATAATTTCTTATTTTGTGATTTTTGCCAACATGTAAACATGCTTAATTGTGTTGCTTTGCTACCTTTGTAGGAGTGAATGGGTGGCAACAAGTTTGCAGTCAAAAGGTGCGTTGTGATTGAAGTGATGAGAGGAAGAAGCATTTGCATTTAATTTACACCTAAAAAGAGTTTATGGCAATTAAAGTTATTCATAGAGTATCTATCTTCTATATATATATAATAGCAAAATAAAGGTCGATCAATCACGATTTTTTTTTTATTAATTTGCTAAATTCTCATGATTTTGCCTAATAATCAGTACTTTAATCTAATTAATATGTATCTTTATAGAATTTCAATTTGAATAGAAGTCTCATAATTTATATATATATATATATAAATATAAATTGATAATATTACCAAAATCCTATAATATAGCGGCATGGAAGAACTAAAATTAATGCAATATCTAATTCCAAATAATCTCAATTTCAACATCAAACGTAAATTATAACTATCTACAAATTTAATGGAGGAAATGTATATTTTTGCCCTCTTAGAGCATAAGAAAATAACTTTTGCCCACATTATAATTTTATATACAATTTTTGCCCAATTTTTATGTATTGTTCCTCTTTTACCCTCTTCTCTCTCATCTCTCCTCTCTTCTTTTCTTTCACATACTAGGCATATATCCCTCAATTTCACTCACTCTCTCTCTCTCTAAGTTCAGACCTCTCCCCCTCTCTCTCTCTCTAAAAATCATACTTCTCCAGCCCCTCCCCCGACGTTGACGGAGACGGCAGCCGCTGACCGACCCGACGCCGACATAGAGAGAAGACGACATTTGCTGGGTTTCTTCCCTCCTTATATGATTTGTTCTCACTTCTTTCCCTCTCTCTCTTTTTTTTTATTGTTTTTATTTTTTTAAGGGTTTGTTTGTTTTTAAAGAATTTATTATCAAATCTTGCTCCATTTTTTAGAAATTTTTGTGCAGAGAGTTTTAGAGAGAGAGAGAGAGTGCAGAGAATTTTAGAGAGAGAAGAAGAAGAAGAAGTGGGGGTCTTGTGACTTTTAGGATTTTTGGAATTTAGGATTTTTGCCCCCCTTTCTTAGTATATTTGTATGTTTTTATAATTTTTCTTCTTCTTATTCTTCTACCAATTAGCACATTTTGCAAATTGTTTGAAAAACTTGTGTGTTGAGATCCTTCAGATGTGATATATATATATATATATATATATATATATATATATATATATATATATATATATTTGTTGCTTTTGTGGTGAGTATTGATCTAACCAACATGTGCAATATTAGCAAATTCTAACTAAGACGTAAGAAATTCACAGAATCTGTAAGAAATGACCATTGATTTCTGTAAGAAATGATCATTGATTTTAGTAAATCATATTACAGAATGTCAGAAATGTACAATTTCTAACCAACATATGCAAAATTCTAACCAACACACAAAATTCACAAATTATAATCAACACTTAAGATTTTCACAAATCCTAACTAATATGCAGACATTCTACCTTTTTCTTACAATATGCAGACATTCTACCAGTGGTAAGAATCATTATATTTTTTACTAAAATCAAAGCTCTTACAATATGCAGACATTCTACCAGTGGTAAGAATCATTATATTTTTTACTAAAATCAAAGCAATCGCACTACAGAACGTAAGAAATTTTGGATTTCTCACCAATATGTGCAAGTTTCTAACCAATAACAACTGTTATTGATTAGAAATTTTCTGAATTCTAACCAACACATAAGACATTTTTCTCTTCGCAATTTACTATTTTCTTACAATATGTAGGCATTCTATTATACATAAATTAAAGAATTTTTTTACAAAGTTCAATATAAGAATTTTTGCAATTCTTACATAAATTAAAAAAAAAGTAAGATTTTCTGGTTATTGTTGCTTCCTAGAATAAACTAAACTGTCAAATTTCCTACCAAGTAGAAGATAAGAAATTGTTCAAATGCTTATATAATTGAAGAGAAGGTAAGAATATACCAAATAGACTTGGTAAGAATTTGAAACTCGTAAAAAAATAGATAAAGAAAAGTAGAAAAAAAAAAGCAAGAAGGAAAAAAGAGAAGTAAGAAATTATCATATTCTTACAAAGCGAGTTGAAGAAAGTAAGAAATTGACGATTTCTTACAAAATATGTTGAACGAAATTAAAATAATCTGTAAGAAATTCACAAATTCTGTAAGAAATGACCATTGATTTTAGTAAACCACATTACAGAATGTCAGAAATGTACAATTTCTAATAAAAATGTGCAAAATTCTAACCAACACACAAAATTCACAAATTCTAATCAACCCGTAAGAATTTCACAAATTCACAAATTCACAAATTCTAAAATAATCTGTATCTCCTTACAGTATTAAAAAAAATGAAAAACTTATTCTAAAAAGGATAGAAAAAAAGAAAAAAAGAAGAATAAAAAAATGAAAATGAAAAATAATGTAAAGAAAAATGAGAAAAATGTAAAAAGGAAAAGAAAAGAGAGGAGAGAAAGAAAATGTGTGTGTGAGAGAGAAGAATGTATGTATGTGCGTGAGAGAGAGAAATGATCATGTGATAAAGTAGGAGATAGAGATGGGAAAAAAGGTGAGAGTGTGCATGTATGTGTGTGTGTCGTGTGTCAGGGGGAGGAAAAGAGATGAGAGAGGAGAGAGGAGAGAGAAGAGAGGAGGAAATAAAAATTAGGGGTAGTTTAGGGAGGTATTTGAATTATTGGGTATAATTTGTGTAATATTGTGTGTTGGGTAGAATTTGAATTCTTATGTTCTAAAAGGGCAAATTAATTGTTGCCTCAATTTAATGGAACAAGTAATAAGAAAAAACCCTCCATTATTGATCATAACTAAAATATTTGGACAAAAAAATAAACTGAAAGATATAATTATTTACTAATATAATTAATATCCAATCATATATTTGTGGATTTTTCGTGAATTTTTTCCTAAATTTTTATAATTTTGCCTATTAATCTATAATTCAATATATATATATATACCATATATTATAAATATATCTCCATATTTTTTTGATTTATATTTTTATATTATATTATAATTCCATATTATATTAGGATTAAAATAAATAAATTATCTATTTTACCTATATTTATTTAATCAAATTTAT
This sequence comes from Mentha longifolia, assembly GCA_001642375.2. Lineage (NCBI taxonomy): Eukaryota > Viridiplantae > Streptophyta > Magnoliopsida > Lamiales > Lamiaceae > Mentha > Mentha longifolia. The sequence continues at coordinate 12,626,010 of CM038115.1, read as the reverse complement.
TTTTCCGGTCCATGTTGAGCTAGCTTAATGAATTTAGTTTTTGAAAATTGTGAAGGTTATTTGATCATTTTTAATATTTTATATTCAATATATTCACCTCATTAATTGTATTTTCTTACAATTTATTGCATACACGCGATGACTTATTTATTTGGTTAAAAAACAACATAATTTTTTTTTTAATAAGTTGTAAGCATCATTATTATTCATCACATCTACGACAAGTTTAGAACATGAATTTTAGAAATTGTCAAGCTACATATCCAAATTTACAACATCAAACTATATTAAACTACCAGTGAATATAGATACATTCAGAAACGCTCCACCTCCCACCGTAACCATGCTTATGTGCCCAACGCTAATGTGCCGGTGCCACGTTGGCAAGTTTTCCAATTAGGATTTAACTTTTTATAGTAGGGTTTAGTTTTTTTTTGTTTTTTTTTTAATTTTTAATTTTAGTAGATTTGTTGTATGATTTTTATGAGCTTCTTTATTTGTACTATTGTTTTGTTATCCATGTGCTCATTAAGCATGTCCACTGGAGCATTCCTCTAGATACATTTTAGAAAAATAGGATGGAATATAGGATGTAAGAGATGTCACGTAGACATGTAGATGGACGTGGTGCGGATTACAAATAAATAGTTAAAAGACTTCATGTTAACGGGAAAATTATACTATTACGACTTATAGTTTGTTAGTTGAGTAAGGACGAGCGGGCGAAGAAGTTTATATATGTATGAAGATGATAAATCGATTTTTGATAAAATGACTTCATCGGTAGAAAACCCTTATATGATGGAGTAATCCTTAATCAAGATTTAAATAAATTGAATTGAAAACAAGTAAAACTATCCGAGAAATGTCAACTTTACTCAATAATCAAATTTACTCAATAATCATCTAAATAATTGGTGGCTTCACATTCTATTCTTCAATATTTATATCGAATGGCGGACGACTTTACGTTGAAATGAATATAACCACGTGAAAAAATCGTCCCTCTCATTGACATATATATATATTTTTCCAGCAACAAGAAAACCTGAGAAACGTCACATTTCTTAATCTATTTTTCTATTACAATGATCAACGGGTCACTTGACATTCAAAATGAGTAAAACTAATCAAGAAATACCACACCTTATTGATATATTTTTATTTTTATTTTATTTCGAATTCAATTTAATGTTATTTTTTCGAATGGATCCTAGCCATACTATAATCTCAAAAACAAAACTATTATTATTATAATTATTATTATTATTGTCATTTTTATGCTTATTTATTTAATTTCAAATGAATAAATGAAATAAACTTTACTTGAAAATTATGATATAAAGTGATTATTGTCGAAAAATATTCATCCTTAATCTATTACACATACCACAGGTGCGTTAACATAAAAAAACCTGAATGTGTTCAATTACATCTTTTATTAATTATTTTTTTTCTAATATAATTCAACCCTGATTTTTTTTTCCTAATGAATTGTCGAAATTTTACATTTTGTAATAATAATCATATCATCTTTTTTATATTGTACTGGAAAAAATATGGGGCATGAACTCGACGGTCATGTCTCCCACATCGATTATTTATGAGACATTATCAATGAAATACTCATATAAAATAAGACACCGCATATTAAATTATTCATCTCCAATTTAATTTATGTAAGGAAAATTAAAATGATTTTTTATTCATTTAATAATGTGTTTTTTTTCCCCTGGTTGTCTAAATAAATGTCTTGGCCAAATAAAATTTTCTTTACAAAAAATTGCATATAATTAAGCCTTGCCTACTTTGTCTTCGTAAAATTGTTTATATTTTAGTTTAGCCATTTATATTAGATAACATTAGATAATTACTTTATTAGTCTTATTGTATTAGAAATCTTCATGAGATCTTTGGAAGAAACAACCTCACCAATAAGGAAAACTCAAATATGATAGAGTCATCTTAATTTTATTTCAAATAAATATTTAAAAAACTTCACATTAACGGGAAAATTATACTATTATGATTTATAGTTTGTCAGTTGAGTTGGGACATGCGGATGAAGAAGTTTTTTTTTTTTTTTTAATCCGAAAAGCAAAAATTTTATAAACAAAATAGAAAAAGACACCAAAAGTTCCATCGGAATACAACAGGGAAAAAAAACAAAAAACAACACAATTCTCTACTGCATATCGTCTCTAAGATGGTTTTAGTTCTATCAACGTAGCTCATATTTCTCACCTCCTCTCCTCTCGACACGCACCAATTCTAGATTCGGCACTTGATTTCCTCCTCCATCATATTAAACTTCTATTCTTTTGAAAAAATATCACCGCATTTCTCCATTTATATCACCCACACGATGCAAATCCATAAAGAATAAGTTTAATTATATATATAAAGGTGCTAAATCGATTTTTTAAAAGATGACTTCATCCTAGGAAAACTCATATACTCCGTATGATAGAGTAATCCTTAACCAATACTACACGATAAACGTCACATCTCATAATCTATTTTTCTAGTACAACAATATCAACGGGTTGCTTGGCATTTAAAACGAGTAAAACTAAACGAGAAGTGACACACCTCATTAATCTATTTTTGTTCATTTTATTTTTCTAATTCAATTTAATGCTACTTTTTTTCGAATGGATCATAATATAATTTATAACTATTTAATTATATTATTGCTTATTATTATTAACTTTTTTTAAATATAATATAAAGTGACCCGTCGAATTTCGACAGACACTAAACTAGTATTTTTTGAATCCAAAAAATATTTGTAAACGTATATTTGTAAACGTTATTGATATTAGAAAATCAAACCAATATTTTTTTTGGATTCGAAAAAAATAATTCCATTGTTAGTTGAAATTTTTGAATAAAAATTCAAAATCATAATCATGTTCCTGGTAATTTCCAAACGCTAGATTTTATATCTTTATTATTAGGATTCCTATTCTGAATAATTATATTCCACATATAAACATATTCTTTGAAACTTTATTTTCCCTATTTCATATTACTCAAAACACATTCTTTAAATGGGCTGGACTATTTTTGTTTGTTATTGGGCCCAATTCTTTATGCTTATTATTGGGCCCTATTCGTCAGATCGGCCCAATATTTCGTACTTTTAGTGTTTTGTAAATTTATTTATTTGGAAATGAGATTGAAACATTATTATTTATTCATCTCAGCCTCCGACACATCACCCTTTGTCTAGGGTTTTTCTTCAGGTGCGCCGTTTCTCTCTACACCGTATTTTTCTTCTTGCTTATGCAATCTTCTTCTCGCATTCTGTTTCATTTATAAGCCGAACACTGAGATTTATTTCCCCTTCTTTTTCTGTATCTGCAGTGATTCGGGAAGTTAATTGACCGTGAAAAATGAGGTATGATGAATCTCTTTCAATGTTTTAGCTGTTATTTTCGAAGTTTTGTTACGATTTCTGTTTATTTTTCTTATGTTTTAGCCTTTTCAATGAATTCATATCTGCTCGTGTTTTGGCTTTCGAGTTGCTGCTACTTCATACTTGATTCCTGTGGTTACTCGCCGATGTGATTGAAACCTACGATTTTTAATCGAAATATATGCTTATTTGGTAGAAAATGAAATGTCCACGCTGCATCACTGTTCGTCGTTGTTTATTTTGCGACTCCTATGAGACGATACGTGTTATGATGATTTTGGCTTCGTAGTTTGTCTGAACAAGTGCTTTTTAGTTAGATTTGCCGATTATTTGATCCTGTTCTGTGTGTAAGACCTGTGCTTTCGTTATGTGAATCAAAATTGTATATAGATGGACGAAAACAGTTTCCCCTGCACAGTGATTCCTTCCATATGTTCATTCCTGAATCGCCTTTTTAACTCCATGAAACTGGGAAATGGGAAAATGTGTAGCTGTTTTAATAAAATGCTGATTTGATCTCTGTTTCTAATTGCAGTAAGCTTCAGAGTGAAGCGCTGAGGGAAGCAATAACTGTGATTGTTGCAGACGCCAAGGAAAAGAAACGCAACTTCACCGAGACTGTTGAGCTCCAAATTGGACTGAAGAACTATGATCCGCAAAAGGACAAGCGTTTCAGTGGCTCCGTCAAATTGCCCCACATTCCTAGACCTAAAATGAAAGTCTGCATGCTTGGAGATGCCCAGCATGTTGAGGAGGTATATCACTGGTTTGCTTCATAATAAATACTCCTATGAAGTATTATTTTCTTCATTCCCTTTTTACTCAGATTAACTTTCGTGCTCTTCGCCAGTAGAGATGATAACTGCTGCTTCTTTTTTTTAAACTTGTCAACTTAGGATTGACAAGAGTATTGAACATAGTAATTATTTTTTTGCCTTGGAGTGTATTTCTATATGGTATTACATTATTAGATTGCTACAAACATGCATTTTTCTTTTGTGGGAACTGGGAAGCACTTTCTGAGCATGCGTTTGTATCTTAACAAATTGTTATATTGTAAATTCTTTAGCCTGTTTTAAAATTATGAGTTTACTACCTACAAATTTTTATCTTGATCTTTGTGCTGGCTTTCTATTCCTGTAAGCATCTGTTGTCATTACTGGTTTTCATGTGAGTTTGCTTTTATCTTCAGGCAGAGAAGATCGGCCTTGCTTCCATGGATGTGGAAGCACTGAAGAAGCTGAACAAGAACAAAAAATTAGTGAAGAAGCTAGCAAAGAAGTACCATGCTTTCTTAGCTTCAGAAGCTGTCATTAAGCAGATCCCCCGTCTCCTTGGACCTGGTCTTAACAAGGCAGGCAAGTACCCTTGTATAATAGAAGTCTAGAGTTGATCCTTCTTAAATTCGGAGTATTTTCGCGTGGAGTATTAGATTTGAAAATTTCATTCTGTTGGTTTTACCAAATGTTATAAGTATGGTATTATGCAGTGTTTGAGAATCATAGCCTTGAAGAAAATTTTATTAATTTGAATTTAATTCATTGCCGGATCTACTTCTGTCTCTAATACAGTTGTGATAGGTTGAAAATTTTATTTGAGAATTATTGTCTTTGTTGCTTATTTTTGCTCGTATGATGCAGGCAAGTTCCCTACCCTCGTGTCTCATCAGGAGTCTCTTGAAGCCAAGGTGAACGAGATCAAAGCTACCGTGAAGTTCCAATTGAAGAAGGTGCTCTGCATGGGCGTTGCTGTCGGTAACCTTGACATGGAAGAGAAGCAGATCTTCCAAAATGTTCAAATGAGTGTCAACTTCCTCGTTTCTCTTCTGAAAAAGAATTGGCAGAATGTAAGTTTACACTTTGAATTGATATCCAATTTTGATGTGATTTCAGTACTTTTATATTCTTGTGTGATGGTGTATCAGGTGAGGTGTTTGTTCTTGAAGAGTACCATGGGAAAGCCACAACGAATCTTCTAAGAAGTTTATTAACATCGGAAACTATTGAAAACTTCCATGGATTGGGAACTTTTTGTTTCACTTTTTGTATTGTCGAACCATAGATCCCTTTTGTTTGTTTTATCTCCAGATTATTGCCATAATATGTTTTGGTTTATTAGTATCTTACTGTTGAGTTGGTGGATGATTGAATAGCTCTCTTTCATTAAGCGAGTAATTCTCAATTAAAATTTTGTGGGAAAAAATTCCATTTGAAGTTATTCTCAGTTGAATCCTTCCTATGGATTTGGCATTTTCTCTGAAATCCTTCACATGATTTGACAGCTTGTAATTGACTCTGTAGATTTGAGACGTTGATTTATAGTTGTCCAAGAGAAATTAACGCTCACAATACTGTATTGTCCAGTTCACTAAACTTAAAAAATAATTATTCAGAGACGAAATGTATGCAATTTATATTGGTGATTAAGTTAATTATTCTATGTCTGTTGTGCTTCTTATTTAATTGTTTGTCCATATATTCTTTGTTATTGATTTCGATTTCAGAATCTTTTTCCTAATCTAATTGTTGATAGGCTATTAGTATTCCACTTCTTCCGCTGTCTATAGCCGTTCACCACTCAATTAAGTTTTGTAGAGTAGGTTGCGTTGCATGTAATATTAATGTATAGGTTGCCCCCATACGATCTGAAATTTGTGACAAAAAATGTTAGGCGTCATTTCGAGAGGCTATAATATTTTAGAGTAATGTTCTATTTTCCTATTGTGCCCATGACTGATGAGGTGATATTATATCTAAAAATAATTATTATTAATATATTTTATAAAAATATAAATACTATTAAAAAAATTAAACTCTAAAGAAAAAATTATTTACGCGGTACTGTATAAAATAAAAAAACCGCATCAATTTTGTTGGGATAGAAATTAAGAGAGTGGGTGTGGTGCCCACGAGAGTAATTGTAATTTTTCCGTAAACAAGAATAAGAAGAAGAAAAGTAAACGAAACCAGGGGCCGCTGAGGTAAGCAGGTTGGCGGCACCAATTCTTTATTACTAATATATTAGCATTGTTAGGGTATTCCCTCTCTCTCTCTCTCTCTCTCTCATAAATAATAACTGCACTGCCTGCAGCACCAAACAATTGCTCCACCTCAATCGTTGTTGGCGTCTCTCTCTCCCCCACCCTTCGCAGGTTCAGGTAAAACTGATTTTTTTCTCTGCTCTTGTTTGTTTCTCGTTTTCTCCGCCTCTACTTGCTTTAATCGATAATTATTTAGTTTTTGTTTATGGATGGATCGGAGCTGGATCTTGAAAGCATGTGCTGTGATGTTTCGTTGTTGTTGTTTTCTGGAAGATACATTTGTTGGTGTTTGGCTTTGTTTTTGTTTTTCCTAGTTCGATTTCCGGTTGACGATTTGCGTGTTGCGTATGGTTTTGTCTCTTCGTTGTTCATCTTTTCTGATCGGATTGCGATGTTTGGTTTTGGAAGGAGAATTCTTTTCTCTTCTGGATTGATTAACGATTGTTGGTAGATTATGAACACTGATGCTTAAATAGCTAGTTTTAACGGCAATTGTTCATGTGCAGAAAATATGAATTTGCAGTAAAGAGAATCTTATTTGAATTATGCTTCTTGAAAATGCTTTGACTGCACTCTTTCTGGTAAAATGGAATTTCGTAAATAATTCTTATCATGAGAGGTGAGCATGTGCAACATCCTTTTGTTGTTCGAAGTTTCTTCGATTTCTCGTTACTTGTGAGTCCTTGACTTGCAGTGTTCTAAAAATCCCCGCTAGTCCCGCCTAGTCCTTGCCTAGGCACTAAGCGGCACCCTAGTTATTGGCAGGATTAAAGCTTAATTAGCCTCTAGGTGTGAACTAATTAGTTTCTAGGTGCCAACTAGTCTGTTTTATACGTGATTTGGACGATTAGACGAATTTTTAGAACTTTGTTGACATGGGAGGAAATTGTAACCTGTACATAATGAGGGGGGCCTCTTTTTATGTTCATATACCAAGCAAGGATGTAGGATTCTTGTGTATGGCAGGATAATGTCGAATTTCAGAATGGGTTGCTTTTATAATGGAGCTTTGAGTGAAGGGATGGAGCCGTGTTCTTGCTCTTCTCATAGCGCTGCAAACCTCTAAATCTAATGCTTCCTTGCTCTGAAAATGGATGACCACAGATGGCTTCCGTCATTGTAGCCATCTACGAAAGGGATGCATATATCTCATATTTCCATCATCATTTCTGTTTGGACATTGCATATAATTGAAATGATTCTGAACAATAAACACTTGATTTTGTATGGTGACCTCTGCTGTTTTCTTGAGTTGCTCTTAGAATGGCAAAGCCAATATTTTGTGAGACTGTCTTAGGGTCTAAATATATTCTCTTAAGCCATGGCTACATACCAAATTTAGTGCTTCCTCAAACACTAATCTTTGCAGGAGATCAGAAAGTTCAGAAACTCAACATGGCAGCTGCAAGTCTTCCCACCATTTGCATGTTTAAAAGTGCTCCTCAAAGGCAAACTACGGGCACCTTTGTCAAGATCCCTTCCTCTTTGGGTTCTGTAAAGAGCACTTCTAGAAACTTTGGCTTGAAGACGAAGCCCGATTTCAAAGCAACTGCCATGGCTGTATACAAGGTGAAACTGATCGGACCCGATGGTGATGAGACAGAGTTTGAGGCCCCCGACGATTGCTACATCCTCGACTCTGCCGAGTCAGCAGGAGTCGAGCTCCCATACTCGTGCAGGGCTGGAGCTTGCTCCACTTGTGCTGGGAAAATGGAGAAGGGGACGGTCGACCAATCAGATGGCTCGTTTCTGGACGACAAACAAATGGAGGAGGGATACCTTCTGACTTGCGTTTCCTATCCCACTGCAGATTGTGTGATTCACACACACAAGGAGGGTGATCTCTACTGATTGATCATCCTCTCTCTCTTGAGCTAGCAAGTTAAAAGAAGTCTGTTTTTGTTGCTGTGTAGGGATGAACAATCGAAATCGTGCTTTCTTGATCAACTTCAGTTAGCAGCTTTTGTGTACTCTTTGTTTTTTTCTCTGTCCTCCTGTGTTGATGTTGGTAATGGAGAATGGGGTGTTGGAATGCTTAAGCATTCATGTAGTCAAGATTATAGTACTAGTCAAATAAAGTAACGGCTGTTCTTTGAGTCAAAGTTTATGATTTGTTCTTTTGATTGTTCTCGTTACCTCAAAATTCACATGACCTCAAAATTATTACTATTATTACTTATGGGCTGGTATTGTCCTAAAGCAAATAATGGATCCAAAATTTAGGCCCAATTCGGGAAGTTAGATTATGCCAACTTAGGGTTGTCCATATGGGTTCGGGTACTCGGATATAATCTGAAATACTTGACCCAAATGGGTATTTTGGGTACTGGACCCGCTTCTATTGGGTATTGGGATCAGTGTCCTAAAAATCAGTCTAGTCGGCGCCTAGGCGCTAGTCGGACCATGGACGATCCGACTTTTGGCTAGTCGGTGGTATCTAGGCGCTCGGGCGCTAATCGGCGCCTAGGTGGGCTAGTCGGCTCTAGGCGGGCTGGGCGGCTAGGCGGGGTAGTCGGGCTCTAAGCGGGCTTGATGAATTTGATTAGGGATTTAGAGTTTTAATTTTAAATTCATATATTTAGTTTATTTATGTTCAAATTTATTAATTTCATGTTTAAATTTATGAAAAATTATTATATGCTATGAAATTTATTTGGAAGACTACTAAGTTTATTGAATTTTAGCTATTAATTAACATATTATATGTTTTATCATAAATTAAAAAATAAAATTATGAGTAATATATGTTTATATAGTTTGTACTTTAGAATATAGTGTAAAAATAATAAAAATACGCATTATAATTCTAATCCGACTAGTCCTCGCCTAGGCTCCCGCCTAGGCGCTAGTACCCACCTCACCGTCCGACTAGCGCATAGCGACTTTTAGAACACTGATTGGGACGCGTCACATATGAGTTTTTTTAAAAAAAATATTAGGTATTCGGGTTATATGTGTATTTTACATTAAAAATTAATTATGCAAATATATATATACTCCTTTCGTGCTAAATTAGTAGTCCATATTTTCTCATTGAGTTTGTCTCATACTCAAGTTACCTAAAATATGGAGTAATAAATTAGCCCATTAAATGGCAGCTAATCAACCCACTTAATTCATTAAGTCTAAAAAGTAAAAACTCTAAAGCCTTCTTTACATCTCTTCTTTTCATGTGTATAAAAAGTTGTGTCTAATAAACTAGTGCATGTGGACCCTTACTTTTGCAACTGATTTTGTGTGTATAAAAACATGTGCCGAAAACAAACATGACTACTAATATGAGACAAAAGGTGTATAATATTATAAATCGGGTACCCGAATTACCCCTTATGGGTGAAAAAAACAAATTATATTTTTAGCTTATTAGGATCAGGTACCAGACAAAGACGGAGCAGGTACACGACTCCGACCGGTTTAGACACCGCTACGCCCACCTACCTTTAGAGTATGTAACTAAAGAAAAACAAGGGTTTATGTCCATTTAAATTCTAAACTATACTCTTTTTTCCAAATATCATATACCATTCAGAAAATCAACTTAAATTATAAACTATATTCAATTTCCTAAATGTATTTTAAACTATCCATAATATCAATTAAAATTTAGGGCCATTATTTGAAATACCCATTTTGACTTTGTTAAATAAAATCATACCCACCAACTTAATAAACATAAATTATACCCACTTTTTGGTCTTTTAGACAAAATTACCCTTTTAACTTTAACTTTACAGTTGGAACATAAAATACAAAATTGTTCCGATAGTTCCAACTAAAATACTAACTTGTTCCAATAGTTCCAAGAATAAGTTGGAACTATTGGAACAATAAAAATCAAATTGTTCCAATTGTTCCAACTTTAAATGCTAAATTGTTCCCAATAGTTCTAAATTTACACACCGTAATTGAGTGACACTGAAGAAGGAAAAAGCCTCTGGTGACACCGAGTAAAAAAACCAATCCAAAGTGCAGCAGAGGGCCTTAAACACGCAGGCCACTCTACATAAAATGTAGAAAAAATCAGCAAATGAAGAAAATAAAACACGGTCAAACGAGAAGAAAAATCTATTAATGACAATCCAAGGCAAACGAAGACCCAGGTAGCCAAAAAAAAAAAAAAAGGAGAAAGAAGAGGAGAGGCACATCAGCGATCATTCATGAACAATCCAACAAAAAGAAAAGCTGCGCCCGGTAGCAACACAAAGTGGATCAGCAACAACACAGTGGAAGGCATCCCGACACCTACATCGAGTCTAGATTCATCAGCCACAGACGAGGAGCACTTCAAGGCAAACAAGAACAGGGGAGACTACAAGGGCGATGAGCGATGCGACGCTAAGGCGGTGGCGCCGGTCGTGTTGCCGGCGGCGGAGTTCGGGCACGGGAAGAGATGGAGTTTTTGGGATTTCTATTAGGGTTTTCAATTTAGAAAATTGAGGAAGAAATTATAGGAGAAAGTGGGGAAAACCGCCGCAGTGGCGTCGGCTGCCGGCAATCCGAAGAAGAGGAGAGGGGCATGGCGGCAAAAGGTCGAGAGAGAGGGAGGGGAGAGACGGTAGGAAGAGGGTTCTGCGTCAGGGAGGAGAGAAACTAAATCTAGATCTGGAAATGGGGAGGATATGAGCGACTTTAATTTCAAAATGAAGGGTATTTTTGTCCAAAAAACCAAAAAATGGGTATAATTTTATGAAGTTATTTTTGCAGGTACAATTTTTGTTGGCTAAGTGAAAATGGGTATCTCATACAATTTTCACTAAAATTTATATGTCCCGACACTCAAAACTATCTGTATATATTATTTGAAAGATGTTATTGAGTATTACAACCGGCTTCCAACCTTGGACAATATCCATAGGCGGCTCACCATCCGGGACGATGAACGTCTCTGCGGCTGCTGCGGCTCCACAGAGGAATCGGCCAGGCACTTCTTCATTGAGTGCGCGGAGGTTCAAAAGGTGTGGCAAAAAATCCTTCAATGGTGTGGCATCGTGTGGGCCAGCCCACGTAGGATTCAAGATCATTTCCGGATTTTCTCCGAGGCGTTGGGAAAAGGTAAGACGAAGTTGAAAATGGGGGGTCTTTGGGTTTGTGTCACGTGGGTACTGTGGAAGTGGAGAAACGAGGTCAAGTTTGATCGGAAAATCTGGGATGCACGGCGTATTGAAGAAGAAATCAAATGTCGATTTTGGACTTGGTGTGCGATTAAGGAGACCTCGGTTGAGTTTATTAGTTTCCGAGCATGGGATAGTTGTCATCTCTGTGATTATTGGGAGGGAGATATTGGTTTGTAATTGGTACGGAGAGGCGAAGCTGATGGGGGCGTTCTTTGGTGCTGTGGTGCTGCGCAGCTCCTTGGATGCTTGCTTCTATTTCTTGTTTTCCTTTCTTTCTTTTTTCTTACTTCTGTTAGCCTCGCTGCATAAGTTGGGCCGGAAGGAGTTTGTTTTTGATGTTGTTCTGCCATGCACCTCTGGTGCATATTTTGGGGTTTAATAATATCTCTTTCCTTTTCTGATAAAAAAAAAAATTACAACTGCAAGCTCACTATTTTTTTCCTTCCCATTTTGTTTGTGGTTGTGGTTGTATTATTATTATTATTATACACTTAAGTCGTTCAAAGAAAAAAATAAAATAAAAGTCGGAAGTTGTTTTCCACATCATGAAAAGGAAAGAAGAAAAAGTGGCTTTTTACAGTATATATAAAAATTAATTAAAAAACAGTAGATATGCCGAAGGGCCCATATCATATCAGGCCCAGCGAACTTTAGGTATGCTTTTGTAGAACGGAAGTATGAAGAATAAGAATAAAGGAGCCTCAAATTCACAATCCAACCGGAAAAAAAAGTTTCCATATTTTTGTTTTTGTGGTGATAAGAGAAAATTGAAGGAAGAAGGGCACTTTTCCGGTGTGGGATGGATACCTCTTTCTGCAGTGAGGATCTTGTTGCACCTCAATTTCTCCCATTGGCATCTAAATGGGGTCAACCAACCCACCCCAGTACTTTATGTGCTACACCTTAAATTCATAATCTATCTCATATTTATTTTAACACTATATATTACGAATGATGACGAAGTGTTGTTCAGTTAGTAAGATATTTCCCCTCCAACTACGAAGTTGGATATTCGAGTCACCTCAAGTGCGTCTATGAGTGTGTGTTGTGTGTTGTACTACAAAAAATTAAAAACTTAGATAGAAGTGATACAAATTCTATGTAGGATTCCTCTAGTTTTAATATTTTGATAATTTAGAGAAGTATTTTCTCCAATAGTAGAAGAAAATGCATGTCTTTCATTTTTTTTTTGGAGAGAACAGAACATGCATGTATTAGTTGAGTGGCATCAAATCTTTGACTAAATTATATATAAACATTATCTTGTCTATCACTAAAATATTCTTTCCAACCATCCACTTACCAATTTTTATAGTTTATTCATATTAACTTTTTTATAGTTTAAAATCTTGAATACCAAGACTTAATATAATATACCTCTATTAAAGTAAGATTATATGAAAACATACCTAAACGAGTCGATTTGTTACTATATTAACGATACCCCAAATCATGGTTGCATCTTGATTTTGCATGACTGTTTTAAATATAACTTGACCTTTCAAGATTTTTATATATAAAAGTAAACTGTGTTTTTTTATTTTATTTATAAATTTATAATAATATATTATTTATTTCTACCTAGAGATGGCAAAAAAAGCCCGGCCCGATGGGCCGGCCCGGGATTATGGCTGGGCTGGGCCAGCAAAATATAGGCCCATAAGAAATCGGGTTGCAGCGGCCCGCCCAAATAGCCCTCCAGGCCTATCAGGCTTTCGGGCTAAAAAGCCCGGTGTTTCGGGCTTAAAAAGCCCGCCCATATCTTTAATTTATATTATTGTTTTTATTTAATTACTCTGAGATTTTAATTCTAAAACCCTACTTTTATACTTTTTTTTCTGCCTCTTTCTTTCTGCCGCGCTCTATTTTATCATGCTATTACTTATTTTATTCTATTTAACTTGTTGCATAATTTATTAATTTAATTTTCAAATTATTTAATAGCTTAAAATAGGAATTTTTATAGAATTTTTTTTTAAAAATTTCAGGGCTGGTTTGGCCCGCCTGCCCGGCAACCCATAGGGGGCTGGGTTGGGCGCCGAACCTACCGAAATAACCACAAAGCCCGACAAGTCGGGCCGGGCTTGGCCCGGCCTGCTACTTTGCCAGCTGTATTCCTATCCTTGGCATATTCTGAAACCAAATCGGAAACAATTTAAAATAAAATTTAAAAAGTGGATTCTGAAAATATGGGGGGTACTTTCGGGAATCCATCTGTCTTTCATTTTGCCCAACTGTTAACAGATGATGAAATTTATCTCATCATTCAATTTTGATTAAGACCTTCAAAAAGTTAAGAAAAAAGGGAAATGGGAATCAGATTTCATTACAGAAGCAGATAAATACATGTTATTACGTGGAAATAAACAACTGGAAAACATGTCGAAAAAAATCTTGGCAACTAGTTACCTTTCTTTCATTTTAATTTGAAAGAAAATTCAGCATCCACTTCTCTTTCACACATTGTACCTTTACTCAACTGTGTCACTGTGTGAAATCTATTTTGTTTTGTTTTCTTTTTATTTTTTCTTTTTTTAAATGTGTCTCAATTTATTAAATATATTGTGTATATAAACAGACATCCAACCATAAAGAGTGTGGCGGCAAGATTTTAGAGAGAGTTGGCATTTAGCTATGGCCACCCTTTGCAGGGTTCTCTACCTCCTCCTCATTTTTTCAGGTTTTTCTTTTCTTATTATTAACATTTTAATCTTTAAACAGCCATTTTCATTTCAAATTTCAAGAAAAAGAATGGATTTTTAATTCTAGTTTGATGAAATCTTGAGTGTTTGAGCTTTGCATGTGAAGGGTTGTTTCTCTTCCTGATGAATTCTGCCATTGATGATCAAAAGAGAACAAAAAAAAAAAAAAAGTTGAAGTGAATTCTTGGGTTTTTTTTTTTTTTTTTTGAGCTTATTTGAAGTGATTCTGTGAAGTACTATTGAATGAGTTTTACTTACGTGATCAAGGAAAAGTGTGATTCTTTATTTAATTAGTGAGTGACTATTGGGCTTAAATGAATTTTATGTTGTGACAGTAGATTTTTGGTAAAAAAAGGAGATGGAATTAATTTTTTTTGGCATGATTCTAATTCAGGACTTATAATAGGTGATTTATATGGATATTGGTTGCTGATAAATTTCATAGATTTCTGTTTTCTGATGGTATCTTTGATCTATTATTGCCACTAGTATTTGATTTGATTCTTCATTGATCAAGTAGTGAAGTGATTGATGATAACTATTTCCCAAATTTAGCCAATAAATTCTTGCAAATTATACAGTTTTTTCTTCATTCCTTTTCCTCTCATCAAAGATCAGTTTACATATGGATTTGTCTTTCCCTTTGTTCAATTTCTTTTTCAGCCATCAAGATTAGTTATAAATTTATAATACTTATTTCAAGATTATTACACTTATTATGCCCTTTCTCGGTTCAATTTTCTTCCTCTATCAAGAATAGTATACTTATTAGGCTCTTTTTCTCTGTTTCAATTTTCTTCCTCTCATCAAGATTAGTATACTTATCAGCTCTCTCTCTGACTTAGATTCATTTGTAAGCATCCGAGGCATCGGAGTAGGAATCAACTACGGCCAAATAGCCAACAATCTCCCGGCCCCCTCGCGAGTCGCCTTCCTTCTCAGCTCTCTCAACATAAGCAGAGTCAAACTCTACGATGCTGATCCAACCGTCCTATCAGCATTCGCCAACACAGACGTTGAGTTCGTGATCGGCCTAGGGAACGAGTATCTCCAAAAGATGTCGGATCCGGTCCAAGCTCAATCATGGCTGCAGCAGCACCTCAAGCCCTACATTTCTCAGACAAAGATCACCTGCATCACCGTAGGAAATGAGGTCCTAACCGGGAACAACACTCAGCTCATGTCCTACCTCCTCCCCGCCATGCAAACCATGAACGAAGTCCTCACGAACCTCGGACTGAACAAACAAATCTCTATCACGACTGCTCATTCGTTCGGGATCTTGAGCACCTCGTTCCCGCCTTCTCAAGGTGCATTCAGAGAAGATCTTGCTGAGTATATCCAGAGCATTCTGAGTTTCCATTCTCAGACTCGTTCGCCTTTCCTCATCAACGCTTACCCTTTCTTCGCCTATAAGGATAATCCTAATGAAATCCCACTTAGCTATGCCCTTTTCCAGCCTAGCTCCGGAATGATGGATACGAACACGAACTTGCATTACGATAACATGTTGTATGCACAAATTGATGCTGTTTATTCAGCTATGAAAGCAATGGGGCATACTGATATACAAGTGAAGGTCTCTGAGACTGGATGGCCTTCGAAAGGCGATGAAAATGAGGTAGGGGCGACTCCGGAGAACGCAAAATTGTATAACGGGAATTTGCTCAAACGAATAGAGCAGAATCAAGGGACACCGGGTAACCCATCAGTGCCGGTCGATATATACGTTTTTGCCTTGTTTAATGAGGATTTGAAGCCCGGTCCCGTCTCTGAACGGAACTACGGATTGTTTTACCCGAATGGCACTCCTGTGTATAATGTTGGACTCCAAGGCTATCTTCCTCGTATGGAGTATTCATCTTCGAAGAAAAATGTGAGTGAACTTATGCCTAATATATATATATAGATGGTTTGGATTGAATAGCTGATTCTTGTTTCTTGCTTTCAGGAAATGCGTTTCTTGAATCTTTTGCTCATTCATATCGCATTATCGGCATGTTTCCTATAGCGAAAACCTACTTCAATTGTGGACAAGATAAGGAAGCGAAGGATGGAGAGAACTATGAAACTTTTGAAATCCTTTGCTTATAAGGTAACGAGGTTTACGTACAAGTTTGCATTCATTTATTAAACATATCTAAAATTTCATATTGTAAGGAGAATGGCATTGTCAAATCTAGCTATTGCATGGAGTTAAATGATTTAAAAAAAATGATGACTTAAATAAAGTCATTGATTACCTAAATGATAAGATAAGTTTACTTACTACTATTTTCATAGTATTTGATAGCAATACATAAGTTGAGGGGTCACTGTCATCCTAGTTGGAAAAATGCATTTGAATCTTATTGTGATAGATGCCTATCTTCACCACTAAAAGTCCATTTTATCAAGAAAAAAGGCCTCCATCATATTCTATTATGCACCATTTCTTTTGGTTGATGTTTTGTCTCTTTTAGTGATTGAAGAAATTTTGCTTCTCTTTATCCTTCTCTGTAAATGGAATTTTTTGCATCTTGTTAGATTTATGCCTTATTTCAACTTTTTTTCTTTTGCAGGTGAAAAATACGAGAATTATTGAACATTTGTATACTGTGTGATTCACATATACTTTAATTGAAAAGCTAATTCATTCATAGATACTGAGAAATAGAAGATCATCTATGTAGATTACTGGCTAATCTCAGAATTTAACTATAGTTTATCTTCTTCTTTTTTTCATTTTTTTTTCACTTGGCTTATAGATTGTGGGTGCTTCTAAGTAAACATTATACCATCTATTTTATTTTTCCCATTATTTTGTTGACATCATATATTCATTGATGATCAACACAATAACTTTTACCCATAAATTCTTTGGCTGCTGCTGAAATGTGATTCTATGAATATATTAATATGTGATACTTCTGTTTCTATTCTTTGTGATCCAATCGTATACGGTATAAATAATTACAATTAGGAAACCATTTTATGTAAGTGCCTCCACCAAGTTCTTGGTACTTATTATAAATGTTGAAGCAGAGAAGTTGATGCAACTGCTCCATTAATGTGAATGCGAAACAGAGCTTTAGGTATGAGGGACAATGGAGGAATAGAGAGAGTGATTAGGACTACTAAGTTATTATAATGCAAGTTGGTTTTCTGTTACATCAATCAACATTTATGATGTGATATAAATCAGTAGTATATCATTTTAGGAAAACTGAACATATACTTTGAAAAAAAAATGGGACACCGAAGAGAGTTGCAGCCACGCCATGGATGCAGATGGCCGGTTGCTCGCACGTATCCAGGTTGGCCGGCCAAGACACGGGGCTGGGCCTACTCAAAGCCCGAAACAACAGTTCAAAGTTTATGGAGATAAAGAGATTGAAGCGGAAAAGGAATGAAGAAGATCAAGATTCATGCAAAAATAGAGCCCCCCGACGTCGTCTTCCAAGTCTTAGTCTCAGCTGTGGATAGCTGTAATAGATCAATGGCAAGGAACCGATGCATACTTATAATAGCGTGATTGTCAATATGTAAGAGTGTAGATCTTAAGTCAGCGCCTCAGCGGTCTATTATATACTAAATGTTATATTGTCCTTCAATTTGCTATGCTTAGTTCCTTCTGATTCAATTTGTTATAAGCTCTTCGGGCACTTGATTTGGACATGATTTTTGTCTAAAATTCGACGGAAGATCTGAGAATAAATCGTCATCTTCCATATTTCTGGTTTAATCTTATTTTTACTTTGTAGGAAATTCAAACAATTTTTTTTTAAGTTATTTTAATTTGGTACGTATAGAAAGCTAAAGGGGACTATATTTACAATTATACAAATAAAATACTATATATACTAGAAATGGATTAGTCTTCCTTTAAAAAGGCTTGTAATGTTAAAAGGATTATCCAATCTATGAGTATCGGAGCCAATTCAAGAAATTTAGGAGGCCAAGGAAAGCTCGACTGTTTGAAGAAAATCCACAGTTGAAATTGACCTAAAAATTTTGTAATATGATAATTACATTAAAAAAAAAATTAAAAAAAATTGAAGATCGTTTATATGAGAGCTCATAAGAATAATATTGAAGACTGATTTTAAAACGCAGTTACGTTTTTTTATTTTTGAATAATTGTAGATCAGTGTAGAGGATTGAAATTAATAAAGCTTATAGATTAAATATACTTTAGAAAGTCTTGCTTGATCCGAAATAAAGACTTGAATCGAAAGAAAAAACATCCAAAAAAAGTATTCAATAGTTTTTGCCCCCTCTACGAATTACATATCAAAACTGAAAGTATTCAATAGTTTCTGAAGTTAATAAACTTCTTAGAAGATCCGTTGTGGCTTTCCCATGGTACTCTTCAAGAACAAACACCTCACCTGATACACCATCACACAAGAATATATATAAGTACAAACTAAACATATACTATATGAAACCACATCAAAATTGGATATCAATTCAAAGTGTAAAGAATAAACTTACATTCTGCCAGTTCTTTTTCAGAAGAGAGACGAGAAAGTTGACGCTCATTTGAACATTTTGGAAGATCTGCTTCTCCTCCATGTCAAGGTTACCGACAGCAACGCCCATGCACAGCACCTTCTTCAATTGGAACTTCACTGTAGCTTTGATCTCGTTCACCTTGGCTTCAAGAGACTCCTGATGAGACACCAGAGTAGGGAACTTACCTGCATCATACAAGTCTAAATAAGCAACAAATACAATAATTCTCAAATAAAATTTTCAGCCTATCACAACTGTATTAGAGACTGCTCCTGCAATGGATTAAATTCAAATTAATAAATATTCTTCTGGGCTATGATTCTCAAACAAGAGACACACTAAGGTCCTGCAATGAATTAAACCACTGCATACTACCATTCTTCTAACATTTGGTAAAACCAACAGTATGAAAATAATATGAAATTTCCAAATCTAATACTCCACAGGAAAATGCTCCAAATTTAATCAGGATCAACTCTGGACTTCTATTATATAAGGGTACTTGCCTGCCTTGTTAAGACCAGGTCCAAGGAGACGGGGGATCTGCTTAATAACAGCTTCTGAAGCTAAGAAAGCGTGGTACTTCTTTGCTAGCTTCTTCACTAATTTCTTATTCTTGTTCAACTTCTTCAAAGCCTCCACATCCATAGAAGCCAGGCCAATCTTCTCTGCCTGAAGATAAAATTGAAACTCGCATGAAAACAAGTAATGACAACATATGCTTACAGGTATTCGGCACAAAGATCAAGAGAAAAATTTCAAGGTAGTAAAAGAATAATTTTAGAACAGGCAAAAGAATTTACAATACAACAATTTGTTAAGATACAAACCCATGCTCAGAACGTGCTTCCCACAAAAAAAAATGCATATAGCAAACTAATAATCGTAATACCATATAGAAATACACTCCAAGACGAGAAAATAATTACTCTGTTCAATACTCTTATCAAACCTAAGGTGAAAAGTTTTAAAAAAAGGAATAGAGAAACTAATATTTCATAATTTTTATGAAGCAAACCAATGATATACCTCCTCAACATGCTGGGCATCTCCAAGCATGCAGACTTTCATTTTAGGTCTAGGAATGTGGGGCAATTTGACAGAGCCACTGAAACGCTTGTCCTTTTGGGGGTCGTAGTTTTTGAGTCCAATCTGGAGCTCAACAGTCTCGGTGAAGTTTCTCTTCTTCTCTTTGGCGTCTGCAACAATCACTGTGATCGCCTCTCTCAGCGCCTCACTCTGAAGCTTACTGCAATCAGAAACAGAGATCAAATTAGCATTTATTACAACAGCTACATATTTTCCCAGTTTCGTGGAGTTGGGACAGGCGATTCAGGGGTGAACATACGGAACACTGTTCTAGGCTACAACCATTAATCAGATAATGAAAGCACAGCTCTTACACACAGAACTGGATCAAATAATAGGCAAATCTAACTGAAAGCACTTGCTCAGACATACGAAGCCAAAATCAAAATTAACAACGACGAACAATGATGCAGCATGAACATTTCAGTTTCTACTAAGCATATATTTCGATTCAAATAAACATATATTTCGATTATAAATCATAGTTTTCAATCACATCATCGAGTAACCACAGGAATCGTATCAAGTAGCAGCAACTCGAAAGCCAAAACACGAGCAGATATAAATTCGTTGAAATCTAAATCATAAGAAAAATAAACAGAAATCGGAACAAAACATCGAAAATAACAGCTAAAAACAATGACAGGGATTCATCTTACCTCATTTTTCACGGTCAATTAACTTCCGGAATCACTACAGATACAGAAAAAGAAGGCGAAAATTAATGACAGTATTTCAGCTTATAAATGAAACAAATGCGAGAAGAAGATACATAAGCAAGCGAGCAGAAATATGCGGTGTAGAGAGAAACGGCGCACCTGAAAAAAAAGTGGTCAGTCGGAAGCTGAAGAAATGACTGAACGAGAGAGGGAGAGGCGATGATTTGGAAAGCATAAATATTGATGCGCAAACCCTAACAATGAACAACTCTGTAATGGGCCTCAAATTAAAGGCCAAGTTATTGGCCCATTTATCTAATTTAAACAATCTTTTTTTTCTTTTCTTTTTTTCCGACGAAATTGCTCGAATTTTTGAGACTTCAACTAATTGGCAGTTCTGTATCCCTTTCTTCATTTACCTTTTTTTTTATTAATTTTTAAAGAGGGTTTATAATTAATGGTTCCTCATTTTTCTTACGTGGTGACAAATCCTCAACTTTTTAGTTCGAGAATAAATCTTATCTACTGTGTTGCGCCTCGTTGTTTGATACTAGCATGTCTTTTTCATCTTTCATCAACTACAGTAGTAATTTGAATGCACAATAATGAAGTTACAAATAACACATTCTTAGATAGCACTTTGTTGTCGAAGACTTTTTTGTTAGGGTACTCTCCCCATTGGTCATTTCAGCTTGTGCCATTCACGAAAGCAAAATTTATATAATCATTATCTCCAATTTGGGCTTTTGGCATTCAGTGATTTCTATTTTCGAAAAAATATGCAACATCTAATAACTTTCGAGTGAAATTTCAACACAGAAGAAAAATTAATGAAAATCCAGTAATGCACCAGCAAATATTGTTTAGTGTCACCATGAGTTGAATTCATATTTAAAGTGACTCATAAGATCTGCAAACCAAAAAAAGCTACAACCGCAATTTTGCCTGTTCTATTGTTTTGAAGAAAACTGCAGGCACGCAGCAGTGACGAGAAACAAGGTAACAATTATTGAGCATCAAAATGCATCTTTGAATCTATGGAGAAGAAAAGAAAGCCAATTGTTCGTCATTCTCGCTGCTTCACTCTTCAGACTGTCTCTGACCAAGAACAGAAATATCCTCGTAACGTTTCTGCAATTTCGCAAACAAAGATTTACTACCAAAACATATAACGAAGGCAACTAAATAACCAGCATCATTGTCAGATATGAAGACGTGCAGAAAACCCATTATATCTTAAAAGAATATACTCATTATTCTAAAAGCAAGATCATAAATCTTCCTAATAGGTCAAGTTTGCCATATCTCATGGCCTAAGAAACATAAGCAAGCAAAACTATTAATAGATCATACAATTCTAGCGCCAGCATACATTTATTACTTTCACATGGTATCAAATTACAAAGAACAATACAAACACCACCACAAGTGATGCAAGTAACTCACAAGACTTATATCCCATGTTAAGCACCACTCTTATGGAAATATAGTTAACCGGAGGAATTACTAAATATCCACCAACACTAAGTAGCGATTCAACACATTATAATAAACAGTACCACTTCCTGATAATAACAATACTACAAACCAAATCCCTTCCAAACCCTCGTTTTCATCTCACACTATCAAAATATCACCATTATCTCAGGCTGAAAGGCTGTAATAGACAAACAAAACTTTCATAAAACTCAGATAGGAAAACAAGCTTGATAACGTTCAATGCACCAAAACAAGTAGTATGTCTACGGAAACTCTTAAAGTTCACATTTTTTTTTATCAACATTCTTAAGCTAACTAAGCTCAATCCTCTAAAGTTTAAGGGGGCCTAATCCATTGGACTATTGGAGTAGTTCTCAATTACAAATTACAGTCGTACTAATGATGCGATTATCAGAGACAATTTTATAATTCAATCCATTGGTATTGCCACAGGATGATATATTATACGACCGATTTAGCATTCAGCAGCTTCTTGAATGCACTGGATCCTATTATTCAGTCTTTTAAGACAGAGTTCTCTTAAAAGCAATAATTTAACTACCACTATCACCTATCATATTAACCTAATTTAACATTACACACAGACAAGACCTATCAAAACCAGCCAAGTCAATACAAACAACAGATAACCCAAACTACGTGATTAGAACATAAAATCCGGCTAAGTTTATTTGAATTAAGCAAAAAAAAAAAAAAAAAAAAAAAAAAAAAAGTAAAATCAATACCCCAACATTGACGTGGTCCCATATAGCACGAATTCCATGATCCACGGCCTGAATCAGAGCAACAAGAACATATCAAATCGAGAACCTAAAATCCATAAATATGCAATCAAATTGTAGAAAAGTAATCGCCAGAAAAACCGTAATCCAGACCAAAATTCAATCAGAGAAATCCCCAAATTTTCTATCATTCCCACCGGCGGACACATAAGAATGAATCGGTACCGCATTTCTCAGATCCAATTAGTTCTGAGCAAACACAAACACGTAAAACACACACACACACACAAACAATAAACACGCGTATATGCAATAGATAAGCTAGAAAGAAGATACGTACGCGTTCACCGACGAAAGCGCCGACGACGACGAAGGTAACATATACCGGCGTGCGGCGCATGACCAACCTATACATACCCTCCCACAAGCCGCCGCCACTCTTCCTAACAGCCGGTTCCATTTCCGATCGACGCCTTTGAGCAATAGAATCAAGCAGCAGACGGAATCTCTCAAGGGGGGCGGAAGAAGAAACTGCGAAGGATTGATTAATTCCGAAAACTTTTCTATAGTGGTCTGGTCTTCGATTTTGTTAGCCGGGTCCGAATTTGGGTGGTGCTGTGAGGGATCGAGGCCCGGGCCTAGTATTAGCATGAATTATTTGGGCCTAGTATTAGCATGAATTATTTGGGCCTAGGCCCAAACTTGTAACATGTAAGTACCATGTGTTTCTCTTTATTATTCTAATAAGTATTTCGTAAATTGCCGTCATATTCATAAATTATATAGACACAATTAAAATTTTACTTTTTTCTTTCAATTTTTAACTTTGAAGATATGATAAAAAAAATATTAATAATAATAATAATCCAACTATATTTTCTTATGTAAAATGACATTAAGAGAAAGCAATGATTCTCCCCCCATAACAATTTTTGGTGTATTAGGAAACAAAATACATATAAAAAGAAAGACGATATCATGAATAGTGGCATACCATATATTCCTCCCTACTCAAGATATAGTGCTTTTTTATAAATCTCAAATTCACAAAAGAAATACAAATCGTATTAGACTAATTGAAGAATAAAATGTTTGTAGAAAACGAGAGAGAAAGAGTGAATTTCATTGCGGAAGCTCAAAGATGTAATTCTCCGTACATATGCATGTGTGTACAGTGTATTTATATATCCTACACTAACTCAGCAAAGAAAAAGAAATAATAAAACAATTACAAAGTAAAATAACGTAAAAACTAAAAGGACGACTTCAGCAGCGCAGCTCCATTTCAAGATTTCTCTTCATCAATCTGTTTCGTCGTCGTAACATTAGTCTGCTTCGGCGTCGCCTCAGTCCGCTTCGGCATCGTAACATTAGTCTGCTTCAGCGTCGTTTCAGTCCGCTTCGGCATCGTTACATTAGTCTGCTTCGGCTGTTCATCTTTACACTCCCCTCAAGATGGGCATGGATATTACAAAGGCCCAGCTTGCGAAGTGTTAGGTTTCTTATGCACGAGTGCAGTGGAAGCAACGATTAGAAACCTTACGTA
This sequence comes from Mentha longifolia, assembly GCA_001642375.2. Lineage (NCBI taxonomy): Eukaryota > Viridiplantae > Streptophyta > Magnoliopsida > Lamiales > Lamiaceae > Mentha > Mentha longifolia. The sequence goes on along the minus strand of CM038115.1, from coordinate 12,601,720 downwards.
TAGATCGTGATTTATGATCTAATTTACATGTTTAGAGATTATACACATATATGAACGAAAATATAATAACTTACGTGTTCTTTCCTCGTATTTCTGATATATATAACCGCTACTATGGTGTCCACGTGAAGTCGTTCGATCGCGTGGAACAATTCCGGAGTGATTTCTCTCCTTTGAATGCTAGGAATTCGCCGGAGAAGAACCGAAGAAGAAACTGCCGTTCTTCTTGGAGTGTGCGCGCATGTGTTTGATTAGAATTAGGTTTTTCCTTAGGATTTAATTAGTGTGTTCTATTATTTATGTTAACCCACATTAACCTAGTTAATGGGCTTTAATATAAATACACACTTAATAATTAAGTCCAACTTAATTATTACTTAAAACCCAATACAAGGTCCATAAATCTTTCAATCTCCCACTTGGACTTGTATTTTAACCAACAACCAAGCACCACACAATCACCCATTAACACGATCAACAACAACACATAAAGTGTGACCCTATAGGCCTTCATTATCGACGATAACCCAGTTAAAGTCTATACTAAACTCCTAGACTGCGTAGTATAGCGAACTCGATATATGAAGAACGTTTACGCGGATTCGCAAACAGGACCTTTATATGAAGTCTGTATGATATCCCTTCATTTACGTAACACTCGGTTAAGCCTTGGATTTGCTAAGTGTCTATCCAAATAGCTTAACCATTTTATCTCATCTTTATCAATTGATCATTTGATGATCATACTCAATTACTATAATTGAATATATCACGTGCACTGGTCAGTGACTTAGCAATCAATTAATATAGAGAATCTGAATGTTACTCTCGAAATTTAATCGAGGAATGAATCCTATTCTTAGCCCAACTACTATCTTCGATTACATCCTGATGTATCCAATCCAAGCCGTATCTACCCCAAATGGAGTACAAGCTTTGAACTTGGTCAAAATACACCATTTTGCAATCAAGATAAGCAATGACATCAAGTCAAAGGACTATCATATACTTCACACACCAATAAACTATAGACACTAGAAACAAATAGTTTAAAGGTAGGGTATACCAATACTCTCCAAAGTATCAATGTGTCCATCACGAGTATCCAATACTATATAGTGGTGAGAACCACTATATTCTCTAAGAACGTGATGCAGACCCCATGCCAACCTATCACACATCATCAATATCCCATTCTTGATGATTCTCGGTTAGGGCTATTTTAGAGTTAAACTATATCATTAATGTCTCACCCCATTAATGACAGTCTTAACTCAAGGGAACAAATCAACAAGAATATTTACAAACAATTAAAATAAATATTCTGAGAAATGTGTATGCCAATAACAAATATCATCAAATGAAAATGTATACATATAAATGTGATCAAGTTTGTGTGTCTTCAATTACAAAATTGTTTCTAAGACATGCAAACCTCCGACTCCCACTAACCTAAAACATATCTCCAACATATCTAATACCCAAGCTCTCAAAATGACTCTTATGTTTTGCAAAACACAATGGCTTGGTAAATGGATCTGCTAGGTTATCATCAGTGGGTACTCGTTCTAATTTCACATCACCCCTCTCGATGAATTCTTTGATCAGATGATATTTTCTAGGGATGTGCTTGTTTCTGTTTGTGGCCCTTGGTTCCTTTGCTTGCGCAACCGTACCAGTGTTGTCACAATACAAAGGTATTGCACTACAGGCACTTGGAACTACTCCCAGTTCCTTCAAGAACTCCAGTCTGCAGTAGTACCCTGTTTAGAACTATTCCAACTAACTGCACCACCATTGAGGACAAAAACATGTCCAGACTGCGACTTATAGTCATCATGGTCTGTTTGGAAGCTAGCATCAGTGTACCCAGTAACTGATAACTCTCGCTGTCCACCATAAACTAGAAGGTATTCTTTAGTTCGTCTAAGATACTTAAGAATAGTCTTGACAGCTTTCCAATGTGCCTCACCGGGATTTTGCTAAAATCTGCTCGTCATGCTAAGCGCATAAGCTACATCTGGCCTAGAACTAGTCATGACATACATGACTGACCCTATAGCCGAAGCATATGGGACCCTCTGCATGTATTCAATCTCCTTGTCTGTAGAAGAATTATCCTTCTTTGACAATTTGATACCATGCCCCATCGGAAGACTCCCTTTCTTGGAGTTTTCCATGGAGAAACGCCTTAGCACTTTGTCGATGTATGTGGATTGTGACAACCCTAACAACCTTTTGGATCTATCACGATAGATCCTTATACCAAGGATGTAACAGGCTTCACCTAAATCCTTCATCTTGAAGGAGTTAGACAACCATGTCTTTATGGATTGCATCATAGGAATATTGTTTCCGAGTATCAAATTGTCATCAACATATATGATAATGAAAACAATGTTCCCACCCTTGCGTTTACTATAAACATAAGGATCTTCTTTGCTTCTGACAAAATCAAACGATTTGATAGTTTTGTCAAAACAAATATTCCAACTCCTGGAAGCTTGCTTAAGTCCATAAATGGACTTTTGCAGCTTGCATACGGCACTTGGCCTAGATTTTGATGTGAAACCTTTAGGTTGCGTCATGTAGACGTCACCTTCTAAATCTCCATTGAGAAATGCAGTTTTCACATCCATCTGCCAAATGTCATAATCGTAGTATGCAGCTATAGCAAGTAAAATCCTAATGGACTTGATCTTTGCAACTGGCGAAAAGGTCTCATCATAGTCAATGCCCACGCGCTGACTACAACCTTTTGCCACTAACCTAGCCTTGTAGGTTTGTACCTTGCCATCTGCATCAGTTTTCTTCTTGAAAATCCATTTGCAGCCTATGGGTCGCACCCCATCTGGCAGGTCAACCAAGTTCCAAACTTGATTGTCATACATCGAGTCCATTTCAGATTTCATGGCATCTAGCCACTTCTCCGATTCAGCATCTAATACTGCCTCGGAATAGGTCTTCGGTTCATCATCATACACCAAATCTCCATCATCTTGGTTCTGAACCAATAGATTGAGTTTGTTTAGTGCTCGACGAATTCTTTGAGGCCTATTGAGTTGGTTCTGCATTTGGGTATCCACATTATCCTGACCGTGAGTAGGATCTTGAGTATTGGATAAACCAATATCATGAGAGCTCTCAGAAATTTCAACTCCATGTTCTTCCCGAGGAGGTAAAGTTACAACAATTGTATTTTCATCTCTTTGATGACTCCCAGTGTCTAACAGTTGTCTATTTAAGGACAATCCTTCATCAAACGAGTCATCAAATACTCCCACTGAATTCTTGTTCGGACCATCCAACAAGATTTCATCCTTATCGATATTTTGTGGTTCTTGAATTTCTTCAAGATCTATCACCCTATGACCTTGTCCCTTGTAGACATAGTCGTCTTCTAGAAATGTCGCATTTCTAGATACAATCACCTTGTGATCTCCAGGGTGATAGAAGTAATATCCTCGAGTTTCCTTAGGATATCCCACAAAATAACATTTCTCACTTTTGGATTCTAACTTATCAGTCATCATTTTCTTGACATATGCAGGACAACCCCAGGTCCGTACATGCTCAAGAATAGACACTTTGCCCCACCATAATTCATATATGAACGAAAATACAATAACTTACGTGTTCTTTTCTCATATTTCCGATATATAGAACCGCTACTATGGTGTCCACGTGAAGTTGTTCGATCGCGTGGAACAATTCCGGAGTGATTTCTCTCCTTTGAACGCTAGGAATTCGCCGGAGAAGAACCGAAGAAGAAACTGTCGTTCTTCTTGGAGTGTGCGTGCGTGTGTTTGATTAGAATTAGGTTTTTCCTTAGGATTTAATTAGTGTGTTCTATTATTTATATTAACCCACATCAACCTAGTTAATGGGCTTTAATATAAATACACACTTAATAATTAAGTCCAACTTAATTATTACTTAAAACCCAATACAAGGTCCATAAATCTTTCACGAAGAACACGAGAAAAAACAGAACCAGAGAGAGGTTTAGTAAATATGTCAGCCAGTTGAAGATTATTTGGCACATGCAATGGTTTTATCAATCAATCTCGATATGCTTCGTGCGCTCATGAAAAACAGGGTTAGAGGTGAGATAAACAACAGCTTTATTATCACAGAACAATGGCACAGACTTCAATCGTGGAACACCAAAATCATGAAGCAAGATATCAAGCCAAGATACCTCACATGCAGCTTGAGCCATAGCTCGATATTCTGATTCGGCACTAGAACGGGAAGTAACTTTCTGCTTCTTGGATCGCCAGGAAATTAAAGATCCTCCCAAAAACAAGCAAAACCCAGAAATGGAACGTCGAGTAGTGGAGCAATTACCATAATCAGCATCAACGAATATACTTGGATCCAATGTAGAGGTGGATGCATAGAATAAACCCAGTCCAATAGTACCTTTCAAGTATGTGAGAACTCTTTGTGCAGTTGAAAGATGTTGTTAATGTGGATGAGAGAGAAATTGACTGAGACGATTCACAACAAAGTTGATATCTGGCCTAGTATAACAAAGATATTGTAATCGCCGGATGAGTCTTCGATAGGGTTTAGGATCAGGTAGTGGCGGTGTATGCTCTTGCTCAAGAGGAAAAGAAGGATCCATAGGGAAAGAAGAAGGTTTGCAACCAAGAAGACCTGCCTCAGCTAGAAGATCAAGAACATATTTGCGTTGGCAAATAGACAAACCATGTGCATTCTGTGCAATTTCAAGACCAAGAAAATATCTAGGCTTCCCCAAATCTTTAAAGCTGAAATGTTGTCCCAAGTAAGCTCTAAATCTTTGAAGAAGCAGTGGATCAGTACAAGCTAAGAGAATATCATCCACATAAATGATAATACCAAGGTACGTGCCTTCACTGCGCATGTGAAAGTAGGATGGATCAGCTATAGATTGTTGTAAACCAAAACATGTGAGAACTGAAGTGAATTTGAAAAATCATTGCCTCGAAGCATGTCGGAGTCCATATAAAGATTTGTGAAGCCTGCAAACCAGATTATTGGTCTCCCCCTCAATGGCTATACCCCTATGCAGCTGCATATAAATCTCCTATTTCAAATCACCATAAAGAAAGGCATTGTTAATGTCCAGATGAGCTAAATGATAGCCTTTAACAGCGGAAATAGCCAACATAAGTTTAACATAAACCAACTTAGCTACAGGAGAAAAAGTGTCAAGAAATCAACTCCCTCTTGTTGAGTAAAACCTTGAGCTACAAGTCTTGCTTTGTGTCTGTCAACACTCCCATCAGACAAGAATTTGACCTTATACATCCATTTGCATCCTATAGCAGTCTTCCCCGGGGGTAAAGGAACCAAAGACCAAGTGTTATTTCTTGCTAAGGCATCAAGCTCAGCCTACATGGCAGCTCCCCACTCCGGATGTACACAAGCTTGTGCATATGTGTATGGTTCAGGAACCGCAGTGATGGCATAGATGTAAGCAGAATATGAAGGAGAAAGATGAGAAAGGCCAAGATAGGAGCTCAAAGGATACTGGCAGGAGATTTGGACAGCACCACATATGTAGTCATTAAGATAGGATGGTGGTTTAACTTGCTTGCCAGAAGAAGTTGTGGTAATAGCTGATGGGAAGGAAGAAATGGGATCAGAAGAGGAGGATGATGAAGGCAAGGAAGTGTCCTCTCCTATAGGATAAGAGGGTGTGAAGAGAGGAAAAGGAGAAGATGGTTGTGTGATATTACATCCAAAGGGAAAAACATCTTCATGAAACTTTACATCCCTACTAACAAAAACTTTATTAGTAGTTAAATCCAGTAGCTTATACCCTTTGTAGCCACTGGGATACCCTATGAAAACACACTTATTTGCTCTAGGAGAGAATTTATGCCTGTCTCTATGCAAAGTAGAGGCAAAACACAAACAACCAAAAGCTCTAACGTGAGTGTATTTCGGTGGTTTATTGAATAGAATGTGAAAAGGTGTGAGATGAGACAGCTGAGGTACTGAAGATGGAATGCGATTGATAAGATAAGATGCTGTCAACACACAATCACCCCAGTACCCAAGTGGAATATGTAACTGAAAATAAAGACTCCTAGCCACATTAAGTAGGTGTTGATGCTTTCTTTCGACTCTAGCATTTTGTTGAGGTCTCTCAACACATAAATGATGAACTATTGTACCAAACTTTGTGTAAAGATCAAAGAGGTTAAACTCACCCCCATTATCACACCTAACAACTTTGATAAACTTTTGAAACTGAGTGGATACTTGTTGAAAGAATTGTGGCAGAATTGTGGCAACATCATTTTTATGCACAAGAAGATATGTCCAAACAAATCTAGAGCAATCATCAACTATGGTTAGCAAAATATTTGTGACCATCAACTGTCACTGGATTAAAAGGACCCCAAATGTCACAATGAATGAGATCAAAAATTGAATCTGCAATAGTAGAAGAAGGAGTAAAACTGAGCCTCTTTTGTTTAGACAATGAACAAACTTCACAAATTTTAGGGGGTACAACTTTCATTGGCAAAAAGGAAGACAAAAGTTTAAGTTTCTCAGGTCCTAAATGACCAAGTCTAGAATGCCAGACATCTGATCCTATTACAGAAGCAACACTTGAAGTGCATGTTTGGTAAGGGTGATATCATGGGTTTGACCAAGATATCACACTCAATCTCATGTTTGGTTTCCATGTTTCAAAAAGTTGAAGGCCTGACATATTAGCCCGGCCCGCTCTAAAAAGCTCTAAAAACACTATTCCTCCCCCAATTCTTATTACACCTCCACCCCCATGATATGGAAACTCAGTTGAACAGTAGAGCTGGCCCGTATTATATCACGCTTTACTATTTAAATGTGTTATCTCACATCTACTACCAAACATGCACGAAGAAGAATGAACTCTAGATGAAGCTTGATCAAGAACATAGAGATTGACAACTCTTCTACCCATCCCAATCTGCATTCCCTTGGAAGCATCCTGAATAAAACAATGTTCATGAGTGAAGGAGAACAGATTGCTGGAAGAGGTTAAGCTACTGACTGAAAGCAAATTATAAGAAAAACTAGTAACAAAGAGAACAAATTGAAGGATAAGAGTAGATGAAATCTTTACAGTGCCTATGCTAGAAATGAGAACCTTATGAGAATTTGGAAGAGTAAGGAAAGCATTAGTTACTTGAGTGAGAGACTAAAAAAGAGAAGCTGAACAACAAACATGATGTGTGGCTCCAGTATCTATGAGCCAAAGACATTCAGATTTCACACAAGTAGCAACAAAAGGAGTTAGGGAAAATATACCACTAAATGAAGCATTAAAATCAGATGAACCAGTGGAAGAACTGGCTGCTTGAGGATTTTCAGAAATTATGCTTTGCCCTTGCATCTGGGATTGAAGATAAGAAAGAAGCTGTTGGCACTGATCTGCAGTTAGAATATTAGAAGATGGAGGAGCGGGAGAAGGTATTTGAGGTTGAGAAACAACTGAACCATCACTATTGAGTTGAGCACCCACATGATGCACAGACCTATGCACACCAGATGGAGCATCACCCTGAGAACCATTACCTCTTCCTCTACCAAAGGTAGGAGGATATCCATGAATCTGAAAACATCTATCCACAGTATGATTAGTTTTCTTACAATGAGTACAAAACAACTTGTCTCTGCCTCTCCCATTATAGCCTTGTACCGCATTAACAAATCCAGGTGACTCACCCACATGTGGAGCCACAGAACTTGGCATAACACCAATACCCTTCTGTCTTTCTTCTTGTATAACTAGAGAAAAAAAATTTGATATAGGAGGAAAAGGATCCAAACTGAGAAAGTATGAGCGAATAGCAGCAAAAGAATCATTCAAACCCTTCAGAAAATGCACAGCAAAATCACGTTGTTGATGATCTCTCCATTTTCCAGAACTATTGCACCTACATGTATTACACTCACACCAACACGTAGGTTGGAAATCCAAAAACTCATCCCAAATTATGCGCAAATCTGTGTAGTATGTGTTCGCATCACTAGCACCTTGCCTCAAGTTATACTGCTGTTGTTTAAGTTCATAAATTCGGGCGATATTCCCCTGTGAAAATCTATCCTTAAGATCAATCCAAATCTGAGATGCACTCTCCATATACATCAAACTAGACCTAATCTGAGGTACAGAAGCATTACGCAACCATGAAACAACCATTCCATTGCATCTATCCCAATGTGATGAAATTGGATCCAAAGGATCGACAGGTCTTTTAACAAATCCATCAATAAAACCGATTTTATTCTTAGCTAACAATGCAGTTTTCATAGATCGACTCCAATTCACATAGTTAGAGCCAGAGAGTAATTCAGCAACTAAGATTGTACCCGGATTGTCACTTGGGTGGATATATAGAGGGCTGGACGGTGGAGGGTCATCCGATGGGAAAGCTCCGACGATCTCACGACGCGGCGGCATGACTGCAGATCTAGAGAAAAAATAACAGATCCAGAGAAAGTAGAACAAGTCAGAGAAGAAACACAGCGAAATTATGCGCTCTTGATACCATATTAGACTAATCGAAGAATAAAATGTTAGTAGAAAACGAGAGAGAAAGAGTGAATTTCATTGCGGAAGCTCAAAGATGTATTTCTCCATACGTATGCATGTGTGTACAGTGTATTTATATATCCTACACTAACTCAGCAAAGAAAAAGAAATAAAAAACAATAACAAAGTAAAATAACGTAAAAACTAAAAGGACGACTTCAGCAGCGCAGCTCCATTTCAAGATTTCTCTTCATCAATCTGTTTCGTCGTCGTAACATTAGTCTGCTTTGGCGTCGCCTCAGTCCGCTTCGGCATCGTAACATTAGTCTGCTTCGGCGTCGCCTCAGTCCGCTTCGGCATCGTAACATTAGTCTGCTTCGGCTGTTCATCTTTACAAATCGAATAATCAAATACAAATAAAAGGTGGTTTACTAAGTTCATAAGTTTTGAGATAACATAAGGGACGAGATGAAACGAGACTAGTTATCTCGTGTATTTGGTTACGATTGATATCCCATAATATATTTCAAATTCAAGAAAAAAAAAAATCAAGAAAAAAGTGCAGGTCTTGTGCTCAACTTTGGGATGACAAGTATTTGCAATCCTAATTAATAAACATGCAATTAGATTATCCACAATTTATCCGGCTTAGTGAATGTCTCTTAGGGGTGTTTGGTATGATGGAATGGAATGAAGGTAGAAATGATATAATGATTTCTACTTACACTCAATTACACCTCATTTCATTGCATCATACCAAACAGAGAGGTGCTTACTAACCATAAGCACATAATATGGGGGTTGGCAAATTCTGGGACTAATCATTGAATATGAATTCCACCAAAACATAAAGATAACATTGATCATAACCATAAGCACATAATGTGGGGGTTGGCAAATTCTGGGACTAATCATTGAATATGAATTCCACCAAAACATAAAGATAATATTTCATATCTTATTTATTATTCTATCCCATAACTAATCAATCTTCCAATTAAGTTATTGTTAATAATAAACGGCCCCTGAGAGTAATAGTATGCAAATAAATAAATTCTGAAATTGAAGAAATTGAATTAGATCAGATAGATCCAAGAAATTTCCCTTGAAGAAGAGAACGGAGGAACAAAAATACTTGGAATAATACTACTACCTCCGCCTCATTTAAGTAGACCTGTATTCCGTTTCGGTCCGTCTCAACTAATAGACTTGTTTCCTTAAATGGCAAAAAATACTTGGCTACAATTAACTCTCTCTCCTCAAAATTAATTATGGACACACAATCTCCACTCTCTTGATTCTTGTATCTACAGGAACCGTCCCTACTTAAATGAGACGGAGGTAGTATGATCATATAGTTTGATACCAACACTTTGTCAAAATCTAGTTCATTATATGCTTGAAATAATTTTATTGGGAAAAATAAAAAAGGAACAAGTTATTCAAGCAAAGACAATCACAAAACCCATTTTCTTCGACTTCGATCTTCAACTAACAAACAATTGAACCCCACAAGAACAAAAATTCAAAATAAATCTTAAAAAAAAAGGGGACAAACAAAAACGATTAACAAGCCTCCAATTAATTTCATACATGCAATTCGAAACCCTAAATTAACGTCACCGAAGAAAAACAAATAACTAAAAAAGAAACACCAAAAGAAAAAAGAACTACGAGTACATAAATCGATGTAGCATTAGTTAAGCGACCTACGATGATATATCAATTCTCGTCGTCGAGCCTGATCAGCAACTAGGGCTTCACGAGCCGAGCCAGCTTCTTTAGGAGCCAATAATTCGTCAAATGTGGAGTAATCAATCCAATCCTTGAGCAAATTCTCTTGCCCCCATTTCTCCGGTATAACTACACCCACTTCTTCCTTACATTGGCTCATCATCGGCTTCTCTTGGCTCGACGGCTCGTTTTTGAGCCGTTTCTCGCAGCCGTCGATCTCTTGATGGGGTGATGAGATCTTAACGATCAAGGGCTCGTGATCGTGATCGTGATCGGTAGTGGTTCGTGTGTGATGAGTTTGGTTTGAGTTTGTGGTGGAGGGCTCCATGGATCTTGAGGTACAATAATGGTGGATTTTGTGTTTTCTTTTTTTGTTAGGAAAAAATGCATGGTGAAGTACACACACCTCTTGCTTTCTAAGGCCTTGAAATTAAAAGAGTGTTGACACTTGTTGTGCTCTTTGGATGGCTTCTGAATTTGCACGTGGACGTCTTGATTTTTGATTTTTTTTTTATTTTATTCATATGTGAGATTAAACATTTATTCTTGGTGAACTTTAATTATAGTAGTATTTATTTTTTTTCTCATTTTTAATAAATGCTTCACATACGTCATACTCGTGATATAAAATAGCACTGCATATGATTAGATTGAAATTTAATTCAGTGGTCCAGCCACAGCTACACCATGAGAGACTATCCGAAGCAAATTAAATATTGAAATAAACCATTGTTTATTTTAATATTTATTTCTTTATTTCTTTAAGAAAAAAAAAAGAGTGGGCTAGAGTGAAAGTACGCGTATGCATAAACATAAGACAGAGCATGTGTAGACGTAGTACACGTATACGTAGAATGTAGGAGTATAGTAGATACTATACGCTAAAGTAGACGAAGCGTACGCGTGCAACAACACCAAGGAATAGTTGCAAAACATTTAATTTCCGACAAGATATTTTGGTATTTCATGACGATTGATATTTCTTGTCCTCATATTTACACTAACACCAATTATTGGCAATGTTCTTCATACTCTTTATTGCTTCTTTTTGTTGTTTTTGTTGTTTATGTTTTTTTTTTTTTTTTTTAATTTAATATTTTTATGAATTTGCATTGATGCACAGGAGAGAGAGAGAGAGAGAGAGAGAGTGAGAGATCTACTACAGTACTACGTGCTACCTATAAATAGATGGCTTAGAAGATTTAGGGAAAAATCCATAAAATTCACATAAATCCAAGGAAATAAAGAAACCAAATTCTGCGCAACTCAAATTAGTTTTATATCACCATAATTAAGCATGCAAACACATCGTAACTCGTAAGCCAACAATTTTTCTGTTCTTTATTTTATTATTTATAATTATAGTTTGGTTCGTTGAATCAAAAACAGAATGTAGTAGTTTTAAATTAGTTCGATTCTACATGAGAAGAAACACAAAAAATATAACAAAGAATTGTGTACAAAACTCGGTTGTTAGAGAAAAACACTGTGGTTTGAGGTCTTGACATTGGCAGAGTATTCTAATCTACCTCCAAAGGGAAAGGAAAAAAAAAAGTTAAAAAAGAAAAAAGAAAGTAAAAAGAAGAAGAAGAGGTATGTGATTACAAACAATGCAGTCAAGCTTTGGTTGATTGTGCATTCCAGTAAGCAAGAGTTATTCCATCATCAGTGTAATATGCAAAAGCTTGCAGGAACAGGTAGCATGAAGCTTACTCACTCTTGGTGGCATGGTATATGCGGCGGACAAAGAGCAACGACGCTTGAAAACTTATGGCTCCTAGCATCAAGAAGAACGCATAACAAATGCAGGCGTTGTAGCCGAAGAAGAATGCTGCCTGCAAGAAGCCGCTCATATTTGATTTCATGTAAAAGTATATGCAGTAGCAGAACATGAAGATGGCTGTCGAGCCTCCACGCATTATAGACCTGAAATTTGTAACAATTTACTTTTGAGTGATAAATGATAGCCTTTCGAGCTACAAACTGCAAGAACTTGAATGAGGTACATACCTCCACCACCATTTATGATCTTCGGCAGCCAGTTGAAAATATGTCAAACCAACACTCAACATAACGGTGATCAACACAAGGACTACGAAAGTGAAGAGCAGAGTTCCAGAAGTATTATAGACTTTATAGCCCCATACTGTAGAATAAAAGTGGTGTAACTCGAGGGCAATGGCGCTGAAAGGGAGAAGACCCGCAATAAACATCTGGGCAGGGGTCTTTCGGTAAAAAGCCAGTGGAGGAATTTCCCGTGGATTTTTCTTGGTGATAGGTGATAGCTGAGGATTAGATTGGTAGCGGTGTCCATACACTCTACCTAGGAAAAGTACTGGAACTGAAACTAGTAAATATACGAGAGCAATGGCAAATATTGTTCCAAGAGGAAGAGCTGCAGTCACCCCTAAATATGCAACCATTATGTTGAGGATGAATGAGGTGAAAAGGAAAGGACCTAAGAATACTATTCCTGTGAGGAAGATAGCTTTTTCCTGCAAAATTTATTTATGCCTTTTCAAATTTATGGAGATTTGACAAAGAACAACTTCAGTAAGGATAGAGCATCCATACCCAACCATTTTCAGCATACTGCCTACAAAATGATGCCGATCTGTGAAAACCGACTGCTGATGTAAGAATGTTAGAAATGAACACAAAACTTAGCAGAGCACCACGGCTGTAAGGTTGAAAGACTCCCAGAAATGCCAAAATGAGTAAGATGGAAATCCTGCAAACCAGGAAAGAATAATACGATGATGAGTCAAGCAGAGATAGTAATAAAATCGCTTCGTGCGTAGAAGTAACTAACAGTGTAGCTATGATACAGGATGGTTGCATAATGGAGAAATTTCAAATTAGGAAAGAACCATCTTGAAATATTTGAAGATGAAAAAATAGCATGTCTGAAGCGACCGACACATGTGATGTCACTGATTAAGAAAATGAGAAGGGGACAAGAGAATAACATAAAAGGATTAATGAGGGGAGATAAGAGTATCTGGAGGCTATTGGATTATATGATGATTTTTAGCAGTCGCTTCTACTACGGAGTCCGTTGAATTTGATGGCTACTTGTGCTAGGGCACTAGATGACAGCCGCCAAAAATATGTTACAATAAAGGAGATTAGAAAAGTGATCGGTTCCACCATAGCATGCATCAAAGGATATGAGACAAGACAGCTTACATGGCCAATAACTGAGTACCACAGCCCAAAACTGCAGATAACAATGGTAGATTTGTTGGGCATCTCAACACATCCCCATGAATGTACTTCCATCCGACCTCTTTCTCCTCGTCGTCATCTCCAATCGACCATCTGCATTAAACAAAAAGATGCTAAATTTGGCTAAACTTACACTGAACACAATCGCAAAATGTAGGAAAAAAGAAAATAAAAAAGCAATGAGTACCACAGCTCAGAAAGTTACTTTCTTAAGTCATTCTTTAGATGCCGCAGAAAGAGCAGAGTAAGCAGTCCCATGAGTAGAATAACTATGACAACAGAATTAACAAATGAGAACCAATGACTTTGGCGGAGAATAGGCAATGAAGAAGCTCTTGAGTATCTCTCCATTCTGTTCTCGTACGGTACAGAGGTTCTATTCCAAGATATTGAATAAGTGAACTTGACTTCGACATCAACATCTTCTGTTACGTCTACCACATGAATCGGATTGCTGAAGGCATTTATTTCTATGACTTGATTCCCATTGTAAAGAGCACTGAAATGAACATGAGTAAACAGGAAATACTTTTTCCCCAAACTGTCAACTTTCGAGCTTTCATCCTCAACTTTGCCTATGTATGCCCAGAGCGGAAGATCATCAAAGTACATCTGATAGTAAAAATCATTAACGATAGCATCTCTGAATATTGCAATATCGCCCTTTGCAAGTTTCTGTCGGCAAACAAATCCCTCAGTTTTGTTCACAGCAAATTTCAAATTATATCTAGTATTTGCTAATTCGTGACCACTCAAAAGTTCACCAAAGGTTTCCTTCTTTTCAATCACTTGGCCTGCTGATGGGATAAAAGGTGAGTTATTAGTGTTCTTATGGAGGTACTTCATAGCAAAGGGACTTAAACTCGTATAAACGTTAAACCTGGATGACAGAAGGGCAACTTGTAATATTCATACGTTTCACTGCAAGAGAGTGAAAAGTGAAAAGATATCAGGACAAGTAGGGATTTTCCTACTATATTCCAGTTGGTACTTGTTTTAGATCTTTTGCATCAAACGACGATTTTTAGTAGTGAGTGGATCGGCTTCCTCAATGATGCAATATACACAATTCAGACATATAAACACATTCATATTTGGATAAACAAACCTATTGAACACGAAGTAGATTCTATAATGCAGTGCATAGGATTGCAGAATCTGATCAGAATTCATGAAAATGTGGAAACAATGAGGTTTTCTAATCTTGATAAAACACAATCAAATTCCATACATGCAGCATTGACAGTTGTATTCGATAGGACTCTTATAGAGGGCTCGAATATCTGATTTTGTGCTAGCAAAACTGCATTCTTTCAATTCGGATCTTCTATATCTCTACTCACTTCAAATACAGGAGAGGACGAAGCAATACAGAATTAACTAATCTTCGAAAAAATGAAATAGCGCAAACTATGATGTACTCCCTCTGTAATACCAGTAATCATCCATGAATGCCGATAGTGTCTACCATTAAGCTTTTAGAAGAACTCATGGAGAACAGTGTAGAAGAATTAGTACCTGGGGTTGTGAAGGGGGCCGGTTTTGCTGGCAAAAAGGGGCACGCGATCTCCCACATTGTAGGTGTTGGCGCAATCGAGAGTGATAGGCAGCAGGAGTAACAGAATAGTCACGAAATCGGAATTCAGTATTCCCATCCCGTCGTGATCTTGGAGGTGTGTTAGTCTCGACTCCAATGGCGGAGGGCGGTGGCGCGGCGTGGTAAATAAACGGTCAACGACGGGAACTCAGTACTGCGCCTGAGAATCTTGTACTGGCAATAGTAAATCGGTAAATAAAGACCACGATTTCTCTTTCCACTATCAAACTACTAGTAAACGAAAATTAAAAAGTACAACTACAGTTAAAAAATTAAAAAAAATAAAAATAAAATTCTGGCATGGATTGGGCTCATTATGTGGATCCTTGTTCGGGCTATTTCAATGTGAATGCGGACGGCCCATATAGTTATTGGGCCATGAAATGGGCCTTTCATGAATGAATGTTGGGTGATTTTAAACATAGTCCCCATTTCTCTCACTATAGCCCCCTATTTAAAAAATAAATAAATAATATAATGAATATACCATTATACCCCTTATAGTTCCAACTTGTACTAGCCTCGGTCGTGAACATTGTGAATGGATTGAAACAGCAAAGCAATATATCCTACACCATTGAATTGTGAAATTGGGAATGAATCAAAAATTATTATTGCAAATCAATGAAGGATGTTAAGAATATTTATCTACTTAATTTTCCTATCTTCTTCGACACTTGCCCATTGAAAGACGAGAAAGTGGTGGACAATATATAGATGTGGATGATCCTAGCCGTAACTGTCGGTTGATTTGGTGAACAATAAATGATGAAAGTAGCAACATCAACCTCAAATTTGTGATGATGCAATAAAATATTTCTTTCTTCTTTTTTTTCTCAAAATATTTCTTTTGAAAATTATTCCTACTCAAACGTCGCCTGGGTTTCTCTTTTAATCCTTTTTGCCCTAAAATCAATTACTATCTAGTTGGAAATGGAGTGCTTCATCATGATGTTTGAATTTGAAGAATATAAAAGAGAAGTCACTACTGCAGAAGAATACACAATTTTGATTGATCTCCTCTTCTTACTTTTTGTGTGAGCCAATGAAATCTTCAAAAGATTTTTTTCGATGTTTGATATTACCAACTCTATTAGAAAAATGGTCAAGTCTAAGCTCTCTGAAAGTATTAAGGCACCACCTGCGGATTAATAAATCAAATTTCTATAATTCTATTGAATGGGCTGTGATGATGATTTAAGAATAGTTTTAATTCATAACAACCTTAAAATTCTTAGCCCCAGTTTCTCGGTGAAAAGAAAAAGATTTCTTATTTTCAGTTTCACGATGAACAGTTTCAATCCCACCAGCGACGGCTATGGGGGTATAACAGTAAACTTTACTATTATTTTCATTATTATTTTAAATAGGGGGCTAAAGTGAGAGAAGTATGGGCTGTGTTTAAAATCCCCATGAATGTTATTCATTTGAAAATATAATTTAAAGGGCTTATAGAATATCTAAATTACTATTAAGGAGAAAGACTAAATTTTCATCTTTATATTTTTACTTTTTTCAAAATATTTCGTTCTAAAGTCAAATATGACGATTGAAATTCGGATAGTGAGTTTTAATAATAATAGTAAATAAATTTCAAAAGAACGAGTCAATATGTGTGCATGAATCATGGATGCAAATTCATTTTTTTTCTTTTAATTATTACAAAGTAAAATCCCTATAAATATAGCCAATTGGAAAAGATGACTTATTCAATTCAAAATTTAGAGTTACTTGAACGACTAGATAATCATAATTATGGAGATTTGTTTCTTAATAGTTGACTATAAGCAACATTAGTACTAAATTAAGAAGTTTCATAGTCAAAGAAGCTATCATGAGCATCTCAAGCATATCTTTACGAAATTAATTATTCTACAAGGGAAGCATAAAATAAAATCTCCAAACAAGAAGAATGCAACTTCAAAAATTATCATACTTCCATAATATATAGTGTAACTATGCAAAGAGCCATGAAAATGACTCCATTGGAAATAGCTATTTAAGAAGTTTAGGGATGCCACTCCAAGTATATCATTTACAATTTGTTTACACGTAATCGCATATATTCCTATAAATAATGTGTGAAATTAAAGGTGAAAATACAACCTTGTATTGGAGTTTTTTTTTTTTACTAAGCTGAAGTATTTTTCAAATTATGATGACATATTTGAATTTGAAAACTATCAAGAAACTAATACCTTTACAACAAGATAAGCCTTAGGCCCATCACTTTAGTGGATATTTTATGTAGATGGAAATGAAAAATGAAGAAAAAAGGTATATGAAATTTGGGTACAAATTCTTGCTGGTCTTTTTTTTTTTTTTGATAGGAAAATTGGAACTTTTTTATTAAATCGTCAACTTGGCACCAGTGGTACCTACAGACAACAGAAGCAATGCAGCTCCTTACAGCCCAAGAAACCGCATCCGCCACTTCCATATTTGACCTCCAAACCAAGCAAAGAACTACATGATTACAAGCAGATAGACAGTCCGCCATAATTCGCACAAAGTACTGCTAGTCCACAGCTCGAATCAAAGCCACCAAGAACAGAAAGAACTTTACGACCACAGATTGCATAATCTAGTATTGACATATTCTTTTCAAAACAAGAAGTGACATATTCTTTTTCTTTTAAAAAAAATATATTTTTTTTTAATTTTATTTTCATGTATATGAATTAGTAGATGGCGAGTTCGGATGCATGAATACCTAATCCATATATAGAACATATTTTTCTTCTTTTATTTCCGAAGCTAGCAATCATTACTAATTAATACAATGAGAATAATTGGTAGGGGGCATATTACAGGCAAAATGGTAGCTGAAACAAACACATATTTGAATAAAATATTTATTCACCAATAATCCATTTCTTCACTATTAGACCTTGTGGGTCCATCAACCGAAGTCTAATTGTCTCTTCCTTCGAATTATTTTTTAAAATATCTCAATGTCTTAAACTCCAATAAAACTTTATTTATGAATTATTAA
Organism: Mentha longifolia; assembly: GCA_001642375.2. Lineage (NCBI taxonomy): Eukaryota > Viridiplantae > Streptophyta > Magnoliopsida > Lamiales > Lamiaceae > Mentha > Mentha longifolia. The sequence continues at coordinate 12,583,642 of CM038115.1, read as the reverse complement.
ACAAATGAATAAAATTCGAACTATTTGGTGATGATTTAAAATTGGCATGACACGTTGATTGGAACCCTAATTCGTGCAGAACTCAAACAGTATTTTAAGCCCATTATATGATCATCTCCACTAAAGCAAAATCTAGCAACTTTCTACTAATCATGCCTAATTTACAGACTAGTGTTTTCTCCATCCATAATGATTAAATATGAATAAAAATTAGCAGTATATCCCATTTCCTAGAATAGAAACAATTCCTCACATCTCTTTAATAGGGAAAGGGCCATTTCCTTAAGAAACATAATCCAGCCAAAATATATATAAAAAGAAAATATATTACACATTATGCAAAAGAAAAAACTTGTTTGATTCTTTTATGGAGAATATATACCCTTGTTTGCTAAAATTAAAACAACTTAAAGGTATATGAACTTCAAGATGTGTTTTATTCTAACATAATTAATAAATAAAAAGACAAAACAAGAAGGAGAAGGAAATGAAATAAATGTACCTAATATTTAAGAAAGTAGACCTCAACCTAACAATGTAATGGAGTCCACTATAGTTACCATGCACGTCTCTCTCCCAACCATGGATATAAATTAAGGGGAATTTCAAAATTAATTTCTATTAAGGGAAAAAAAGAATCTTGATGTGGCATGGCTGTGGGGGTGATGACAAAGAATGGATGTTGACCTATCAACAAATGGGATAACACCAAACAAATCCATTTCAAAATATTGGATTAACAATAATCACAAGTGGAGGTTTTTATTGGTGATTGTTTTTATTTTATTATTTGTTTTGATTGAAAGGGTTTAAGCAACATCTTGATTATAATAGGCATAATACTGTAGTAATAAATATTGTCGAATATGTGTGAGATTGTGAGTTGTCAATTTCTCAAATAGCACAAAAAGTAAACCCCATCACCTCTCGCAACATAAACATTAAAAATTCAAGAAAATTAACTTTAAATACAATACTATTTATTTATCCCTTTGATTTTCCAATACGCATTTTCATTTGCAAACTCAAAGCAGAACTTGTCTCATGTCTCCTACTCAAATTGCATGAATGTTGGTCTTTTAGCATGATGATTCAAATCATCAAAACCCAAAGGCTACTTATATTGCCCCATTGATAAAGTTATCCGTATGTGCCATAAATGGTTACGGGATTAAATTCTACTAACACCTCTATGAGTCTGAGGGTTGTCACACATGTACTATAAACTATTATAGGGACGGAAGCCCACTACGTAAAAAAAAGAAAAAAAAGAAAAAAATCAATTAAGTGAACTATATTACATTTAAATATATGTGTGGTAGTAAATTTCATACAAAATTTGACAAAATTCAAATTGTACATTATTCACCCTCAAAAATCTAAATTTTGACTTGAAATTTAACATTAATAACGATTTTGATTGTTCAAATACGTATCAAGATTCAAAATTTATTTATTTCAAGAAAAACAAAAGGATTCAAGTGTTCTTGCTCCTAGAAAAGGGCCAATAAGAAAGCACAGGCGGTTAGAGAGGGGGAGAGAGAGAGTGGAGTAGGAGTCAGTGATTCTAGTGATTTCCTGCCCAAGACCCCACCTTTTTCTTATTTTATTATACTATACGAACTAATGTTATTTTTCATGGCACAAAATATTCGTTTTTATTTTTTTATTTTTTTATTAAATACATTTTCTGTTGGCCAAGTTCAAATTCAAACTCCACAAAGAAAGGCAGAGGGGCTCAGACACAGGGTTCTTCTGTACCTATGGTTTGATTTTCAATTCGGATACTAATAATTATTACAACCCCTACTACATGCCCACACGCGAAAGAGTATTATGAAGTAAGGAGAGAGAGAGAGAGGGAGGAGAGAGAGAGGGAGAACAAATTATCAAAGAGAATAATCAGACGCATTTCTTCATAGAGAAGTAGAGAAAAGAAAGCTAAGATAGAGACCCTCCAAAAGATTAAAAATTGCAAATCAGTTTAGAGAGAGAGAGAGACGTTTTTATGAGAGAGAGAGAGACTGGACCCTCCTCCTCTTACTCCCTTTCGGATATATACTTGGACAAGAAAGCTCTGATCTTTTGCTGATCATCTCAACTGTCTGGCTATCTCCCAAGTTGAGTTTCAAGAAAGTGGACTTTCATTTCTCTCTTCGATCAATCCATCAAAACATTTCAAGAAGATCATAAGTTTCGATTTTCATCCTCGGATGCCGCACGCAGTTTGTTGCTGTCTGAAAAAGAAGACGAGGATGGTCTGAAACTGAGTTTGCATGGCGAGTCACAGAGTCGGAGAGCCTGCAGCTTTGTCTGACTCGGGAGCTCCACACCACCACCACCACCACCATCACCACCATATTCCCTATGCAATCCCACACATGCTTCATCACCCCAACAACTCCACTTTCATGTAAGGACGCCATTTTTTTTCCTTCTATTTCAGTTTTTGAATTTTGGGGTTTTTCCAAGATTTGATTTTTTTTGACATGGTTTACTTTTGTTTTTATTATTTGGTTTTGTTTTTTTTTGTTTTTTTTCTCTTGAGAAGAAATCAAGAAGGACCAGCTTTTGATTTCGGCGAACTTGAGGAGGCCATTATTCTGCAAGGAGTGAAGATCAATAATGATGACAAAAAACAACGTATGCTAGTCTCCCTCCTTTTTTCTTACGTTGCTTTGTGTAACCAACTCCCTCTCAAGAGAGAGAGAGAGAGAGAGAGAGAGGTGGGGTTTGAACGTGTCTACAGAAGGAGGGCAAAGGGGGTTTCCATTTCTTACACAGAAATCATTCTTGGGCAAGAGATTTGAAATGGCGTGTGTTTCAAATATGGAAAAAACCCAGACCTGCTTGCATGATTCTTTTACTGACTCCATAACTGCAAAGCAAAAGTAATTCATAAAAGGAGATTAGGTTTCTACCCTTTTCTTTTAAACACATGTTTGAAACTTTCTCTCCTCCCAGAAAAAAATAATAATAATCGTGATTTTCTCCTTCTAGCTAGTTTGATTTTTTTTTATCTGGCTGATTCTTGAAGATTTTGCTTTGCTTTTGATATTTGTTTGCAGCTTTATACACCACCATCAGGCCTGCAGCAACTCTGGATATGTTCCCTTCTTGGCCTATGAGATTTCAGCACCATACACCAAGAGTAAGTACTCTTTTAATTTATTTACTTCTCCCTTAATCTTTTTGACCCATTTTCTATCTATCTTCTCTTCATTTATTACTCGCCGTAACATAATTTTCTTACTCCTCTCTCTCTCTACCGTTTCTGCAACTACTCCAGTTATGGGCGCTTGGCTTTTTGTTTAGTGTTTCTTGGAGGTTCTTGGAAGTATAATAGAGTTTTTTAATTAAAAAAAAATTATTTCATCTTTTTTATTTTTGGTGATGATGGAAGCCATTGACTAAAATTTGTGTCATTTATTACAGGGAAGCTCAAAATCAGGAGAGGAAAGTACTGATTCAGGATCAGCTGTTAACACGCTTTCCAACACTCCCGATTCTCCGGTGAGTAGACTCCAACCGCCGCCGCCGCCGCAGATGGACGCCGCCGGTGGGATTGACAGTCCGAGATTAAGCGGTTCACAGTCTCAGCCAGCTGCTAAACCAGCTTCAGACAAGGTTTGCATCTTTCTCTTCCAAATTCTTGGTTGAAATTCTCCATACAACAACATAGGAGAAAAAAGTCGCATCCTTTATTAATCACAGCCATTCTCTCTCCCCTCTCTCTCTCTATCTCTAAAATCCCAACAGCTGCAAGAAAGATTTGTAGCCAAAAGGGCACTATTCCTTGTGATTTGATGAGGGATTCTCTGATTTTTATTCTGACATATAATAAAACATTAGAAAAAAGGGAGGATCTTTACAGTGGTGGTTTCTTTTTATCTTTCTTGATCTATTATAATAATGCGTCTGGCTATATTTGCCCTCAATCTCCACGACTGCAGTTGAAGTCCAAGTTTATAATTACCAACTTTTCCCATCCCAAGAACTGTAGTTTATTTCCTCCTTATGGGGATCCTTTTTGTAATAATCTTTATGGGGAAAGGGGAAAACAAAATCTAAATAGAATTACAGATAGAAATATTAATGATCAATAGTTACTAAATATTTTTTCATTAGCTCTCTATAGAGGTCATCCCCATCATTATTATTTTCAAGAAACACTGTTCATATCAGCATCATAACTTTAGAAAACGCCAATATATATCTACTATTATTACCAACTTGATTTTGTTAATAAACAAATTGAAATCTTTCTTAAGATTCTGCAATAGCTGACACGTTATCTTCCTCTCCCCTCTACTTCAGAAAAACAATATAGAGTTCAAAAATTTTCCTTATAATATTTGTTGGTTGTAGCTGCTGCTTCTTGACTATACTGAATAATAACGATTCTTTTCTCCTGAATTATTTTTTAAATAATGCAGAGAAGAGGACCTGGTTCTAATTCAGACAAAGTGCTTGATGCTAAGGTGATGAAAGTACCCACATTATTCACATGCATGCATGAACTTGAATTAAATTCTAGTTAAATTGTTGATCTTGAATCTGATTTTTTAATTTTTATTTACCATTTTGCAGACATTGAGACGTTTAGCACAAAATAGGGAAGCAGCTAAGAAGAGCAGACTTAGAAAAAAGGTAGGTTGCCAAAATTTTAGCATTTATATATTTTACTTATTTTCTTATTTTCTTTCCTCCTAATTTTTACATTTTTTTATCCATGATGATGGTGTACTTATATGTTATGTATATATGAGTATGTACAGGCCTACGTACAGCAGCTAGAATCAAGCAGGATCAGGCTTGCTCAGTTGGAACAAGACCTTCAGAGGGCAAGGTCACAGGTAACAACAGTAACATTTAATGTAGTTTAAATCTAAGAAATAAAAATATAGAACGTAAAGAAAATCAAGACATGATGTCCTTAAATATAAAATAATTTAAGCCTTCACATTCAAAAGTTTTGAATAATAGTGTCTAATTGGCTATAATTGATTTTCTTGACTCACTCCCTTTCTCAATCTCTATCTTCAACAGGGACTTTTCTTAGGAGGAGGTGGGGCTACAAGTGGGAGTATTAGCTCTGGTATGTGTCTACATTTCTACCTAGTGATTTTACTTAATTGCCCTTTTGCTGAATTGGACTTTTGCCCCTTTCCCATTGAATATTTTAATGAAATCTTGCCTTCTTAGTTTTAGAGTTTTGTAAAGGTGATCTTTTTGATATTTTAACCTTGGGTGCAAGTAGGGTGGAGTTGGTCTTTTCCATAGTAGTTAATTATTGCATTATGGGATTTTTTTTCATCCTGACATTATTAGATTGTATGAAATCAATCCAGCTGTGAACAGAAACATCATAATTGTCAAACCCTTTATTCCTAGATATTAGCTAGACTTTTTCTTCCTTAATGATCTAAAATTTGACCATAAATAGTGTTACTTAATCTAAATCTTCAGCCCTCTTAGATTTTTGTCCAGTAATTATTAAAAATAAGATCTCACAAGTTACATTTCTTGGCTTGTGTTCCTTTTCAACTAAAACAAAAACTTCTATTTTTGACTAAAAGGTTTCTGCTTCTTCAAGGCAATGTCAGATTTTTATTTACTGTTTTAGGTGAAAAAAGATTCAAATCAAATATATATATCTGTATGGTCAGCAAGAGTGTCCTTGACTGTGTGTATTTTTTTTATTTTCTTTTCCAAATAGCTGGTTTATATCATGGAAATATTTGGAATCTTTTCAGTCCAGTCTTTTTTGCCTCATGTGTGCCCACAGATTTTTGAATCTGGCTCCAAGCCTTTGTACATTTGTAGAAAGGTTACTTTCTTGTTTTGTGGTTAAACATTAAAAAAATAAATCACATGAAAGCATAAAATAATAGTAATAAATAAATAATGAAATTGTAGTAGTTGGTGATGGAGGTTGTCCTTTTGTAACTTTGTGTATGTAACAAAACATGCATGGCCATTAAAATGGACCTTGTGTCTTCTCAAGACTATTGTATTCACTCTATAACGAAATAATATCATGTTTTCGTCGTAGGTGGAGCCATATTCGATATGGAATATGCAAGATGGCTAGATGAAGATCACAGGCACATGACCGAACTCCGAACTGCATTACAAGCACACTTATCTGATAGTGATCTAAGAGTAATAGTCGATGGATACATAGCTCATTACGATGAAATCTTTCGCCTGAAAGGCGTCGCTGCAAAGTCTGATGTCTTCCACCTTATCACTGGAATGTGGACTACACCTGCTGAGAGATGCTTCCTTTGGATGGGTGGATTTTGCCCTTCGGATCTAATCAAGGTTTGTTTAATCTTTATTCTTTATATATCATCAAATTTAACTGTCACTAATCCTAATTATCTTGATGATCAGATGTTAATACCACAATTAGACCCTTTAACAGAGCAGCAATTTATGGGAATTTGTGGACTTCAGCATTCCTCTCAGCAAGCAGAGGAAGCTCTTTCTCAAGGATTACAACAATTACAACAATCCTTGGTCGATACCATAGCAAACGGCTCTATCAATGACAGCATGTATCATATGACAGTTGCATTAGGCAAACTGGCAAATCTTGAAGGCTTTGTTCGACAGGTTCGTTTTCATAATATCACTTCCTCTTCACTCGAATGCTTTCTTGAATTTAGATCAATTGGTTCGTGAAATTTGGATGGCTTAGTCCTTGCATAATCCGAAAAGTAGTTGAAAGTTGGCGAGCTACACTTTAGGGACACAATGTGCTGTGGTTCGATGCTAGAATGTGGAATTAGATATGTTTTTTTAAATCAACTTTAGTTGAGATATTGATTTGAAAGCCACCTTTGAACTTTAATTAGTGAGATAAGTGATACGTGATTAGAAAGGAGATGTCGGAAACTGTTACAACAAGAGAAAAAGTAGCTAAAGTGATCATTCCCTTCCCTTTTGGCTTTACATTCTCCTTTATATTTTTAAGTGATGTCTCAACTATACTTTATAAAGGACTTAACTGATTTTGGTATCTTTCTTCATCAGTCTACATGGAAACATGAATTGCTTTATCGAGTATTCATACACCTAATTCCTCACAAAAGAATTTGAAATTGACAATATTATACAGAATTAGTTAATTCTTTATGTGATTATCTACATATCAAAAAGAGACATAGGAATTATACTATTGGAACATCTCCGGCCTACTAAGAAAAGGAAAGATTAAAATACTTCCTCTTCAAGAAAGCAATGTCTTGAAGAAAGCTGCATTAGAGTGACAAGACAAATAAGTCCATTTATGGTGGAACCCCACTGATAGTTTTGATAGCTAACCAATCGTAGAGGCTCGTTTTCTTGCACCGATGTCTCTTCAAGTCATTAGTTAGGTAATGTTTACCCACCTAAATAGGTATGTATACCTTAAAATCAAGAAATGGCCCTTGCTATTAACTGTGATGATTTCTTAGGTGAATGCAGATTAATAAGTGACATTGTTATTCTCTATTTTTCCTTGAAAGCATCATTTATCAATAATATGAACATAGATCCTTGCTACAAAATGATGTGATTAAACTAGTCCAAATCTCGACGATCACGTTTTTTTAATTCATTTGTGAAAAACACAGGCAGATAACTTAAGGCAACAGACCCTTCACCAGCTGCATCGTTTGCTGACCATTCGACAAGCTGCTCGTTGTTTCTTGGTGATCGGAGAATACTATGGCCGACTACGAGCTCTGAGTTCCCTATGGGCATCTAGGCCAAGAGAGTAAGATCAATTTGCTTCCTCTTAATTTAAAAATTTTAACTTCTTGATCAGTTCTTGATCTATAATGTGGCTGATTTTTGCTGTGATTTTTCAGGAGTTTGATTGCAGATGATAATTCATGCCAAACGACGACGGATTTGCAAATGGTGCAGTCTTCTCAGAATCAGTTCTCAAACTTCTGATGATTTTAGATGAAATTATGGAGTGTTGGATCATTGAGGTTGTTTTAGGCTACTACTCTTAGAGAAAAATAGATTTTCCTCCTTTAATTTTGGTGTAGCTTTTCATTTTATTATGTCAACATACTACAATCTCTTCTTGTAAATGTATATCAATGTCTATGCAAATTAATTTTCCTGCCTTCCAACATTTTTATATATTTAATTTTAATCTTCCCACTTCAACACGTGTCTCGTATGGGGAAATTACAAATATATTGACCGCATTAGAATTTTGTCACCTTTGATGAATCACACGTAACTTTATTTGAATTTTGGAATTTTCATAAATGAAAATATAAAATTTTAATCTAGGCTAAATTACTTGATTAGCAACATAAATTAATAAAAGGTGTTCAACAATTCTAGTACACCAGCTTTTTTTTAAAAAAAAAAAAAAACTATTATAGTTCACCAATGCTAAATAAATAGCCGATGCTCAATAAATAGGTTTAATTAAGCTAATAATATAGTATACATCTATTGTTTATTTATTTATTTTCCAAATTTTTAAACAAAATGTTGTCTTAGGTGCAAGATGTTTTTTTTAATTTTTTTTTATTTTCTCCATTTATTTGTAGTAGTAGTTGTTAGATGGAGGTTTTAAAGCACAAAAGACAAGCAAATAGAGGAGGAATTCATGGGGAGGTTAGGAAGCTTTGTCTTTTATGTGATTAATTGTTTTTTTTTTTTCTCTCTTAAAAAATATATATCATTTCCTCCCTTATACAAGGATATACTTATCTTATCCATTCCAAATAAATAAAAATATATGCCACCTAGTGCCCTTCATGGCCTAGGAGTCTAGGAGACTAAAAACTATAGAATTTTAATAGCAGTGTATTGTTTTATCCCCTATTATATTTTTGTTATAGGCAAACAATTATCAAAATACAAGTTTAATTCGTTATTTAAATACAAAGATAACTTAGTTTGGAATTGGGATGGGCGAAAATAAGTAATATCACTATGCTTTATTTAATTAAAAATCAAATAAAATACTATCAACTAACATAATCATTTAGCAAATTAGCCGCATTCAAAATGCTAGATTCGCTGATTAAATCTTCGTAAAAATTAATTTTAGGATAAACGTTTTTTAATTAGGTATGGCCTACATTAACCATAAAAAAAATAAAATGTTTGTAAAAGGCAAAATAAAATTGTCACTTTCCGCGTGCTTTTTCGAATTAAGTTATTTTATACTACACACGAGATTACCTAATTATCACATTAATTTAATCAAGACGTCCTTTTACGAATTAGGTTTTTTTGCAATCAATTTGTGACCATAGACAATTTAATCTTTCAAATATGATAGGGTTACATGATAAAGTTGTAAAGAGAAAAGGGTTTATATGCAATCTGACTTTAAATTATACTTTCCCTACAAACATGTTTTTCAGTGCTTAGCTTACTTTTCTTTATAAAAAAAAGAAAATACAATTTGTAATTGATCAAAAAAAGTTGGAGAAGTTCGAAAAAAATAGTGTTCCGGAATAAATTTTAATTATATATATGTAAATCAAGTTAGTTAAATATTTAAATGTTCTCATAGCTGGATTAATAATAATCATATAATAGAAATGAATTTTATTTAATGCTCGTCTGTTATTATGTTATTGAACTAAGCTCCAACAACTATTTTGTTCTTCCTTTTTTGTTTTTGCTTTTTTCTTTAATTACAGAAAGAAAATGATTAACAAATTAATAAGAACCATTATTCAAAAAGTTGGCGTGGTAAGACTAAACTCATGATTGATAAAGCTCAACCGTACACAAGACAGTGAATAGAATAAAAAATATTAAAAAAATATTAATGCCGGAGCCTGATTGTACCAAACGCAATGTTTATGTTAGTATTTAATTATTACTAGTAGTTTCCAAAATCTAACATAAACTTTAGTTAATGATCAAATAGAATATAATTGATCCGTTAATGATTGATGGTTTAATTATTTATTTTTGCCGACACAAAAGATTAATGTATATAGTAAAGGTAGATATAAGTTTCCTGCAGTTATTATTAACATACTGTAACCATCACAGAGCTTTGACTTTGCTTCTCGACATCTTTTATTTGCTTATAAATTGAGTCGTTAATATTTTAATCATAACTTCACTCTCTCTCTCTCGATATATATATATATATAATATTATAAATTGTGTGTGTGTGTTTTGTCAAATTTAGGTTTGCACCTTCCATAGCATGCTCGAAAAAAATATTTAAATAAAAAACCGTGCTTGGTAAAACATTTGCAATGTTGTAGAATTTGGTCAAAACATTATAAGAACGAATTATTAAAAGTGTAAAACATTATTAAAAACATAATTACTTCTAGTAAAAGTGGGGAAAGACTATATTACATGCTATCCATATGAAAGTTCTGTAAATCGTGTTAGTTCTTTACCTTTTCTTTTAGAAAAATATATAACTATTGTTCTTAAAACTGAAAAGTGTCAATTTTCTTAGAAGTAAAAACGTATATGAGTTGTAAATAAAAAAAAATCTCGCTAATTCTTTATAGATCGGATCCAATTTTGGGCTAGGACATGAGTATTCTTTGCCAATATTAGTTTTCATGGGCCTCCTAATTTAAATAATATTCAAAAGTAGCCAAAGCCTATTAGGACTTCAAGAGAGACTTGGAGTTTGAAAGATATAATACTCTTTCCGATTCAGCTGCATGCATGTTTGCTCCGACATGAATTATAAAAAATGTTAGACTACCATTATTAGCCAACACCCCAAACACCCAAACACTATACCTTTTCAATATTTAATTAAGAACTCTTTCTTCCATTTACACTAATCCAAACATCATTATTTTCGATAGTTTATCAATGAACACCCAAATACCTAAACAACAAATTATTATATATTTTTATTTAATTATTTTTAAATATAATATAACTGAATATAACAAAAATATAATTAAATTTTGCTTGATAAAACATAAAAAAAACAAATGTCAAATAAAATAAAATAAACACAAATTTTGATATAATTATTATTTTTAATTATTTAAAACAGAAAAGATAAACTTATTTATCTAAAAAATAAATAAATTTCGATGGACCAATGAGAATGAGACAAGTTTCACCATCTCATTGGTCCATACAAAAAATCTCATCAAGAGTTTGGCCCAACATCATGTTTGTATTTGCTATGGTGTTCGAACTGCTAAAATCAGACACCGGGTACTTTTGATTTTTTTAATATCATAAATTGTATTCGAACACCATGCTCCTATGACCGACAATTGTAGTGTTGGGATGGGTCTGATATTAGTAGAGAGCCGGGTCCACTTTTAGGTACGGTTCAGGTACCTGCCCCTAATGGAGGGGGAGAAAATCGAGGTCAGGGTCGGGTGTAAAGAAGTGAACCCGAATCGGATTCGGGGCGAGGGCGGATTTGTAGATCCCCGTCCCGTATCCGCCCAGATAATAAAGCTTGATTTATATATATTCAAATTACATTTAAATTTTTAATAAATTTAATATTAATTATTAGGGTGATGCTATTCGGTCATAATGTGGCCGGCCATAATTAATATTAATATGAAATAGTTTATGTATTTATGCTAAGTTTTTTTTATAGATTTTATGAGAAAATTCAAAAAGTAATATTTTTTATGTATATTTAACAAATTAACTCTTTAATTTATCTGTTGATCGTGACTATTTTAAAGAATTTTTTGCTTCTTTATTTAAGAGAAGATATATTTTATTATTGGGGAAAAAAATATTTTTTATATTCAAAAATAAAAAGTAATTAAGAATAATCTCTTATAAACATTTAAATATTAATTATAACTTTTAATTTATTATTTTTTTAATTATGTATAAGAAAAAGGCATTGTGTGGCCGGCCACATTATGGCTGAATATCATTATTGTAATTATTATAGTTTAGTAAATTTATTAAATAATTTATCATTATTTTCTAATATAATTTTTTAGTATCTAATTAATTTTTTTAACAAAAAATAATTTTTATTTAAGAAAAAACATTTTTTAATTAAAAAATAAATTAAGTAGGATCCGTCGGGGACCCTTCCCCGCCGGGTAATCTCCGCCCTGCTCGTGGGTACGGGGTAGGTTTCTCTGGCGGTTATGGGGTGGGAAAACAATACCCCGCCCCGCCCCGTTTACATACCTAGTCCACTTTAATAATAAAATGCGAGAGAATTGCAAGCCATGATCCAAGTTTGTTATATTGGTGAGTATAAAAGTAATTATAATTCATAAATTTGGTTCCGTAGAAAAAGGGCCTGACCCAGTCTCATGTCCAGTACTACATTTTGTTTCAATTTGGATTAACATGAAGGGTCCTTTACTAGGCCCAATAATTATTTTAAAGGGTTTTTTCTTTTAAAAAAATAAAATAAAATCAGCTGCCATGCTAGCCAATTTTATTGTGGTAAGAATAATTTAAGAGATGAATGCTAAGTTCTAATTTAAGAGAATTTGTTGAGTTGTATGATTTGAGAAATTAAGATAAAGAATGATACTTCCTCCGTATTCTTCTAAGTTGCCACTTTCTTTTTGGCACAATATTTAATAAATACATATGTGAAGAATTTAATGGTGGTGTCCACTCATTTTAGTGAGTGTAAATTAAGGCTTAAAAATGAAAGTGGTCACTTCAGAATAAACGTCCCAATATGGAATAGTAGCCACTTTGAAGAATACGGAAGGAGTATTATACTTTACTTGTGCCACCAAAAATACCTATATGTGGCAAAATCAAATTACAACAACCTACAAAGAGAAATATAATGACAAATAAATCCTAAACTCATAATTTCCATCTACATAAGCAATATAACTATATAAGGGGCTAAAAAAATCAATATCAACAACTGCATTTCACAGAAAACAAATTGTTTGAAACAAATAAAATACAAATCCCATAGATCATCAAACTACTAACATGATCATCAATTTTATGATGAACAAGAATGAAAAAAAATCCAAGAAAACTAGCATTGAGGTCTGTACAAAGGAGGATCATCTCCAAGCAAGAGAGACCTTAAGATAGCTTCACACACTTCAGAATCATAAACAAGCAAATGCCCCCCGTCAGGAACTTCATGATACCGAATCCATGGCAATTTTCCCCAAATGTACCTTTGTAGCTGATACGGGACGACTTTATCTTCATATCCTTGCCACATATGCACCATGCTCTCCTTTTCAGGGTAAGGGTTGCTCAGCTCCAGAGGGTCAAAGTCCCACTTTCCGAAGGCAACTACAAAGTCTTGACGAAGGGAGTCAAACACGGTCCGGTCCCTTATCTTGTTCTGCATTCGTAGAAAAAGTACACATTTCATAATCAAGATGAAGCTTTTCTTGATCTTTTTTGTATGATGTATATATCTTACCTGACTTAGCAATTGGTATCCTGGTGTATTCTTCAATACTTCTAAGTCTTTTCGACTGAAAAATGCAGGGTTCCTATCAAGAACAGTTGATGAAGGGAACAATTTCTGTGTTAACCACCAATGAACCAAACTTGGAGCATGGCTTGCAACGAAAACAGTCCATTTTGAGAGGCCCCTTCGATAGTCGTCTCTTGTTAGATCTTTAGGAAGAGATGGCCATTTGTAGTTTATATAAGGGACAACTAATGCAGTACCTGCAAGCCTAAAAGTATCAAGAAAGCCAACATTATGTTATCAGCCTAATTTGATCAAAATCATAGCAACTATCTCTACATTACCTGTTCGGAATTCGTCTAAGGCAACTCCACACCGGATAGCACCCCAACGAGACTCCAAGAACGTAGAATTTTGATCCTAGCTGCAACTTATCAGCTAGTTCTTCAATGTCCGATGCTTCACTCTTTAATGATCTCTTCGGATTGGGATCACTTTCACCATATCCAGCTCGATCGAATAACAGAAGACATATCTTCAACTCCTCAAGAAAATCCTAAAGGCTAAAATCATATTAGCCTATCTTCAACCCCTATAACTTCTCAAACAAAGAACAGTAATAACTTATTATTCAGATCAAGAAACAAGATTCAATCCTAATTATCACAAACTATGACTAATTACAACTGGACTACTTTTTCAGGCAATCAAAGTTCATTTACAACTATAGCAACATTCTTAGATCCACCATCCACATAACCCTAATTCCATAAAGAAAATACCAAAATGAGAAAATGGGAAGAGATTATCCACCTGGGAAGCCATGAAATTCATTTCTTTAGTGCTACCAAATCCATGAACAACAATAACTCTGTAATTGGACAAATTCCTGGGGACTCCTCTTTCTGTGTAAGCCAAGAATCTGCCATCACTGAGCCTGATCTTTTGAGAGCCACAAATTCCAACATCAACCGGTGAAGATTCACCAGTTTCAGCTTGAGGTGCAGGCAAAGTTGGCTGCTTCGAGAGCCCCAAACAACCCAACATCAAAACTACCACTTTCTTGAAAACCATTTCTGCCCACAAACCAAAAAATTAAAATTAAAAATCAAGAATGAGATTCGAGATGGGATTCTCTTCTCCATACAGATTATTGATCTTCAAAGATTCTTGTGAATTAGCTATATTTCCACAAACCTTTTTGACTCCCTCGTCTGAAAATGCAGATTGCTTGCCGACAATGGCTTCCACTTTGAGCATCTACAAATTATTTGTGCTGCCTTTTTTTCTTTTATACTTTCTTTTTTGTGTATGATCGCAGTTCTACCTGCAGTTTGACTCTTGAAAGAAACCTAAGCCTTTTAGATTTGAGGGACGAAACTCAGCTTCCAAAGAAACTCGTCTCTAAATTCTTCCATCTCTCAACTCTCAAGTTGTATTATTTTAGCTGTATTAATTAATGCTAGCTTGTATTTAAATGCATAAAGAAGCGCTTTAAAGAATCGAAACTGATTACTGAAGCCTGAAGGGCTTCCTCGGTTCTTTTCAATAGAACAAGAAAAAAAGACGGAAGAAAAAAAAGAAAAGAGGCTAGCTGCTAATTATCACTGATAGTGACGTCATTTTCCTCTCTTTTTTTGTCTCGTCGAGTAAAACTTTTTATTTTAAAAAATTTATCGAGGTGTATTTTAATTAAATTAACCTTCTTTATATTTATTCGCAATTCGCAAAGTATATTATAAAAAATCTATTACTAATATAAATGATTAATTAATCAAGTAAAAGTATAAATGATCTCCTACCCACCATAGACACACTTAATGTGCTCTACGTCAATAATATTTTTTTAGGATTTAATTATTTTTATTAGAGTTTAATTATTTTTTGTATAATTTATTTTTATAAGGTATATTAACTAATTTCTTACTAACATGTAATATTGTGACCTCAATTGTGGGCATATTAAACATGTCAATGTTGGGTAGGAAAGTATTACTATTACTCTAAGTAAACGTTGTGCAAAATGATTATCCTATCTGGCATTTTCCGACATTTGCAAGTAGACGACAACAATATTTGCCAAATATAATTAGTTGGCTTTGTATTATTAATTAATTAATTCAACCTTTATTTATTTATAGCTTCTTCTGCATTTTTATTATTAGTAATCACGTGGAGCACTACTCTGCATATTATGCTGATCCAGCCATATTCTTCACTTTTTTTTAGCAATTATATAGATTAAGAAGTTAAATGATGCAAGATAATTAATTACTCTTGTTATTAGGAATAATATAATACATTTTGAGACATATCCAATTTGATTTCTTTAAGCAACATTATTTTATTTTTTCTTATTTGACAAAAGTAATCCGAGCAAGAATTATTAATAACCTTTACTTGTAATACTTGGACACTCTTTCCTAGTCAAATTTAATAGGGTTTGGATATTGGTATATCCATGTCTTATTTATTCGAATACTGAGATCCCATCTGTTGAATTATTCCATTGCCTAAGAATATTCTGAATGTGCCATTTTCGGTGCTTTTTTTATTTATTTATTTAATTTTTATTTTTATAGATTACTTTCTTTATTTAACAACTGTTTGGACCTTGCCGTTCTAATTTTGTTATAGACAAATTACGATAGACGATAATTAAAGAAAGAAAGAAAATAAAAGAAAAAATAATATAATTAGTGCTGTGATGGTTTCTTTAATTATCTTTAGAATTAATTTCACACTTGAAATATTACTCCTATAAAATTTCCCCAATCTATTATGATTGAACTTCATATATACCTAAAAATAATAAGTGTATATGTTTTATACCCATCACTTTAATTATATAAGTTTTATATCCAATTTGTAGTAAAAGGACAACAATACCCCTTCTTGCATTAAATCACTATTTCCAAGTTTTGTTTAACATTTGTTTAATCAACATGATAAAATAATAAACAGTCTCATCACACTTCCGTAAATAAATTTAATGTATACCAACTTCATATCTTGTTGAGCTTTTGCCGGATCTTCTTCGTCGGAATTTTTACAGACCATCGTCCAACCACCCGGAGCACCGTATGGTTTCCAATCACGAATTACTTGGCAAAATTACGCCCTAGCCCTCGACTGTTATCAATCCGAGTTACTGCTCCAGGAAACGTGATAACTGCTCAAAACATCGAGCGAGTGAAGGCTAAGAAGATTTGTTGGTAAACAAAAAACTTAAAATATAGTAGGTGATGAACAAAAGCCCAAACTTTTATTAGAGAATTATATAATATTTATTACATAAGTATATCTCTTTTAGGAATGAGATAAACTTGTTTAGCTACCTATGGTCGCGAACTTGAAAACACTCATGCACTAGAAAGAAAAACTAGAACTTGAAAACACTCATGCACTAGAAAGAAAAACTATTACAATGTTTATTTTGAAGAAAACTAAGAAAATAATCGATGATCTTTGCTTCCTTCGCCTGTCTTTATTTATAGAAGTCTGGAGACATCTTCCTTCTTGAATTATTGCCTCGGATTTCTTTTCGACCGACGCCAGCTTGCTCCCATGTGATGCATGGGTCCTTCTTCCTCGATCACCACCGAAAGCAGCAATTATTGAAGATGGCATGTGAAGTTTGGGGTCCTCCACTTTGAATTCCACCGAAAGAAGATGGTGAAATCTCCTTGTCTTGAATAAAATTTTGTTACACGGTTTAATTCAATCCATGGGCCCATGGTTTGATTTAAGTCCAAACCGTGTGTTTGTAGACTCTCCTCACCCTTATTGTTTTCTTTTTGGGTGAGGTTCCTTCATCATAGAGTCACATGACTCTATCCTCTTGTGTCGACCACCTAGTTTTTTTCCTTGGGCCCTAGGCATCTCTCATTTTGGTGGTGCCATTGAATCCTTCTTGTCATTGGCTCGAGCTCTTCCCGCCCTTGGCATGAACCTTTTGCCAAACTCTAGCTCCTTCTGGTCTGGGCATGTTGAAAAAATACGATTGATCCAGTTCCCATAGTGAACCATGTTGCAATACTTGCGATGAGTCTCTTTGCTCGTCACCAGCTTGTTTTCCTAGAGCAGTGTTCTCTTTCTTTCGAAAGCCTCTTCTGCAAATCTTGTAGTTTTTCTTGTCATTGTGTTTAACAGGAATGACCCAATCACCGAATTCTAGAAGAATTTGAATGAAAACTTGACTTTGTCCATCTCAGTACGACAAACCCATAAACCCCAAGCTCTTCGAGTTGAGATTTCATCTTCTGTGATCGTGGAGACCAATGGCGCTTCTCCACTAGAGACCTTAACATAGTTAAGGGCTATTTCATTAATCCTGCGAAGCCTAATATAGTGGAAAATTTCATGGTTTCCTTTCCTAACTGGTTCTGGTGCTGCACTAATAAAGTATAACTCCAGAACATCTCCGCGGCTAAGTTGTTCATTGTTAGCCCACAAATCGTATACCGCTTATTAAATCCATTTTGGCAGATTCTTAATTTCGGTAAACGCTGGTGAAACAGTATAAACTGAAACCAGTGCTCCAAAATCATACCATTGCTTGACATCATGTGGATTAGCTCATGGCCTCATCCACACCCGGGGATATTTCCCTGAAATATCAACCAAAGATTTACTTGGATTGATTTCTCTCCTTGTGATAAAATTTTCCCAGCTAGCTTGATAGGCCTGCCAGTAAGAAAAAACTGATAAATCTTGGTTAGTATCTTGGTTAGTATTAATCTTAGAAGTGCATATTCCAGGCCTAAGATTAATCTATCCCTCTTTAACCCCAGAGGTACTGGGTTGACATGATGGCTCATAATTTGACTTCTGAATATCATCATTTCCTTGGGCCGATGGTTCTGAAGATCCCACCAACTTATGACTCGTGCAAGAGGTATTTAAATCCTCTGCTACCGTTATAGGGGCCGACAACCGAAACACTTCTTTTTCTAGGGTAACTTGAATCACTCAAGAAGCCCGAAGGAGTGGTTCTTGAATTGCATTCCAGCACTTTGTTTGTGCTAGCCTGCATGCTTGAATTCTGTCGGAGACTTTTTTCTTATCGATAGTTTGTATTTTTCCAGCTTGTTCAACTTTCAGAACACACTTGTCCCATTCCCTTGAAAGCATCTCAAGATCTTCTCTGAGATGTCTCATGGCAACCGTGATGGAGTTTACTTCAGTTGGCTCCTTCTCTTGTTAGAAAATTTGCAAGGATATTCTCATGAGATTTTATAATGACAATATCAAAAATAAAATATTGACATTCTGCTTGCCATCTAAGTAATCTAGCCTTTTCAGGTTTAGATTCTATCTTATTTTTTAAGAAAGCTTTAACCTGTGTGTTATCAACTTTCGAAACAAATTTCTTTGCTAATAAGAATAGGGGCCATTTCTTAAAGGCCTTTCGAACTGCAAAGAATCCCTTCTCGTTAATGTGCCATCGTATGGCTTCATTTTCTTGGAACAATCCACTGCAATATCTGCAGGGTTCTTCCCCATTTCTCGATCTAGATCTGAAGAAGAGTTACACTCTTATATACTACTCTCCAGGGGTGAAAATGGATCGGATATTTCCCGACCGATCCGGAGCCGTATCCGGTTGATATCGAATTTGGTATAAAAAATTAGTATTCGGGCGGATACGGAATCAGATACGGATAGTTGCATTTGGATACGGATTCGGATACGGATTACATAGTATCCGACCGTATTCGAATTTTACCATATTTTATCGGATATTATCCGGATAACAAATCCGGATATCCGGATATTTTAATATATTTTATTTTATAATATATATATATATATATATATATATATATATATATAATAGTACTACTTCTTCTTTAACATTTATGTTTTAAAAAAATCAAGTTTTACTATTAAGAAAAAGGAAAAAGTTGGAAATTCAGCCGCCTCACAACACTTCTTCTGCTTTGCGTTTTCTTCCCTCCGCTAGCCGCCGCGATTGGATGAAGACCCTCCGTCACCGTTCAATTTTGCCGTCGGCGAGGTGCCCAATGCTGCCAACAATTCACAGCCTCCGAATCTCTTTCCCAAACCCAACACAACCATTCAAGAAATTAGATTAACAATAAATTTGGGTACTTCTAGTTCTACAAAACATTATTTATCGACTTATCCCCAGGGGATTGGTGAATCATTTATTACCTTTCACGAAATTTATGCTGCTATTACTATACCATCGATTGTAGTGATAATGGAGATTATTAGTGTTGGTAAAAAATTAATGCATTCTTTGTAACAGAAGAATGTATTCGTAGTGTTAGACGAAATGTTTCAGTGAAGAGCATGTTATATTTTTACTAAATTGAAGAACTATGTAGCCTCTTAACTCTTCTTCTAGTCTATGAATGCCTCAATCTCACTGCTAATAAAATTCACTGATCTTGTACCTCTCCCTCTGGGATATCTATGGCTCCTTGAAGAACTTTTGTTGTTTGGAAATAATCTAAGAAGTGAAGCTTCATTACTTCCTTGACCAATTGAAGACATTAATTCTCAAATTAGAGATTAGATGTTTATTTTGGGGTATGTGTTGTGCATGCGAGTTCAATATTTTGGAAAGAAATTGACCAAATACCATAGACTAGTTTAAGTTATGAGGTCTGTTTGAAATGGAATTTGGCATTGTTAGTTTTTTACTTTTTCTCTTTCTCTCTCATGTGTTTTTGATTGGTTATTCTGTGATAATCTTTTAATTTTTTTACATTCTACTACATTATTTGAAAATGGTTTATTAGCGGTAGATATAATTTTTATAATTTGCATTAGAACTTCTATGAAATATTGCGTAGGTAGTTTTTTTTCATATGTTTCAATCACATCCAGATGATTTTCGTATGAAATATATTACCCGATTATATTTATTCGAATCCGGCCCGGATTCATCCCGTATCTGTCCCGTTTCCGTATCCTGAATATTCCGAATTTGTATCCGAATTCGGCTTTTCCGTATCCGACTCCGAATCCGAGAAAAAAATATGGTTTAGGATACGGTATGAGCACTATCCGTCCGTATTCGATCTGTTTTCATCCCTACTACTCTCCTACCTTTACCTACAGTAAAACAGTAAAGGAAGTGAAATTTATCTATTAAAAAAAAAAAACAGGAAAAAAGAGACTGTAATCCTTCATTTTGTAAATATACCATCTGTTTCTTGTGTGGAATTTGCAGTTCCCTCTTGTTTCAAGGTGTGGAAGAATTAGTAGGTTGGTTGCAGAACTCCGAGACTCCGATGTCTGAAAATTCGAGCTTCATGGCCTTCCGGGAGGAGCAGAATCGTTCGAGATGGCAGCTCAGTTCACTTTGAGATCACTGCATCAAATGTTGCTCAGCTCTATTGTGTCTCTCACTACCTAGAGAAATGACAGAAGACTACTCAAAGAGCAATCTTTGCTCCCGAGCTGAAGAATATCTTGAAAGCATCGTGTGCAAGAATCTTGAACTGTGCGTCCAAGTCCTTCGACTGTGTGAGAATCTTCTCCCACTAGCAGATGATCTGAGAGAATCGTGCCTCGTTGCATCGATGCCATAGCCTCGAAAGCTTGTGTAGAGCAGATTGCTTCCAGTTTTTCACGGTTGGAGTACAGTACAGTAGCTCAGGCAGACTCCACATGCTGAGGTAAGTAAGGATAGAAAGGTCGCCAAAAAGAAGGGGAAAATTTATGCAAATGAGAATGACAACTAAATCACCACCACTATACCTAATCCTTTCTTCAATAATAATATAAATTTAAGCCTAATACCGTTGCCTGATAAATAAAATTAAAAAAAAAAAAAAAAAAAATCACCATCACCATCATCATCATAATTGCTTGTCCCTAAAATAGCTCAATCTAACACAGCATGCAATGGTAACGGTCAAAAGTTCTCTTTTTTATTACTTCACTCAACAGCTTCACCTCTCATTGCTCTCTTCTTGCTTCCCCTGCAAACACTCTATCTTCATTCTTATCTCTCCCCAGGAAGTAAATTACTGTACTAGATCTTGATGATCAACTAAGCCTTACTACAAACCTGCATTTAATTTCTGATATTATATTTTATGGAGCATCAGTTCTAGCTTATTACTATTTTCAGCATTCATCAGGCTCTCTCGTTGCGAACAAGATGGTAAACGATTTCCCTCTAATCTTGAAGCATGATAACCTACTCAGAAATTTTTCACATTGTTCTTATGTGCATTGATGCTGCAAAAAAAGTTCCAAATTTGAGTTGCATACCTTAATACCCTTTTTGTTTGTACTAGGATTCTTGAGTTTAACATGTGGAGGAAACTTGAACTACGTCGATTCTGATTCTTCCAACGTTTCATGGACACCGGATGGATATTATGTCAGCAAAGGGAACATGACTAGTTGTTTTTCCAGAGGGCACATCCTCAACCAGCCTCTCTCTCCCCTTCTTCCCCGATTCTTCAGGCAGAAACTGCTACAGGCTGCCGTTGCACAACACTTCCTCTTTGGTTCTTGTAAGAAGCAAATTTGTGTACAAGAACTATGATGGCCTTGCAAAACCTCCTGTTTTCTCTACTGTCTGCCACTAGACAACCTAGGAGATTACAATGTTGTTCTCTACTTTGCTGGGATCCTGCCTGTTTCTCCATCATTCGACGTGCTTATCAATGGAGACGTCTTCTACTCAAACTACACCGTGGCAAGATGGGAGGCGAGCAGTCTCTTTTCTTACCGTGAGAGGCATCAGGGCCTTGAACATCACTTTGAAGGCGAACGCCTTACTATCCATTGGTGAATGCTCTCGAGGTTTATGAGATTCTTGATGCTCCCTTGGAGTCTTCTTCAACCACAGGTTTGTGATTGTTAAGAACAGAATTATATGAAGATAAATATTGGAACAAACACTCGTACGGCTCCAGCCGCCCCAGCCTCCAGGCTTAATGACTAATTTCTTTTCCTCCTTCTCCGATAAACGATCACGGGCTTCGACCCGCACCCCCCTCCGTTCCCATGCACTCGCTCCACATCAATTCCCTCCCCCTTCGAAACAACCTTGTCCCCAAGGTTGAAATCCGGAAATTGCTCGCGGAAACTATCCAAGGCCAACCACGTAGCATCATCTTCCGAATGACCCTCCCACCAGTGGCGGAGCCAGGGGGGGGACTGGAGGAGGCTGAAGCCTTCCCTCAAAAAAAAATAAAAAAATTACAGTTATGATATTTTGACAATTACTAGTAAATTGGTGGACAGCCCCTTCACAAAAGTAGTCTCCGAAATTTTGTAAAGAATGATATTTTTGATTTGTACTAATTTAATAGACAGAGATCAGCTATTTAAGAAATAAAACTCAGAAGAATGGAAATGGGGGAAAAGTCGAAGGGTTGAAGATGGAGGAGTAAAATATTAGTAAAAAAATTGTTACAAAAATTAAAAAGTGTTTTTCCTTCACGCTTTTTTTAGTCACCAAATAGGTGAATAAAAGTACAAATACATCCAATTAAAAAAAGACACGCTTCCCGATTTCGTCTGCTACTTCATTTATCCCCAACGTTTTTATCTCTCGTTTTCTTAGAAGTGGTTTTCCATTGATAAACCATTAAAAAAAATCTCTCTTACTGTATTTTTTTTAGAAGTGGTCTTCTATTGATAAAGATTGAATTATTGGAAGAAAAAAAAAAAGGTAGTGTAGCCCCCTTAACCAAAATTTTCTGGCTCCGCCCCTGCCTCCCACTTTACCAACACTTGTTCTTCTTCACCTCCCCGACCAGCCCCTTGCCGCCACGCTAAAATAGACTCGGGCTCCAACACCGATTGAATGGGTAGCTCCAATGATTCAGGTAATGTCTCCGCTACGGGATGATCCCCCACCACCTTGCGTAATTGCGACACATGAAACACCGGGTGTATCCTGCTAGTAACCGGTAGTTGCAGCCTATACGCCACTTTTCCCACACGCTGAGTCACTTTGAAGGGCCCAAAAAATTTCGCCGTCAACTTATGTTGCTTTCCCTCCTGTACCGACTGCAGCCGAAAAGGTCTAACCTTCAAGAAAACAAAATCACCGACTTCATACTCCACCTCGCGCCGTCCTTTATTAGCGGATCGCATCATTCGCTGCTGGGCCTGAAGCAAATTCGCACGCAATCGACGTAACATTTCATCTCGACTGCACAATGTTTCCACCACAGCGGCAACTTTGCACTCCCCAGGTAAAAACTGCCGCAATGACGGTGCCGGACGCCCATAAACCGCCTCAAATGGAGTCATCTTAGCCGCCGTTTGATACGACGTGTTGTACCAATATTCAGCCCAAGCAACCCAACGAACCCATTGCCTGGGATGTTCGCTTGTGAAACACCAGAGATATGTCTCAAGCACCCGATTTACCACCTCCGTCTGCCCGTCGGTCTCAGGGTGATACGCAGTACTAAATTTCAACT